>OX328016.1:117500-1325416 GCA_946811545.1 Netelia fuscicornis
GCGACATGCATCGATTAAGATCTAAGGAAATTTGGGCTTGGGTTTAGTGGGATTTATTCATTTAAACGAATTAAACTTGTATTCTTTTGTCTTTCTTTTAATCGCAAATAGGAGATTTCGCGAAGTGGTTTAACGTTCAGCATGCTATAATTAATTTACGAGCGATCGCGTCAATTTCGATCGGACCAATCAGACATCGTGACAAACAAGCAGTCGTCGTCGTCGTCGTTGTCCTCCTGCTCCTCCTCCTGCTCCTACTCCTCCTGGTGTAATATGCGTTGGGTCAGCTGCTCGGAGAGACGACAATTTTATACAAGAGGCGAAGAATTTTAGAAAAAAAACGGAAACCCAGTTGTTGTTGCAATTGTCGCATGCATGCATTTTACGAAAGTGCGACCCCCATGCGTTAATCACACACCAAGTGTTACCAGGTTTAAAAGAAAATGGAGATAAGAGTTTTAGAATATTACGCATTATTAGACGTCTGGGAGTTTTGAACGTGGCATATATTCGGACAGTACGACGAGAAGTTTTAAACGTTAAAGTGCGGGGCGGGGATACGCACGGACGCGCGCGTCTCATTTATTAGTGTTTTTTTTTTTCCATCAACGCCAGCGACACTCTCGAGTAGTAATGCGTAAATAAAAGTGAAAGCAAGGATACAATAGTATTATTCGAACGGTTGCAGGCTGGATGGCAGCGGCGCACCGATCGCACGAACAAAAATTACCTCCTCTTCCACCTGTTCTCACCCGTATATTTTCTTATGTTGTATCACGCGTCCCACCAATACGATCGTTCGTTTCTTTCTGACTAGATGAATATTATTCACGTCCGTAATCGAAAAATATCACGCTGATTATCTACTCACTCGCGCTATCTCGCTACCAAGCCTTGCGCGCTCACTTTCTCGCTCTCGCTCTCTCTCTCTCTCTGTCTTAGACATTTTTCTACAATATTTACAAAGCTCGTCGCTGGAATCCTCGTCCCCAAAGACGGGGAAGAGAGGGATTCGTTATCCCGTTGAGAAGCAAAGACCGGAAGGAGCATGCGACGTATCGGCTTATGTACACGCCCAAAGTTATTTATGCTTACGCGATGAATCGAGCGATTGTCCGATCTCGACGGCGGATTTCCGTCTTTTTTCCTATCAAATGGTAACGCTCGACATGAAAACGTATTGTGTCTAACTAGGAAGGTTTAGGATAGATATCTATATACGAATAGATCCAAGTGGTCCAATGCGATGTCCTCGAGATGAACTTGGAAACACGGCCGCTGGTTTTACGGTCTCTCCGATCGGGTAGCTAGCGACGAAGAAGAGAGAGCAGAGGGATTAAAGAAGTACGGGAGATGTCTCGTTGGAGATAGTGACTCTCTCGAATCGAGACACGTTGCGAGTGTACAAAAATCCTGCGTTCGCCGATAACTCTACTCGTCGGCGAAAGTAATTTCGAGGTAGCATTGCGTACACGTTGAGTGGAATGTTCCCTAAAGAAGCACGGAGAAAGAAAGATGCAAACGCGCATGGTGCTTCCGACTCGAAATAGGAATGAACGAATCACTAAAATAGGAAACGAAACGATCGTAGTCGTCTCGACTCCCTTCCTCGACTCGGCCCGGCTCGGGTGCTTAAAGACAACGTCGGAACAAAAGGTGACTCTGTTTCCGTGAAAGACGGTAAAAAAACAAAAACGAAAAAAGAAGGATGTTCCACGGACGTTGGTACAGTGACAGTGTCGTATATCTGAAACAGTAAAGAAAAAGAAAAAGGGGGATGAGTATCGATGGTGGAGCGAGGATGGGGTCGTTGAAACGATTGGATCCAAGAAGATGGCTCGACTCACCTCACCCAATGAATCCTGCCGCTAGGGATATAATAATGGCGAGTACGCCGGTCATTAATTGACCGGCCGTCGAAATGCTACCGGTCGAGTGTTGCTGCGAGGGACTATCGACGACTGTCGTTTTGGAGAAACGATCCTCGGCGGTGAGCCTGTCGGCGTACTTGTTGATGAGATCCATAACGAGACCGTTGGACCAGCCGAAGCCCAATTGAACCTCGTACTCGCCTCCTCCGCCACCGACACCAGATACGGTCGCGTCGTACTATCGATATCGATCGAGTGTATTAAGAGAAAGAGAAGAACGTAAATGGCGAAGAGACGCGGTGTACATATGCAGACATACCTTCTCGTACATACTGTGAGTACTGTTGAATGCCTTGAAATTACTGCGAACCCACCGCTCGCTAATCTCGTAAGCGAATCTCTCGCCCCAAGAATCGCCGGTATTGTCGAGAGACATGATAACGAAATATTGCAAAGGGGGCCACGCGTTCGGATAGTCCCATTGTTCGCCCGAGTGTTCGAAGGTCGTCGGTATACCACCGAGATTGAGCATTATCCGATGCTTTTCGAGATATTTGAGGACCTTGGAGACGTAGTCCGTGCGTTTCGTAACGTCGTAACAATTGGTCCAGAGCGGCACGACGTTGGTCGGATAGAAATAATCTCTCTTGATGTCGTTGAGAAGATCGTAGTCGAGCCACGCACCCACCTCTTCGTGCCAAAGTATAGCCTCGACCGCGCTTTTCCATTCCTCGGCCCGTTTTCGATATTTCGCGGCGTTGCTCGTGTTTCCCACTCTCTCGTTGTACTCGGCCAAAAGAACCGCGTTTCTGTAGATAATCGCGTTGAGTTCGACGGGCACGATGTATCGGGACTTGAGATTCGTGATGTTTCCTGAGGGTAGCCAACGAAACGAAACGAGTTTATAATAGAGCCAAGTGTCGAGAGGTGGAGGAGGAGGAGACAAAGAAAAAGGAAAAAGGAAAAAAAAATCATCAAAAACTCGTCCAACGTGCGTTCGCGTACCCTTGTTCGTTCCGTCGCGAATGAACCATCTGCTGGAAAAGTCCCAGCCGGATTCGGCCGCGGTCTTGAGTTCGGTGAAGTAGTTCTCTTTTGCCTCGTTGGTGCGAAACAGTTGACTGTTCTCCACGTCCTCTCTGTATTATAAAATAAGGTTGGAAGTGAAGATAAGCGGGGGGGGAGTGGCAAAAGACGAAATAAAATTACCTGTAAGACTCGGGCCTAGGTCCACTCGATCTTTCAAAGTATCGGGCGAGAGTATAATTGAGACCGTCCTTTTCGATATTTACAGTACGATTGGTCATCCAAAATTGAAACTCCTTCTCGAGAAGGGGCAAGTGTCGATCGAGCCACTGCCAATCGTTGGTCGCCCTAAGATACTCGTTAACCATCGGTATGAGCATCGGAGGCTGGGATCTCATCTCGTAATAGATCCTACCGCCGTTCGGTATGAAACCAATTTTATCTACGATACTGACAAAATTGTCGAGCATACCGCGCACCGTCGTATACATCTCCGAGAGAAGAAGACCCTTGATTATCCAGTAAGAGTCCCAATAATAAAATTCGCGAAATCTTCCACCGGGCACGATGACGGGATTTGGCACGTATATTATCGAATACAAGTCCTGATTGATTCTTACGTCGTCCTTCATCTTTCTACCGAGCATCTTCCATATATCGTTGAGATCGGAGGCGAATTTTCGTAAATTCGCATCTTTGACGTTGCGCAAAAACTTTGGCTCCTTGCGCCAGTCCATCGGGACCCAATCCTCGAACTCGGAGCCGGCCGGATCGAAGGTCTCGTTGACGAATTGTTTGAGTTGATCGCGAGTCGGCGCATTCTCCGTCGCGTTCATAAATTTACGAAACGATTCGAGGGTCTCGTTCGGTGGCTTCTTCATTTTCATATCGACGAAAGTCTTCGAGTCCGTGTATATCGATGCCATCTGTATCGTGTGAAGTAACTCGCCATGGCAGTATACGTCGCTGAAATTTGTCATCGTTCGTCTTTCACGTTATCGATTTAATTGGCTGGGCTTATCTGCGCTATTTGTTTATTCGGCTACGGAGTGTCGCGCGTTATCCCATTTATCCCGCTATGTTTATTCGTTCGCCACGCTGTCTCAGCACGAACGCGACAATTTTTACTTCCGCTCGTTTGTAGGCTTAGGCGGACGCGCGTATAACGTTATGACGCGGTCGTAGTAGCGATACAGGAGGCGTACGTAGACATAAACGAGAAAGAAGAGGAGAAGTAGGTATATTGCATTACCGGGAAGAATGCCGTCGCGAATATTAGCAGTTACGTAAACCTGGTTTGTATAATACGCCTCGAGTACGACGAATGTAAGCAAGCGGGACGGCACGCGCGGCAGCCGCGATGTAACCGATCGAGGTGCTCCTCGTTCCTCCTCGCTCTTAGGTATTTACTCCGTTTTCCGTTTTTATTTTGGCATGCCTTAACCTCGACGAGTCTCCGGTCGGATCTCCCGCGCGACACGTACGCAAAGAGTAAAAAAAAACAAATTCGATCTCGAACGTTCTCCGGGATACATCGACGAGACACGACGATTTATTACTGTTTTGTTTGATTAAGGAACCGTTCGCGGATAAATAAAACTCGTTCGCTCTCACGAGGATCGACTCGAGGCAGTCAGTCTCCATTCTCGCGCGATTTCAACGACTGGAACACTCTCTCGGCTCTACGAGAACAAACATTTTTATATTGATGAAATTTCGTTTCGGGGACGGCCTTGGCGACAACAATGAGAAACAGGGATTTTACCCGTGAGAATTGAATTCGTTCGGGCCGATAAAGATTTGATTAGAGACGCGAATGAACCGACCAACTGTCGTCATTGTGGAATCTAGAAGCGTTATTCGTGCCCCTATCCTCTTCTGTTTAGAAAACGGACGGAACGAGGATCGGAGGATGTGCGTCGTTCGTTTTGGCGTCGAAAGACGCGTTAATGAAGTCGTTAACTCGACACGAGCGGTTAAACGGCGTGTTTTCGAGATATGTAGACGGTGAAAGAGAGGAAGAACGTAAAGTAGGTAGGTGATCGAGTTTGAATAATTAAGAATAGTCGATCGAGCGTAATGAAGAATTAAGGTTACCGCGAAGCGAATTATAACGCGAGCAAACGATAGCTACGTTTGGCGGGGCGGTGTTGGTTTATTTAATGTACAAAAGCACGAGAGAAAAAAAGGCAGGACGTCCAAGAGGTGGAAAGCTCGGGGTAATGCGAGAGCGTGATGTAACGAGTAGTTCCACGCGTCGACCAATGTTAAGGTCGCGTAAGCAACGTCTCGTAAACCATCGCGTGGCGAGAGGTTGCGCGCGACGTTGCGGTGCTCGTCGAACTCGCTAATTTAAAACCGCCTGCATATTCCTCCACATCTATTTCATCATTTTGACTCTCGGTTGAATCCAGTTTCTCTCTCTCTCTCTCTACCTCTGCATCTCCCATCTCCGGCATTTCCATCTCGTCAGATTTAACAGATCCGTGGTATCAACAGCGTTATCAAATTATCTTAGCAAACAACGGCCATTACGAACTACGATTCGACGTCGCGATCGCGCGAGAGCCTACTGTGAAAAAAAAAAAAAAAAAAATATTAAATGCGACACGCTCGACGAATCGAACGAGTGGTTCGTTCGCATCGTTCTCATTGATAAATTCGACGAGAAACTTGGGATATCGACCTCGACGAATTTCTCCGACACGACCGAAATCATTTTCGAGCCAAGAACGATGTACGGAGACGGACGCGCGATTCGAATTTTATTTTTGAGTCACGAATACGCGTAGAGAGCCAGATTTGCCCGGATGATTTGTTTTTGTCAAAAGTCCGAGACGTCACGAGTCTGTCGACGTCGACTACGAGGAATAGGAGGAGGGAACGAAATAAGAAGAAGAATGAGTCGCGGCACGAGGGCTCGTCCTTGGACCTATTCCCGGGGCCACGCCCGCCACGTGACAGTACCGCGTCTTTGGTATTTATCTCGCGGATGACGAACGTGTCGTTTTATTTTCTTATTTTTCGGAGCACGCGATTCGACACGAGGGCTCGCTTTTTTCGTGCCAATATGTAGGAGTAGCGGCGTAACAAAAGTGAGAAAGAGTGTGAGAGAGAGAGAGAGAGAGAGAGAGAGAGAGAGAGAGAGAGAGAGAGAGAGAGAGAGAGAGAGAGAGAGAGAGAGAGAGAGAGAGAGAGCGAGAGAGAGAAAGAGAGCAAAGATAATAGAAGAAATATAAGAGAAAGTAATGCGAGATGTATCAGTGGTTTAATCGTGTCGATGATCGCCATAAGACGATACGGTTGCAGTTTCTCTCTTAATTTAAGCCTTCGACTAAGATTATCGAAGAGAGAAATATTCGTTGATGGCTGGAAGAAGACGAAATTAGTGAACTTACCTCGGACAGGGTGGTGGAAGTCCAGCCGAGCTCGCAGAATCCGAGCCGGCAGCTTGAACCTGCTGAAAGGTCAGCAACGCTACGGCAAGCAATACGAGGGCCGGTGCCTCTTTCCTTCTCTCCGTAATCCTCATTTTTCTCCTTGTTTTCTCCGAGCTCTCTTTCGCGAATATTCTATTAGAATATTCTCTTTGGTCCGACGGCACTGTGAACGGTAAGAATTCTTTTGCCCCTTCCTCTAATCTCCTTCAGGACTATGCTTCGCTCGTCTTTATCCTTTTTTTTTTTCGTTCAATCGTTTACGTCCTATCTTTCGTGATAGCGTCAATTATTTAAAGATTTATTACGCTCTTTCTCTCTCTCCCTCTCTCTCTCTACCTCCCTCCCTCTCCCTCCGTTTCTCACATATTTTTTGAAGTTTATAATATCGCAGATAATCTCTACCGCAACGCACTCTCGCTCCTTCTCCTCCTCCTCCTCGGTTTCGTCCTCGAATATTCTCGTTTATAACGACGCGATTTTACAAGGAGAAACGAGATGACGCGTGAGCGCGGGTGAGCGAACGAGCGAGAGTGAGGGGGAGGTAGGGAGAGACAGAGAGAGAGAACGAGAAAAAAAAAGAGAGAGGTGCGTTTCTTCTTCGTTGGGGGCAAAATGAACGATGATATTTGATTGATTTGTGTGCGTTTGTTGGGAATGTCGATTGGAGGAGCGAGACTGACGATTGGGCTGCTTACTATTTGGTGACGGGTGTTGGCTGTAGCGCGTCCACGCTCTCGGGCAACCTGCGCGATCGTCTCAGCTTCGGCGACACGCCCGCGTCATCCCTTTAATCATACAAATCAAGTCCGAATGAGGTTCGAGAGTCAGAAATGGAGGCGTCTCGAAGTCGATTGCCACGTGGTGAATCGTTGGCAAGGGCACGCGCGTGCCTACCCGCCCTTTTTATTTGGACATACGCGCGCCGATATAGGTAACGCGTCGCTTACCCTCGACTACGTAATAAGCCGAGAATCGCCACGTATACGGATCATCGATAGAACCTCGATCGGCGATACGGAAGCAAGTGATCGAGTTCGAGGTTGATATTCGAGTTCCTCGTGTCTCGTTAACGCGGAAACGGCCACCGAGAGGGCACATTTAGTTTCTGGTTTTGAGCGAAATTGTCCAAGATTCGACGATAAAGGGAAATATAAAGAAAGAAGTACGACTATCGCGTTCTATTTCGATCGGAAGAATCTTTCGAGGTATCTACGAGCTTGACCCAACGCGAAGTCCGCTATCGTTCGAAAATAGCCGCACGCTCGCGCACTCCTTAGTTCCATGCATGCCCGCTTCAACTCCTCCAAGCGAAGACTCGTTTTTCTATGTAGGTACTTAATTTTCGCCAATCCAAAAATAAATAATCAAGCTACGTAACAAACTGGACGACGAATGAAATCGTTGTTGTAATTTGAATATTGAAAATTGCAGCGAGCGAGCGCGTTACGCGTCCTCCAGCGACGAGGATCGAAGAATGTAGGCCAGACTGAAGGAAGAGAAGTGCGACCTTGATATTTTAAGAGCCATCTGTTGCTGTTTTGTTTTTTGTTTCTTTTCCTCGGAAGGAGATAACGTTTATATTGCCTAAAGATGTTACGGCGGCGGGAAAGGACGCGATGCCTCTAATGGCGGATAAACGCAGTTTGGCGCGCGAACACTCTTAAAGACTAAAATATGTAGTCTTACCGTATATAATGTACGTAGGTACGCGTAGCGTGTACGCTACGATTAATGGGTAACGAGACGAGCGCGTTGTGTTAACGCGCTCGATCCTGATCCGCGACTGAGTCGCGATCGTCGCCGCCAACGGGCCAAGCGCGATCGCGACACGAATCTTTGGTACGTGTGAGAGGCGGCAGCGGCGGTAGCAACGATAACGTACCAGTATTCGTAATACACCGTGGGGGGGAATCGCGAATGCGCAAAATAGAGGGGCCGAAGGAGGGTCGCGGCGGGAGGGAGGGGGGGGGGGGGCGCAATCACATATACGCCAACGTACAGGATTATGTACCCTACGTATCTATACGTCTCGAAACATCCCGGACCCCTCCAACGCACCGCCGAGACGCAATCACTTTTCGATCAAAGAGAAAGGAAGAATCGGCGCGCGCGCCCCACCAGTACCCAGAACTTTTCCATCCTTCGAAAATTTAAATCGAAACAAAGGTAAACATGAATTTTTCATTTATCTGGGATTATTCGTACAAATTGTTATCGACGGATACATCGATCGGGCGAACGAGGAAAAACGCGCAGGCTGCATCGTCGCGAAAAAAAAAGAGAGGAATGCGGAATGATAAGTGTCGGAGAGACGGTGGGACGGAACGACTCGCGGAGGCCGGGGGCGGACAGAAAATGAGTTCCGATTTGGTCGTAGCGACGATGACGCGAGTAAGAGGCGAGCCTCCGACGGGCGGCGATGCGATTGGTCGCGATCCTCATACCGGTTTACCGGATGCTTTCATTTTTGTTTCGAGTGCAGGTACGCGCGGCGTATGAGGCAATGCGCGCGTATCCTCGAGTAACGAAACCGTAAGAAACCTCCCCGTCGCGGCGGTCAGCCATAAAACAAAGGAAAACTATAATGTTTCGAGTACGTAAAGTTGGAGGAAAAGGAGAGAAGGCGAGATCGGACGACCTCGAAAAACAACGAGTTGGACGAGCCAACGAGGGTGGGCGAACTCGTGATCTTGGGTGTCAATGACCCACGTTTAACGCGTTTAGCGGCACTTTGAGGCCCGCCAACACCCGGCGCAACCATCGATCGAGAGACACCTCTTTCGAATAACTTCCGTGTTATTTTCGAATCGGCCAAGTAGAACGAATTCGTTTGCTTTTCGTGTATAGATAACGATGAATTTTGGTGAACGAGAGAGCGAATGGCAAATTTGACGAGAGGCGCGAGGATTATCTTATTTGCGCGAGCAAACGGGGCCAGACTCGAGTTTAGCTATCTAAGCCAATAATACGTCGGTGCTCCCGTTGCCACCGTTCGGTTAGACTTTTTGTTATTTTCAAGGTAAGAAAAAGAAACGCGGCGCGCACCTTTGATACGTACACCTTGAACAAAAATTGAGCAAGCGCGGCCGATCCAATTTTTCCAGTGTATAATAAAAGTGGCATAGACCGATCCGTAGATAGATAACGGAGGATCGATAAATTTGATGCTCAACGATTCATCATTGTAACGACAAGTAACGTCGGACGAGCGCGTTATCGCCAAGAGTCGGCTAGCGAGTTTAATACGATCGAGTGACCATATTTTAGAGCAGATACTTGCTCGCTTATCTACTCGTCGGCTAATTAATTAAACATTACGAACGATCCAAAGATAGCCTAGAAACCGATAATAAACGTTGGTCGAGCATTGCTCATGGACAACGATCGTAACAATATGATTTTGGGTATGGCCATAGCCGAGTGGAGGGTGAGACGCGCGCGCTAATGTCGGACCAATTTGGGGGGGGGGGGGCTCCTGCTGTTGGTGCTGTTGCTCCATTTGAGAACGAGGCGCCTTGAATCGTTTGTACGCTGAGGTGTCGTAGCGATCGCGTCGTTGGGCACGGGAGGGCACCACCACCGCCGTCGCTTCCTGCCATCCGCCTTTCAACTACAATCATTCTATTTGCTATTTTTAGCAGAAAATAGGTCGTAGACGGAGGGTAAAGGGAGGATCGACAAAAGAAACGATAAAGGAATGTTGGTCGCGATGCAAACACGTTACGATCGTCCAAAGGCTCGAAGATTTTCACAAACTATTGCAACAACAAGAGCGTCAGTCACATACGGAGATCCGCGAGACAATCGCGTTGCGTCATGGAAACGAGAAGAGAAACAAAGAACAAAACACAAAAACAGGTTTGATTAGAGGCTAATTGAAAAGTTGTTCCGTCAACGAGAGACTCGTCGGAGGATCGATAACGCGCCAATAATCTCCCCGTTGGACGTGAATTAAGTACGCATCGATTATATTTCCCGTCTCTGTACATTCATTAAATATCTTATAATCGACACGAGTCGGTTCTCGCACGAATGTCATTGGGTACGTTGGGTAGGCAGAAATTGCGACGAATATTGAAATTGGGGGGGATCGCGGCGGTAGGTAGATACTTGGCTATAAGTTGGTCGATGACGCGCGCGGGCGCATTCTATAGAAAAAAGTGAAGAATGGCGCGATCGTTAACGCCCGAAGAGACTCTCGTTGCAGGAGATCTCTTACGCAATCATCGATGTGCTCGGACACGCGGGTGCAATTAACGCGATCGACCAAGCGTCCACGCGGTCCTACTCGGGGATCGACAAGAATCTCCTCTCATCGACAAAACTACCGATCGTACATCATTCCGAGCCTCCCCGGCCGCGCTCTACGCCAATCACCTCTTCTCTCCGTACGATCGATCCATTAATTCAAAGTAGATAAGTTTATTCCTTGGTAGTGCGTGCAACGTGCCGCCAAGGACGCACCACCTCGATGATCACGAGTCATCGACGCCAACGAGAGGCTCTTGCTCGTCGATTCTACCGATAATTAGCGAGAAAAGATGTTTAACGAAAAATAACGGAGGTCTCGATTATCGGCAGAGACGCGTCGGTATGTTATCGCGAGAGGAAGACGCGAAACTCGCGATTGCCATCGGATGGTATTGCGCCACGGGCAGCGTTCTCTCTTACCGTCGGACTCGACAATCGCGCTTCTTTACGACTATTATTATCGCTTGGAATGTATTCCCCGAGGGGATAAGTACGTACAACTTGTACGAGACAATTGAGATTAAACGATCGGTAACACGGGGGGAGGATAGATCCGTGGATTGCTACTCGATCGCAAATTGGACAAAATCACTGAGGCGAGTAAGCTCCTATTTGTACGACATTGCTACGAGACGAATGCTAAATTTATCCCGACCGTTGGAGGTCCGATCGAAAAATGCGAGCGTTATAGTCGATACGCCCACGGGAGCGTTGGCTATTTCGTTGGGTTTGGGTTTGAGAATAAACGAGGCGTCGTCGGCCGTCTCTGGCTTCCTTTCGATCGTGACAATTATCACGTTCGGACTTAACGCAGCCCCATCCGAACAACTAGAGATTGGGAAAAATTTGAAATTTTGCTCGATCGCGACGAACGAGTCCATTGACTCGAGGAAGGCACGCACGCGCGCGTTGCGACGATCGACCTTTAGCAAAACGATCAACGTACCTCGGATCGACGCTATTCCGTTCTGCGCTCTTTTCGCACGAAATTTTCATCACCGTTGAGGAGGAGGAGGAGGAGGCGGCGGCGGCAGCGGCGGCAAAGACGAACGTCGCTTCGCGAGTTTGCGAGGTCGGCCGCGTTACTGCTGACCGCGGTGAGTACCCGTCCTCTCGCGATTCTCGGCACATTATATATATGATAATAATAATATAGACGATACGCGAGTCAACTCGCGTCCAAAATAAAACACACGGACGGGTGCGTGCAAGCGCGCACGTAACGACGATTTTTGGCGAGTCGCCCAACGTCCTCTGTACCGACGACTCGAGATTGCACATCGAGATCGCGAGAGGCGCGTGCGCGATCTCGCCGATCCTACCAAAAGTGGAACGACCGATTTGTCAATTCTATCTGCGTAACGAGACTAATTAATTGCGAGGACCTACCAAAATTATCGCGATCCCTCGGTGATCCTTTCTCGACGACACCGCCGAAGCACGTTTTTTTTTTTTTTTTTTTTTTTTTTTAAAGCGCGCACCCACACGCGCTACAACAAGGATCAACGCGAAACAAAAGTCCTTTCGTTATTCGCACCGTGCGCGCACCCACGTTAAAAAGTCGAACCGAGTTACGAAAATACGATCGAAGGTACGAGACGAGAGGAACAACGGACGCGCGACGACGTTCGTTCGCGTACTGGGAAATGCGCGGGGCTCGCTGCCGTTGCAAATTACGAGCAAGTACCGTTCGCGTTTTCGTCATTCGCAGCGGGTACGAGGGGACTCTGACTCGTCGTCGTCGTCGTCGTCGTCGTCGTCGTCGTTGTCGCACCACGCGATATTCTCCCCGTCATAGTTTGACGTCGATTATTCGACTTCCGATTCGCACCGATCTACGTGCTCGTACTTCGGTCACACGGTCGCGATAAACTCCTCCATTATACATACATATATATATTTATGTAGGCACTACGTGCTTTATTATCGCTAAATTGTACATGACGGTGGATGTTAAATTTTGGCCGAATCGGTGACGGGTCGTATTTTTGGCCGATCGATGTTGGTTCGATCACGCAACCTACGTTCGTTCGTGGCGAATCAATGGGTCAATTGTGACGGACTATTAACTATATTAATCGCCTACCCCCCGCCACGAGCCAAGGTTACTTATGTACTGGGTGACTCGCGTTTGGTCGCTCTCCGAAGAGGTCCATCGCCGCGAATGTAACTTTTTATATTTGCATCTTATTGTCTAATACCGAGGAATAAGAGGAAGCAAGCTTCGTTAAACTCACTGATTATTTTCATAGGATCGATCGCCGATACTTGGATGCACGTAACGACGTTCGGTACGTTGCACTTGCCCACATCCGCAAAAGCAACGGCCAGCTGCTGCTGTTGCTGCTGCTGCGGCGACACCTCGATGAACAATTAACATCCCTGAAAACGAAACAAAACAAATGAGTCTTGTTTCATGATTTTTGTTTCTTTCCGCTGTTGCTTGGTTCGTTTCTTCGATAAAAATGAAACGCAACGTTAAACGAGATCTCGAGGCGTACAACGGGCAGCAACGTGTAATTAAGTAATCGGAACAAGAATCTGCGTGGTCTCCAGAAAACCGCGAGATAACCAAGAATCGTGAAAGGCACGTGTGCGGAGCAACCTGAATTTCTCTCTGGTTATCGCGCCTTATCTCACTCCTAATATATTTCCTCGTTCGAATATCATTCCTCCCGGACACGAACAAAACAAAACTTTGACAACAAGGTTGTTTTTTCGTTCTTTCGTTCTTTCGTTCTTACGTTGCTACTTACGAGGCTCGCTCCTTTATTTCATTAAACCAAACAATAATGATAATTCGTTTGACGTTTTTCTTTATCTAGATATATGTAGCTACGAGAATCGCGCGATAACGGGCTTGACTCTTTGTTTTGCGGGCAATCGCGGCCGTGAAAGAGATAGAAGACGCGAGACAGCTCGAGCTCTACGAGACGGTGAGAGAGGAGCGTAGACTGCCCTCGTTAACCTCCAAACTCTCGTGGCTCGTCGCGTTCGTTACGCATCGACGTTCCTTTCATGCACGCGCCTTTATATCGTTATACATTTACTATCGGGAAATACGTGCGAATAACCTCTTGATGGACTTACCCCGTGCTTCTCGACTTGCTCCGTTAAAGAACCGCCAAGATCCTTTTTAAGACGATACCTTATTACTATGGTTGGAGACAATAAACGAGGCCAAATGACTCGTGCGTACCTCGATAATCAAGGTCAAAAACAAGGGAAACACAACACGCACTGATCTCAATGATCAAGGACACTCGCGTGGTACTCTGGTGGTAATCGTATCGATCGATCCGTCCTTGACCGTGTACCCGCGGTTACTCTGCACGTCCCCTTATATTAACTTTCTATCTTAGAATCATAGCGTCGATTCGTGACACGTTTAACGACACCGGTATCCGATCTTTTCGACCAATTTCTTCCGAGCGTTGACTCTATGATGTAACTCGCGATGATTCTTGCCTCCGAGACTTTCGTACTACGAGACTCTCCTACTACACGCTTCTCGAGCTAAATCCTGTACCGCCTGTCGCCTGTCGCCTGTCGCTGTCAGACGGTATCGACGATGTTACTCTTATCGGCTCGATAGACGTATCCCAACCAAACCAACGTTTGCAAACAGTGCGGGTTTTGAAAAGTTTGCGCGATACGATTGACCAACGTGTCGCAACCTGATGCTCCTGTATATAACAATATATGGTATATGCGTATGTATCGCGCATACAGCTTTTCTCCGGTTTTACTTACTCGACGCGCTCCTTATTTTTTCTTCATCGGATCGGTCGGGCGAATGAAATTTGATAAACACACGTGGTACGAAAGACGAGCCAAACGCGTGCTGGAAATTCCGCGACGAATAAACTTTATTGATATTGGAGATATCGGGCACGGAGATAGCGCCCGCACGTATCTATGCGCTATTAGGTTATTCACCGACACTCGCGCACTCCACAAACCCAAGGGATTTTAGGTTATTCGAGGCGAATAAGTTGCCGTTATCGAACCTCGAGGACAACTCGGGCAACCCTTTTCCCACATCCATCCGTAATGATTTTCACTGGAATGGATTTTCACTGGAAACGCTTCGCCGTAATCCTCGTCATTGCCATTTCTCGTCGACTCATCGACTACTGACCGTTACTAGCCGTACCACTCTACTGGTCAAACTGATGCAAAAATATGCGCACTGCAGACAAAAACGCACCGCGCATACCACCATCGTAGCTCACCACCCGACACACGTACATTGGCGCGTAATATGAAAATCGGTTGACGCGCGCATCCGCTACCGTACGCGCGGCTTTCTCAAACAACATTTTCGACATTGCGACCATGAACGCTACCTACAGCGAGACAATATTCGTAAGCAAATGTGCTTCAACGATACTTATTCTTTCGCCTTTCTTTTCTTTTTTTCCCCGAACGCGCCCACACGATTCCTCTTTCAATACCAACGACGATCAAGAATTTTCTTGATAATACTTTAATTACGTATTTTCCGCAACGCGTCCTAACTATTCTTACAATTGTTGTTATTGTGTTTATGTTAAATGCGATACTTGGATTTTTTTCTTTTCTTACTCGAGTACGCTCGTATATATTTATGTACAATATTCTGCGTGTTTAATCTTAAACAAGAGAGAGATATTCTATAGCCACATCTTTATCAAATTCCGGAGACTTTTGTTGAGTCTCGACGACACGTATTGGCCGACGATGGAATTTTCTCCTCCCTATTATACATAATCTAATATGTATGCTTTAAGATGCGTCGTACAGTCGAACGTAAGCTACGGTTATACTACGAGGGCAGTGTATTATAATTATTTTTCAACCCAATATTCTCTTACGACTCGACGTTGCCGTACTTGGTCGTCCATCTTTTCTTCTCGACCGAGACCATTATTGTGCGACAATTTTCATACCGAAGCTATGAAAATGAAAATGAAAATTCTTTTTGTACTTGGCTTTCTTCCAATCAAGCACGCCTTCTCCACCTCCTTTCTTACGTAATACCTAAGTATTTATAATCCCGATCGCGACTTATTTTAATTACAATTAATATGCACGACGACGCGCGTGAGGACCAACGATCGACAAAAAAGGATACGATTTTCACTTGAATCAACGAACGCGCATAAACTCGTGGGCTGTAAAAAAATATTTGTATACATATACTATATATATACATATAATAATTAAGTCCTAAACCAATTGTTGCGCGGAATAACGCATTGCACGCGTATCCAATTACAATGTCTCTGTCGCCATTCGATGATTCTTATTTCATTTTTTTTTTTTTTCCTTTTGTTTCACTAATATTACATTGGATGGGTTTAGGTTTGCACCCGATCTCATCTACATAAAAGCCTCTTCTTTTTCTTAAAAATTGACCAAAAGATACAACATTCGTTCATACGTCGATCGACCAATGCGTAACCGACGCCCGTTCACCGTTCTTTTGCTCTACCTTAACGCACACACGCGCGCTATAACAATTGTATTAACGGTGTATTAAGTTTGTTACGAACGATCCAAGCTTCTCAACGTGTCGGATCGTTACGAGTCTAACAATAATACTGATGAGACGGCACACCTCTCTTTTTACGATTAAAAAGTATTCCTTAAAAAATATCAGACGGTTCCAAAGGGGGCCCGATTAAAATAATAAATGACCCAACGGATCGATCTCTCTATACCGAGATGCCGTTCCAACATCCAGGATCCATCCTTGACATCTGGTCAACATTGCGATGGCTCGGAAATCACGATAACTACAAAACAGTTCCTTCGTAGTACGATGCTTCCAATGCCTGTGAGATTCCGTCGGCACGAGTCTCGACAAGCCCGTCGGCTTTTCTCCCTCTCTTCTCGTTTACCATCCCGGTATAATATCGTGTCACCGTATCTATTTAAATAAAATTCACCGACAACTCGTAACCTCGAGTCCATCCTCGTTCGGTTCATACGCACAAAAAACAAACTCGAAAAAAATATTTACACAGCAATTTAGAGGTTTTACCGTCGTATCGTTGAGTTATCACTGGTAAAAAGACTCCCTTTTTTTCCTATCCTCGGTCATGCTCAGTGCATCATTTTATGAAGTTTTAATATCTTTCCCAATCGTTGCTTGGCTGTTTTCATACCCTTCCTTGGCTTTCGTTCTAAAAATCAGATAGGACGTTAGTCGATATCGGTTGGTTAGTCGACCCAACAAAATTCTCGCACCCACCAATCAACGATAGGAGGACAAAAACTTACCCATCGGAACTGGCGCTGCCAATTTAGCTTTGACGTCTTTCAATCTATTTGGACTCGTCAAAATCGAACCATAACCAATGAGAAGTTTTGTCCCTTGTTCCGCTGGTGGAGGAGGCGGCGACGGTGGCGCGGATGGTGGCGCGACTGTTTCTACGACCGCGGGCCCTCCTTCTTTCTTCTGTTTGTTGTATTTTCGTTTCGTCAATGTCTGTCGAACGACGGCCCAAAAGTAAAAGTATCGCGCAAATTATTAAATTGTCTTAATGTCTTTTTGCCCTTCATACGGGTACAATTATTAAGAGATGCGGATGCCTACCAATCGCTTTTTGCTCTCCATCTTCGCGTTATGCTCCGAAAACTCGACCTGATTGACAAGTGGCAAAAATTATGTAAATAGCAACGTTAACGATAACAAGAGCGAACAATAATCGTTATGAGAATAATTATCGAATCAACAGAATGGACTGACCGGTTTTTTGGCTCGTTTTGCCGCCGCAGCTTCGAGACCTTTTTCTACCGATGTCTTCTTGACGCCTTCGCGCGCCGGCCTGTTCGTTTTCGGCAATAGAGGACCGACGCGAGCTTTCGGATTCCACGCTTCGTCGACGCGTCTCTTACCTCGAGGTTTGAAAATATATTCCTCGTCGTCCGACGCGTCCAATGCTGGATATACTGTTGTTGCGCGATAGATACCGTGGCAAAACAACCACCATCACCACCCCCACCACCACAACGACAACAACAACAACGACAAAAACAAGTACAATTGTGTTTTCTCCTCGAAACATTTCCTCTTACCAACTATTATCAATAATGTATTAAATGTTAAATTTAATCCAACAAAACGACTCACTGAAATCTTCGTCCTGATGAACCTTGTCGATGTTTTCTATCGACTGATCGTCCTCGTCATCGTCCTCGTTATTCCCGACGTCATGTTCCTCTTCGTCGTCGTCCCGTTGAGCGAGTCTACGCGCTTTCGAAGATTTCGTCGGACTCGCCGAGGTCGTCGAGTAACATTGCTCGCTGAACGACAGCATTCCTGCAATAGCCTCGCGCGTCGATGGTGATGCCCTGCCAGAACTGGCCGTTTTCAATTTATAAATACTAAGACACCGAGAAAATAAAATTTGTAACTACCGGGATGAACCTGGCCAAACACGCGTGCGAATAGTATTTATGAAATAAAGAGAGAAAGATGGGGACGGGTTGGGGCTTGAGGTTGGGGCCGGAGCGAAACATCAACGAACAAGCAACTTCTCCTCTTACAACGCCATCCCATCGTTCCAATATCGTCAAATTTTTACGACGGCTTCTTCTTTTTCCTATTTATTTTCGGTGTTTCGTCGAGTGTAAGCGAATGACTCACCCGATCGGTGGTGCTGATACGGTCTGTACGATCGCTGCGACACTATTGGTGGTCGTTGGTAATCTGGAATAATAAATAATGAGTATTGTGTGAAAAAATAGAAATGGCTAGGATCGATCGATCGCAACGTGACCTACGGGACGACGTCTAACCGGTGAGCAGCTGCCGCCGCCGCCGTCGCCGTCGCCGTCGCCGCCGCCGCCGCCGCCACCGTTGCCGTCCCCGTCGCGACCCCCGCCGCCGCCCCCGCCCCCGTCGCCGGAGCACCGCCTAATGTATAAGCCGAAGCTTTCAACAGTTCTTCGATGCCATTCTTCGGTGATTCGGTCGACGTCACATCGACGTCAGCCTGAACCACCTTCTTCGTCCTCTTTTGAGCGGCCGATTTCGATAATTTTTTACGTTTTTGTGGACTTTCGTCTATGGTGAAAGTACCGTAGTCACTCTCGTTACTACCATCGTGAAAGTCATAGACCGACGTTTGCTTCCACGTTAATTCCTTGGCTGTAGCTACCGTCTGATCGATAGCAAAATTTCCATAAACGTTTATATCCTCGTTGGTACTTCTCACTACCTCTTTGTCACCAAGCTTGAACCTTATAACGGTCGGGCTCTGCTTTCCCGGTTTATTGCAACGTTTTTTCTTTAATATGCCAACGGTCTTTTTTTCTGTACTTGCAGAAAGAGCTTTTCCGCCGGCTGAAACTTTTGGTAAAGTTATTTTGAGTGGCGGCCTCATTGGGGGTGGGGGCGGTAGGAGCAGAGGCGGCGGCGGTTTCTCCACGATGTCGAGAGCCTCGGCTTTAATGGCCAATGAATTCCCGGACATACGATCGGCAACGTCGTAATTCACGAAATCCTTGTTGAACGGTTTTTTCCTTTTTCTCTTACTCTCCCGTTCGGGCTTTGGTGGATTGAGCGACACGAGGTAACGCTCCGCGTGTCGAATCTCTTTGCTGAAATCCTTCAGTAACTTTTGACTGTTGACCGTACGGGGTATTTGACTTCGACTCATCATGTTGTACTGAAATAACATTGAAAGCCAAATCGCCCGAAATTTTCAGCCAATTAAATATCTCATTTCAATATGTTATTGAATATGCGTAATCCTATGAAAGCTCACATCTTTGTCGGTGTTCCATTGTTTGAGTATGCCGAGTAACGATTTAACCCCCTGCAAGAAATACGCCGGACACTTTTTCTCCTCCTGATTCAGTTCGTGCAATTCTTTGAGCAATTTCTTCGCGGCAAACCAATTGATCGTCTCGAAGCCAGGATAACGGAATTTCTTCGGTGTCTTGATCTTTCGCTCCAACTCATATATTCTGCAAACCGATCAAAACTATTCATCTCTCTTTCTCACTTCACTCCCGCACCATTCTAGCGTCATACACCGCTACTTTATAAAGCAATTAAATGTACACTCACTGTATCTGCATTGGAATGTTGAGACTGTGAACGAAATTACCACCGAAAACGAGAGAGTCGACGGGCGTGAGTACCGCGTGAATCCAGCCAGTTGGTATCATCATCGTCTGTCCCTCTTTTATAACACACTTGAAACAAGCATCGGCCTGATCACCAAAAAAGGTTTCACTCTGCGCCGAGCTACACATCCACTGCTGATACAATTGCAGATTCGCCGATGTTGGTTTGACGAGATAAAAAATTTTTTCACCGCGTAAAACGTGATACCAGACCGATGTGCCGCCAAAATCAACGTGAAAGTCCGTAAAGCTATCTTTTACACCCATTAAACAATACTTTTGGACCTCGGGACGTTTTAGCTCGCTCTCGTCCGACCAGTCGCGTGGCCACACATTATTTACCCAGTCAAGTTTCCGAGCGATGTAAGGTGCCTCGACCATCGGCGACAGCCTGTAACGTTTCAAATAATTCAAATCGAGGTTTTCACTCGACACATAATTGCTTCGCAATTCCTACAACAACAAAAAACACCCGTGCGTATTTATACCCGGTATTCGTAAATTCCAAACTTATGACGTTCAACACTCGTGTTCTACAAGGATCATTGTAATATTCAACAAAATCACGCAATTTCATGCGTACGTTGCTCTGTCTCGCAACGTCTATGACATCCATTTCTCGATCCCCGCCTAAAAATATTATACAAAAATTAAAATATCATACTTTCTAAACGATGGTAAATAAAACAATGTGCCGAAACGTTTCAGACACTGTAATACCTATGTAACTTTCCACATCGTATACACTGAAATTGGGAGGAGGTACAACCATATCCAGACCATCCTTGCCATCGATGATAATGGGACTCTCAAATCCATTTGTTTGCAAATACTCCAGTGTCAACTGTTGTCCTCTGATATTTTTTACAACGTTATCGGCTTTTGGAAAGTTTCTTGACTTCAATTCCCTCACAAATACCGTGGTGCCTGTTTGAACCGGTTTACCATCTGCATTTGGTTCGGAATACTCATGCCGATGCCAGTTTCGCCTGACTTTCACTGAAATCAAGTGAATTCATTAAAATTCGAAGCTATGGATGTCGCGCGTCGATATTGATAACCGCTTGATATCTCAAAGTCAAAGCTTGTGATGTACGAAGATTTTTTGTCAACCATGAATACACGATCAAAGTTATTAAAACTCATCCATAGTTCGATAGGGTTGAAAAAGAATGAATAACAACAACCCCACGAAGCCATTTTCACGTTAATAACAATACTCGTACTATATATCATTATTACTCACTCATCGAGGGGCCGCACGTCACTTCGCATTCTGGACAGTGATATTTGTCAAGATCTGTGGACATGTATTCCTTGATGGCAACGCACCTTCAATACAAAGAAATTCTATAACTTTCGTTCCTAAACGAGTTTGACAAGTTTTCGACGGCAAATTACTCGTCGCGTACGTTTTTTGGTTATGTTACTGACAATAACAACAACAACAACAATAACAAGAGCAACATTGCGAGCTTCAAAATAAAGCTACAACTTGCAGTTGTAGCGATCTTTTTGAATAAAATTACGGAGATTGCTCGAAATTCGCATGCACGTTGTAAAATAGAGCAAAATTTCAAGATAAACACGCGGAAAGATCAATGTATTTAGGAGCAACTTGAACTTGGATTTTGTAATGATACTACACGCGTCGTTGGGTAATTTTATTAAAATTCCGACTCACCCTCCGTGATACCATTTTTTACAAATATCACATTGTATCATAAACTGTTCGGTATCGTATGTAATACCGCAAAGACAATAATTAACTGGCAACTCCATATTTTTGTGGTTATTTTCGGCGCAAAGAAGCTTCTTGAATGCTCCTGGTTTGTATCAGGGAGTATATATACTACTACTACTACTACCAGTCGGCCAGCCAGTGTCGGCCAGGGTGACGTTCGATGGTGGCGATCCTCGTAGACTTGGCGCGGAACTAAAATCATATACATCTATGCTCCCTTTTCGAGTCGCAACAAACTTTTATTTTGATTTTACCAATCTTCGAATAGCCACGAATGAATGTCATTAAAATAAATTTTATTAGTAGTATTTGAAAATATTCGTTTGTATCAGTTTTATTGTGCCTGCATGATTTACTTTTTTTTATATTTCCAACATGTGGCGTCCATTATTTACAGTATGTACAAATTACTCTATTTACATTATTATGAGCTCGGCATGCCGAAAAAATATCGATATGTCGATAATATTTTTTTTCGATATATCGATAACGACATTGATATATTTTTTGAATTTCGATACGATATATATCGATACTTTCCGACCTCCCGGTATGCCTCCTTCGAGGATTACATTTATTTAACGTTAGTGTAATACATATATATTGTATCTCTTACCTATCCCACCATGTGCTATAAAGACTCAACAAGATTCGTGAACTCGGCTTTTTTATCTTGGTAAAACATGGCAAAACTGATGTAGAAGATCATTGTTAGCGTCATCGCACGTTTCTCGCACGAAAGATGCACGTCTCCCCCACCAAAAGACTCGACTCCCATTAACCTACCGAAATTTATTTATATATCCAACAAGCTTTTATATACATCACTTGTCGGCATATGTTTTAATACATGCAACATAGTACTAGATTTTTATATACATAAAGTCGTCGGCAGTAGGCCAACGTGCCGATACACGACTTTCCTTCTCTCGCTCTATCCCTCTTTTTCTCTCCGTCTCTCGGTCTTTGTACTCTTAAACGTATGTAGTCAGTGTGTGTTTTTCCGATTGTTTCACTTGCAAAATTTGAGAAACTTTCGATACTTGGATAAATTTCGATACAGCATGATTTCGACCAAGAACAAGCACTCTATCCGGTCCTAATAATAACATAAAAACGATAACTGGAAAGCAAATAGCTGTAGCCTGTAAATCAAATATTTGCATTACAGACGACGGGCCGAATACAAATTTGTGAAAAAATGAATCGTCGTGTCATCGATATCGATGAGTTACCGTTTGTCCACGGCGTCCACAAACTTTCGTCGGTCTTTAGACTTGCAAACTCATACTTTGATCGTTTAAACCTGTGAAGATCAAGCGATCGTCAACGAGGTCGACGTCGCTCGATACGACCATCAATTACAACTATAAACAATAAGAGAGAAGATTAAGTATTTTAAAAAATGTCAGCCAGTGTGACAGCTGGCATATAGTCTTTGATGGAGCGAGACTACGAATAGCCACGGTAAAGTACCTGGAAAACAATTACTATGACAAGCGACATATCTCAGGAAAAAACTGCTTGTCCAAAAGCGGGCTATGACCAAGTGCAGGAACCATCGAGCCTTGCGCCATCGACTACTACCAGAGGAGGACTCCGGGTATACAAGATCGTAGTTCTAGGAGATGGAGGAGTTGGAAAATCGGGTAATGAAGGATGTTTATAGCAATGGTGATATATACTTGCTGGATTCGCTGTGATGCTGAAGGAGAAACATTTGTTTCAGCCGTAACTCTTCAGTTTGTAAGTCACAGCTTTCTGGAATATCACGATCCGACCATAGGCAAGTAAAAATTATAACGATAGAAAAGCAAATAGTATGGAAAGACGATGTGCAATGAGAGTCCATTTATCAACAGAGGATTCTTATCAGCAACAAGCAGTTATAGATGGAGAAGCCGCTCTCCTCGATATTCTGGATACGGCAGGACAGGTGAGACCTTTAAGATCGATGCGTGTCTTTGATTGCTAAAAATGGTGAAACTCGTTTACATCTTTGCTGGATCTCAGGTGGAATTTACCGCGATGCGTGACCAGTACATGAGATGCGGCGAGGGTTTCATGATCTGCTACTCCGTGACGGATAGGCACAGCTTTCAGGAAGCTCTGGAATATAGAAAATTGATATCACGCGTACGGGCAAACGAGGACATACCTCTGGTCCTCGTAGGTAACAAATTCGATCTGCAGCTTTCTCGTAAAGTCACTACCGAAGAAGGGAAAGCCCTGGCCGATCAGCTCGGCTGTCCCTTTTACGAGACATCAGCAGCGCTTAGGCAGTTCATCGACGATGCATTTTACTCGATAGTTCGACAAATACGGGCGAAAGAACGTTCGCGCAATACCGTACGAAAGCACAGTCGTTGGTGGCGTTTGAGATCCATATTTGCTTTTATTTTTCGACGAAAGCAGAGAAATAACAACAATACCCTGTACTCGTCTCAGTAGAGCCGTACAGGGTACGACACGTATATGGCATCAACGTCCAATGGGCGATTAGTCCTTGCTATTTACATCGGGATAAATATTCTCGACCGACAAGTTAGATTCGCACGGCGTTGAGTACATTTCACGTCAAATTTATCCCCCCCCCCCCTGCCGTATAATTTCAACGGCACTAGTTTTTATAACCCAATAGATATTTTTTATCATGCTGTTCCATTAGCGCGACCAACTGAAGAAAGTGCGGGCTATTTTCTCCAGTTGGTTGCGATGAACAAACAGCCACGCGTCAAGCCCCAACCAAAGTGTTTTCTTATAAGGATCCTCGTACCACGAATATGCCGACGGCCTGTTTAATAGGGGATCAAGAGTATGCGAAAATGAAATAATGCTTGGAACACGAGCGAGAAAAAAAATTATAAACCAAAGTATACAACATTCATTTAAGAAATACGTGTACAACTCGATTGTTCGAGTTGCACAGACGATAGCTGTACGACGAACGAAAAAATAATGGCCTTTGATTATCGAGAAAAAATACGAGGGTGAAATTGCGGGCCTCTTCTCAACCCTTACTCAAATCGGGCAACAAGGTCTCTTTCATCCCATCACAACATGTTGTATACAATTGTAATACCTGATGATACAAATCGGTTATAAGAGTACCAAAGGATATGCCCACGGGTATTTGGATAATAATATGTCGTATATCATACCGATGAAAATATGCATTTTCCGTTTATTTTTTTCTCACCATGAAATAAAAATACGCGGTCTATGTGCATATGAATGCGCGTGTGTGTGTGTGTGTGTGTGTGTGTGTGTCTAGTCGTTACTTAATGTTTGCTAGTCAGATTTTATGATTTTTATCGTAATATATAAAAGCATGATGCTGAGGGAGATAACGAAACGACAGTTAATTTATTTTGTGCACAAAGTATTAATGTTGAGATTGTTGGTCGAGACGACCCGGTCTGTTGTAAGCCGATTCAAGAATTTTGCAAAATCTTAGGATTTGTGAATTTGATAATAGAGTTGACGCGAATATTGTACAATCGTATTTCGCCGCATCGTTCATAAACTTTTGCTATGTCTTATGCTGCTGTACGACGATTACCGCATGCATAACGGCCTATGCATCGAGTGTAATCGCGTATTTGATCGGCTATCTTTGTGAAAGCACTCCTCTCAATGAGAGAATATTCTTTCTTTTTCTGTTTCGTTTTTCGCAATATTAAGCAAGTTGAATCGTGTGACGGTATAATATTGCGTTGTAAATTTGACGCAAGCATTATTATCGATTAGAATAATAGACGTATTTGTTTCGTGTACAACGAGAAACTGAAGAAACTAAAGAAACTAACAAACAGCAGTATTACTCCGCAGCGTCGTCGATTGCGCACATATGTATTAGACTGTTTTTTATTTGTCTTCGTCACATCCGAGCAATGAGAGAAAAAAATGTGGACCTCGCGCAAACGAAACTGGGTGCAGTTTGTACGATAATTATACACCTCGGAGACTTTGTTCACGAGTAGAAATTAATGATCGTACTCTGTATTATGACAATACAAAAAGTCCGTTCCAATTATTTAACGATACATTTATACGATTGTGTTTGACCCATCTTTTCTTGACGTCACAGAGTTGTATGGTAGAATTCAAAACGGAAATTTAATTTCGTTTTTCACACATCGGACGACCATCAATCGCCACAAAACATTGTAGAATTACCGAACATCTTTTATTCTACCGATATATATATATATATATATATATATATATATAGATTATGTATATGGCATGGTAAAAATCGTGAATTACATTCACCGTTTTCAATCCCCTAATTAGCAATTGTAACAATAGCGTATACAATTAATATATCGTTAACCTCGCCAGGCCTTAAGGCGTTGGAGTGGGATTAACGCTGTTGTTCGAGCGTTCGTTGGAAAAAAGCAGTGCAAAATTGTGTGCCTCGAGCGGGAAGGTATACGCGGCGGCTTCGATGACTCGTCGATAAATCGTTATGTCGCTTCGTCCTTGGCATCGAAAGCCTCCTCCGGCGGTTCCTCGAACCGATTACTTCCTTCCCCACCACTTATATTGTTCGGATCTATTGCATTTTACAGAGGAAAAAAAGAGGTGGTATTTATCTTTCCAAGATTACGGATCCGCCCAAACATCTCATGCGGCAGCAGTAAATAACTTATTACCAGGATTGGGGGAATCGCCGGGATTCTCTTTTCCGTTACCCTCGTTTGCCGAATGATCTTGGGCAATCGTGTTTGATGTTGGCGCTGAAATCAAATATGTGTACAAATTACGTCGATTCTCGAAAATCCCTCAGTTCACAGCAACAAAATTTCAAATAATTAGCAGTTGGTTCTACAATGGAAAGATAACCGAGAACGCAAGCGAAACACCTGGAACCAAGAAACCGCCGCGATAAGCTATTAAGCTAGTATAGGAGGACGATAGGTGCGTGTACGCCGAAGTAGCCAATTGAGATTGGAAAGAATCGCGAGATTGGAAGACCCGCGTATATTGATAGGAGTATTATCGAGCGGATCGTCGATAAATTGTTGCTCGATTAAGCACAACGGATAGAGAAACGCTCAATGAGATACCGATCTCTTCTAAAAAAAATATTCTACCTTTGAGCATCGTTACTGAGAAGCGGGGAGTTTGACGTATAACGCCAGGCTCGTCTCGAGGAAGTATCGATATTCCATGGTACTCATTGCCTCGTTGACCCGACACGGATATGCTCACGGCCGATTCATCTACTTGACCCAACTGTGACTTGTCAATGGAGCCTCGGGGTACTGGCCAAAATGCAGAAAAAACAAAAACATTCATACTACAATAATCGCGTTTCATCCGGTTTACGATGGTTGACTCGCTAATCGCGAAATAGGCTTCGCGTATGTGCCGAATGTTGATCGTAGCATCGATCGGGTAACGATAAAAATGGCCAATAATTGTGCGGCACTCGTAGTACGTGTTCGAACGCACAAATAAACAATGCTTGTCATAATAACGTGGCGGAAAGCTTACATTCCGGTTGCGCTTCGTCCGATGGTGCTTTGTCCTTTTCAATGTTGATAGAGAGCTTCAAATGGTCGAGATCATTCAACGCCTATAAGGTATAATGGAATAGTTTTAATCACAAGAAAAATCGAAAACGTATCATCGCTCGACCTACCATTTCCAAGTCCGTTTTAAGTTTCTGATTCTCCTCCCTTGTCACATCCAACTGAGTAGACATGGTGTCCTTCTCAAACCTCAGAGTTTCCAAGGTAGCGCTTCTGGTAGCATCGAGTTTATTCAACGAATCCAACTCGCTCTTGCACATGGTGAGCGATTCGGTTATTTCGCTATTTTGTTTTTTCAATTCATTCAGCTGTTGAAGACGGACGTGCAACATCCCAACCTCATTTTCCAAATGCTTGTAACGTTGTTCAACCTTTTCTCGCAGCGTCACACATTGATCTCTCTCCTCGGCACTGTCAGACACGATCAAAGTCTTTGGTTATTGTGTAATTTACAGGGATTCGAATCATAAAATGAATGTCACGATTGTGAAAATCGTAGTGGATTTAGAAAATTTTGCAAATTCAACAAAGCGTTTTGAAAACAATCGAAGAATATATATAACCGAATGAAAAGGGTATGCGCTAGATTGACCAATTTTTTCCTTCGTTAAGATATCATACCATCTTATCTACCTGATTTTCAATTGTTCCCCAAGCTCGTCGAGCTGACGAAGCAGTTCAAGATTCTCAGTTGACAGACTCCACCAATTGCATACAAGTAAAAAGCAAGCGAGAAGTAACCCTCCGACGAAAAGCGGTGGACATCTTCCGCCTCCGACTCTCATACCGTCCAAACCCATTTTTTCAAAGGATTTTCGATGTGTAGGTGCAAAGTTCAATTGTTAGAGTTTGCTAGCGATACGAGATGCTTTTCAAGCACATTATGTTCTTAATTACAGACAATATATTGTTGCTCATCTGCTAAAAGTATCACCCAGAGAAAATACAACTATGTACATATACGCATCCGGTGGGCGTCTTCGAGTAACCTGCAATTCGATGAATATATTTATAAACGTTGTCTTTCTTAAATATATATATATATATTCGCGGATAAAAGAATGAACTACCTGTACCATTAATTATACAGCGCACGAAGGATACATCTTTTTGCCTCTCGTTTGATGAAAACACATTGTATACGGTGTAGAACTCGTAAAGTTTAACCTACGCGCTGTCAGACGACGGCGTATACCACGATGACGTTTTACATGCCCCGTAATCAAAAAATTACGATACCGGCGTTTGATAACATTTCCTGTATTCAACCATTGGAAGAATATATAAGTCGATAATTGTCGTACGCTGATACCTCGATGAGGAGGGACACGGAGGATTTTTGTCATATTTTATGTAAAAAATCATTGGCACTATGCGAATATTTGCGTACACCATTGACATAATTTAAAAATGCCCCATAATTTTAAGATTCCCGCCACGGGAATCGTATGATACCGGTACTTGGGGAATTTGCATAAATCTGGCAGATCTGGCATCACGATCGCTAACGTAGCCAACTTCGCACCGAGAGCCCAAACTGCAAACGCTAGAAACCCTAGAAACAAGATGAAAGCAGAAACGAGCACAGATATGTTGCTGATAATCCGCGTCGTTAGGGGGTTCCCGGCGAGGGAGAGGGGTTTCCAGAGTTTTCATTAAAAAGTTGCCTGTTTTCTTTACAGTAAGGGGAAGTTCTTTGTTTTGATTCAGTTACGTAGTTACGTTAGGTGAACGAGAACTTGTAAGAAGTTCAGAGTAACTTGAGTAGCAGTGAACAATCATCAACATGGTTACGCCAAGTGTCACCACTCTCGAGGTAATATTTGTTGCTTATTCATTTTTATCTATTGTTATTCAATTTGTGCAATAGGTAATTTTATGAACCTGTGTCCTCGTAATACAGGTTCAACACTAACTGGTGCAATAACAATTAACTGATTATGCCTGTTGCACGAATATCTATTTCCCTTTTTAACGTTTTAAAGTTTTCAATTGTTTAACGATGGTCCAATTCTTCTTTGTCCCAGTCAAAACTTATTACCACGGCGACGGAGTATCAGCAGAATTTCTATGAGCTTTGCAGCGATTGGAATCGCTACAAGAAAGATGAGCATGGTTATCTCAAAGACTTTATTGGTTATGCTCTCTTTGGATCTCCCAAGTTTATCCAAGAGGACACCGGCAAGGATGTCGAATGCAAAATAAATTCTAATGATACCAACAACGGCCACTTCGTTTATAAAGATAATGAACAAAAACAGATAACTCTGATATACGAGAAAATTAAAGAGATTGGATCGGGCGAACTGGTGGATGATGTCATATTGTGCGGGATCATATACAATATTATATTCAATACTGAAGCAACCCACCAAACTGTTAAGAAAAAGGAGTCGGAGCTGAATGTGAGTGGGAAGAGTTTGGTTGGGGAGTCAATTTCGGAGGCACAGGTTTTCCCTGTGCCCGTTTTCAAAGTAAAGCGGCAAGAAAAAGTGAAAATGAAGACATTGACAAAAATCTACTATGTAGATGTCGGTGGACGGACCTATGATGGATTCCAAGACTATTTGAATCACAACACGCTGCCGGTGTGTACTATGGTTCTTCCCAAGGACGGCCAGTATCAGCTAGATCCTAAATTATGTTCAAAATCAAATTGGGCTCAAGAAATGGGTGAGGACATTGTGACAAAAGTTTGGATAGAAATAATCGAGTCACCCTCGAGTAAGTTGAGTGCCAAACTTGTAACCGGAGGTGACATTGCCAGTACGGTCATTACCATTGCCAGTATGGGTGTAGGAATTGCCGCAATGATGACACCGGTCGGTGCTGGTGTCGCGCTTGCAAGTAAGTTTCAATTCTTTGTCTAATGCGGTAAACTGAATTCTCACGAGCGTCGATTGTTGAAACCCTGTCTCTTGTTACATCGAAGGCACCGTCGGGGCTGGTGTAAGCGGTCTATGGAGTGTTGGCCGATGTGCCCAACAATTGGCAGATCGAGGCCAGCATGGAGAGTCAATAAATGTTAACGATAAGGCGGCGCTTGGAGCATGGATCGGCATCGCTGGTGGGACACTGGGGCTAGCGGCGAGTGGGGGTACTGTACTTCTTGGTCGTGCGGTACGTACCGGCGCTACCGTTGGTAGAGCAGCTACAATGACTTACGATGCTGTATTGATTGGTAATTTAATGATCAATGGAATCGGCGTGGGTTTCAAGAGTTATGATATATTTGTTAACTACATCGAGGGTGGCACGATATCAGCACCGGATCTATTTCTGCTCACAACCCACATATTTTTCTTCTGCAATTCTGTGGTTAATATACGTCTGGCGCAAAGTTTCATCGAAACTTCTCAGGGACAACTGTTGAAGGACTACGAGGCGAGTTTGCGCAGCAACAGGCATAGACGAGAGTTTCAACGAATGATGCGTAACACACGAGCCGCTAGTTCCAACGATGTATCGTGCAACGAGGAAATTATACGAGGCATTAACAATATCAGCAATAGAGATGACTTTTTTCAAGCTATGGTGAGAAATCGAAAAGCATTCAGTTCATCAGGCGCCAGAGCATCCTTCTCATCGAATGGCCGGGTAATGATTAACTCGATCATGGCCATCGATCCTATAGAATTTGCAAATTTGCCAAAAGATGTTCGTGTAGACATTGTAAAAGGTATCAGCTCGGTACAGGTCAACAATTCTGTGAAGCGAATTGTTGGAAACAACGAAACAGGCTCTAAGATTCAAACTGGCTACGGAACGGCGTTGCTCAAAGAATTTTGCGCCAAGCACTCAAGCGGTATGTTACAAACGATCCCTCCCAACGCAGCTGATTTCGAAAATGTACTGTCCGAGGTTCGCAAAGTACAAAGGCCAGCCGAAATCTTTGTCAAATTACTCGAGATTGCCTATACGATATCGAAGGCCATACCGCAGAACGAATGCGGTTCGCTCGGAAGTATTCTCGCATATGTAACACAATTTATTTGGGATTATATCAAATTGAATCTAAGAAAAATGAGCAAGGACATCACAGTTGACGATCCCTCCGCACAGATTCTTCTTGATCGCTTGATAGAAGAGATTATGCGTCGCGTTGTCACACAGCTTGATGACTGGGTCCAAGCATTCAAGGAATGGTTGAAAAACCAATTTCATCAATTCCTGAATGATTCTTAGTATGCATGTATTAACTCAATTATACTTTACTGGTAGAGAAAAAAGATATTTTTGCTAATAATTGATTAAGTATTTATAAAAGTCGTGCCTTGAAGGAGCAATAATAAGCAACAATTGAATTGAGGCTTCGTGTAAAAGAGATAAGAAAATCTTATCAAATAAAACTGCATACTTTGCTGTAAATTGTGTTTGTCCAATTGCGGATAGCATAGTGGATTTGTTGGGGTTCGAAGAAACGATGCGTCCATTAGGGTCGGCGACAGATCATCGTCGTCGCATGTCGCCAAAAGAATCCGAGTCAATGATCGTTGTTGTTGTCGTCGTCGTCGTCGTCGTGGGAAAATGCCAATTCGTAAGCATAATGGTGCCGGCGCTCGCAATCTTAAGTACAAAAGATCGATCGATGCTTAAATAAATAATCGAGTTCTAAAACATATTATTAGAATGATGATTGGCTCGATACGATCTCACCGCTTCGTGTCTCACAATCGGCTAATGTCTTCACCTCATTATCTGTTTTCGTGAAAAAGAGGCGACGCAAATTTATTTTCATTCGCGATAAGTACAAACGATCGAAAGATAAATATGCAAACCTTGAAAAGAGTATTCCGAGGGACAATAATCTTCGTTGTTGATAGAACAACCACCGAACGTTGCTTCGTGCTCGTCATACGGACAATCGCTCGCAGCATCATTGTTATCGAAATGAATATTACGGGGAAGGCATGTTCGCGATTCTGTGATGAATCTATTTTTTAGCGTCACGAAATTTCGTGTTTTAAAAAGTTGTACGAACGAGTCGGCATCGACTTACCCGCGGCAATATCAATGGCCTCGTGGTATCCCGTCGAATGATCCTCGATGGAAAATGATCTAATTTATGAAAAAGCCTCGCGGATTTATTTTCACAGACGCATTGTGAATATTTGTTTGCAAATAGAGAATTGTGGACCAACGCGCAAGGTGGTATATCCAATCTCATCTCGACCTCTCTTCTCCTGGACGATATACCACAAGCCTTGGACCATTGGTCATTGTCTCGCGTGATCTTTCGGAATTTCCTGCCGTGATAAAGATGTAGCAACGCATCGGCTTCGGATAGATCAAGATCCGCCACGAGATGGGCTTTCGACAAAGGAGGACAATCGTATATAAGTACACACGGCACCCTCTATATACAATAAATTATTGTCCAAGACACGAGGATAGATTTCCTTTTCTTACGAGATTCATCAATAAGTCGATCGATGTAGCGATTTGTACCACGCCAGCAAGGTCGTGTCTCTGCACCCTCAATTTCACTTCTTCGAATTCTGAGGAGAAATTATAAAAATTCTTGTGAAAAGCATTGAAGAAAATAAAACGGAGAGAGGAAAGATGAAAGAGCGTATACGGAAAGAGTTCTGGTAGCGTTTTTTTACTGTCTCCCAATTTTTTATCTTTGTTTGCCGTCAAGTTTTTGGAAGCTTTTCCATCTTCTCGAAGCGTCGTCTCCAGATGCCCGCCGTTCTCTCCCTTCTTCGTCATTGCTGCATAGTCAAAAGGGCTTGTTTTTAAAGACCCGGATGAAGTACTGTGTGGTAGCGCACTTGGCCTTGGCAACGGTTTCCGCCATTTGGACAGAGGCTCCGTCGATATCACGTAATAACCGTGAATTCCAAAGTTTGGGATTTCCTGGACGGCTACGTACTCGCATTCGTCACCGCTCATCGACGTAACAACTCGTGGACGATTATTTGCAATTAATAGAGGAGCCGGTGTCGACGAACTTGTGCGTGATTCAACCATAGATATCATGTCCGTTGCCTGATGTCGAAAACAAAATAAATATAGACATTTTGACGTTAAAAGCAAATTTTTATTTGGTCATAGATTGAGAATTTGTTTCACTCACTTTATTTCGTTGGCCAGGTAGGACGAGCTGTTGGACAAAATAGTCCGATGGTGGAGGTTTGGCGAATATACCGGTCAGCCGATTTTCCTGCATAGCAAACAGCAAAAGCTTAAGATGTTCCACGGCAGTGGATGCATCGTTCGATGTTATAATTTCCGAAGGACGGGAATGAGCTTGACATAGTTTTTTCAGCCAAAGGGCCGCCATTGCACGATCTGATAAGTTTATACTATTAGCAAAATGGCAGAGACGCATTTGATACTCGGTTCATATTTATATGTAAGTGGAAAATTGTCTAATGTTGTCTAACCTTTGGCGTTGGGAAGATTGAGCACCAGAGGTTTGGCGAGCTTTAAAAAAAAATTAAAATCATCCATATCGTTGCTCACTCCACACGGTTGATTTTTTAATGATGTACTAAAATCAGCGTTCTTTCCAATTCTGAGCCGTACAATTAATTTTTAAACAAAAGACGCGCGAGGGCATTACCTATATTCAAGAATTTTGACAGCTCGTTGCGACAATCGGAGATGGAAGGAAAAATCATAAGCTGTATATAAATGTCGGTGTATTTTTTCAATTTTCCTTCGCAATACAATAAACGAGATTCTCTAATTGCTTTCGTTGGGTTTGCTTTGAAGGAGAACTCGTTTATAATAAAGCACTCTCGTCTTCTATGGCTCGTGTGCTAATGACCTTTTGCTCAATTTTCTTACATCCATTGTTCGAATAGATATTATACGGCTCGGGACCGTAAGTCACTATTGACAGTACTTCTTCTTGTTGCAATGGCGTAGGTCCTTGTAGCGATCTATCCGGTATAAATGACGCAAATGCGTCTCTCATACAAAGTTTTACGTGTTCTTCCTCAAGAGGCAAAAATGGTAAGTAATAATCGATCAGAGAGGATTTTATGGTATTACTATTCAAAAAGCCTCCTCCGTTCTCCAAAGCGTCGTTGCTTAGAACATTTTCAAAATCCTCGAGTTTAATAGAGTCACGTTTCTTTCCCGCTTTCCAAAAGTCCAACATCTGCGAAAGAATCCGGGATGCGCCGGCATTTGCAAGAAATATGAATACGGCTCTGTTACTCTTGATGCGTATTTGCCTAGACTTGTAATCTACAAAGATAGGTTGCCCATAGTCCATGAAAGGAAGAAGAACTTCCAGCAGCCCCTCTGGCATCGAATCGACTTCGTCAAATACGAACATGGATCTGTCGCATTTTAACAGGCTTTCCACAATTATATTCTTGATCGACTCCTGACATGGCATGCAAAATTTGTTATATTTTTTTTATTTTCCCTTATTTTTCCTTCCGAAAGGAATAGTTGACAACGAAACGAATAACCAAGAGATGTTGTGCCGCACCTTGTGATGCTCCAAATGGCTCATGGAGTACGCACTTCCGCTAAACTGGTGAAAATATTCACTGGCCTTTCCTTTTCTATAGAATGTTTCACTGATTATTCGTGATACAAAATTCTTGCCAGTTCCGACAGAACCGTGGAAGCTTAAAGCCAGTGCCTTCGGAGGATTCTCCGTTGCTTTGTATCCATGAATTGCACGTATGATCGTTCTCTGAACTATATGCTGTCCATGCAGTTGGGTCATCAGACGTCTCTGGAGTTCTGAAATGTGGATAATTGCGAAAGAAAAGAAAATCTGCATCGTTCTTGCTGTGAAATTTCACTACACTTGGCTAAAAAGATACATTTTTTTCTCCCCCTTGTATACAATAAAGAACGTGTATTACGAATAGACGTAGCGCGCTTTTTTAATTTCTTTTATCTTATCATGGCCAATGCCAACTGTCCGTTCAGGAAAAAAAACACGCGACACTACATCCTTTTTTTACAGTTGGAACATCCTTACAACATTCTATGCCAACAGGACTGAAACTATAAATAATTATCCGCTTTTACGCGATAAAAAAATTAATTCCTGGGATATTTTTTTTTTTTTTTAAATAATAACTTTTAATTAACTTGAGCACATACCTCCTAGATCAATCGGTATGTAATCGTCGTTACAACATTCGAACATTTGGCATTTTACGTATTTCTGGTAAGCAGCACCGAGAAAACCAATTCCAAGCCCACCCAAACCTAATGTAACGGGATCGAGAAAACCCAATGTCCATTGAATGTTGAAAACAGCCACGATAATAATTGGTAAAATATGACGGAATTCCATCTTTCATCACGACTTTATTAAATATTTTCCTCTACCCAACAACACAGTGTTTAACCCCACTGCACTGCAGAAGGCGCACGCGTGCCACGCGTGTATGTGTGTGTGTGTGCGTGTGTGTGGTGCGTGCGCGCGGCACGGGCACGCCTCTGCATGCGAGGATAGATTTATCGATAAGGTAGCTTGCATATGGTGTCGTACCGACGAATCAGTCGCGTGCCCATAAGCAAAGAGTACGACAATTTCAAAACACGCGATACAAAGGGTGAGTCTCATTTTTCAAATTTAAACGGCCAAGGCCGTTATATTTCGTTGGAAGTGCAAGCGTCGTTGTACGATGAACGCAGATGAACGTAACGACCGTTGACGAATGCATAGATGAAGAAAAGGAAAGACGCGACAAGGGCCGCGAAGGAAAGTGCATCGATCGTGCGTGCAGTCGATCCTAGTGTATCGTAAGATGTCCGTTATCGTGAAAAAGATCTTTGATGAAGTATAATTGATTATGGTTCAATGAAAATACCGAAAAAGGACAAAGACGTATGGTAATGTTGCATCGCGTACGCGTACCACAGTACTATACCGATCACAAAAAAACGTTTGGAGGAAGAGACACGGTCGCGCCGTCCCAGATCGTTGGCGTCTCGAATATGAGCGATTACGGAGATAATATAAAATACAAGTGGACACCAGAGAGCACGACCCTATTGGTATCCATTTGGAGCGACAAACAGGTACAGAAACAGCTCGAGTATGCTCAAAGGCCGCAACTTATTTGGGAGAGCGTGGCTCGATACATGAGAAAAAAAGGGTATGGGGTGTCCGCCAAACAGTGCCGATCACGAATGAAACAAGTTTTGGTTTGCTATCGAGAAGCCAAAAGAGCCGGTACTGGCGGAGGTGGTGTAGAACAGTACTATGATTCTATTGACAGAGTGTTGAAAAACAAAAAGGAGGAGAAAAGCGATATAAACGGAATAGATACAGTTGGTGAGTTGAAAGACGCTACGTTAAATATATTAACCAATATTATACGTGCAATTGTATCCTTTATTCGCATTTGGACGATGCGGTACCATACTCGACTTACGCATCCGATGATTACCTATGATTGGCTGGAACAAAGTTCAAATAAGAGCTATTTTTTTAATCGCAGATTCAGCTGCAATTGTGAAATCACCACCCAAAGACGTCAAGACGAATAAAAATCTCAGAATGAGATTCAATAAGTACAGCGAGCCTATGGAAACTCTGACAAGAACCGAAGTTTCTTCACCTACTTGGCATCTTGCTCGTAATTATCGCTGTCGCTTCTTACTTGCATTTTCTTATGTTTATTTCGTTTTCTTAAACCGGATGTTCAACGATTCTACATTGTTGTAATGATTCGCAGACCAGGAGGAGTATCCCGACTCGCCAGAATCGAACGAGACTGTGCTTGCGCAACCGTACCGGACTTTTTCGCCCACGCGCGATGTAGCTACGAATACATTGAACGGTAGGTCGGCAATTTTGACGAAAGGTGCTCGACGTTCATTGCCGATCGATCGACAGCCCGTAAGAGAAATTCGTCCAATCGATACACCTCCGAACAATCGTTTCGGGGAGATGCTCTATCAGAATGCCGTACAGAACGTTCAAAATCAGATAATACAGGAAAATATGCAACAGCGTAATTATCTGCAGAATCAGTTTGTACAGGAGGAAGGTACGAGGCTGATGCAACCGGAACAGTTGTATCGTCGTAGTGTCGTAAATCCGTTTTATACGACCGACGATGCTGCCCCATCATCAAAATTACGATTCGGAGAGCAACGTATCGACGTCGCAATGTCCAACGATCCACCTGTGGTGGAGAACACAATGAGAATGAAAAATCAGCTGCGATCAGCCGGTTGCCCGATCGACAATCGCGCGATGCCTCAAGAACCGCGACGCGGAAATTTCACGCAAAATTTGGCACAGAACTACAAACCATACAAGGAGGCGGCGCGTGTTTCTACGATGGATGCAAATTTGATGGAAACTCGCCGATGTACGACCAACTACTCGCCACAGACTGTGGCTAATTTGAACGAGGCTTTTTGTCATCGAGATGACAAGGACGAGCGAAATGACAGTATGAACGATAATTACGAGCAGGCCATGGATAATGAGGCGCTTGTACGGGGTATGAACGCCACGACGATGACGAACAACGCGACATTCAACGACGACACGATTTCGATCGAGTTTCTCGAGGGTTCGCAATCTCCTTCGGATAACGACGCGGCTGGCTCGAAAAGCATTTCCGGCAATTCCGACAGAGGCGTGCCTAATGTGCCGGTTCGAAAGAAGAAAGTTCAAAAACTCGAACAATTGATGCTAAACGCGATTACATCTCAGAGCGAGGTCGTCAATAAGGCATGTATCGCAATAATAATTATTTACGCTTAAAAATACTACATCGAACTGTAATATATCCGCGCCGTCCTCATTCTTCTGGATGATCCTTTTTAAAGGTACGAATGTTACAGATTCTTGCCGCCCAAGATGCCATGGTGTCTCGGTTCCTCGATCTGGATCGCGATCGTCAGAATAGACTCGAAAATCGTTTGGATCATTTAATGAACGTCGTACACGCAACGGTAATGAACAAGAGCCCGGACAAAGTATCGGAACGCGATGTATCACCGGTGCCGCACGAACCTCTCATAACGAATCTCTCACCACCACCGCGTCCAGGTGTTGCACCACCAAAACTCGATCTTGTACCACCCAAGCCGTGTCGGGTTCCCTGCACGAGCAACAACGGCAACGTCGAGGTCGTAAATCAAAAAACAATTCAGACGCGACCGGGAGTCATCTCCCCGATAAAACATCCCGGTACAATATGGTCGAAGCTTGGGCCGGTCTCGCAGTCGCCATTCGTCAAGGCGCAACAGCAATTGGGTTTACGAGCCACGGCGACGACGGCGACGACGGCGATGAATGTCGAGGCGCGCACCCAATCGTCCGCTGAGCGTCGAATAATACGGGAAATGGCTGGTCTCGATCGACGCGCTCTCGTTATCGAGACGGAAAAATTTCTCGAGATTGAGAAACAGATGGAAGAGCAGTCGGAGAATGCTAGGATTCTTGGAAAAATGAGCCAAGAAGTGGCTGCCAAAAGGAAATTATTCGCGTCGCGTCGCGAGCCCAATGCCGGAATGATTTTGAGCGCGGCTTTCTTAGATGCCGAGCGTCATTTCTCGTCGATGAATAAGGAAGCACCGATGCTTACGCGTTCGGCAAGTGGCATCGACGAGGACGAGGAATTGATGTTACTCGCTAGACAGGTTGAAAATTACGAGCGTCTACGACGCTTGAACGTGGAACAATCGCGAATACCGAATGGGCCACCTTGCGACACGTCAACGCCGGCTAAACAGTCGCACAACGAAAAAGAGCGCGAGTCCAATCGATCGCCGAGACAAACGATACAGCAACTAGCGGATCTAGTTATGAAGAGCGCACGTTGGCGAGACGGGGCTGCTGGTGATGCCGCCAACGTCGTCCCTGCAGGTTTTAATATTCCCGGACGGGGAACTCGTCTCGATAGCGCGAGTGGGAACAACGGCGTCAATCCCAATGCGAACGACGAGGCGTTAAATAGAGGGGGAGAACAGATACTGCGAGGTAAACGAGAATCTTACGCGGGTGAGATCGCTGAAAGGGAGAGTCGAGAGAAAGCTCTCGGGTGGTTGCACGACAGATATTCTTATGGTATTAACGGTCGACCCGTTACGAATGACGATAGAAACTTGCCGAATGTTCGTGCAAGCGGAACTAGCTCCGATCCGGTAAATACCACGATCAATCTAAAAAAACCCAAGCCCATCGGTTTTACGATGGATAATCCAATTGTCGAATCCAATGGGAATCGTCAAATTCCAATATTCGATAATAGAATTGGTTTCAATCCCGATATATTGGTAGCTAACTCGTACGGACGACGAAATGTCGCATTCGCCGATCTCGAGGCTCCCCAGGATCTCATGGAAAATCCCGGGCAAGCCACGTTTCCGCGTGAGCGCCGTCAATTGTTGGACCCGCAGCAACAGGATTATCATCAGCATTTTTACTATGGTAACAATCGCGACCGGTTCTCGACCCTTCCGTTGATGCACAAAAACATGATTAATCTTTATACGCAAGACGTGCACGGTCCTCTCGTAAGAAGACAGAACGACAAGGCTCAACAGGACTCGGACGAGGATGATGAATTCTTAGACACAACGGCCAGTATGCAACCTCAGTCGCGCAAAACTTCTCTCACCTCGATCGGGGGTTCGGCTGGAAAACCTGCTAATTGCGTTGTTTCTTAAAACGTCTTTCACCTTTTTTTTTCTTTTTTTTCTTCTCATTATAAAACTAATCATCGACCGAGAAAATCGATGATCATGCGCCATCGAGGTATTCCACATCGAGTTACGATTTTTCAACATTCCGGGCGATTAATATTATTCAGGGCGCGCTTTCGTTTACAGACTTATTACTGCGTACGGATTATGTACGCGGACTACGTACCCGATCTTCAATATCGTGGTGCGATATATCGTAGAGCTTCCCCGTTTAAAACGGTATATACGCAAATACTTATACAATCAATATGTAGCGGAACTATTAACGATCGTTCGATTTTCTTTTCATTTCAAGGGGCAGAAAAGCAATATGAGTAAAACACGAGGTAAAGTGCAATACACGTTGAAATGATGTTATAGTAGCAGAAACATGTGAAAAATTCTTTCGTCGTAATCTCCGATCTTGCCTATATCGAACGATCGTAAAATATATTATATATATATATATATATATGCAAATATATAAACTTTGTTATCTCAAACGTCTCACTAGATTATCATTGCAACAGTCTACGAAAAAAAAAGTAAAATGAAGAAAAGAAGTTGTCGATGGCTTGAAACGATCGAAAGTGCTTCGTCTTGAGATTCTTTGATACGTACGGTTATTATATATATGCTCGATCGTCGAGTAGAATTGCCGATTAATTTTTCACAAAATCATTTGTATCTTGAATAAAATTTATTTGTTCGCAATTGCGTTGTACCTATCACTCGTTTTTTATATCTCGATCTCGGTCTGACAGTTAAAAATGCGACATCGGACGTAAACCGATGGTTCTCGGAAAAATGATAAACCTGACATAAACGGTATGTAATATTTATTTTCACAATATACCTAATGCTTTTGTTTTGTTTTATCACACAAGGTGATTTGTAATTAAACGCATCACAATTTTAATACAAACACTCACACATGTACGACAGGCACGTCGCGTGTAACCTACGCGTGACTACAAGGAGACTAGAATGCAGCATTAAATAATGCATTTAGTTTTCGATACAACTATTGTATTTTCTTTGATATTTCGATGAATTTGTTGACCTCAGGCTTGTGGCTGTGTGACAAATCCAGCGAAGAGTGTATGCCCATTGTTGGCGATATGAGTTCCCTGGGCGACTTGGCTCTTGGCAATAATTCGATAGACGAACGGTCGATCGACTCTCACCTCCTTCGGGTATGTCATACATCTCATCGTTATCTTAACACCTGCAATGTCAGAGTGTGCTACGTTAGTATCCCTTCGTTTCAGTCACCGGATAAAGATTTTTTAATGAGAGAAAATTTCAGTATATCGATCGTCGGTCGGCGTGCATTCCATTCTCTTGCATTCTCTATATGGCAGTATGCTTGTTCGACGCCGCGAATCATTGAGGAGGTGAGAGAAGCACACTCAATTAACATTGTTGGACTGTCAATAAACGTTTTATAATAAATGTACCGTTAATGGTTTGACTTCTGTCATCGAACGGTATCAATATCGAAAAAATGATTGCACAACATTGGTATGAATAGTTTGAAAACACTTAGGAGGACGAGACGGAAAATTCATATAACCTTAAAAAATGTTGTTTGCAAGGTTACGTTATCTTTTGAGGCGATTGACATTTAGAAGAAAAGCAAATCGATCGGCCTTTGCATGCCGATTTAAGTCGCGCGCAGGGACTTTTGCTTTGCTTTTGCATCAAACGTTAACCAAAACTCTGAGAACGAACCGTCGGAAAACTGGAGCTATCTGTCTAACTCGCACTCGTGTGTCACTTGGACAGCTGGGAGTTGGGTCGTTCCACCTGCTTATTTTTCATTTATGCAACTGCATCGATACTCGTCCTCGGTGATAAGTATAACAGCACAAATATTAGGTTTTGAGTATACACCCGTTTATTCGAATATTTTTATTTCTACATTATATACAATGATAGTATGAACATGGACAGATGCGCTTGTGTCCATCACTCGGAGATAGTAAATAATGCCATTACGATGGAGATTAGCTGGAGGGGTTGAATAAAGCAGCTGTGAAGAGAATCGTATTTGTGGTCCCCAACATGAATAGAGAAGGTCGATCCACGTTGAAACGGGTTAGTTCAAGTGCCGAATAACCCACTGCGACCAAAGCTAGAATAACACGAACAAGCATTTATTACTTTCATAGAATTCAAGATACTACGTAGTACTTAGCGTGCTATGTTGCAATTTTGTATTTAGTTAGGAGAAAATTTCAGTCGTATGTTTTCTTTTTCTTCCAGGATTGAGAAAGAGTCACCACATAAAAGGGGAGAGAGAGAGAAATAGAAATTAGTTTGGTCGATAATTCAATTGACGGACAGATTGCGAAGGGATCATTCAAACAGTATGACACTGTGGTGGAATGATGTGGCAACGATAATAATGAGGCGGGCCGATCTGTCAACGTTGAAGTTTATGATGGGTAATGTATTTAAGTAGAAGCTGGAGTTGATTATAGCCAGAGCTGAAAATAAACCGAAAAGAAAACGATGAACCGAATTAAGAGCGATCGACACGAGCGACCGTTGGATGTACAAGAGCATTCCGTTTTGTACACATGTATTTGAAAGCTTTTATTTTAGTTGTTCGGAATGTCCGAGTATCCGCGTGCAATTATAGTATACAAGTTATAGTAATATAGCAAGTCTCGTATAATAAGTTGCTGTACGTCATGTACAGTTTGAATTTGAATAAAGTAGGTGTATAATCTGCGAATCCAGCTTTGGCGATTGGCGCGTGTGATTATTTTGACGCATATTGTATCGCGTCGTTTTCTCGTTTTGTTCAGGGTGAAGCTAAACGAGCAGCGAACAATCGAATCGAGTTGGCAGCGACGAGGATATGAGCGGGTCTGTCGACACGAAATTGGAACGGTCGTGGTGGCGGTGGTGCCGGGCGGAGATGTGCAAAAAGCATGCCTAAAACAATTACGAGGCGAAAATGAATGAGATCGAGATGCCACGAGAGGTATACATTTGCGCGTACACTTAATCAGTGCCGCAAGCACATTTTGACCGTCTATATGTCCACGATCGAATAGAGCCAGCTGCGTGTAGACACCGTCAACTCTGCTCGTTCTTCGTGACAAATGACGGGACAAGTACGAAGGTACGAACGACGCACAGGGTTGTGGGATATTTTGAGAAGAAAAAAACGGCGGAAGTTGGTGCTGATTATATGTTTTATCGTCGGGCCTATCCTCGTAATGAGAGAGTAACGCTTGTTAAGTACCATACGTACGGGGCTCGCTATATCGAGTCTGCTAATAAGGAATAAAGTCAATGTTTTCAAGCGTTATTGGAGCTTGTCCGTGCCGCCCCATGCAGCAGCAGTAGCAGCAGCAGCAAATAAAAGTATGGGCTCCGGCTTCTCGGTCGCGATAATCGCGACGAAAGGATGATCCACTTTGAAGATGACGATGGGCAAATCGGGTTCATCGCCGCCAAATTTACTTTGAATAACTAGCTCTGAAAGAACATTGATTCGATCAATTTTTTTATCTTCATTCGTAGATTCAAACTTACAAGTTTCAGGCTTGTTTTAGTTGTACCGTGGATTCGGTGTACTGTCGTTTATATGGAACGTATCGAAAGTTTAACAATTATTTTGGATGATGGAGCGGTACAAAGAGATTTTCATCTGCAATAATGCAGGTGGCGATTATTAATTTTCATACATTTCAACTCACGAAAGACAGGTGCTGAAAGCGATGCACAAAACACAGACACGCTCACGCAGTGGAAAACAAGCTCGTGATAAATACTAGGTTGAAAAATATCCAAGGAAAAGGGAAACGGCGGGCAAAGTTGTGGAGATTGTAATCGTCGGAGACGAAAAGTTTCGTTTATCGATGAGAATTGATAAAGCTCGTTTACCTTTCTTCGATCCACGGGACGGTAGCAACGATCGCAACGATCGCTAAATTTGACGGAGGACGTACGCCAGAACGTTCTCATCTTGCCTGCCGATCTTGCGGCACCGTTTGCACCAACTGCGATCATCGACACAATATTTTCTTCAATTTGATATTAAACGATCGACGCTTCCGAACACACGCAGTGCTTGTCGGCAGAGCATCGGACACACATGTACGAAGCACACCGCACAACTTATTTGTAGCCACCTGGCACCATACTTGGTCGTTGTTATTCGGAGGCAACGATCTGTCCAACCGTGTCGACATGGCGGAGACATTATTGGTTCGTCGTGCTGTTCGTCGTGCCGTTCGTCGTCCCAAATTATCCATGTCGATTTGTCCAAAATTTGGCGACAAGTATATACTATATGGAAGACACTCGAGGTATAAAGGCCCTTGGACTTTTTCAACTCCTCCGCTTATACCCGTTCGCAGATCGATTTTTTTTACAAAAATTAATTTTTCTTCGAAATTGTACGATTTCAGGATGGATGGCATCTCAAAAATACGCACATTCGTCAGGTGAACCGTATGGTATTTCAATCGCGAATCATCAACAATTACGAGCTCCGTGCCCGCGAGCTTCGTGAGTATGTTAATATATATATATATATATATAAGTATAGACACATATATTAAAAAAATACAAGGTCAAAAGTAGCATGGATAATCTCGTAATCCTGAAATCATTAGCCACGACAGCATTTTCGAAAAGAGAGAGAGACGAGGGGGGGGGGCCGTGCCAGGCAGACAAAGCGATACATAAAATACATTAAGTGTGAAAAATAATCAAACAGCGATACTGGGATCGACGACGCGGGCGCCGAAGAGTCCCATGGAGGTGTAATAGTCGCGCAGCCTTGATCCATTTCGATCGAGTCTTTGCGTCGTTCCTATGATACAAAGGAAAGGCCTGTCCACGGAAAAGTAGATCGTTGGTGGAGGCCTGACGAACGCCGATGTCGCCATCACTACCACTGCTACAAAAAGAACTCGAGATATTTTTCGAAATCTCGGTGATTGGTGCTCGATGACCTCGTTCCGATATTATTCGATACGAGGGTGGGAGGGAGGGAGGATACATTATTTCGCGAAAATGTATCGTGCGGGTCTGCGGGAGGTGCAAGCTCGTGATAAAACTTGAAAAGTTAGTTGTCTTGGTTTCATTATTCAACGTCAGTGGGTCCAACAAATTTAGAATTACACGTAGAAGCCCGCTTAGGATGGAAAAAGGAAGAGGAACGAAAAAAGAAAAGAAAAAAAAAAACAGAAACGAATCGCGCAGTGCATTTATCTCGGAGGGGGCCGAGATGATTGTGTGAGCAAACAAAAATGACTATTAGATATCCAAACCAAGGAATTTCGCCTGCAGCGCACTCGCGTAGAACTATCGCAGCAAAGAGTGAACAAAAATCGCTGCGATACTTTCACGCTTCACTCTCGAAAATCATAATTTTCGCAGAATTTCTATATCAATAGAGGAATCCCAACGGAAGGTATTCATCCTGTTTGCGATGTTACGCGAGAGTTAAACGCGTACAAAAGAAACGTATTTCGAGTGGCTTTGGCGAAAGGTGTTTTTTTAAGATCATTAAACAAAAAAAAAAGTAAAAACACAAGAAACTCCCCCTCGTACCAAAAAAGAATGCCACGGCGAAAGATGCGTACGAAAAAAAGGTTGGATGGACTTACCGGTCGCCGCAGCTGCCTCGCTACCCTTTTCGTTGACTTCGATGAAAGCCTTTTGCACGACTTTGGTGACGGTAAGGGGTGGTGAATCCATGATTCCCGTAAAATCGCTCACCCCGTCAACAAACATATCGGTCATATTCATCTGGGAAAATTCGTAAGAGCAATATTCATAAGAGATAGGAGGAGGAGGTGCCACCGATAAGCGGGCCATGATTATCTTTTCGTTTCTCCAGTTTCGAGTTTAAATTAGATACAGCGATGAACTAACGTTTTTCAGGATATCCTCGAGCATAAGCTCCGACTCTATCTTGAATTTGGGGAGGTAAATTTCACAATCGCGCTCATAGCCTCCCATGAGAGTATCCATCGATACCGTGTCAATGCCCTCGATGACCTTGGCAAGACCGTCGATGGTGTTGGGAAGTATGATGAACATGCTGACGGCATCTTCCGAGCCCTCGCTCTGAAATGTAATGAAAAATCGTTTATAACGACGATGACACGTATGGAGAAAAAAAGAGAGGCAAACGAAAAAAGAGATTTGCCACTGGATAAATTTACCTTGTACGGAAGCTCGAGGAAGGTCGCGTCGAGCGCACCAAGTTCCCCATGTCGGAAAGAACCGGATTGGTACATGGTTGGGACGTTTATCGTTTTGTTGGCGTTAACGTGGAAAGGTCGGTCGTGCGTGGCTTCAATGGGAAATCGGGAAGCCCAGTTGCCGTTGAAGTAAACAGCGTTGACGAGTACAAGTGCGGTGGTGCTGTCCAGATCGCCTAGGGGACGCGAAGCGATGCGACGCGAAGCGTATTAAATATTAAGTATATAAAGTATACGCGATAGGTACGCGTCCCCGGTACGTGAGGCGGATAGAGCCGTAGTTTTTCTTACTGGGCTGCAAGAGTTCCTTGATGCGGCCATTCGTTTGTTCCTTGCACCAATCGTTGATCGTGTTGCTAGCCAGCACCGACTGTCCGAAATTGAGACGCTGCACTTCCGAGAGGAAGGAGTTTTTGGTCACCTCGGTGAATTCCGGCTTGGGCTGTATCCGTTCGGCAATGAAAATCTTGTTGGCCATCCGTAGCTCGACTTGCGTGTATTTCTGCAATTATACAGTTTTAAAGGAGAGAGACGATAAAGGATGCCGAGGTCGGTAAGGTCATCGGGCGTTGGCACTCCGTACCTTCAAGCCGCCGAGCAAACTTTTAAATCCCTGTTTGGTCAGAGCATCGTTCTCCGGAAGTGCGAGGCCTTTGTGCAATTGATCCTTGGTATTTCCTCGAGCGCCGTAATACGCCATCGATAGAACCGTGGAAACGCTGATCGGCGAGCATATGAGATTCTTCTCATTTCCAGCCGCAACCGTCTGCCAACCGAACCCAATCCGAACAACAACAATAATTATCGTTAGTTCCGAGTTTCATTGGTCGATCGATCCTCGCGTATGCGTACCTTCAAGAAGTTTGCCGAGAACGTGTTTATGCCACGAGTTAGCGCTCGGACGGATTCCTCGTTTTCCGTTTGTGCGACAGACATGGCGTTGATGAAATTCGTCACGCAGCAAGCAACCACACCGATTAATAAAACTGAAAACGAATCAACGAGACAAGAAATTCATTTATTCTTCGAGCAAGGTTAATAAAACAGCGGAAAAGGAAGAGGAGATTATATTTAAATATTTGTTGAGTAGAAAACGTCTCAACTTGACTCCGTCGAGACTCCGCTCGATCTTTTTACGGAAATGACATTTCGGTAATGTTACTGGCCGTTACATCCTTGGGGGAAAAAAAAAAACATTTTTTACTTCCGTCCTTGAACCGCTACGCGCACACCCGCGTCCCCGACGTCATTTTCTCCGAATACGAAATCATATTCGTTGTTTGAACATTCGCCGAGTCGTTGTAAAATGTTGATGCGAAGAGAGCGGGAGAGAGAGAGAGAGAGAGAGAGAGAGAGAGAGATGGCATATTGGCACAAGTTTACCGCGGAGAGGCTCGATAAATATTGATGCGTTTTAATTAATAACGAGTTTTATTTTGTTTCAGGCATATTTGGGCGGCACCGCGATCAGATTTCAACGTACCAAGGATAAAGAGAAGAGAATAAATCGGGAGTACGAGATCGAACGCGGTTGGAACAAGAGTCAGACTGAGACGGGAAGGAACGCGACGCACGAGAAATCGTTGCTTTATGACTCACCGATGCGCCACGGCGCAAACGCTGTCGATATACGCGGAATAAATTGCCGCGATGTATAGTGGGAGAAAAATACGAGCCGATCATCGCCAGGATAAGATTTGGTCGACTGGATAAACCGATCGAAAAGCGGAAAGGTCCGATTCCGCGCGTGGCACGCGTCTTTCATCGGGTTTTACCTGGCTCGAAGGATATCGACGCGACAGGACCGCGCAACGTCATTCAACGGCATTCAAACTCTTTTAAAAAGGAATTTTGGTGGATTTGCGTAAGCCGCCGGTAAGAGCCGGTTTTTACGGCTATTTACCGTTTTGGGCTTTACCCGATTTATGGTCTCGATCGTGGCCACGAGGTTGGACGTAGCGACCGAGGAAAAAATCAAAATAATTATGAAACGATAGCCGGTTTTAATTCTGTCATTGTGAATCGCGCGAGGCAAGATCGATAGATACGCACGGCCGTTATCATAATTCCCCGAGCCTCGAGCTTTAACGGCGTATTGTTGTACATTGGAGATTCGTCGAATGGCTATAGTCGGTCCGATAAGATTTGACCCGAGGAACCGCCTCGGAGTGCGTTCTATCGGGATAATCAACGATCCTTCAACGATCTTTCGACGAAGCGACGAGTAACCGCGCGAGATCCATTTACAATTGGAAAAGCGTGTGTCAATCGGAGAACCGTGTGTGTATATATATATATATATATATCGATCAGCCAAAACATAATATTTATGAATCAATCGACGTCGCCGATAATACGATTTGTTTTTGTACTTACGGAAACGCATTTTGGATCGGTAGCGATCGAGATAGAGTCCTTTGACGCGGTAACGAAGATTTCGTAAGATGGTACCGGTCTCGCTGAGAGATCAAAGTAAACGCGTCAAGGCGATGGACGAGCGAGCCTTTTTGACCGTTTTATCTAATATCTCCCCTCCCAATCAACACTCGAAAGAGATATCCGAGGTTACACCCGGGCTACGGGGGGAGGTGGCAATAATAACGATCGTGTCGCCAATGCCCGTGGAAGGCTGACGCGCCGATCGACCACACGGTCTGTCTTTGTATGCGCGCGACTGATCGATGCTCGACGCAACTCGATAATACGACCGATTATTATTACCTATATGCGGATATTCGACCGACGCTCGTTGCTAACATCGCGCTACGAAGCCGCGCTTTTAATTAGTCAATGCAAACTCTCGATTGATCGATCAAATATTTATCCAATAAATTATCCTCTCGAGTATTCTTCGTTTCTCTTAATTCAACGTACGCGCGAATCAATGTTGTTTCAGGTGCTGTTTGAGCTTCGAGAACGTGACGCCGTTTAACGGTGAACATTCATCGATGATTCGTTCGGCGTCATATATCCTCTTATGCAACTAAACTCCGACATGGCCCATACGTCTTTACAAAGACAATACGCCGCGTCCGTTACGCTACCAATTTCCTAGTATCGTTCGAGGAACACGAAAATACCCACTCCCATCGAGAATACCTCATCGCGCGCGGTACTTGTATTCTCGATGGAAGCCCGCATCGCCGGACAAAACATTACCACTTTATTAGCGGCAAAGGGACGAGGTTTTTACGTACGAGTTATAAATACGAACATTATAATTTAGGAAAGGCGTCACGGGACACGCCGTTGTTTTTTTCACCAATTTGGAATAAAGCCATTAATTAAACGAAGCACCCGCACGTGCCAAAATTACTACTATATATGTATGTTAGGCTCGTCGTATCGCCTCACAAATATTCACATACATCGCGAGAGAAACTATTTTTTCTACACGATTTATCGTCGTAAACTAACTACTCTAGACGATCGTTCGAATAACTTACACAACTGGGTCATTAGGATCATCCACGTTTCAATTCTCTTAATCTCACGACACTTGCCCCGAAAAGATAGCGGTAACGGATCTAGTCTTGTTCCGCGCTACACACGTACGCTTTCGCGATGCGACGATGCGCAAATTTGCGTCCGACCGCGCGTGGCACATACTTGGAGCGACGTTTCGAGGAAACTGTCGACGTACAACCATGATTTGGGAAATTTCAGTGGTTTACTGCCGATCGACAAGCAAGTAGTAACGAGACAACGATGGATCTTCCAAAAGGAGACTAAAATGACGTCTCGTTCCTCCGTGGGCGTGTCACCGCCCATGAAAATCTGGCGTGCGAAGGCGTGCCATAATTATACATACATATTATATCCACTGGTATACGCACTACTTTTCGGCATTCAACCTCTTACGAACAAACTTAATAATTTCCTTTCCAGTCTCGTCCGACGACGACGACGACGACGACTACTATGCTTCATTGCGCACTCCAACGAGGTAATAATGCAAGGTACGTACTCGGTATACGATCGATGTACTCACGATTATCGTCGTACGCGTCTATGGAGTTGACGAAGACCGATGATTGACTCGTTAGCAGCGCTCGTCGATTCTATACAAAAACGATCGACCACCGATGCCTTTTTATTGGAACTCGAAAGACGCGATAGGCTGACAAAGGTAGGCGGCCAAACTGTCGGATCGCGATAAGATTTCAACGGGGATAGTCGAGATTATCTAAATTTATCCCGTATGCGTACCGTTTCGAACACTGACTCACGGACCATAACGCTTCGTAACTTTGCCTCCCCCATTTCCAATGCTTAAAGATAAGAAGAAAACAAGCATCATCTTCGAAGGTATTATTGCGTTCTATTATCTTCATCCGGTGATACCTATATAGCATTCGTAAAATGCATACTTGGAGGAGTACCATCGCCGTATCGACGATCAACATCACCTCTTCTCCGCCTCCACACCGGAAGGTCTTGACGAACAGCCTGCGCATCGACAAGTGGGTGCCCTAGCCTCGTGCGTCTCAGACTCCTGCTCACGTTCTTTTCTCACTTTTGGTGGACAAATGTGAGCTGGCTCGGCTGGCTGGCTCTCGCAGCAGATGGGCGCATCTGCATTCTGAATTTGACTAGTACACGTTAATATGAGACGACCGATTTTATCTATCTAATGTATTTTAGTGATTATTTCGAGAAAAAATGGCGTGCGCGCACTACGAGAAGATAACCTGCATCTTGATGTAATATCGAAGGCAGAAGGTTTTTGATCGATCAGTGCCGTAAGAACTTGATTCTTTCTCCGGTAATTGTTCCATCTCGGGGCGTATTCCATCGCTACCTCGGGGATCCAATTCCCCCGCCGATCCATCTCCGCCGGATTTATTCCCATTATTTTCATTCTCTCCAATTAATCTTCCTCCTTTCGGCAAACGGTTCGCTTCCTCGACATTCTCGCTTTTCTCCTTTATCTCCTCATCATCGACTCTTTTCTCCTCCATCGGCTTCTCATCGTCCAATTTTGGTTTTTCTACTCCGACGATACCAGTCTTTTTATCATTAGGCCACCCACCGATCCACCCATCTCTCGACCGACACGGGGTCTTTTGTGGTTCGCCCGGTGATCTTCTGAGTTCCGTCAAAACTTGTCACAAATGTCAAAATTACACGTTCGTTATATCCGTATCCGAAAAGCTTTAAATAAATCGGCACGACCGAGAGGTATACTTACCACAATCCTTTATACGACTGAACAAACTCTTTAAATTTGGATCGTCGCTTGCCATATTTACAACTCATTACAGAATCGTGTCCGGTCCAAATCCAAAAAGGATCATCGAACCTTCGGTTTTCACTGCGACGAGTACAAGAGTTTTCGTTATTTTCGAATTTGTAATAAACCGTGCATCCTTTTGTCACCGAGATATATTTAAAAGTTTCGCGCCGCGATCCTGAAGTGGACCGCAGCGCTCCGGCGGATATCCGGTCCGAACGATTGGCAGATTCAAAATCACGTGGTATGCTTAACAGTTATTCAAAATATATTACCTGTATGAGTTTCCACTGAGGTATATATATATATATATATTTTTTTTTTTGAAGCGAGTATATCTTTACTTACTGCATTGTACGTTTTCATTTTTTTCCCTCAAAGGTGTAAAAAGATAAGTTGAGTTTTATTCCGGAAAAAAAAACTTTACGACGTGTCGAAGATATACAGAGGAGAAAGATCGCGCGCACGAAAGAGAGGGAGAGAGCGAGAGATGGAAGAATCGGAAAAATAAGGAAAGGAAGTACACATATCATAGGCATAATCGGACATTCTTCTCGCGTCTGTATTGTGCGTAAAAAGATGGCGATTTTGGATATTGCGCCTTATTCGCTTCTGTCTTGATCCACCGATATCGATTATACATAATGACGACGTCTCGCCAATTTATATTTCTCCAAACTGGCTGCTCTCCCGTTCCCCACCCCGTCAGTTGCACACACTCGCTCTCACTCACTCACTCACTCACGCTCTCCCTCCCATTCTAGCTGACGACTCGAGTCATCATCAGCGTCAAATACCATCATAGACTTGGACATTTTTTTTTAATATCGTATCATCGCCATATTCCACGTCGCATATATGCGTGTGATATAACACAAATTTAAACGATCCGTCAATATCGCGGTGTTAAAAAGGACTTGTGCGTTGGATTTATTCTCGTGGGTGCTGAGACGACATTATGCCGAGTAAAAAGAAAAAATACAACGCCCGTTTTCCAGCGGTGAGATAGCATACGATGTTTATGCTCCAACTTGTGTGTTCTATTCCTCTGTCTCTCTCTCTCTCTCTCTCTCTCTCGCTCTAACACATAGCCCACTGTCAAATTCACATGTTCGATCTTAAAAAATTCACGACTATGATTTCTCTTACGATTTTCACGATTTGATCGACCAACAATTTCTTCTACGCCGAGAAATACATGCGTATCACGTTCGAATATGACAAAAACGTAACTTAACCTTAAATTCGATGTTTTAGGGACGTATCAAGAAAATTATGCAAACGGATGAGGAAGTTGGTAAAGTCGCTCAAGCTGTTCCGGTCATAATCTATATCCTTTTTCACAAATTACTATGAAACTTTGCTTTTCATTAATATTCCGAAAATCAAGTGTACACGAAGAAACAAACCAATACATAACCTATAAAACAATCACAAATTCCTTAACTATTTGTGCACCTAGAACATTGGAACTGTTCGTACATTCGTTACTCACCAAAACGATGCAGATAACCAGTGCCAAAAATGCCAAAACTCTCAGTCCTTCGCACATGTGAGTTTATGCGATCCTCGATAACATTCGATTGCGATAATGGTCGTGTCGTCTTACAGGAAACAGTGTATATTGTCCGAGAGTCGTTTCGACTTTCTAAAGGATCTGGTGAAAGAACTACCGGATGTCTCCGGTCTGGAGGATGACGTACCTACACCTCCATTGACACCAGCCCCAATGGTCGTTAACTCAGCGCCCGGTGTCGCCAGTTTACCACCGATTGTACATTCCGACGGACGGTTCGTATTTTATTTTGCTTCTTTTTTTTCAAACATTGATCCGAGTCGTAACGGCTGAAAATTATGGGCATTCGATTGCGCTTTGTATATTCAGTAAGCATATTTTGTTTTAGAGGTTCGAGGGAGACTACGAGCTTATCGCGCAGAACAAGTCGAACCGGTAGAAGTTCAAAGGACAGTGGCGAAACGTGCGCTGGATCCGACGATATGACCAAAATATTTATGCCATCGATGGCTACGACTACGACGACGACAACGACGTCCATGATGAGCATGGAACAGCCACAGCTTTCGTTGCCACCGTCTCACCAACAACAGCAGCAGCACGTTCCGAATTTTCAGATATCCATGCCGTCGTCGTTTCAAGTCAGTCAGCCCAATTTTTATACCGAAGTCGATCCGATGAATCTGGCGTCGAATCCAAGTGGCGTCGATTCTATAAATCATCCGACATCCAATTTCAGTCACACGACCAACATCGACGAGGATTACGATACGTAGTTGCGTCTATATTCTTCGCTTCTTCGTCTCGACACCCCCCTCCCCTTTCTTTATATGTACCAACACGACTGTGAGGTGCCTGGAATCTCTCGCAAAGCTCGTATCAAATCTTTGAAACGACGAACTGAACAATTACGATTACTTATAGAATTGTTCGTGCTTTTTTTTTAAACAAGACTCTCTCCATCGTTTGGCACATATCGACGCGGTATATCGTTTAAAGAGTACCACGGTCAAATTCATACGTCGTACACGTACAATTTCAAAATACAAATATCTCACAATTGCTTCTATTTTTCTGCGAAGCAGATTAATTGTTACACAAATTGTATCATTCGACCTTCGGGCAAAGGACTCTTCGAATGACTTTCCGTTTTCACGATGTACAATGTCGAAATGCTATTAATGATGTTTCTCGCACCAACGGAGTGTTCCAGCACCGAGAGTCGACTCGTTACGTTCTATAATTAGAGAGAAAATGTTGAAATTTTTACAATGCTTCCTCATGATGTTTATACGTTCACAGAAGTTGATCTATCATAAGAAGGCCAAAGTTAAGAAACCTCACGGATTTCATACCGGAGAAAATTTGTAAATGGATAAAAGTTATAAGGAAGCGGCTTACGCAACAAAAAGATCGTTACTTTCGACCGTGATTATATCACGAAAGTAGAATGATCCGCCGTAAGCTGGCGTAAACCGAGACTGATAAGTACGAGGCATATAACAACGGTGTAGCATCATTGTCGATTCGTTGCTGCCGAAACATTGCACCGTACAAGAAGAGAGTCGTGGTACGTGGAACTCGCTGCTCCTCGATCACCCCAATGGCGAAAATTAAAGAAAATTATGCTGATGTTTCGATACAATGATTTGCATCGTAAGTGACTGATTTGTCGTCAGACGAATATTTGTATAACGTGTACTTATAGGATTAGCCACCGTATAGAACATTAAGTATTCAATCTGTCTTGAACATAATCGTGGAAGGATATGTAATAAGTCAATAGATTCACACTTATATAGTGATATAATAGTACCGATAGACCTCTTCTATGTCTGTATTTATGTGTAAATAAATTATTGTAAAGATTGAACGAACCGAACGTCAAGGTGATGGCGTTTCCCACGATACGGACAAAAATGACGATTTGGTCGCGCTACTTAATCGGTGCAAGACCTTGCCATTCATCTTCCTCACCTTCCTTCTTTCCTTCGAGAAAAAGGAACGCATTATTTTGGTGTTACGAGTAGACCGGCGGTGCCTCGTCGACCCCTCGTCGTTCTCGGGCCCCGGCATTAATGGGAGAGGAGGTGAATAAAAGAGCCTTCTTATAAAAGTGTAAAAATATTAAAAAATAGTGCATTATAAATGGTGGTATGCCTATATAAGTTAGGCTTAATCTTACGATACATCATTCAGTTATATATTGATTATATTTACAATGTCGCAGGCACCAACCGATCGAATCTAATTTTTCTTGACTTTATAAAGTCGATTTTTTTCCGCTTTCTTTTGAAATCACAATGGGAAAAGTTGCGAAAGGCATCGTGATGCAGCAGCAGCAGCGGCAGACCGAATGTGACAGAGATTTGCGGTAATACGCATTATTTTCTTTGTAATAGCTGGCGGCTAAACGATCGATCGGGTATTTCGCTCGGCTCGGTGGTCGGACGGACGGCCCACAAATTTAAAACGACGATTTTTCACATAGATTAACCTAAGCGTCAAGGACCTCTTGAAAGAAGGCTAAAAATAAGTCATAAATAAATTAATTATATAAATCGAAAAAATAATCGTTGATGAATTTTCCACGACAAATTTGTCACGCCAGAACCCAGCTCTATGCGAAAAATTACATGATAATTTTCTTACAGTGCCGAGTCGATTTCTTCGTTTTTTTGTAGTTTTTTTTTTTTTTTTTTTAATTTATGGATCTTTTGCATCGAGAGTTTGACACACGCCATTTTCTTAATTATATTTATAATTAATTCGATATAAATAATAATCGCTCGAGTTGTGCCGAGTTTCATACAGGGACATTTGAATCAACAATTTTTACAGGACTATCGTTTTGTCATATATATCTCTCGATCAGTACGATTCGGTATATAGCGGGGGAGAGGGGCTGGGACTCTTTGTATTTTTCATTGCGTTAACAAAAATGTAGCCAACGCATGGCCCGAGTCGGGTTGAATTATTATTGAACAATTGTTTTTTGTCTCGATATTATTAGCACGTTTCGTGTATGTGTGTGTGTAGGTGTGTCTGTAATACTGCCATTTTACGTTTCAGTTTTCTATGTTACCCTCGTAGAAAGATTCGCACTTCTCCAACAAACGAAGTACGGGATTAATGTTGTACGGAAACAACGCTTTAGACACTAATCTATCTATGGCCAGTCTGAGTCTTATCAATACCGTCATGGTGTCGTCCAATTCTCTGCCGCAACAATTGACAAATTCCGACCAATTTCGCCTGACGTATTTGAGGAATCTAAGTAAATAAAGTAAAAAACAAGTCTCGTTGCTAACGAGGAGATCCAGCAATACATCGGGATCGTGAGATACAGCTCGAACGAATTGTACAAAAGTGAGACTCGGACTGAGCATATGTCCGAGATCATTTTGGGGCGGTCCACGATAGAAGAGACCAACTGCCACATCGAGACAGCAGACCATTCCCTCGATGAGAAAATCATCCTGATCGTGAAACATTTGGACGACCCATTGGGACAGCGGCATCTCCGGATGAAAGGGCATCAGCGCTTTGACGCATTGGTCCAATTGACGAAGGACTTCTCTGATACTGCGCTCGATAACTGCCATATCGGCGTCTAGGTCTTCGGCTTCGGAACCCAACGAGGAATCGCTCGAGTCGCTTCTTGTCTCCTTGACGGTAACCGCCACGCTCTTGAGCACGAGTAAAACGATTTTCTGTAATAAGGGCCTGTCACCGTCGCCGGAACCCCCGCCGAATCTACCAGAGCCGTGACGATACGGTAGCGCGTCCAGTAATCTCCAGTCCTTGACCGCGCGTACGATCAAATGAGCGAGGGAGCAAGGCTCGTCCGGCAATACGTCCTGTAGCGCGAGTGTGCTACCGTAACAAAGGACCTCGTTGAACAGTCCGAGCAAGTGTCTCCATATGACACCCGGAACATTGGCATTCAGCAGTATAACGAGATTATCCAATTGCGAGTAAAACAATTTCGTATCGATTACCGAAAGATTAGCTTTAACGGATATTATGCTTTCCCACAGATCGAGAAACGTTATAACTGCCGATTCGTGCTGAGGTGTGTAAGAGCCGAGTATCGCATCGAATTTCGATACTAAAACGCTCCATTTTGATTCGAGAGCCTTCACGCACATAGCTTTTACGGGTGTACTATCGAGACTCTCGGGATCGGATATGACGAGCGTATTGCAGCTCGATGGTGGTACCGAGGTTTCGGCATCCTCCAGAGGATGCGTCGCGCAATCCTTGTGCTCCACCACCCTCTTCACCACATCGAGGGTAAAAAGCATTTGACTCGGTGAGTGGGTGTTGACGAGCGATTGGGTCAATCTTTCGAGCCACGCAGCTTCCGTATTTTCCTTCGTTACGATGAAGAAAGATGCGAGTGCACGACTCGCCGCGAACGATACAAATTTGTTTGGCGTACACGATAAGTCTATTATCTGATCGATTATGCCATGTTCGTTTCTGGTAAGCGCGTCGCACACGTCGGCTACTCTCGTGCACATGATACCTCGTGTATTTTGCTTAACAGCTAGATCGAACAGAAGCTGGAGAGCGCTTATGAATTCCAAAGTCCTGTCGGGTTCCCATTCCGATAGTACGGACGTACGATAACGGCCATCGACGGAATCGGACGACGTACCCGCAAACGGTTTTCGCAAACTACTTTCAGGTACATCGCACAGACATTGGCCCAACAGACTGTTTTGCAATCTTTCCAAATCGCTTACGTTATTTCCGTATTCGCGAATATCTCGTGCACGATCGCCACTACCATCTCCTTCTCCTCCGCCGCCGCCGCCGCCGCCGCCGCCACCGCCACCGCCGCCATCGTCCCCTCTTCCTCCTTCTTCTCCACCGCCTTCACTACCACCTCCTCCTCCTCGTCTACCGTCATCGTCGTCATCGTCGTCATTGAGAACACGCTGCTTCTTCTTCGCTGGTTCCTCCATAGTCGTCGCAGGAAGTGAACCGCTGCGATATCTCTCAAGTACCATTAGCCGTGATTTCGACGAATTTCTTTTGTCGCAATACTCGATGCGATTCCCTCCTCAAGTTATCCTCATAGCGATCAGAATTCTGCTGGGTCGAAGATGCGAGAATGAATCGCGGGAAATGCGAGTACATAGCATTGGGCTATCGAACGATGCTCCAAACCGAATTATTACAGGGCTGGATCCGTGGTGTGTGACATCTGTAAAAAGGTCTGTTTAGATCAGTAAAATGCAAAATCCTCTTGATCGGCAAAAATAATCGTGTTAAGGTTCAAAAAAGTCTTCTCTTTAAAACAATCATATTAGCGAGTTCCGAGTTTGACCACTAGGATCGCATCGGTAATTCGTTTTCGGTTTGTTTACGTGACTCTCGTTCGGACGTCAAGCAATATATGTACACGCACACTTGCTTTTCCCCATACTCGTGAATTAATCTCGCGACAGTTGACGTATTTTGCACTTGCTTCTGGTCAAGAGACACGAATATGCATAGCATAGCGTAGCGAAAGTTTGTTTGTATCGAGTGATTAAACGTGCGTAAACATAACCCCTTACGGAATTTGGTCGTATATTTGCTTTGATAATTGATGCGGATTTCAGTAAGTTGCAAGAGGATGTATTGTCCATGATTACGAGTTGGCGTAAACAAACTGTTTATCCGAAAGTGACGTAGGAAACTTACCTTCCGGTAGGTGAACAAAATACTCCAAAAGCACACATTATTGGGGTAGGATTTTGTTTGTTTTGGTGGAACTTGTTTATGTGCCAAGGCCTGGTTCGCTCCGTGGAGCCTCGTTTTCTGTCACTGATATTTTTCAGCTATTATCGTCCCTTCGTGAGAGCTTATTACCTATATACGCGTTTACGGGATATTTCGTGCGCGTACACTATGTGTATCTACATATATGCATGTACGCTATACGCGCTACTCAACCCACATATATAAATATATGTGGCCGTGTCAGCGTGTCAGCGTGTATGTATGTGTGTACATATACGTATACTGCACTACGTATATAACTATACGAAATTGATCGATTCGCGGAATCCACAGGTTGTTGTCGTAGACTGCTTTTTATGGATCGCACAGAGATGCATTTTAGAGCGTGTAGTATGCGCACCATGAAAACCGAACTGCACGGCAAAAAAACTCCCAGGCAATAACGTTTATAACAAGATAAATGCAACGTTTGGCCTGATCGTCTTGACGATATATTCTTCACAGGAACTCGTCGACCGTAGATTTGTTTCTTTTTATATTGCTCTATTGCACGTATTCACTGCAGAATCACTCGGTCGTGCCGCCGCGTACGTTCGATATTTCCGGGGCAACGACATAAATAATGATAATTTGTTTTTGTGAACCAAGAAAATATGATTTTGACTAGGAAGTGGACTGAGGCACTCGACAGGAAGAGGTTTGCTACGTTGCCAGATTTACACTACGTTGGGTAAAAATGTCATATTATGCATTTATTTAAACGAATTTGTTGACAACGAAATTACAAACGTCACGTTCATCACGTCGAGATGACGTGCGAGGATCTCATGAAAATTGATCGATATTTGAATGGTATTGATGCACAATATTTCGATGGCATCACGCGGAGCTGCGTAACACAGTAGCTCCTCGTCGAATATTCCACACGGCACTAAACTGTACATGGACAAACTCTTTATTAACTGATTAATCCCTATTTTTAATCTTATTATAATATTCGAGGATCACGAATACGAGCATTTTTCGCAATAAGTAGGCCCTTATTCACGATTTTGTATAATAAAATTGTTGATAACAATTTGGCAACGTTGCGTGACGCGCGCATGCGCCTAATCCCCCCAATGAATAGTGGCGCTCAATTTTATCGACCGTCGATTTAACAGAGATTCTTGGATAATTCCTCCATGTGCGCGCGCACTTATACGCGAAGGGCGAAGAATGATTATTAGCCATTAGCCTGTTCAACCGACAGTTAATCCAAACACGTTTCGCGTCGATTTGAAATCATCGCTTCGGACATAAATAAAATAATACAAATGTTTTTAGAACTAGCATAATCAGGCGAACGATTGTTAAGTGAGGCAATTATTGACGCAATAGGTCTTCGAGACGGGAGTTAAAGTTTTGTTTTTGCAGCAACAACGTTCGACCATCGATTCTCATCGGCAGGACTAAGAAACCTAGGTTAAGCAGGAGTCGTCGACAACGACGACGACGACGACGACGGTAGCTTTTTGTTTAACGAACATTCGATGATAAAGGACGAGCTTTGATATTTCGAAAACAATGAAGTGGGTACAGATTAATGAGATATCCGCGATCCCCTTTTATAATCATTTTCTTACTGTTTCCCGCGAAATTTCAGGATCAGCGTAGACGGCTTGATCGTATATTTTCCTTACGACTATATTTATCCCGAGCAATATGCCTACATGCTGGAACTCAAACGAGGCTTGGATGCGCGAGTATGTGCTTCGCATTAATTTCATATCAGCCGATAATAATTGCCTTTTTCTAATCAGCTCGTGTTTACAGGGTCACTGCCTGTTGGAGATGCCTTCCGGTACAGGAAAAACTGTCACGCTTCTGTCTTTGATAATAGCTTACATGCTGGAACATCCGTTGGACGTAACAAAGTTGATTTATTGTTCTCGAACTGTTCCGGAGATTGAAAAAGTCTTGGAGGAACTGAAAAAGCTAATAGATTATTATGAAAAAGAAGACAAAACTAGACCAAAGATCGTAGGTCTGGTGCTTAGTTCAAGGAAAAACATGTGTATTCATCCAGAGGTATATCGGAGGCTTGATTTTAATAGCTTTGACGTGTTTTTTTTCACTATATTACCGTTCTATATTAGAGTTGAAACTAATGTAGAAATTATCGTTGGTTAAGGTGAGCAGAGAACGCGAGGGTAAAATTGTCGATGGCCGATGTCACTCGCTGACAGCGTCGTACGTTCGGGATCGTCACAATTACGACGATACAACGCCTATATGTAATTTTTATGAGGGGTTTGATATGGAAGGACGGGAACAAGTTATGCCTCCGGGTATATATTCCATTGATGATATCAAAGATTACGGACGCGATAGGAACTGGTGTCCTTATTTTCTTGCTAGATTTACGGTACAAATTTCTCAACAAAGTCTTTAGTTTTTAATGATTCCAAGGATCTTTTATAAAGATGCGACCAATATTCGTTACCAATGTTTCACAGATTCTGCACGCTCAGGTTGTCGTATACAGTTACCATTATTTATTGGATCCAAAAATAGCCGAAACCGTGTCGAAGGAACTTGCCAAGAGTTCGGTCGTGGTTTTTGACGAGGCTCACAACATCGGTTCGTTCGCAGCTCATTAAAGTTATTGGTTATGCCCGCTTCCAAATTATAATCAGCCCTTTTTCTCTAGACAATGTGTGTATAGCCTCGATGAGCGTCAAGATTAATCGCCGGACGATGGACAAGAGCTCAGCGAATATTCAGCTTCTCGAAAAAACAGTGGCTGAGTAAGTTTCTGGTTTCTCGAATGTTGTAATTCGATTCGAGCCGTTATTGATGCATTTGCCTCGTTTCTTTCATTACAGAATGCGAGACGACGATGCGAACAAGCTTAAAGAGGAATATCATAGATTGGTCGAAGGTTTGAAAGACGCTCAAGTTGCACGAGAGACAGATGTTATACTCGCCAATCCTATATTACCAAATGAAGTACTCGAGGGTAAATATATGAAGACGGAAAGTAGCCGATGAAAATAATGCAATTTGAGTAAATTCATGTTTAAGACAAAGTATGATTTATTTGCAGAAGTTATACCGGGTAACATTAGAAATGCCGAACACTTTGTCAGTTTTCTCAAACGGTTCGTCGAATATTTGAAGACCCGATTGCGCGTCCAACACGTTGTTCAAGAATCACCAGCAATATTTCTTCACGATATTCAATCGAAAGTATGCATCGAGCGCAAACCATTGCGTTTTTGTGCAGAAAGATTGTCCTCGCTTTTAAGAACAATGGAAATAACAGATTTGACGGATTTCTCGCCTCTAATTTTGATAACTCATCTGGCGACTCTCGTGTCTTCGTACAGTACGGGTTTTACGATAATCGTCGAGCCTTTCGATGACAAAACGCCTACCGTAGCAAATCCAGTGCTCCACTTCAGCTGTTTGGATTCATCGATAGCCATGAAGCCCATATTCGATAGATTTCAAACAGTCGTCATTACTTCGGGAACGCTCTCGCCCTTGGATATGTATCCAAAAATATTGAACTTTCATCCTGTGATAATGTCTTCGTTTACGATGACGCTCGCCAGACCCTGTCTTCTGCCGATGGTAATAATTGCATATTTCTTATTTCGAGATACTTACACATAGTACGCGTATAAAATTAAATGACACCCTATTACATTGACCTATACAGATCGTAGCAAAGGGCAACGATCAAGTCGCCATCTCGTCGAAATACGAGACGAGGGATGACGTTGCGGTGATCAGAAACTACGGTCAGTTGTTGGTCGAATTTTCGGCCGCCGTACCGGATGGTCTGGTCTGCTTCTTCACTTCGTACCTGTACATGGAATCTGTCGTAGCTGCATGGTTAGCGGTGAATTGTTAGCGATATCCCAATCAGATAGGCTTATCGCGTTTATCATCTCATCACATTCGTGTGATTGTGTTTATGAACAAAGGTACGATCAAGGTGTCGTCGATCAACTGCAAAGGCACAAACTGCTCTTCATCGAGACGCAAGATTCTGCAGAGACGAGTTTGGCCCTGATAAATTACATAAAAGCTTGCGAAAACGGCCGAGGGGCAGTTTTACTGTCCGTTGCGAGAGGCAAAGTCTCGGAGGGTGTTGATTTCGATCATCATCTCGGAAGAGCCGTTCTCATGTTTGGAATTCCTTACGTTTACACGCAATCTCGTATTTTAAAAGCGAGATTGGAGTATCTGAGGGATCAATTCCAAGTGAGTCCAAATGAAATACGATACGTCCTTGCCTTAACACGTTTTTTAACCAATTTTTTGCGTAGATACGGGAAAACGATTTTTTGACCTTTGACGCAATGAGACACGCTGCGCAGTGTGTTGGACGAGTAATACGCGGTAAAACCGATTACGGTATAATGGTGTTTGCGGATAAGGTAATCTATTTGCCCAAACCTATCAATCTGTGCAGTGAAAATGAATCTGGTTTCTTGTCAACAAAAAGCGCATCTTTTCAGAGATTCTCCAGAGCGGACAAAAGAAGCAAATTGCCAAAATGGATTCAAGAACATCTGACGGATAATTTGTGCAATTTGTCGACCGAAGAGGCTATACAGGTAGAGATCATACTCTGTTTGACGATTTTTGGTCGTTCGAAACATTGCCCAAGCAAAAAGTGAAATATGTCTCGAGTCCCGTGTATTTCTACAGATAAGCAAACGATGGTTACGACAGATGGCGCAGCCTTTTTCTCGCGATGATCAATTGGGCCTTTCATTATTGACGAGGGAACAAGTCGAGAAGCAGGAAGCTAGCAAGATCGAGGAAAGTGCGCAACAGAATTGACGAGATAACAATTGCCGATAAGTTGCCATCTTTTTTCTAAATCAATTTTTCACTATGTACAAGAAGCGAGGATGACTGATTAAACACTGATTTTGGCTCTTTCTTATGAATATAGAAGAAAGGAGAGAGAGCATCGCCTTGACGCTTTGTCTCCTCGGGACCTTTCACTTATTCTTCTTACTCCGACTTGACGCCCTACTCCTTTGTGGGGAAAAAATATCCCGTATTTCATTTGTTTATGCTGGAATATTGAAAATATTGATAAACGATGAGAGCGCATAAAAGTCCACCAGCGCACTAGATATGTGCGCACGTTCGACTACGTTTCGGAAAATTGTATACAATTGAATTTTATTTATTTATACAATTTTTATAACGCATCGTTTGCGTAGAAAATACGTGCTTAGTTATCTATGAACAAACGTATTGATATCACCAGCGTACGAGAACTCGATCACCATCTTGAATCGAGTAATAGCTCAGCTGTTGGAGTGGCTTATCCAGTGGAATTTCGTCCTTGGACAACTGCAATGTTAGAAAAAAAGACATTACGTCAAAATGGATTGTCAGGCAGAAGTCAAGAGGTACGATGGAAATTTTGTATATTTCTTTCGTCACTCACGTCTCTTCGAACAAACGATAATTTGGGAATTTTTCCACCAGTTTGGAATATTCGCTGTGCAAGACCCGTGACTTTTTGCACATCCATATCTTTGAGTAACTTTCTTGAAATTATTTTCGTCTGAAGAGGATCGTTCGGACAAAGGAATTGTACCGTTATAACGTCGGAAATCATGTTTGCTTTTGGCGCAACGGCTTCCGGTCCACCGTATTCTGGAAAAAAGTTTGCGATTAAAGACAGGTGAGCGAATTGAATAGAACGTTGGAGCGCTGTTATTTAACGTACTTGCAACGAGGAGGGGATATCTAGGATGCTCGGCGATAAACTCTTTTCTTTTTTCCGTCATCTCGGTAGTGTTGTCGCCATTTATATTGGCGGTTTGTAACCACCGAGGTCCAAACAATTTTAGATAATCATACTCGGCGCCTCTCCTCTCGGTGCAATCGATTTCCACACCATTGAGGAACTTTAATTGCGATATCTTGGCTATTATCAATTGTCTCGCCGTCTCGCAACTTACGTCCGCCAACACTGGATTGTCGCGAAATTTGAGATCTTCGAGATTACTAAGTTTGTCCAATTCGCTTATCGAACGCCACTGAAATTTCGTCCGTGTTTTTCACTTTACTTCGGTGATGTTTTCGATTTCCTCCTAGTTAGTAAGTCGAACAAAAGTTTCCTACCTCGGCTATGCTATTGTGCGATAAATGCAATTGTCGCAAACCCGCGAACATACGGCTTTTTCCTCTAGCCTCGTCGTTGCATGGAAATTGTATAATTTCGATACCGTTTGAATTGAGATTCAAATACTCCAGACTGCAAATCAAACAATTGCGATTGTCATGCAAAAACTCCAAGGGCAAACGTGGAATATAGTGAGAACGGAATACTTGCCGTGGAAGTGCTCCTAGTTTGAGTACCTCGTTCCAGCTCGATAGCAAATTACCTTCGAGAGTCAAACTAGTTATCCCATTTATATTGGAAACACTGGACGGTATCTCGAGCCTGTCGACAACGTTGAAAGATATCGACAGTTGGCGTAGATTCGGGAACATTGCGACGCAGCTTTGTATTTGCGACCAGTTATAGTTCATTCTCGACATGGTCAAAGAACGAATATTGGGAAAGGTCTCGTCGACCACTTCTGTGGTTTCAACTTCCGCGATCGGCACAACATTTTCGCTAAACAGAGAAATAAACTGTGGCGAAAAAAAATCTCATTCCAAAAAAAGCGCGTTTTATTACCTCATGTCCAGTCGTTCTAATCTTGGAAGCTGCCGGCAGATATCCGCTACAACCAGCCATGAACTGATCAAATTCTTCGATATGTCGAGCTCTCGAAGATTTGGGCACAAATCACCAAGTTCACCGGGCTTGCCGGCACTTGCCACACATTGTTCTCGAAGAAACACAATCTTCAATTGATCAAATTTACTCTGTTTCTTGTTAACTTTAGAAAATCCGACCATCTCGACGAATGGCGCATTCATTTCTTTCTTCAAACTCGTTAAACTGGCTTTGTCAATTCCTGCTAAGTCGTCGTCTATAAGACCATAACGGTGTCTTATTGCTTCGGGAACACTCGTACCGAATTTGACTTTCCCCGGGCGAACGAACGATCCGGATGTCGGATGCCTACAAGGCAACGATGAACGATGTTGTTAGGCATGATAGCACGAACAATTGTTATTCCTAACATTGAATCTTAATGTTTATCTGTTTTATCCAAAGTGTAAAATGGATAAAAAATTGTGCAGTTTTTGAATGGATCGCAAGTTGGAATCGGTGCCTCGTACATTCGAGAAAAATTATTTCTAACCATGCTTGGAAGTATTCGATCTCCTGGTGAGTGCCGTTATGCTTTCCACGCGTAGGATCGTCCCAGTCGATTCCGAGCCACGTGCCTTTAGTGTCCCCGACAGTACCAACGAATTTCAAGGTACCACGGTATCCTTCACACTCCACCCTAGCACCTATCTCGTAGTTTCTGTCCTCGATCATCCTGAATAATAAGTCATTGATGCAACATATACTCACGGAGGATACGGAAAGGGGAGAACGTGTCAATGACAATTGACGATCCAATCAGGTCCGAACAAGTGAATTTTGACGTTTTATGGAAAATTGAGAAGACCGAAAGCGATTACGGGATCTTCTAACCTCTCATCGATCATAATTTCTGTGTATTCTCGGGTCATTTGACTTGTAAACGAAGATTTTCAAGAAACGTTGTTTCAACCTAAACACGTTGAGCGATAAAAACATCAGCACTTACTCGCGAGGATCGCAATGACTCCCGTCTATTGTATTTTCTTCCCTTTCAAAAGTCATAAGTGACAATCTGACATCTCTTCGTTTACGTGCGTCTTCCTGTGTCACTCCGCTCTATAAATGCTCTTATATAGAGCGGCATCTATGGCGGTACACCTGACGAAAGAGTTTCTATTAGAACCGAGAGATGGCGCAACATGGACGGTTTTGGAAAATTGTCGATGACAGTCGCAACCAGGGGGGTGACACTCCGGCTCCCCCACTCCTTGTTATTTGCGAATGTTAGAAATCACAGCCAACTTGCGAACACTAAATTTTCAGGATAGTCAGCGCCGGACATGTGGTAACAGTGCGTAGCCATAAAATCCAATATGGTGTCGCGCGCGTTTAAAGCAACAGGTACGTGTTTTATGAGTGACGTATTTTCATAAAACAAAGTAAGTTTTGTGCTGTGATTTGTGTCTATTCAAATTAAATATTCGGTAGCCGATTACAGCAAATATTCGAGAACGTATTTACGGACTATCATTGTTTTTTAACAATGACAGTACGTAAATACGTTCTTGAAATTGCATTGGGGAAACAAAATTACCTTGGTGAAGGGATTTGGATAATGGTCTGTCGCACAACATCATCCTTCCAGGTTTGTAAAATTCAGCATTAGAGTTCCATATGTAAATTTTATCTTTATGCAAATGACCTTTTCAATTATTCATTGTTATATCTCAGTTGCAGACCATGAGCCGAAGACGCTTTGCCCACCTCGGACCAACGTTTCGAACAACACCAAGGAATCCGGTAATCGACATTCGGAATGGATATCTGCACTTTCTCATAATTATTCGTCTGTTACAGATCGCGAGGAAAGTATTGAACACCAACCGTCGACGTCCAAAATGAATCATCCTCCATCAGGTGAGTTTTCCAATTTATTTTGATTAATATGTCATCATTTTTTTACACTATATGATTTTGGATTTAATAGTAAATTGTATTTTCTATATCTCAATTATTTATCCAAAAACATATAGTTGTAAAAATATGATGATTTGTCATGTACGCACTTGGGAAATGTCAATGGGAAAGACATTGAAATTTGTATTTTTGTTTTTCATATCGTTTGTTTAACATAAACTATAATATACTTTCAGATTGGATTTTTCTATTGCTAATGGTTATATTTCTGTTACAGATGATCAGGCAATCTTTCAAGAGGTAGCGACGCAGCCCTCAGCGAATGTCGATAGCGACAGACTGGAATGTCAAGAACCGTCTACCTCTGCCCAGTGGTATCACTCATCGGGTGAGTTTTTCAATCTACTTTAATTAATATGTCATCATTTTTTTACACTATATGATTTTGGATTTAATAGTAAATTGTATTTTCTATATCTCAATTATTTATCCAAAAACATATAGTTGTAAAAATATGATGATTTGTCATGTACGCACTTGGGAAATGTCAATGGGAAAGACATTGAAATTTGTATTTTTGTTTTTCATATCGTTTGTTTAACATAAACTATAATATACTTTCAGATTGGATTTTTCTATTGCTAATGGTTATATTTCTGTTACAGATGATCAGGCAATATTTCAAGAGGTAGCGACGCAGCCCTCAGCGAATGTCGATAGCGACAGACTGGAATGTCAAGAACCGTCTACCTCTGCCAAGCGGTATCGCTCATAGGGTGAGTTTTTCAATCTACTTTGATTAATATGTCATCTTTTTTTTACACTATATGATTTTGGATTTAATAGTAAATTGTATTTTCTATATCTCAATTATTTATCCAAAAACATATAGTTGTAAAAATATGATGATTTGTCATGTACGCACTTGCGAAATGTCAATGGGAAAGACATTGAAATTTGTATTTTTGTTTTTCATATCGTTTGTTTAACATAAACTATAATATACTTTCAGATTGGATTTCTCTACTGCTAATGGTTATATTTCTGTTACAGATGATCAGGCAATATTTCTCCGGCTGGCGAGGACGAACCAGTCAATCGTACGGCCATCTCGGAAATTCGAAGGATTTTTCCTTCATTTGGGCACGATCCGACGTCGGAAAAAAGATGAGTACACGACTACATATGTGACGCGAGCCGAGAAAAGGGATCTACGTGGCAAACAATCAATTTTTACATTATGTGTTATGTTATAAGTTTTCAAACCGATCTTTCACATGCTGCAATCGGAAATTTATTATTTAAATATTTTTTTAGAATATGAATTATTGAAAATTGTATCACTCGAGCGCGAGCATTTGTTTTGATTTCTTTAATGGCTCGCTGTGAAAAACTACTATTTTGCCTCGTAACTCCCTTTTCTCGGGTCGCGTCATATTTTGCGAAATTAAAAATAAAATAACGAAAATTGGTCTGTATTGTAATTTTTTGTCTTCTTTTTCAGGAAATTTCCACGGTGCCATTTTCTACGGCTGAGGTTGAACCGAAACATTCGTCGGATTGAATTCAGCAGAACTTCAATAGTAACATTTTAAAATACTTTTATATAAAATAATAATTTATATGTTTTAATAATACATATGTTAATAAATATTATTTTCTTAATAAATATTCTGTTTTTGTAATTAAATATTTGTATTATAATACATTGCAACGCAAAACCTCTCCCGCCCAAATTTAAATATTGCAGGGAGCCAACAGAGCAAAGCAAAATTCGTTTCAGAGTTTAGCTCTTCGAGGTTGGTATAGAAAATCTAACATTCGTGCTCCCGACCAATCAGCGTCGAGACAAATAACGTGGGTCCGTTTAGCATTGAGTGTCATCCCCCTGGTCGCAACGGTCGCAACTTTCTCGCACTTTCTCAGCCAGAGCGGACGCTCTGTTTGTGCAGACGAATTATTGCCTGCAAAGATTTCGGATTTATCGTTGATATTGGAAATAAACGTAAAACTACGAACGAATGGAGTCCGACGAGATAGGAGCTGAATCGTCATCCAGTAGGATCGTTCAGCCACTTCGAAATGAAAAAATCAATGCGGCAGTTGACTACGACGAAGACCGAGTAAGGTTAGAGTCCTGTAGGACACGTCAAACTTCATAATTCTGTTGATGCATATTTAATTGTCTCATAATTTTTGATAATTGGTAAACGTATATGTAAGTTGTCGAAGGATCAGTAAACTTGAACGAGTAAACGAACGTCGATCGTTTTGGAGAATGATTTGGTCAACAATGACAGCTCGCGCCATGTCACTGTATGCGGATACTGTATTTGCGTACCCAGGCCTATCGGAGACATACAAAAGCTCGAGATTTTGTACGACCAATAATTTTGCGGAAATAATATTCATCGAGCCTTGGTTAATTATTTTTTGAAAAATAATGCACGACGCATTATTCGCAGCTCCACGAAATGACGGCATCTTATTCGGAAATATCGTTCGACTCGCAATCATCGCCTCCAATGTCCGAGTTGAGATCATTGGTGGAATCGCCGGAGCTCGACGGGGATAAATTGTTCGACGATGGTTTTGGGAGATTAGACGGAGCTGGAAACAGACCCGATAGATTGAATTTGAAGAGGAGCGAACAGCCGAGCCCGGACGAGGACGAGGAGGATCCTGACTTGCCGAGTTATCGCAAGGCGCTGGGATACCTTCAACTCGAGGGTACCGTGATGCAGGAAGGAGACATGGTGCTTTTCGTAGCGGAAGATCTCGAGACAAAAATAAAATTGTCAAGTCCAGTTACGAAGAAAGGCGATACACCGTCGTTTCCCGGTTCTCGAAGCTCGACACCTTGTCTCTACAGGCAAGCTCTGACGCCCCAATTGCCCCTCCTCGATCACAATGTTTTGAACGAGCTCGAGATGGAGGCACGTAAAATTGCGACGTCCGTTGACTCATTAACGGAAAACTTGGCAGCAATTTTACACGGCGTTGGTACAATTTTCAATATTATTATTTCATACGATGGGCGACGTATCGATCGATAATGTTGAAATTACTTGCAGGCATCGGCAGTAACCGTGGGATGTCTGGAGACTTATCGAGATGCCGTGTGCAAGACGTGCGATGCTGTCGATCATAATATAAAATCGATGTATCAACTAATGGCAAAGTGCGAGGAGCTCTCCAAGTCGATGAGCCCAACTTACAAATTGGCGGAACAAATGTGAGTACCATTGATTCGCCCGCTCGGCTTTCCTTTCTTTCACTCCCATGGACAACCATCTCCAATTCTAGTTGGCAACATTGTGCCGATTCCAATATTTTGTCCATCTTGTTCCCAGTAGGAGTCGTTGAATTTTTCGTTTCAAAGCATAATTTTGTATCGCTGTAATTAAAATGCAGTCGAAAGTGTAAACGAAAAAGTCGGACGAACGATGAAGAATATAATTCGCAGTCTTTCGTGGCAATCGGCTCGCGTGTAGGTGAACGCGCGAGCGTGTTGTTTTTGCCTCCGATTCCTACCGAGGTACCGGTGCAAAAGTCACGTTTTGCTTAATTTCGTTGGTACGTCTAGAAGTTTCGTTTATCCCTCTCCCGGTATCCCTACTTAGTCGGCAAACCTAGCATCGCATGAATATTGGAGTCGGTCAAATACGGCCGGCTCTTCGCTTCGTACTACACATTTGACGATACTAACTCATGGATGGAAGTATGTCGCGCGCAAGGGCTTGTTCACTTTTTTCAATCTCTTTTCGGTTCCATGACAGCAAAGAGATGAAGAGGATGCTGGAGCTGTTTGAGAGTGCAATGAATCTGTGAGTATTCATCTTCGAGGAGGCAGTAGCGGGTACAGTGCGAACAGCTCAAAGGCATCTCGGACCAAGGAAAATCTATTGTTTGACGGGGCGATTCGGCGAGCACAAATTTAATCGTTTACGTGGACGTGGCGAGCAGAAAAAATACTCTAAAAATTGTAACGACTTGAGACGCTCGTTACCAATAGGCCAATATTTATTATTAAGACAGATTTGAATAAATTATTGTTTAGTTCCTAGTTGAAAAAATGAGTCGCTTAATTCGATAGGGTCATTTGTTGGTAGAATCTAATTCTCATCGTACGTGTGTGTTTAAGTTGGTTGACGTCACTACGATTCCTATCAGGATTGCTATCTGTGAGAAAATTCAGCCGTTTCGCTTTTTCTCATTCTCGTTCTCTTTCGTCGAGCCGAGGACGCCGCGCATGTACATCGGTAGATTGAATGAGGTCTCGGCGAAGTTGAAGGGAATACGAGAGGCAACAGATACGGTTCTTCATCTCGGAAACGATGTGTACGAAACACGGTAGCCCTGGAGTGTCAAGGCAATTTCTCCCTTAAAGTATAGAGGAAGGTAAAAAAAAAACCAGAGGTCGGTTCAAGAGACAACTTTTCAGATAGATTGACGTTTTGTAAGCCCGTTTCTGCCCCCTAGCGACGAGTTCTCGTCAAAGCTCGCCGCTCGGTTCTTTCGCACTGACATGGTTGGATGTCAACGTCGGAAAATTCTTTTTCTCTGTCTCGGTGTAAAGTGGATCGTGGGAAAGTAACATGGACCCAGGTGGGAGACGGTAAATGTCGAGAGAAGAAAATGCAGACAGACAAGATGGAAAGCAAGCACCACGTGCGCTTAACGACTAAATAAAAGATGGAACGTCGGATAGGTCGCGCGCTCTCTCTCTCTCTCTCTCTCTCTCTCTCTTTCTCTCTGTCTCGTGGTACGTTTATGATTCACCGTCGAGTCGCGTCCAAGAAAGTTGATGCCGGTGATGGAAAAATCGTTTGTCGCATAATTTACGATATATGTTTGGTGCGCGTAGATTTAGTCATTTAATGAAAGTGAATTTAGCATTACGAAATAAATTAGATTACATCGAGGTACGGAAGTCGAACTGGAATTGCCAGGCTCTTCGGTCACAGTCATCGGGGATGATGAGAGAAGAAATGAAAGAACAGCCTTGGTGGACGAAAAGGAGAAATCGTACGAGCAAAATAATGTAAAAGGTAATATACGTATACGTGTAGGGAAAGGGCGGTAAGGGGAGAGAGAGCGAGGATGTATACATTGAAGTTGAAGATGCGAGTGGCGTCGGAGGGAGGAGGTCGGTGGTGGAGACAGCGCAGGGAGGAGTGAAGCAGCGAAAGGGACGAGGAAGGAGGACTGGTTAAGCTAGCCAGTGAAGATATATCCGTGAACGACGAAAAGGTTGAGGCAGCTTGAAAGGCCGCCTGCCTCGGCGCAGATCACAGAGACGCGCTAATTAAAAAAGAGCCTGTCGACTCTCGCGCGTGTCTCCGCCGGTGCGTACAACCAAGCATCGGAGTACGCGACCAAGTGTGCGTCACACGTACACCGGCTGTGGCGTGCACACCGGAAGAAGGTGCAGCAGGTTGGCTATATACGTATGCGTATGGAGAAAAATAAAGGTGGAGAGGCAGGCAGGCTCTCTTGGCGTGTGCAAAGCTCGTCCAGTGTGCGAAGCACGCCGACTCTCGCGCTCTCTAGTCGTTTTTTTCCTCTCACCCACGTTCAGCAGTCGCTCACTCGTTCACTCCCTCTTCCATCGCCGCTCTGTCCGGTATCTGTGAGAAAGGGGATGTCTCGGTTCCATATGGGAAACTACCGAAGGAAACACGGGAAATAGATTTGCTTCCTCTCATTAGAATCTCGTCGTTGAACCCGAGGCAAGATTTTTCAACGCTAGTTACGCCTTTGTAATTAACGAGGGTCGAGTCGGAAGATTCCCAATGGGGAATACGTTCTTATATCTATTTTTTACTCGTGCGCTCCATCGAGCATTATGCTGTTTTTTTTTACTATCAAAAAAGACTATATTTGCTTTTTGACAGAAATAGTACAAATTTTATTGCTCCCGTTGGCTGGCGATGCTCGTAAACAAGGAAACAATTGTTGAATCAGCAGACGCGAATCGTGCCCGAAGTTATAAATTTTTGCTGGTTCTGCCTCGGTCTCTTTTCTCTCATCGTTTTCCACGAGAACGATTCGCAAGCGGTGCATAGTCGAGTTCTCTAAAAGGTTTATGAGTCTAGAGAGGCGGAGGATCGCGGACTGTCGTCGTGTTGTTCGACTATGCTCGGAGCTTTCGTTTTGTTTCTCTCTTGTCCGTAAGCATCCCACGCGCGTCGCAACGTCTCGCGATCTCGCGAGCTCGACGAGATGTTGCACAGGTACGAGCGAATATACGCGAATCCGATTCCAGTATCTTGGTACACGGATCGTTGTTTAAAAAGTTAAAAGTACATTTTCCGTATGCGCGCAGTAATTTTTCTCGCGTAGCGTCATGCAGTCCGATGCATTATTTATGCATAAATAAGTATTGTTGTTTTCGTACGTAGAGTAGACGGGGCAGAGCCCGAGTTGGGTCGGTTGGCAATGCGCGGTCATCCATATTGTATATTTTCTTTTCTTTCAATTTCACAGCCCCACAAATTACGGTATACGTACAGTGTGTATGGAAATGCATTCTTCGCACGTGCATACAGGAAGGAAAGAACGGGACGGATGAGTCTCGGTGTGGAACACGCGCCCTCGACTCGTTCGGTTGCGAACGCATGCTGCAGGGCGGCGTGCCGGTCGTTCGGCGGCTCGAAGCGAAGCGGCACGGTCGACGATTCAGTCGACATCGTACCGTGACGCGAGTCGGACGCTAACTTTTCGCCTCTGAGGCGGCAGTTTCACGCCTTTCACGATCTCTTTGGAATTCGATGCTGCTGTATACGCGGTATGTATCGTATCCTCGACTATATTGAAATCGCGTAAAGGAACGAGAATAGGAGAATAGGAGAAAAGGAGCGCCGCGGCTACAATAACACTTCGTCGTTCGTTGTTTTGGTTTTTCGTTGGAAGGTCGATTGGCGGCGGTTGCGGTGACCGGCCAGGCGAGAGAAAACCGTTGGGAAACGAATTTGAATCTTTGTCTTTCGTTCGTCAACAATAATAGTAACGATAAAACGGGTTGGGAAATGCACGCGTAGAGAAGTGCAGAGTCCACGAAAGAGCAAGACGATGAACGGTACGATAATTTGAACGTTGAGAGGGGGAAATAGAAATCGTGGAATGGAGCAACGAGAAGGAGAGTGGAAATAAACGGAGCGGCTGAGCGAGTCGAGACGCGCGATATTCACGCACCGTCGAACGATCCAAAAAATGGCGTAACGCGACATCGGTGACTCGAAATGTAACGGGTACGACACTCGCTTCCTCGTCCCAAGACACACTCATTGTCAGAGAGGGTTAGGTGCTGGAAAATTCGAGAATGCGAGGCATATCGAGATCCGCGACTATAGCCCCGTACTCTCGTTATATATGCGCGCGTATACGTTCAGCCAAACAAACGAAACAGTGTTGAGAGTGTGCGCTCGAGCGGGAGAGCGCGCGCGAGGGAGAGGCAAAGAAAGAAAGCAAGAAAGAAAGAAAGAAAGAAGGAGCGAGCGAGCCGAAGACAGCGGGGCAAGACGGAAGCGAGCGGCGAGAAGGAAGGGTGAGAGAATAATAAGGATAGTACAACGGCAAGGACAAGTTCGAGGCTGCGAAGGCTCGCTACGCGTATAGCGATGGTCACTATCGGCGCGGAACTGAACAAGGAGACGAAGAGAGAGCACCGGCAACATCAACAACAACAACAACAACAACAGTCTCTGTGCGGAGTTTGTTATGCTGGAGAAGAAGAGGAGAGCAGCAGCGCGTATTGGAGAGCCCCCTTCCATCGCTCGTAAAACCAAACTTTACGTTTGACTTTGTTTCGCGGTGGCCAAGTCTCGTTCTACGCTCGGAAACTGTCGAACCGCGTTGCAGTTGGCGAAAAATAATCGCCGAGTTGTTTTTTCACTTGGGCCAATGACAGTTTCGAATAAACGGTGCAATCGTCGTTAAACGCCGTGCGATCGTGCTTGGACGTGATCCTTCTTCCTATCGGGATTCCACTTGGTGAAGTTAATCGGGAGTCACGAGCGCAACAGAAGGGTCCGCCTCGTTACGCGAAATGGACTTCGTCATACTCAAGGTAAATTTCCTCCTTCTTTATTCGCATCGATCCGTCTTATATAATATATCGTTGTATTTGTGTGAAAGCTCGTATCGGTCAAAAAGGAATGTTCGTCGAGTCCATCGAACTCGAGTACTAGTCGAGTTTAAACGTTTGTGCCAAGAAGGAGCCAATGATGCGCAGATTTGATTCGCGAACGCTAATTTGGCAATTTAAAGATAAAATGGCTCTTCCATTGGGTAATATTATTATCGATATAATAATGTAGGTGGTATCTCGTGTACAATACGGAAGGGTGTGGGTGGGATGTTTGTACCGAACTCGTTCGGAAGTCGATCGCTATCTTAATTATAACAAGTCGTTTGGTGACCGTAGGTGGATCGAGAGAGTCGAGGACTTTGTGGAGCAACGGTCACGGAGATCGCGAGGAGTAATACGGCTCGGGTATACGCGTTATCGCGAATCTACCGACTCGGCAAATTTAACTCCCGAGAACGAAAAGTTCGTCATAGGCGAATAAAATGCATTTGGAGCGACTTAGCTCTTGATCCATTTCGCGGGAATCGCGCGCGCCTGACGCGACGACGCGATTTTCATTTAAACGCTCGTTCCGGTCTCGCGCGCGCATCCCCGGATTATTCGCGAACCGAACGAGGCTTCGAATTGTCTTACGGAAAAAGATAAAAATGAATAAATAATGGAGGGGTTGCGGTTGGTTAAAGAGGCACGGGCTCCCGTATTGGGCTATCTTGGGACAATTAAAAGCGTGGAGAGGTCTATATAATACCGGCCGGCTTATAATTCATGGGGCGAGACGAAGGGAATAGGAAGATCTCGAGAGAGGTTCTCGAACCTCGCCACAATTCCCCACCGTGTCACTCGCTTAATTACGATTTCACTCCCTGATAAATTTGATTAAAAGGCGTATTCGCGAGTGCCCAAGGGTGTGCATCGCGTCAGCCATCTACAAATATATATACACGGGAGACGATCTCTCTGTCTCCCGTGCAACTCCGGACGAGACGGAAGAGAACGCGATCACCCCGAGGCCAAAGGGTAATTTAATATTCGATATTCCAGAGAGCGGCCCGATATCTCGTTAGGACGACGTTGAATTACCACCTACTCGTTTGTACGATATTGTACCCCGTCGTACGTCGCCGCTCGACTCCTTTATTTATCCGCTTTCTTTCTTTTTCGCTCCATTTTTGTATTTTGGCTCACCGACGATCGACGCAACTTTCGTAATTGTATTTCGTAAGATCGAAAATGGGAAGATTTACGGAACGGCGTTGCGAGATTAATGGGATCGGGGCGCGAGAAGGAACTCCATTATGTAAAAAAAACTACGTGGGGTTCGCGTAGATAGCTCGCGACGCCACGCAGAGCAAACTTTAACGAGAGCGAGAGAGGGAGGGTTTTGCAAGCGCAGCAGTTGTTCCACTACCGTAGAGCAAAGAAAAAAGTATTTTTCATTTTTCATTTTTCATTTTTTTGATACAAATTGGGGCGAGGATCGTGTGGATGGAGCGCGTATTATACGGGCGATATCGATGAATCGCGCGCGTACGCCTTATTTCGATCGGTGTACGTAGATACTTGGGTAGGTACGTATAGATTGCGGATGCAACAATAGCCGGTGCGAAACTCGACTAGGGAGAGGCGATCGATCAGCCAGCCTCGGCTCTGGGACGATCTCGGCTCTGCGGAGGCTGATTGCGCGTGTCGAGGGAGTACGGCCGAGGGCACCGACTCGGGTAAACAATCGGGTGATTGGGAAACCTCGAGGTGCATCGTCGCCTGGATTTGCCGGGAGGAGAGTTAATTAATGGTCGAGTACGTGGTGGTGGCGACGATACGTGCCCGAGAGAGCCGGCCAAACCTTCGCCTCTCATTCTCGTTCGCAGCTTCCGAAACGAGTGTCGAAATAATGACGATTTGGCGATTCTCGAATCGTGACCGAAAATTTGGCGTAATAAGTGGAACGAGCCACCTCCGCAGACCCGTCGTCCGCGATTGGCGCAGCATTCTCCTCTTTGTCCGTTCGTCGAGAAACCTCGATACGTACGTATCGGGCGGCGGACACGGCCAACGGCGAGAGAAAATAGTCGAGGAGGAAGAAGGAGATTGACGCCAGGGGATATAGTTCGCGTTCGAGAACCGGGAATAAGCGAACAAGAGATAGAAAAAAAAGGCGAGAAATTTCACCCGCGGAAAAGGATGAAATGTCGAAATGAAAGCTTCTCCGTACACACGTGGACGAACAAAGAGCGAGAGGAAATGATACAAGAGTGAGATAAAAAGCAGCGTCGAAGAGCGCGAGACACAGAGGGTTCTTTCACTCTCTCTCGCTCTCACTGCCCCTCCTCCCGCACGCTCGCTCACAACGTCGCGCATTCCCAGTCGTCAATTACTTCCGCTCCGGTGAATAAGGATTTCAGGGAAATGGAAAATCTGACGGCGCGAAGAAAACCTCCGTCTCTCTCCCCCCTCTCGCTGACGTTTCCCCTCCGGAAAAGGGGGCAGGGGCGCGGCGCGGCGCGGGGGCTTCCGTAGAAACGAAAAATGGACCAGAGTGGGACAGAGAGAAAAATGTTCCGAGAAAACAAGAATCGTCCGTGAGAGTTTTGGCGAACGCGAGAAATGAGAGAGGCGGGAGGAGGCTATTTCTTGGATGGAAAAACGTCAAAGAAAAAGTCGCGAGCGTCACAACCGCGATTTCAACCCCCGAAGGGTTCGAAACTCGCGGATTCTACTCCGTTTAACCCCTGATTCGCGGAGGTATACGTATATACGCACCGGCGTCGAACTTGAAAATAATCCAAGAGAGAAATACGAGGATATTGTCGAGTGGAGCATCGAGATGCCTTTCGATAGGAACGAGGTAGGTGCCCTACGATCTGTATGTATGCTCGAAATCGAGGTTGAATCGCGAAAGCGTCGAACCGCGATGTTTGCCGATGGATCTTTTGGTAGGTATGGGCGACGAACGCCCGTGGTACGGTGGCGGCAAACTAGAGAGTCGGTCGATCGGCAGGCTATATTCATAGATGTACGCATAGGAGATACGTGTAGGAAGGAGCGAGGGTGATGCACGGATAGGTCTATACAGGCGCGTACTATACGGAGCGGTCGGAAGTGGCGGCGGATAAGGGAGGGATGCGACGTGGGCTACGAGGTGTGCACAGCTTCCGCGATATGAATATTCAGTTGGCATCGATGCGAGTTTCGAGGGGATCGCGCGCAACGTCCGACCACCGACTCACCGGCGGCGTGTTCCCGGAAACTGCACGGGCGCACTTTCGAGACCACGTACTTTCCGTCGAGACGTTCGAGTATTCTTATTAGGTAAGCTACGAGTACAATTATCGCGAGGTTAGTTCGACCCGACACTCGGCTCGATGCTTACGAACGACGACGTTTTTAGAGCCGAGAAATTAGCATTAGCCGCCGGCGCCGCCGCTCCCGCGCTAATGGCAAACTCGGCACACAACGACGATACACGCCCACCACGCTAATCCACCACTTTGTACAGATCCTCGAGTACTTATTCCCAAAAGTTTGCCCAACCTATACACGTAGGTACGCGTACTATAATATTTAAATACGAGGAACAAGAAGAAGAAGAAGAAGCTCCGAGTATACGCGGTGAAACTCTAGCGCTCTTACCACGACCTAGGAGGGAGGTACCTATGTACGCGTACGCGCCAAAATTGGAATACGCATATTCGGATCTCTCGTTTGAGTTCGCGACGAGTCAACGAGACCACCGAGTAGAGGTATTTCGTCGCTCGACGCAATGCGCCGAGTGGATTTCGTCGAGGCCTTGGCTCGACGTTCCACGCTTTATGAATCGCATTGTAATCGCGTTAACGTTGTTTCTCTCGTACGTCGTCCGTTCCGGTTAAAACCGCAGGGCCTGCAAACGCCATATGAGATTTCTGTTCTCGGCAATGGCAGTAACAGTGCCAAAATAGCGTCCGCGTCTCTCTTCATCGGGCGTATTCGCGCTCAACGTATATGGTGGCGAGCGGTGGGCATGGTCGCGGATTGCGTTAACTCTCTCTCTCTCTCTCTACCTCTCTCCGTGTGTGCGCACGGTCGCGTTCGCTCGGACAAATTTGCATCATGATTCGTGCGTGACTCGTAGGTAGGTACGTAGACACATCCAGAATGCTCGCGACGTATCTGTCACGTGCGAGCGAATTTGACCAAACTCGTGCACGCTCCTCGCGTATATCTGCCATTTTCAATGTCGACCCTCGCATTTCCCAAACCTACCTTTGTACCTTTGTACGGTTAGGTCGAGCAAGTTGGCCGACGATTGCGCGACGTTTTCGGGGGAAATCGACTATTTCCAATAAAACATAATATAGGCAGGTGCGACTCTCTGTCTCTCTTCCGATTACATTTTCCTCTTCGAGGACGCGGCTTTTACGCCGGTTCGCTCGAGCCCGCCCGCGTTTCTCCCTCCAGTAATAAAATACTAAGCATTATGCAGCGACATACGATACACGTACGGAGTTGGCGAGTGGGCGGTTGATACGCATAAATTCTCGTCGACGGGAACGTAATACCCACACTGACGAAATGTTAGGTCGCCTTTCCCTCTCACGGGAAAAGTCAGCGGTCGACGGTTAATTTTTGTTTCACGGAAATAATTTCCCGATGATTGAAAAGAGAGAACCGGACGAATTTGTCTCGTCGTCCGAGTCGCGTGGCTCGCAATCAAGGACAAATTGTCGGGCGGTTGTGCCGTAGTCGCGAGGATATACGTCGTCGTCGCCGTCGCCAGTGTCGCGCGTGCCGGCCGCTCACTGGCCAAGCTTTGCCCAGGAATCGTGCATAATACCTCTTGATTGGAGCTGCGGTTATCGCGCGTCTCTCCTTTCTCGCCCGATGCGCGTGCGGTCTCTGCCACAATTTCACTCCCATACGTAGTCGATGAAAAGCCGCGAGCCACCTTCTCCAGAAGTTTCGATTAATTTTCCACTTTGATTGGCTCGATGATACTTTCGAAAGACGTAATTCGTCTATTTTCGAGTAGATACCTACTTTGTTCGAACCTCCGTTGGATCGCGTAATCGGAAATTAATCCTCATCCAAGAACCTGGATAGACTCGAGGGTGTGGCTTTCGGTTCTCACCCAGATCGGATGTACGCTTGGCGGAGCAACCCGGCGCCTCGGGGGTAAACAGTTTTTTCTTTTTCTCTTTTGGCTGACGAAATGCGAGAGAGATGGGGGAGGGTCGCGACGCTGTTCTCGTATAATTGTCATAATTGGCGTCGACCTCCCGCATATGCGGTTCGCCGAACGTTCCTACATTCAAATCGTTGCACATCCGCGACAGATTTCGATTATTCGATGGTTTAACCGTTACCATCGGATATTGCGAGGTCGGCAGAGAGAGGGTCCTTCAGGATCCTACTGATTTGATTTTCCATAACACGCATCGCAAAAATTCGCACAATCGTCACACGGAGCGCGACAACGTAACGACTCGTTAACCATGGATGACTTTCGATTACGAAATTATCGGCTAACTAATCGTTCGTCGAGAACAACGAATGGATACGAGGTGAGGTGGGAGAATTTGCCGGAATTTTCGAATGGACTTTGGTCGAAATTACATTCCGCGGTGATAAAAACTTGGCGGCGGGTGTGGGTCGCGTTCGCTATTGCTTTCGAATTGTACCGGTTAATGTGGGTAGCTTTTAATCCTGGGGTATTTTCCGTGACCTCGCGGACGAGGGGAGTCGACTCGGTCGCGTATTTTATAAAATACGATCGTTCCGATATTTGATATAGAGCGGTAGTGCGGCGTTGGGGCGCGACGCGAACGATCGTACGTATAAGCTAGCTCGTTTTATGCGTCGTGTTGGTTCGCGTTGGCTTTTCGATTGTTTTCACAAGTCAGTCAAAGGTTGTCGGGACGGCGGAGCAGGGAGAAAGTGCTCGCGCGTTTAGTCTCGCACAGGGGGTTTCTTTTTCTCGCGGCTGGTGCGTTACAGGCCGTTGCCGGTCGTGTGGCGACGCGGTTGAAAGCAAGAAACGAGAAAGGAGTGCGCGCGACGGCCAAAGCTCTTTGCACGGGCAAAGCGACCAACGTGTAGGTACGCGAGCTTTCCGATGCTCTCGGGCGGCTCGGCTTTTTCCTAACCGTATTTCGCTTTTTTGCGGGCGATACTTTTCCCGTGCCGTATCCAACATTGCGCGCGTCGGATCGAGAGCGACTCCGGGAGAGGATGAAAAGTTTTCTTTTGTGTTACCCGATCAACGCGGTCTCCTACAATGGGGGAGCGAGAGGGAGAGCCGAGCCGAGACGAGACGAGAAAGAGCCGCGCATTTCGCCTTCTCTCGGAGTAGACGAATTTCCTGTTTTTATTTCGCCTCAATTTTTTCTTACGTTTTTATTTCATTTTCGTTCTTTCCTACTCTTCTGCTTACAAATCATTTATATTTCCTTTGTTCTCCATGCTCTTCGCGAAGCAAAGTTGCACGAGGTTTTCTCCATTTTTTTTTCACCCTCTTGGAAAATTGTGCGCGTCTCCCTGGCCTCCTCTCCGCCCTCTGTCTCCGAACTTTCTTTATCGAGCCAGCCCTCCTAGGTCCTTTTCCACGTACCTCCTTCGCTCGCATTACACGCGTTTCTTTCCTCTCTCTTTTTTTTCTCCTCGTCTTTTCGAGCTCGAACCTTTATTCCCCTTTCATCGACGACGAGTATCGAGAGCGGCTGTGCGGTCCGGAGAATGCTCGAGGGAGGGAGAAACTCGAGAAACGCAGGATAATTGTATCGCGGCAGGCAGCGGTCGACTCTTCTTAATTGATTGAATTTTATCTTAAGCCGGGAGCTTTGGAATCTGATTAAAATAATTCGTCGAGCGATAATTATTACGAGAAAATGGTGGGCGGATAGGGGGGAGGGGGGGGGAGGAGGAGGAGGAGATAGAGAGAAGGTTAGCGGCAGCGTAGGTACTTACGCTTTCTCCACCACGATCGATCAACGCCAAACGTCTCGATCGAGGTTCTCGACAAATTGCACCCTGTTGCACGATCCTTTGGTCGTTTCGTTGCTCCGTCTGGAAAGGCGTCATTTCCGGAAACGATCGATCCCGTTCGGACGGGATTCTCGAGGAGATTCCTCGAAAAGGGCTTTTTTTCGGTCCGTGCCAAGACCGATCGCGTTCCTTCGTACAGTCGGGCGGCTATTATTAGTCGGGTGTTTATTCAGCGCTCGTATTAGTCGCGGCAACTCCTCCTGCAACGACGACGTAGCTTGTACGAAGGAGCGCCGAGTTCATTTATAAGCCGGTTCGTTATGGGTGTTATTTTTGCCGAGCCGGCGGGCTCGATGCTCCACATACCTACACGTTGGAGCGCTCCAATTTCTTCGCACTTGGCGATCGATTCCGAGATATTGAAACGAGAGATAGGTATAAATGCGGCAAGAGCGCGCCGAGAATGTTCTTTTGTGGGGGAGCGGGAAATAGGTGGCGCGTATAGGCCTCGCCATATATAGGTCTCTCGGTTGCATCTCTCGGGCTATCCTCGTTCGCGTTGTGCGAAGAAATTGGAGCGCGTTGCAACCTCGTCGGCGTTTGCGAGAATCCATTGTTTCGACTCAGCCCGGAGCCTACCGTTTTTCCCTCTTTTTCCCTCTTTTTCCCTCTTTTATTCTTCGCGATAATCACTATCGTTCTATATAGTACCACGTAGGTACGCGTATACACTCGTATTCTCACGGTGGTAAGAATAATACGTACGGCCGGACTAGGCGCTCTTCCCGCTATCATTATACTTTTACCAACCACCCTTTCGACGATCGATGCACTGGCCCGGAATCTCTTGCCACAATTTACTTCCTCGGTCTTTCATCGCTCTGCCCTCCATCTTCTTCCACATATTCTCGAAATTTGCGATCGGATCGTCCTCCCCGCCTTCTCCACTGCTTACACTGGTCGCGAATGGTCTCTCTCTTTTTCGAGACTATTTTTGTTCGTTCGCGATGAAATTTCCAGTAGGAAAAACTGGGAAAAATTGGGACGGTGGTTCGTTTTGCGATTAAAACGATGCGGCTTCGAGTGTGAACGAGGTCGTAACGCTATCGCGCATATACGCGCCGGGATATCTTATCTCCCGGGAGAGAGAACGAGGGTCGTGCGAATGAGCGAAAGGGGAGAGGGGAAGGATCCAAGGTCGAGAGTCCTCTATCTCGTTCGATCTTCGTCTTATTTCTCGTTACTGCCGACTAAAACGTAGCCAACACACAGATGTACCGGGGAGTGTGCGCGTATATATGGGACTCCTCGTCCCTTTGGCTCGCGTCGACCGAGCCAGCGCACTCTTTTCTCTCCTCGAGTATTTCGTTTTCCTCCTGATGGCTTCTCTTCTCTTTTCCCTCGAGCGGCAATCCATCGTCGTCGAGCTCTTGCCCTTCCCTCCCTCCCTCGCTGAGTCTCTCGACCGCGTCGAAGCTTCTCATACAAATCCTCGACCCGTATAACCATCCGGGCAGCATCAGCCACAGTCGAAGCAAAATACGTTCGTCTCTCTCCGTCGCTCTTTCTTGGGCGCTTCAGCCACAGCGATGCTGCGGCTAACGCCTGCCATTTATCGACGCCACATTATTCCGTCTCGGCGACTCTTGGGTTCGTCGATCCGCATGCGGTCGGCGCGCATCGAGGGTTCACCCAACGGTCCAACGGCCTCTTCTCTCGCTCTTCCTCGCTTATTCGCGATAAAAAGAGAGACAACCACCGCCACCCCCGATCTTCTTCTCGAGCTTCGTCTTCAAAGGGGGGGGGGGGGGGAGGAAGAGAGCGCGACTCGTTCAATCTCCTACCCTCTTCCGTATACCTCATCGGATAAAATTCAAGTGCGCCCTTTCCAAGCATATGGAATCGAGCGTCGTCGTCGCGGTCTCGACATTTTTTTTTCGCCCGTAATTCCTCGGCACGCTCGATCTCGAGGTATTACCCCTGCCTCTGTTTTATATACTCGATGGTTGGAAAATTGCGACGCGCTCGTCGCGGTTACCGCGCGTATTCGAGCAACGTTTGTTCGTCGATTCGCTTCGTAGAGAGTTCGCTTTTCCTCTTTTTCTTTTTGGCATCGCGTCGATCGTTGTCGATAATACGTGGTACGCCGCGTACTAAACTCTCGCACCGTCGTCTATTTTGTTCTCATGCTCACGCGCGAGTGCGTACGTACCTCTATACATAGTCGGCGTACCTTTTCATTCGGGAGTGAAAGAATCGCCGCCTAAAATCGGAAACTGGACGACGATTGATGGACCATCGTTTTGTACATCCACCTATATAGAGAGAGTAAAGTTGGACGAAAGGAAGGTGGTAGAGGAAGGGAAGAGAACCATTGGGTTTTCCCGACGCGTATACGCAAATTTGTACGCGCACGGTCTCCCTCCTCCTCCATTGAGAACGGACGGACGTACGTACGTTGGGATACATCCGCCGCTTTTCATGGGTACTTGATACGCGGTATGCCCATCGAACGCGGGACAGAAACCGTATTCGAAATCATTCGTACGTACCTATACGGCGTTCGAATAATGCGCTCTTTCATCGAGTTTCACGCTCCGTTTACGATTTCCCGCAACGCGCATCGACCGACTCGTACATCGACGGTTCTCGACGTTGTTTCATGTTTCGAAGATGCGACATTTCGAGTTCAAAGTTTGGAAACTACGTTATACGCTTATCGCGTACCTAGCCTCTGTCTCTCTCTCTCTCTCTCTCTCTCTCGTTTCCGGCACAAATATAATTTTCACTCGGTGTCTCCGTTGTTGGGTAAAAGTGTCGCGCGGAACGTGAGCCCTTGCGCAGGGATGCTCACGCGCGACAGCTAAACTCCGTTGTCCTCTCTAGTTTACCGCGCGTCTCTCTCGCACTCGCGTATACACCGAGATAACCGTGATAAATTGAATTCTGACACATTACATGAGCCCTCCAGCAGCCGGCTTCCTCCATTCCCTTGGTCGCGCGCGCGTGTGCGTTACGTACGTACATTATTTACGTGTGGGCGTTCGGCCCTTTTCGTACGGGTACTCGTTTCCCTCGAATTGTACTTGGTGCGGCCATTACGCGCGAGTAATTCCACTAGGACGTGGTACACGACGAGCTCCAAATGTACGAGTTAGAGGCAAGTACACGCGCGCCCATATATCCAATATATTACGTGTGGTAATGGATGAAAGAGAGGCGGATGGTACTCTCGGCCGTGTCAATGACCGACCAACGACCGATCCGTTAGTCACGATTATTATTCTAATTACGATTGAAACTAACCACTCCTTTTGCAGAGATTTTTCAAGTCGCGTCATTGATTTTCCCAAATTTTGGTATACACGGCTGTGCGGGGCAGCGGGAATTCGCGCGCATATATTTATTTTGGTCCTGATTGTCGCCGCGACGTACCTCCATTTTTGCGCCTCTCGAGCAAATTGTGGTAAATATTTTTGTAAATTTTGTCTCTTCTGCCTCGTGTATGTATAACTTGCTCGCTCTCTATTTATTTTTCTTTCCGCGTTGGCTTCTCTCTCTTTCCGTACTCACCGGTTCACCGGTCCGGATGTTACCTTCCGCCGCATCATCCTGCGCTCTTCTCCTCGGTCATAATGTACATAAACATTATAATGCGCGGCGTCTTCTCGACCAGGAAGTTCGTTACTGGACGCGAATGCGGCCTTTCCCCCGACAACTCCGTTCGCGATAATTCGCCGTAGGATTTTTTTTTATAACTAAAAAAGTTTACGGACCGAAATGTTAATAAAGCCCCCGACGTGCAGGGTGTATACCCACGTTGTCGCAAACTTACAATGAGAAAATCGTTCCGCACTCTTCACAGCTGCGCACATTTATTTTTTCTTCTTCGATATTTAATTTTGGCCGAACAAACCTTGCTTTTGTCAATCTCGAGAAAAGTACTCCGAGCCCGGTTCTCGGCGACTACATCTGTACGTAAGGCGACAAATTGTGGCGGAACCGGTGAACGGAAAGAAAAAATAAGAAATCGTACGATTCGAATAAACGGGACGAACGTTCCTTTATACTCGCAAGATCCTTGGCTACGCTGTGCAAATGAGAAGTTTAAACGAGTGGAAGCGGATCGTAATTATCCACGGAAGGTCGGAGTACGCGAAAGTTTCTCATTGAGAGATCCGCGAGCCGATTGGTCGAGGCCGACGATCGTCCTGCCTATATACGTATATAACGTCGATTGTTTATGCGCATCGTTGTTCGACTTAAAGAAACTACGAAGAAGGCAAACCGGAGAAGATCGACTCGACTTATTTTTCAAGGCTTTCGCACTTGTGTAGAATACGAATATATATGTTTTTACGCGGGTGTCCATCGGCCATGGACTTATCCATTCCTTCTTTAATCTCGGTCCCTCGATGCCCGAGACTCATCTTTTCCTTCGCTTCGTCGATTAACGTAATTTTCTTTCATCTCATTTCCCTCTTGTGACACGCACCCTCGAGCTTAGCGATATTTTTTCTACTTATGTTTTATGTATATAGCGTAGCTCGCTCGTGGCTCTTGTATATTTTAACAAGTTCAAATGTCATTTCTTCTCTTTCTCTGCCGGTCGCGGAACTTTTTTCATAACCACGGATTTTCTCGCACTCCCACGGGGGAGAGAATTTGGAGGGAGCGGAGAGAGAAGAAGGGGGTAGTAGGAAGAAAATTTATAATATCCAATCTTGAGGTCTCGTAGCGCTGCATCGTACCACCATAGCTGTCTGTACGACCGCACGCGTCGAGAGTCATCTATATATAGTGTACACTATATACATATATTTACGCATATATAGCGTTGAGAGAGAGAGAGAGAGTAAGAGGAGAATACACCGAGACCGGAAGCCGGCCCGGAATTCATTCGGCCACGAGTATATCCAGCGTTGGTGGAGGATGCGGCGGCAGGCTCTCTCTCCATTTCGCCCGGTTCGCGTATCCGCATATACGCTCGCACGTATCTACAGTAGCAACGTCGGAGCTCTGGCACTAATGAAATTATATCAACGAGAGAGGGAGCGAAGTTGCCTCGTCGTGTACTCGGTTGCCCGTTATTGAGCATAGCTACAGACCCGAGTCTTGGAAATATTGCATCGGCATTGGCGTACGCATCCGACATTGGGAGCGAGACGATCCTCGAGACAATCGTTTTGTCTTTGGAATCGCGCGCGCGATCTTTGGCCCCCTGAACGAGCGCAAGTCGAGGCGCGTGTAACGAGATTCGAAACGAGAGAGAAAGTCGTTTGGTATCTGTCGCGTAGGTACGTTATAGACGGACGGGCGGGCGGCTCTCGCGTACAGTTCGACGAATCGACAGATACGTCGAGTCGACTGTGCCGGTTTAAGCGTCTCGGCATATACATATCCGTATATCTATATAATGGAGAAAATCTCTGGGCTTGAATTGGAACGACGTCGAGCAGACGCGCTTCTCTTATCGTTCGTTCGAATCTCTCGAAATCCCTCGTGCGTTTGCTCGAGACCGGAATAAGAATGGGAAAGATATTTTCATGATTATTATTTGCGGAGCTAGAGGCGCTCGGAGGTAGTCGCGCCCGCGCCCGAGATTTCCCATTTCGCGCGAACGACGTGTCTTGCCGCAAATTACGCTCTCCGCGAGGGGAGAGATACGTGGGTACTCGAGGAGAGCGTCGAGCGCGGACCATTTCAATGCGCTCGACGACGATCGAGAGTTCCCCCGTTATGGGAGGAGCGGCCCACTCCGACGGACTTTCGACACTCTCGAGCCTCGAATCATCCTCTTATCGCGCCTCCCGACGCGATCTACGTACACTCTACGTACACTCGGTGTGCCATTTGTTTTTCCTTTCTTTTCTCTACGCGCCCTTATTTGCCCACTCCTGCATCACCCAAGAGGCAACAAACAATGATCGTTCATCCACTTTGAACGAAATGCGGGACGCGACGACTCTTACTCGTACGCGTTATATCGTCCCTCATTTTCGCCCCAACGAGGCCATCTATTTCTTTACGTGCCAACGATTATTTCTACACCTCGAAACGTATGTAGGTACGTTTTAATTGACCAAATTATTTTCCTCTCCGAGATACGCGAAAGATTCGATGGAGGAATTCGGCCGTGTTGGCCACCTCGGAGCCCGTATCTCTTTCTCTCTCTCTCTCGCAACGTCGCGAATCTTTCTTCTCGACCCTTTGTTTACGTTTGGCGAGCCGAGTCAAAGTCGGTCAGTCAAGTATAAAGTCTTAAAGAGGATATCATCGTAATAGGAGTTGCCGCTTCGCCCAATCTCCAAGACGCGCGCCAACACGACTGACGATGAATAACGAAAATTAGCAATATCCGCGAAAATATCGGTATATAGGTATGTACGTATATATTTTGTATAGCCTCATTCATGAAAATTGTGCTATATTTTTATACGTGTGTCGGGTGTTGGTTTAACTATTCGAACGATATATTTATATATAGACGAGATAAGATTGCACCCCGAGAGTGGCTGAAAACCTTTGGCTAGCACACAATTGGCCAACTCGCTCTTTTTGGCAACGAAAATTTTCGTCCACTCGCTTTCCCTCTTGATCTCCGACCGAGGTCATTGTTTTTTGTATTTTTTTTTTCTCTCGAATGGCCCAAAGCATATGCTCATCTAGCGTATTAAACTTCGTATCGCCGTCGTTGACCCATTTTCAATCAACCATCGAGAAAGTTTCGTTGGCGTTGATGGAATTAATAAAAGTGAGGAGATAAAAGCGGATAATAATTTAATTCCCTATTTCGTACGCAATTTCAATGGGACACGGCTCTTTTGGCGATACCGGGAATCGGCAAGACCGGCTTCTTTTCTCCGCGCGGAATAAGCTTTTCGTGAAAAGAGTGGAAGGTTATACAAAGAAAGAAAGGGCGAAGGGGCGAAGGGCAGGCAGAGCCGGCGAGGGAGTGTGGAGCGTACTAAAGATAAGAACATATTGCTCGGTACCTACAACGTATACGAAGCCAGCCACCGCGCGTGAGAGAGTCGCCAGAGAGAATGGAGAAAGGGGACGAAGAGGAAGGACAGTGGACGCGCGACATCCTCGAGCAAAGCCCTCTTTCGCTCTCTCTCTCTCTCGCTCTCTCCTAGTGGAATATAACGGAGCCAGGGAATAAAAGGACCAAAAGCGCTCTCCGGATTTTCTATCTCGCAATTTTCCTCGTCGGTATAAAATGAAGAGAAGATTATTGGACAATCCAGTGGAGATTCGATCGAATCTCTCACGCTCTCGAGGATTTATCCACCACCTCCCCAACCGTTTCTCTTTCGTTCTTTATTATTTCGTTGGGTCCCTCTCGCAAAGTGACTTTTGCCAAGTGTCGGGGCGCGTTTTCAGCGAATATGTCTTCATCCCCCGATGCACGAAATCCGTTGCTACGTACGCGTATACCTATATCGAGACAGAATTTAATTACCCGTTTTCCCTTATTGCACCATCGAACGAGATTTATTCCTCACTCTCTTGGTAATCGATCGATAACCGATGAAACCTTTTTGTTTTTTGCCGCAAGTGGTAAAGTTTCGGTACCGAGATGCGTTTAATCTCTTCGTTCGAGACGTTCTAGCAAGAAAAAAGGGGACGTCGATTGACTCGCGAGCAAATAAAAACCATAAAGCGCGCACGATGGAAGAAAATCAATCGTAAATGTTGATATTTGGGGGGATCGTGTAAAGGCTGCTGCATACGCAACAAGAAACGAGGATGGGCTCGGAGTGGTGCACGCGAGGGAGTCGAGAGAAAATCTATGACACCATTAGCGTTCTCCTCCTTCATCGTCGTCGTCGTCGTCGTCGTCGTCGTCGTCGTCGTCGTCGTCGTCGTCGTCGTCGTCGTCGGCGGCGGCGCCGCCGCGGCGTTCCTTGCCCAAACTCTTCCCGTGTTTGCGTGCACTCGCGTTCTCTCTCTCTCTCGCTCTCATATTGTTCCTCACCATCGTCGGCGCGCGCGTATATAACTCGAAGCTTTATTAAAATACTAAATCGGTCGAGAATTCACGACGACGATAAAGCTCTCGTCGACCATTTATCTCCTTCCTCTCCGTCTCGGTGTTTTCATTTCAAGCCCGGTAACCGTTGCCAAAATACGACCGAAAGAAATAACCAGCTGAAAATACAATTTTTCATCTTTCCTCGAGTACTCGACGAAAACAATTCGGATTTATTAAATAACGCTGGTCGGCTATTGTTTGGAAACGGTAGCGTTCTTACCTGCGTTTATCGAGTCCTCCAAGTTGACAATCCCGACACGCATGGATGCGCGTATAAATAAGAGCGAGAGAGAGGGGGAGGAAGCATTCCGGCTTGGTTGCAACATAAAACGGAGATACAAAGGGAGATACGGTGAGATGAAAATTGCAGGCTGCATCATTTTCGTGGTACACGATGGAACGATATATAGAGGGTGAATAAAACGAAAGGAAAGGAAAAATAAAAAGAAGGAGCGAGCCGGCGACCGAACGAACGAACGAACGAACGAACGAGCGAACGAACGAGACAATGATATACAGAGAGAGAGTATTATAGGCCGATTTCCGTAGCAACGGGAGCACGTGCGAGAGCGAAGCCTAAGCCCAGACGCATATAAATTGGCTGGGCTCACAGCCCACATGAATCCCTTTACATTTTAATCGCGTGGCTGTGCTGACGACAGCCGCGAGTCTCGACCTCTCTCCATCGTGCCCGTACGTTTTTCTCTATCTCTTTCACCCTCTCGTTTTTGCCGACGTCTCGCTTTCCACTTCTTGTATATGTATTTTCCCTTTTCTCTCTGCCGCACCCCCCACTTCTCTTTTGCCACATGAAAACCACACGAGTCTCCTCCTTTCCTGCCCCCTTCTCGCACTCTCTTTCCGTTTCTATCCCGCTTCTCTCGTGACTCCTCTTTTCTCGCAAATACACTGTACGAATATAAAAATACGTTTCAAGAGACGAGGTGTGCCATCTCCAAAGCGAGTAATTAAAAAGAAAAAGAGAAAATACTCGAATGTGTCCCAATATGCTCGATCGTCGGAGAAAGAGTCATTTTTTGTCCGAGGATACGTATTATATTTCAATTCTTAATTACTCGACGTGTGTTTTTTCTTTCTTTCTTTCGTTCTTTCTTTCGTTCTTCTTTTTTTTAACGAGAACGATATGTAGGAGAGCGCGGATATATACATGTGTGTATATATATGTATATATGTAGGAAAGACAAGAGGCAAAGTGGAGGTGAACGACGAGAGTACGAGCGACGAGAGGAAATCCTCTGTTCGCACGGGCATTTCGCGCCCGTTCTCTGAACACTACGTGAAATAAAAGCCTCGTACCTGTGCATAAAAACGCCATGTACCGGCAGAGGCTCGTTCGTGTACGTGTGCGTACGTGCTTGCCGCACAGACGAAAAAGTCAAAAAGGTTCAACCTCGCGACTTGCGCTCTCTCGCTCGTTCTTTTATCCCCGTCCCGCCTATTTTATACGCTTATGCGATTCACAGCGGATGAAAAAGAGGAAAGTAGGAAGAGAAAAAATGAAGGAAACGGGGAGAAAGCCCGAAGAAGCGAAGAAAATATGAACTCGGTGGTTGGTACATACAACGCAGGTACGTATGTGTGTAGGTACGAGTGAGGCACCCTTCTCGCGCTCGTCGCGAGATTCGCTCGACCCTCGTTCCACGCTCTCAAAGCTTTCCTACGGGCCCTTAACCTACCATCTACGCCCCCACCTACATACGGCACGGACCGTCGCGTAACGGCAACTGCACGTACCGGCAGTTGCCGCGTCATAAATAAATATAGTTTAAAAAATACCTAAGGAAACGGCTATATAGCTATGTACTCGTAACTTTACGCGCCACCAACGTGGACCATACGGAAGTAATATCATCACGAACGAACGTTACTTAACGAGCTCCGAATCAGTTTACATTCGTTTCCCTTTTACCTTTCAAGCTCTCTCGCTCTCTACGCGCCGCTACAAATGCACACGCCCCACCCTCCCACCGTCTCTATTTTCTCTCTTTTTATTTCAATCACATACACCGCCCCCGCTTGCTCCATCTCTCCTTTGCCCCTCTGCAAATACCTTTTCCAGTCTGAATTCGCAGTGCCGGTGAGCAACGAACACGTGAAATCGACTGCTGCTTTTTTACCCCCTTTGCTTTTTTTTTTGAACGAGAGAGGTAGCGACGCGAGATGCGTCTCTCTCCCTCTCTCTCTCTCTCTCCTTCCCTCGTGTAACGCGCTTTCGAGCGTGCAACGAGTTTCGAACCAAGCCCATTACACATTGGGCGAAACGGTGATTTTTGCCGATTGCTTGCTGAACGAGTCGATTCGAAAATCGCACGAAATAAATTCCCTTGGCGCTCTTCTCTCGTTCATGCGCTTTGATCAACGGTCCACGTTCGTTACCGAGAGAAAAAAAAGAGAGACGCGGGGATGGGCTGCATGATGCGAATAGTATACTAGCGTCGTCGCCACCATCACCACCATCGCGTATTTGTACCGTGCGGTGGCGATCTAACTATACGAGCGAGTATCCGGCCATTGCGGCGGAATCCTCGCGACTCCAAAGGACTCCAACACAAAACGTGCCTTATTCCCTGTCTCTTTAAATACACTCGTCGTCTGCCTTCCCATCGTATTATTTATTCAATTTTATTTTGGAATTAAAAAATGCAGACAGAAGAGACCGTTATAAATGCGTTTACGGCATCGTACGTACCCACGTACGTGCGTTTGTGCCAGGAGAGAAAAGCTTCGAGCCGCCGCCTATAAAGAGTTATAGAGCGATACGACGGAGGAGCGAGTGTTTCGAGGCGCGTGTCGTCGACAAGCGACGTCGCGACTGCTACTCGACGCTCGACGACACCTCGACGTAAAAGCTTTTGCAGACAGCACCGGAGTGGTAGCGCGTTGGACGGCGAACTCTGACAGGAGGAGGAGGAGGCGGAGGAGGAGGAGGAGGAGGAGACGAGGAACGTCGAAGGATCGAGCGAGGTCAAGCTTGCGACGAAAAATCAACCCGACGTCTTCGTCGATACTGACGGAGCTTTCGGTTCCTTCTTAGGTGTACCGTCCGGCCGGTAATTGTTCGGCTCGCGTTGACTAAAGACAAATAATCATTGAAAGGGAAGATTTTTTGATGTCATCCAACGATGGAGAAAAGCAAAGTGGAGAGGGGTTTTTTCGTGGGACGTTGAAATGTAGGTTAGCGTCGCGGGGCAGAGGGAGTCAAAGGAGAGCAGGTGGGAAGGAGGGGCGCCTCCCGCGCACTGCACCAGCGAGATATTTATCTCCGAGAGATCGTCTCGGCGCGAGGCAGATAGAGAAGCGCTAGCCAGGCAGGTGTGAGAGCGAGTGCTTTTGGTCACTCTCCGTTCCTCTCGTGTGTTTTGCCCGGTCGTTAGTTCCTACGCTCTTGGCGCATCTCAATGGGACGCTCATTGAGCCCCGAGTCGTGCATTATACACGAATGCGTTAACGAGAAGAGAGAGATGGAAGGCTGCGGCTTGGATTTTTACCACCTACCTACCTATCGACCTACCTACCTACCTGACTAACCACCTTTCTGATAAATATCCTTTCTTCTTCCAATTTCAATCGGTGCCTAGCTGTATATAGGTATATAGAGAAGATAGCGGTATGTTTCTCTTCGTTTCTCTTGCCAATCGGTCGGCTATAACTTCGTCTTTCGGTCAACTCTTTTCCCTTCTCCTCGTCGAGAAATTGATCGAATAAATTTCAAAGGTTTACCGAAGCAGCTTATATAGGGAAGCGGCGCGTGTAACGGACGAGGACGCGCGCGCCCGCGTTCAATGACAGCAGCTGGAGTCTCCGGGCCCGAACGATGGCCACACATCGACGCGGGGATACGTACACGATCTTGCCAACCACGACTATCGGTGCTATCCCATCCAATTCTATCTTGGCGTGATCCAATCTCGATCCTATCTAGTTTCCTCCATCCATCCCGTTCCCTCTCCGAAAACCTTCGGAATCAGCTCGTCTCCTTCTTCGTTCGCTATCCCGAGGCGCACGATCCTCCACCCACTCACTACTGCAAATCCAGAAGCGCATTTCCTCTCTCCGTACACCCTTTACGAGCGTATACACGGGCGCGCGCGTTCCTACCTATATGTCACAAAACGTATGTATTCTCGCGAGCGTTTCTACAATCAACCCTCCGCCTAGCTGTCGTCAAACGATCGAGCCGTCTTCTCTTTTCCCCCTCGGCCCTCGATCTCGAATCATTCGCGGACAAACGTTCCAACATTTTCTGTTTTTTTTTTTTCTTTCTCTTTCTCCCATCGGACACACACACGCGTCATTTCTTTTCTCGATCCCTTTGTCGACGACAATCTCGTTAAAGCGAGATTTTCAACCAGATTTCTTTTTCTCTTCGGAGATTGAGAGACTCTCGAGGTATCCGTTATGGGCAGGGTCGTTCAATTTCATTGGGCTTTAATACATTCAAGCATCGATTCGAATTAATCAATCACGCGCGCCGCCGTGCCTTTGAAAATATCCCACCCGTATCGCGGCGTGGCTCTTGCCCCTTCCTCGCGTACAAAATAGCTTCCCATTACCGAGTCGTATATTCTTGACGAGAATACTCGGCCGGGCGCGGTTAACTCGTGAATCAAAGTTACGTCCTTTATAGCTGTGTAGCTCGCGAAACACGCGTCGCCGTGACAAATACTCGCTCGGAGCGACGAGGACTCGCGCTCCAAAGAGATCCAGCCAAAGAGATAGGCTTCTATGGCGGCTAGTGAAATATCACTACCCCGAGCATCCTCTCTCCCTCTCGTACACGCGAGCAAAAATCTTTCGATCAATTCGAGTAGCTTTTTTTTTTATCAACCTCCTTCTTATGGCGCAATCTGGCCAAGAGCATTTTCTACACGATTATTACGATCCTACCACCGTCCGCATCGATCCACGCTTATTTCTTCTTCTCTCCTATATATTCGTATAAGTTTGTCGCTTAAAACATCTTTAGTGCGAACCTGTCGTACTTGGTAGAGGTAGTAGGTAGGTATACGAGGAAATGGGTGTAGTACGGCAACAGCGACTGCCGAGGAATGCCAGTATCGTAAAATTTCGCTAGTAAAAGCACAAAAGTACCCCGGAAGGAGGAACGCTGAAGCAATACGAGGCAATATCTTACGGTAGCGACGATATTTTTTATCCGGAACGGCCGAGCCAAGTACAGTCGTATGCGAGAGAGGTCGCGATGCAGCGGCTCGTACACGTCCAAGATCGCTCAAAGTCGGCAATAAACATCGAAAGGTACAGTAGTACGAGCCAGCTTTTACAGATAATGCACCGGCAGCAGCTGGACGCGGTATTACCTAAATATATCGTAGCTATACGCGCGTGTAACGTCCCTCGATCGATCCCCTCTCGCAACAGGTCGTCCAAGTGAGTGAGTGAGTGAGTGAGAGAAGGTTGGTAAAAGGTCGAGCGATACGCACGGTTAACCTCCGAGAACCCCCTACTACGAAATAACGATCGAGACTATTTTATTCTCCTCGAGGATTTAATTGACTACAGTGCGCGTCTCCATCGTTTATGGACTTTCAACATAACTCGGATGAAATTCTATAATCTTCGAGTCGCTGTTTCGTAGCGACGGAGGATGCGCGACCGACTCCCTTCGTCGTCGACCCAAATTGCGATCGAAGGGCACTTGTGCCTCCTTGTCTCTTCTCACCGCGCCCACATTTAATACGCACTCTGTATCGTTGTAGTGAGGGACCGGCGTCGATGGCGTCGGCGCAATTTCGATAGTCCTCGTTCTTTTCATTGTCTCTTTGGATGGAGGAGGAGAGTAGGTAGCTACGAGAGTTGGATCTCTCGCGACGGTTGCGCGATAAAATTTAGCCTCTCCGTAGTTGGCATTATCGGTGGTTCTCGTTTCGATCCGTCCTTCTACTTTTTTCTCTTCTCCGGGTCCGACGTTCCTGTCGTCCGTGTCGCACTTTGTCGCAATTTTTGTTCCTTTCAGCCTTATTTGGAACGACTCCTCCGCACCTCTCGTTGAATTTCTAGTCCGTTATGTGCGGTCGCCGCTCGATACGTTTTCGAGCTCTCGCGAGCCCACTCGAACACAAAGGACACGTCAATTAATTTATTCCTCGATCCAGTAGCGGCGGTGACGGCCGAGTGATGAAATTATCAGGTATCTACGTTCATTTACGTTCGTCTACGTACGCGACCCGAACGTACTATATGCCTAGCGCCCCGTCACCGGTATATATACGCCAACGCTTTGATGCGGAAAACGCTTCTACCCCGCGAAAGGGTCATTTAATTTAATTTCTCGCTGTACAAGAACGCTATAGCACAGATGCGAGCGTTATTGCTGGACACGTATATATCCGATGTCCATATATAGTAGGCTAGGTACCTACCTATATTCGAGGCCATTCGAGAAGAGCAGTTCGATGATAAAACGAAGAATTATAGGGGGATGGATGGATAGTTGTTCGTAAAAGTAGCAGCCCTCCTCCCCCTCGTCGCTCGCCTCTTGGACGCTCTTCAGACCTCCTCCCTTCGCGTTTGCATCTTCTCAAAAGCAAACGTCTCTCTCTCTCTCTCTCTCCCTCTCTCTCTCTCTCTCTCTCTCTCTCTCCCTCTCTCTCTCTCTCTCTCTCTCTCTCTCTCGCTCCGTCGATGAGATCAATTTCATTAACGCTCCTCCCTCTTTCGCGATCAACGTGCTTGCTCCCACTTAAAGCCGGAAATACATACACATATATAGGGAAGAAGCTTTTATCCGATGCAAAGTACCGCGTGAAAGACGGCTGGAAGATGTACGAAAAGCGATACAAGATCGAGGATGCGAGAGACGGCCTGTCGGGAGGAGACGTTCGGAGCTTTTTTCGCGATTAAAATCGCGAGACGCCAGAAGTGGTGTATCCCCGATGCCTCGAGTACGGAAGAAAAAAAAACGGAGCTAAAATAAAACGGAAGACGAGTCTAACAAGAGAAAATTGCTTCGTCAGCGCTGCTCTCCTCCCGATGGCGGCCTTTGGTCTCTCTCTCTCTCTCTATCTGTGTCTTTCCGGAGGAGGAGGAGGACGCGTAATCCACTTTCATCTACCGTTAAATACGAGAGTGCTTCTTTCGGAAGGCCGCGATGCCCCGGCGATTAAAATTATCATTTCTCTCGCTCTCTCTATTGCGCATCCTTTTGGAAGGATGCAACGGATCTTTACTCGTAGTTTTGAGGCGATACGTTCACTTCGGGTATCAATGACGGAGGGAGAAAGATACGTTGCTCTCGTTGACGCGCGAGAATGCCCGATTCGTGCTTTAATAGGGACGTTTCTTTTACGCTCGAAGGGGGAGAAAAATGAGAGCACGTTTGCCTCCTTTCGCGTCAAAGACAGCCTTCTCGTTTCTCGTTTCTCGTATCTCGTTTCTCGTTCCATCGGCGCTTGCTTCGGTACGTATACCGAAAGAGGGAAGAGAGCAAAGGTAAAGCTTTGCCTCTGCCCCCGGTGGCGAGAGAGATCGTCGAGGAAATAAACGCGAATACGCGTCTATGTGTGTGAGCGCACCAACGCGCTCTGTAGCTTTGCCCCGAGCCAAGAAACGACTGCGACGAAGAGTTTCTCGCAATTCAACGTCTCTCGCGAGTAAACTTGGAAAAGTTTTGCAGCTCCGCGAAGAGGTCTACCGGGGATTTATCCGTGTTTTTCTTTTTTTTTTTCTTTCGCGTCTCTTTCAACTCCACTCATCACCGTCTTCTTTCTCGACGCAGGCACACACATACACCTCGGCGGTTCCTCGTGCCTTCTCTTTCTCCCCGCTTTTTTCAACTCGTCTCGAAAGCCCGTTACCGAGGAATAAGCCTTCCTATATACGTATTCGAGGCTTTGCCAACATCTCGGACAGTTTAGATCTCTCCCGCGTGATAATATTGTGTACCCCCGCAAGAAGCGAGAACCGAGCCACCACTCACTCGGGGTCACTATTTGCCCTCGCATCACGGACCGCGAATACCCGCATTTTCTTCCGTATCCTCTCTCTCTTTCTCTCTCTCTCTCGGCACCTGTGCCGCGTATTCGCGTCAAACTTCCGAAATTTATTTCCTATCCAAGTAATGTCCACCTTTTTAGGATATTTTTCTAAACGTTCTTTGACAGAGACTATCGTCTATCAAGATTTTTTTCTCATGCGAGAAATCCTTGGAATTTTTCTTCTCTTTGGATGAAAGAAGAGTCTTCTTTCGTGTTGAAAGGGTCGTTTAAGCTCCTGTTCGGTCGCATTCGTGGAGAGAAAGTACGGAGTGACTCTGGTCACGAAGATGTTGCTCCCGTCTCCCTCTCGTTTAATACTCTACATTTTATTTGTACCTGTCGTCGAGGAACTTAGTTTTTTCGTCTCGTACGTGCTTCGTCGTATATCAGACGTTGACAAAGAAAACAAACGGTTCGACGTAAATAAGCGCACGCGCGCGTATCCGGCATATCGTCATTTTTATTCCATTTGCCGGGGATCCCGGCTCTCTTTTATCTTTCGCCGCTATTTGAAGAAGATACCGATCGGGATTTGCTATTCGAGCAAAGTCCAAAGTTTTATCGCTTTCGATAAAAAGAGACGAAAACTGAGATAATGCGGTGAAAATAGTCGGGACGATGCAACGAGATCGATTGTATTTTCACGATTTTTGATCCGTCGAGGGCGGACGCGACGAGTTGGCGAAGGGGCCGTGTCTACGTATCGAACGTCGCGCGTATAGCGCATTGCCGAGCTGTTTGTCGATGTAGGTAGGAAGGTAGGTAGGTACGTTGTGGTCGGCCTGGGGGACCGGGGAGGGTAAACAACTCCCGAATGGTAATCACGTCTCGATCCTCATCGCCTCGTCCATTTGCCATCTCCGTCTCTCTCTCTCTCTCTCGCCCTCGTTCTCGTCCAATACCGCGCGCATTCTCGTCGACCCTCCCGTTAATTCCTCGAGGGGCTCTTATAAGTCCGGTCGCAGCGACGTCTCTTCTCCTCGACCCTTTGCGACTCCGCAACTAGACTCGAGGCTGCCAACAATTCAACTCAAACTCCGAGTCTCCCTCTACGAGCATCTACATCGCGTGTCTATACACACGTACACGAGTCGGAGATATGCGTAGACACGGCAAGATACTCGCAGTTTCCCTCGGTATATAGCGGCGAGAGGCAAATACGAGCTAGTGCATAACAATCCCGTTGTATACGAAAGTGATTCGATATCGATCACGCACCCCAATCCTCCTTCTTCGAGTAAACTTTACTCGGCAATTAATCATCGAATTTAAATCATTTCGTTTCTATATCCATTATTCTCATTATTCGGTACATTTATCTTGGAAACCGAGGCGCGTAGGTACTCTATACGCGTCTTTCTCGTGTCGGAGAGACCTCGGTTCGTTTCCCATTCGGAGAAGGGAATCGGCGCAATTAATTAGTCTCCGTCTTCCTCTTTTGACTCGGTGTAATTAATCGTCCGGAGATGAAGAGAGGGGGGGGGGGGGTTGCGACGTTTCCTCGAGGATGTCTTCTCCGGTCCCAAACATATAAACGATGGAGAAGGGAGAGAGTCGAGAGTAGATTTAGCGACGAAAGTTAGAGAACGAAGGTTTACTTCGATCGACTATAGGTGTACGTTCGTTTTTTCGATAGCTCGGTCTCTCATTTCGGACGTTGAAAAAAAAACTGGTTGGATCTTTGAGGGAATATACACGGCGTATTCCAGAGCTCTCGACATTTTAATTAAATCACTTGGCGGCTAACCGCGCGTAAATTTCCGGCATTTGGATTTTTCACGCCTCTCGCTTCTCCGACTCGCTCGCGTGCTTTATTTCTCTCGTACGCTTTTTGTTTGGCATTCATACCCGTCGCGTTTCATCCCCCCGGAGAGTACGTACCCTTCTCGTACGTGCAATTTTCCATGCACCAATCTACATTCGTGTATAATACGTTATTCATTTTAGCGGGAGTTTTTACGTTGGAAATCTCTTGTTCGGGCCTCCCTCGATCTCTCGCGGTGCGTCGCCGCGTCACGCTTGTCTCCTTTTTTTTTCTCTTTCTTTTTGGACGTACCTACACATATAGCGACTGGCCGGCGAACGCGTTATCGCCAACAGCAGCCATCGTGTGCTCCATCCATACACCTCCGTCTTTCCGTCTTTCTTTGTTTTTTTCCATTAATTTTTGTTTTCGTCGAGGTTGAAGGTACGGGCGTGCGAAGCTACCTCTCTCGGTCCGGAATATCTTCCGTGTGGACGAAACATTAATGCGCTCGTGACACGCACCCGTCACTTCTCCTTTTTCCATCGCGTCTCTATATCCACATTGCCTGGCTCTTCCGTGCTTCGCCGTGCTGCTTCGTTCACACGCTCGAGTCTCGACAAAGGGCTGATGCGCCAATGCGCGGAAGGGAAGAGAGAAAGGGCCACGCCTTGGATCTTCTCCGCTCGGAGGGATTCTCGAGCGAACTTGTCGCTCTTTCCTTCCTTCTTTTTTTCTTTCTTTCTTTCTTTTGCCTTCGTTTCGATACGTTCGCGCCGCATCTCGAACGCTTTGTCGAACGCGTAAGGTCCGAAAATCACGGAGTGAATTTACGTTCGTATTACGAATCGAACGACGGAAGACGGTTTTACGGTAGTAGGTACGTACATCGAGCCACGTCCAATCCTTCATTTCCTGGTCCTTTGTTGGATCGGAACGAGAAAGCGTTTCTCGTCGTTCTCACACCTCGTCGAACCGTTTCTCTCGTACAATGCGATCGAATATTCTTCGATGAAATTTCAATCATCAGCGAATTAAAAGAACCGGGAGAAAATGAAATAAGTAGAGCCAGCAAGTGTATAGTGGGTAGGGTGAGTCATAAGCTCGTTTGAGCCTGGCGAGACGTTTATTAACCGTCTACATTTTCAATATCTTGGTCTTATTCGCTCTTGCGCTTTCTCTCGTGTCGGATTAAAATCGCAGAGGCCATCAGAATTTTCGCTAAACCTGGAGGGTTGAATGCGATCACGCTTGAGAGTCTCGAGTCAAGTCTGATGTAGAAAAGAAGGCGTCGTGAGCAAGAGAGAAAGAAAATCGGGAGAGAAAGCCCCGAGAGTTGCCGTGAGCCGTGAAAACTTTAATTGCGCATGAACGGGTAGCAAGGTATAGGATAGCGAGCGGAGGGGGAGGTAGATGAGAAAGAGCCAAAGGTAAAAAAAGGCGAGGGAGAAGGAAGCTATAGGCGTACTCGCTCGGGTTTTCGCTTCATCGAAACTCGTTGAGTTTAACGTGGCGTGACGCGCCAGTCTGGTGCAGTGGTCGTGTGCCAACGCCGTTTTACCCTCTCTCACTCTCCCTCTCTCACCCTAGCGTATAGGTAAATAATAACCTCCTTGCCTCGTTTTTTTTCTCTACCCCAGCGAGCAACCGAACGTGTCACTGCGTCCGTGACCAAATCACTACGTACGTGTGACGGCGGTAGGTATCATCAGGTGGCCCCCGAGCCTCCTATCTTACCGTTCATTTTTCTTCCAGACCCAGGTGAATTTAACGCATTAAAAGCCGCGCGAGAGACGGTGAAGGGGTTGAAAAATTTCTCGTCACCGCGATTTCCCACGAGAAAAGTTACCGGCGACGCTCCTCTCTCTTATTTTTTCAAAATGTACCCCGAGCGATAATTAATAACCTCGTTAATGATACCTATACCTACTTCTCTTTCTCCGACCGTCGCGTCCCTCGAGCAAATTTGCGGTGGCACGTCGAGACAACGAAATTGATTAAAATTTCTCGCGTTTCCAACGAGACGGTCGATTACTCGATTAACGTCAATCCGACGGGATTGAAAATACGAGCCGTTGATTTTCCGCGGATTGTAACGAGAAAACAAATTTGCCGATTGAAAAAGGAGGCGGGGGAGAGAAAAAAAACACGCGGGAAACCGGCTATAAGCAATTTCGATCGATTTCGAATAATATCGTAGTAGTCGGTGGGCGAATTCGTTTTACACACGATCGAGTGGTGGATGTGTTCGAGGTGGTGAGTTGGGACGGTGGAATTCCTACGTACGTATGTGTCATCTGCCCCCCCCCCCCCCCCCCACTCTCGTTATCAGCCGCGAGCGTTGTTTGACGTGTACGGGGACAAAAGAGCGACACGCGATCCGGTATAAAGCCGCCAGCGATCAAACCGACAAATTGATAAAAATCGAATCGGAGAGGAAATGTATGCATATGCATGGGTTTAAATCCCGATGCTCGCGAGAAAAGCCCGCGGGCCGTGGCACTCCCCCGTTCGCCCATCCCCACCCAAACGTGACTAATTCGATTAACGCGCGTGCCTCCATGCACCAAATCTCTCTCTGTCTCTCTCCCTCTCACTCACACGCATTTGTCCAACGAACGTGTAACTCTACGAAATCTACGAGCCAGCCAACCAGCCAGCCAGCCAGCCAGCTTTCCTCTTTTATGCCGCCAAATTGTCATTTTTTGTTCGTTCGTTTTCATGCTATCGCGTCCCGTTTCCGCGACTGTTACGCACGCGGTGCCTTACAAATTGTATCCATTTATCAGGAGAAACTCCCACGTACGTAAAATCTCGTCGATTACATTTTAATCTATAGCCCGAATAAATCTACAAAATAATCGAAAACGTGATTGATTTCGAGTCAAAGTTTAATCGTTACGAAAGTCGCGGCTCTATGTACGTACGATATATAAAATCTAGTCGCGTTCATATTGTACACGACGATAGGTCACGACAATTTTTTATTCGTCACGGATAAATTGTCAAAGGAGGAGAAACCGGTATAAAAAATGTCGCGTTTGGTACATACCGGTACTTTTTCGTCAAACGAAAAGAGGGCGAAGGAGGAATGTGTACCATACATACGGATATATATACGAATGTAAGAGGAAGTAGGGAGAATGCGGCGACGTCTGGCAACTCGGGGGACGGAAGGGAGACTCGAGTCTCGAGCATCGGGGCTAATTCGCAGGGTTTCGCGGTCTTTCCCCTCTTCTCCTCGTCTCTTTCCATTTCTTCTTTTCTTACCCTCTTTCTTTTCCTCCATCTGTATATATATATCGCACTCTTCTGGTTTCTCGTCGAAGAAACGGAAAAGCAGCAGCAGCAGCAGCAGCAGCAACTCTGCGTTTCTTCGACAGAACTTTACTCTGTGTTGCTCTCGCCCGTCGAATCATTACGAATCCATTGTGGGGTGTTGGTGATGTATACATGTGTATGTGTGTGTGTGTGTGTGTGTGTGCGTGTGCGAGAGGAAGTGCGCTATGGACGACGAGGACGACGGCGATGGCGACGCGACGGCAATTTCGATTGCTTTGCAAAACTCTCGGGGTAAAAGTTTCAAAGGCGACCCGCGAATTCTCGTCGCTCGTCGTCGTCGTCCTCGTCTCGTTACTTTACCACTTTCTTCGTCTCTCCCGACTCTTTTTTTAGACCACGCCACCACCACCACCCCGCCATATACCAATAATACCTTATTCGTTTTCTTAGCCGATAAGTTTCCATTTGCGGAAACTCGAGGCCGAAAACTTGACGCGACCCTCGCCAATTTCAATTTCCAACTCACGCAATCGTAGTTCCGCATTTACGAATCTATAGGATATTAATAATAGTAATGACCGTGATAATACAATCGTCGCTGCGTGTGCACCGAACGAACGAAAATTGTAGCGAGTAATTGGCGATAACGAACGTTTGCCTCGAATCGCGCGTCTATTTCACTTTGTCAGCGACAAAATTTCCAACATAAATCGAGCATAGGTCAAATTTATGATATCCAAGTGCGCCATCGCCTCTGCCGCCGCCGCCGCCGCCGCCGCTCCCACCATAAATACGGAAGGATTGTGGGTGGGGAGTTGAGTTGTTTCGGTTAAACCATAAATATCGACGGCGAAGGGTTGCACACCGATGCGGGCAGTGATGTACGGGAGGTAGGTGAGCTAGGTACACCCGATGAGCACGAAGAAAAATAAGGGAGATTTGTCGCTTCGTTCCTAGGCTCTCGAATACGTTCGTGAAAAGACTCAAACTCCGTGCGATCGTACATAGTTTTGTTGTCGACGATAGTTTTGAATCGAGCCCTAGTCACATAGTAGATATGTATTTACAGGGGTTAGATATTAGTATACGAGTGACAGTGCATACGTCAGGACGGAACGTTCATCCCCGTGGCGCATCTACTCGTATATTTCTCGGTCGAACGACCGCGACATTTCGAACCTATCGACGCAGCCGATAGCTTCGCCAGCGCGAATAACTAATATTCGCGCCTCGCTGAGCACTCGTCCAATGTATTTTCCATACGTCAAACGGATCGTGCGAGATTTTTCCGTGACAACGATTTCGAAGAACCTCTCGGGATTCGAATTTTCATTCGCGTGTCAAAGAATTCGCGATACGACGAGGTTTCTTTTTTGACGCTAATTTCTGTTCCTCTTTATTCGATACGCCTGATAACTAATAATAATTCGATACACGCGGCGTACGTCTGGTGGGTAGAAGATCCAGGAAAGAAGCGGTCGTGACGCTGGAGGAAGGGGAGACGAAGAGTAAGAGAGGGAGAGAAAAGTCTGAATATAATGGCTATCCATTTCCAGTGTCCATTTCACGGACCCTTTCGTCGTTTGGCCTTTTTGCCTTTCTCGTTTCTCCTCGGTCCTATCGCGTATGCTCGGGTCGCACTTCCATTTCCATCTCTCTTTCTCTTTCTCGCGCTCGTTCTTCCCCTCCCGGTAGCGGCACTCTCGGTGAAATCCAACCCCATTATATTCCACGCGAATGCGAGTATGAAAGAAGAGTCGCGCCTCTCTCGTCGACCGTTCTCCCGCTCTTCGTCATCGCTTCCATATCCACCCACCAAGAAGGACCCTTTTCACCTCGCAAAACCGACGATTCACTTACTCCTATACATTTTTCTTTTTTACCCTCGTACCTACCTCCTGCGCTCTTTCCCTTTGTCGAGTCAATTCCGCAAGGACCCCGGATATATGTTGCGAGCTTCTCATTTCGATGCGTAAGCTCAACGCCGCGACTCTTGGCTGGCTGGCTGGCTGGCTGGCTGGCTGGCTGGCTGGCTGGCTGGCTGGCTGGCTGGCTGGTTGGCCCCTTCGTTTCATACAACTTTTCACCCGACGAGAGAAACCGAGTCGCGTTATATCCCTTCTATCTTTCTTCCATCGGACGAATCCCGATGTACGACCAGAAATTTCTTTTATGTGGAATATCCATTTGACCTTTGGCAACAAAAATAGTATCGTTTTATTAAAATTTCCACGAGAATTATAATTCTCGTGGACTCGTGAATTGTACAAAGTCCAAGAGCAAAGGAATAAGTCGGTCGAGAACGGCCAAAGGAAATAAAAATATGCATGTCTCTCGATTTTTCTCGAGGGCGAGTACCCACTGGCTCGATTTCATCGTCCCTTTAACCTCGCGACAAATCGCGTTGCCGGCCTCGAACTATGACCACAAAGAATATTGTCGCTCGTGCGAGCATGAATATTTTTGAATGCATTTCCGGCGGAGCATTTTTCGAGTAGGTCGACACGACGAGGAGTTCCCCTTTCGTGGCAAACGACGCTTCCCGCTCTCCCCGGTATTCGTCTATACGATACTTGTTCCACTTTTGCGAGATTCTATCCGCCTCGCGACTCGAGTGCCAATTAAAGGGCGCGCGCGTACTCGATCATCATTGAGAAAACAATAAATTGAGACTCGATCCTGCTGTATACGAGTATCGATCTTTTCGATCGTTTACGAGAGAGGCGATAACGAACGAGGGCGGCGTATAGACGCGTCAAACGGGGCCATTTCGGGGCCATTTCGGGTCTCTCGCCGCGAGCATTTCGCGAGAAGGTACCGAGCGATCATTAGCGATGCATGGCAGGGACTCGCGATAATTATCGCCAACGAGGTAAATCCCGGCGCAAACTCGGTATCGCGAGCTTCGAGTTTTCCGGCACACGCTAGCGAGAGTGAGAGAGAAGCGTAGGTATACGCGTTATCTCATCGGAGATGGATCGATCTACGTACGTCTACTCGCGTTTACGAACGAGATAGACGCTTTCCCCTCGAAGATGTGGTCCTGGAGCGAGTTTAGCGTCGCTCCCTAATTACCTCGATGATCGCATCTTGTTGCCAAGTGGAAATTACCGCGATCTCCATCCAGGGACGAGTCTCGCCTCGCCCAAATTTACCCGTTGAGCCTCACGCGAGCACGATCCATACCCCGTTTCCCAGGATCGGCGAAACGAGGGCGCGTATCGATATCCGTCAAGTGCAAACATTGTCCATTAAGGAGAGTGGCGAGGAGGAAAATGGATCGAAGAATTAAACAAAAATAGTCGGCAAGGAAGGTGCGCGGCTCGAGTCGTTTCGGTTCAAAGTTGTCGAGAGACAGCGGTCGAGCCGTGCGAGAAGAATGAGAGGCAGGGAGAGAGAGGGACAAGTTGCTCGCTAAATGAGAATATTTATGCAAAGTGGCGCTAACAACCCTATTAGTAAGAAACCGCACGAAGCACCGCAAGCCTCGGCCCATCACCGAGAACCCGTCTCACCTCGACGTCGCGATTTCCCGTCGACTTTCGCCTCTCTTCCCATTCCTTTGTATTTCTACTCTCGGTCGATTACACGCCGGTGTCGTTGCTTATTACCGAGAACCTCGTTTGCCTCCTCTCCATTTTCGTACAGCGAGTGCATCTACGGGAGAGATACGGGAACTTGGGCTCGCCAAGATTTCATGTTGGACTCTCTCGATACCTGGACGCTTATTACACAGCGATATCGAGAGAGACTCTCTCTCTCTCTCTCTCTCGTCTCGTTCCATTATCCTCGTATTGTTGGCATTCCAGTCTCGTTTATAGCCACCCAAGCGAGCAGAATAAAATAGGAAATCCGTAAAAAGAGAGAAAGATAGAGCACGTACGAACTCGATAGAAAAGTCGATGAGGAAAAAGTATACGCGTATAGGATTGTACGTTGCACAAAGCTACCGGAGATATATGTATCGGGCGGTAGGTATATAAGGATATGTAATAGCTCTTTCGTTATACATAGGTATAGGGCGGTGAGGAACGACCGCGAAGTGTTTTCGGCAAGTTGGAAAGCCGGGCACGCCCCCGAGTCGAGTCGTGCCAAGATGGTTCAACCACGCGGTGATATATAGGGTTAAGGAGCATGCTTTACGAACTCCTCTTGCCCGTCGACTTATCTCCCCGGTCCTGGAAGGAAAATGGAAAGTAGGCAAGGGAATGAGAAAATGGATGTTGGTGGTGGGATTCGACCACGAGTTCGAGGACGAGAAGCGAGTCGCGGAACAAAGGAGTAACGAAAAACAAAGAAAACGCCTGGTCGCGCGGACGAGCGACGAACTGAATTACCAAGTCGCGAGTCATCGAGCTCGCTCGTAAAACCAAAGAGCGCTCCTCGAACCCTCGCGAATTTTCTTCCAGGTTGTTCGCTCTTTCAAAAGGTGCGAAAATAGGTGAGTGCCGCGGTGGCGACATTCGCCAACGCGAGCGTGTTGGTTAATTCGCCGATTCGAGCAAACCTCTATGCGTGTGAATGCGCGTAACCAAGTCGCGTTCGAGCCTGTTTGCTCGTATAAAGAACGGGAGTCGTTTACCCCCCCTTACATTTTCCTTTACGCTAAGATGGCTCTCGTCTCCTTTGCCTCTCGCGCCTCGACGGAAACGCTCCGAGAGCGCATTTAAATTTTCGAGTCGAGCGATAAAAATAATTCGAAATCCCCATTCGTGGTCCCGGCAATTTTTTCATACCCTGCACCGGCTTACTTCAAACTCGATCGTATTTTCGTAATCATCGTCATTACCGTTAAAAGCATCGTCCGATGAAACGGGACCTTTTTTCTCATTTGAGAGAATGATAAAGAGCTATCTTTTGTTCGAACCGAGGTCGGTGCGCTTTTTCGCTGGACGTCACAAAAACGGGAAGAACGCGTACTCATTCTGCGCCATTTCTTTTCGAGCCTCGTCGTCGTCGTCGGTGGCAAAGGATAAGCACGCGGGTTTTCAATAAACCCGTAATTATTTAGCACCGAGCGAGCTCGTTACCGCAACGACGTATAGACGCTTAAACACCCGGGGCTCTCCTTTGACGCCTTTTCTTCCGATCCATTTTTACATTTTTTTATTTCCACGTTTTTTCTCTCTCGTTTGTACTCTTTGCCCTCCTCTCCCAGCTCCTTCTCCTCCGTACATCTTTCCTCGTACGCGCGAAACTTTCAATACACCAACTGAATCACGGCGTTAGCCTTATATCCGGATTTTGAACGATATTTTTACACCACGCACGTGCGAAAGGTAAGTTTCGCTCTACGCGAATCCGAAAAAATGGACGATCTAGTAGTATCTCGTTGGCAATGTACCTACGTATACCTACGTACGATATTCGCAAACGAATCATCGTTGGGAAAATGAATTCGGTGCTCGGACGACCGGAAGGAGAGGAGTACGAGTAAGTCGTCGAGCGTATCTACGTAACTACGAGGAGCAGGGGCAAGAGAGTACTTTGGCGGAATCGTATACGTCTCGTGACGAAGAGCTTAACCCATTCTCTCGGCTCTCGGCTCTCGATCCACCTCTCGAGCCTTAGGTACGTACAGTTGTTGAAACTTTATGTATATATCTACGGATGATTTACATAGAGCTTTAGTTGGCTCGAGATCCACCGTCTGGCACAGAGTCCGTTTCGCGAATCCTTAATTCCTCGGTCCCCTCTTCCTCTTGCCCGCCGCCGCGTCCACTTGTCTCACTGGCGATACCTACGTGAGAGCAACTCGGTACAGCCAACCAATTCATCCTCTCCTTTTTGTTCGAATCTTTTTTCCTTTTCTCACTCCCCGTCCTCCCTCCCTCCGCAACGTTTACTCGACCGTTTAATTCGCACGTGCGACACAAGTTTTTATGCCAAGTTTGAAACTACCGTATAGAATCGTTGATCTTTTGGCTCCGTTTTTCAATGGTCGTTTCGACGAACGGGTAAGTTGTACGATCGTGGCATAGAGCAATCGCGCGTTATTGGATCATCCTCGCTGGTGTTGAAAGTGGACGCGTACCTACCTACCTATAGGCTGCCTCTTGTATCTAACTCTCGGCTCCCCGAAGCCCACTTTATTTTTATTTGTATTTGAAAAGCGAAACGAAGGAGGAGTGCGTTTTTTGCAACGGCTATCGCGTGCACTGCGCTCGTACAACGGCCTTCGAGTGCCACTCCCCCTCCTCCACAGGCAGCTCGAAGAACTAAACGGGTGCGGCGCGCAACAGGACTCTCGTTGTCGTATGTCGCGATAGCCCTTCTATTTTGCGTCCCTCTCACCAGAGTAAAGGCACTCGAATCTCCTCGATGAGCAAAATGCCAACGTCCGAATTGGTCCGAGATTATTTACGGTCATATCGATAATTCAACGACTCGGCGACGAGCCGGAGAGATCTCCCGTGGAATTGGACATTTTTTGGGCCATATCGTCGCCGTTATCGCTCGCCTTTCTCGCGTGCTCCAAATAAAAACCATTCGTGTCCAATACGGTAATCCGACGGATATTCCGAACATACTGGAAACAATGCGGAGAATCATGGGCTACAGTCTACCGAGGAGGATTATTACGAGCGGCATGGTCCGCCGTGGGTGCGCTTATGCCCGTGTATTATTTGTGCTCCGAGAGGAGACCGAGTTTCGGAGCTTCCGGAATTATTTCGATATTATACGGACAGTCTCCTTACCAACGATATCACCTCTTCGCTACTCTCCCCTCTCGAGAATTAATCTTTCCTCCAATCGCGCACTTTCCCCAAAAGGATATAAACATAAAAATATCTCAAATTGTTTCATATTCCCCGACAAATCGAACCATTTAGTTGGCGCGAGATGCCAAAAATCGGGGAATTCAAACGCGCGTATTCCATTCCCGTTTATACATGGAATAACTATAGGGGAGTCTAGTGAGTGTGGAATTTGGACGTGCCAATGTCCCATTGTCCTGAAATTTCACTGGTGCACCTCGTGTATAATACGAGTACGAATAGGAAGCCAACGCGTACTGGAATGGCGACGCTATTTCGAGAACGGTCGTTGCTGCCCGGAAATTACCACAAGCAATTTATTATCAAAGGGAATTAAACCTTCGAACCGAACGATTCCAGTGGGCCGACCGGCGAAAAAGAGAGGGAATAGGTCGCTAGGTATAGGTCGAACCTTTGAAAGTACGCGCCAACGGCTGTTTTCCGCTAATTACCTACGATCGTTGCTCCAATGTTGGCGTCTCCGGCAAACTCGTGGAATTTCGTTCAATGTGTCAAGAGTCTCCGGAGCTATTTGCCCCGTTGGCAAAGAAGCGCGATACCCCTAAATGCCAAAAAGTAAAAAGGGCACGTACGGCTCGGGTATACGTACGAGTATGTACGAACGTTTTTAATTCCGTCCGCTCGCGCTCGAGAAGCGCGCGGTGCGTCGCGTTACAACGGGAGCCTGACAAAAGGAACCTGCTTTGGAATAATTTTAGGGCGACCGTGGCAAGCGCGAAAAGTGGAATTATATAGGAACGGCGGACGCGGAACTTTACTAAATTAGCCGACCTCGAGAAGAACGCCCCGCGACTAACGAGACTCCGATGCTTCGCAGCGGGGCGGGACCACCACTTTTCTTTTCTTTCTGGACGAGACCCAAATTCACAGAGAACGACTTTTTATCTCGTTTACCTCCCACCCCCGAGTCCCGGCTCATTCTCGTACCATCGCGTCTGCTCGAGTTTTCGTGGTAGGTACCGTCAAACCGAGTTTCCTCCCGGTCAACTCCTCCGTTTGGCAACCCTTTTTTCGACCATGTTCCATTCCACCCAATTAGGAATGGGCACTGGTGGTTGACGCGTATACTTTCATAAACAAAAATGTTGGAAAAATAAATCCCTTCGATTGGTGGAAACGAGCGCGCGACGTTATTCTCCCGCGTAGGTACCTACTCGTAGGTATACGAGTATACTTACCCTACGTACGTAGATAGGATATGGCCTCCGCGGAAACAATAGCCAACTCATACGCCGCGTGATATCCGAAGTACGATTCTTGACGTCTGTCTCGAGTTTCATGACCTCATGCTGACGTTTCGTGCGCGACTCCGTCTCTCCCTCCTCACTGCTTTTATTTTTCTCGCTCCTCGTCGCAATAAATCTCGAGGTTGCGTGCGTGCTCGCTCGCCTGCCTCCATTTTTTGCTTCTCATTTCTTTTTCGCCGATTCGACTCATCGATCATTAAAGCTCGTTCAGCCGCAAATCGCGGTGTACGATTGTGCACTAATAAGCGCAGCATCGTGGAAATCGATGAATGAAATTTTTGTTCGCGCTCCCGGAGTCGGCGAAGAGAATGACAACGGGGCAAATGAAGGCCGGAGGAGGGAGGGAAGAAGCGCGAAACTGTGGGAGTGGTCGATGCTAAAGAGGAAAGTGCAAAAAACACGAAAAACAAAAAGAAGGAAACGACGCGGCGCGGTGGCAGGCAGCAGGCAGGCAGGCAGGCAGGCACTGTGTGGTGCTACCGTCGGGTAGGTACTCGCTCTACTACTCTGTATATCATCGCTTTTGCCGTTCCTCGTTTCTCCGATTCTTTGGCCACTATTGTACACCGCGACGGGGGGAAACCTCTATCCGTGGCGTGTACAGACTCCCGCATCCTCCGGCAAAACATCTTTTCGCGTGGTACGAACGATCGCCGATCGATCGCGATTCCCTTCACGTCGTAATCGGATGAAAAAAGACCGTCGTCGTCAAAATCGAGACGAGGAGTACGAAAAAGGTCGATTGGAGCGTGCGACCGTCCATAAATCGAGAATTCTGGAGGACGAAGAGATAATGATCGACTAGTACGAAATATCGCTCGGATCGTAGGTAGAATTTGTCTCGTTGCGAAGCTTCGAAGGACGTTCGCGCGGTCGGTCGATAATTCCGCGGTTACGAGACGAGACCAACGATGCTGCACCCCGATGCGCGATCATTCTCCCACTCGCGTCTCCCTCCGTTCTTCGCTCCGTACCTACCTACAATCGTATATATCGTTCCTATTCAATTAACGCAAAGTCTAGTCGGGTGACGGCAATTAAACGTCCGCTTACCGATTTATCGGGTAGGAGTTAAACGTTTCGAACCGCCCGATCGGTGGGTACACGCTCGCCGTTTGTGCAAAATTACACGAAAAAGTTGGCGATCGGTAAACGCGCCTCGAATAAATTCGGTATAAACGAAAAAATAAAATGAAATTTTGGAATAACGGTTTCGTACGTAGGCGATATATATATAGGTACGCGTGCCATCGCTGCCAGAGCAAACGGAGCAAATACGTGTTTCCGTCGGAGAATTTTCACGGTTCGTTGTGTCCCATCACGCTCGCTCACCTTCGAATTTTCTTGGTGGGTGGTGGTTCGTCGGTGGCTTCTTCGGTCGTGCTTTCCTTTCCTTCCTCGTACCTTTCCTCCTTGACTCGCTCGTGCGCCCTCACACGCGAGTAGCATCCGTCCCTCCCTCCCTCGTTCGCTCGCTCGCGTTTCCATCAAGTTGTTCCGACGCCGTTACCCCCATCCCTCTCTCGATTCTTCTACCTTCCACCGCGAAAATTCTTCTACCATTCCAATGGGGATAATTATTGCGCGAGTCTCTTACTGAAAATAAAAATGAAACGTTTCGAGGCACGCACCACCGATGCCTCGAGGAAGAGGTAGTCGGCTACGAGGAGATGGTTGGCGTGCGCGATTTCAATGGGGTTGGAGAGAACTCGGGCGGACAGAATCGCTTTGCGCACCGAGATGGGGTATGTACGTAGGTACCTACCTACCTACGTCAACTCGAGGATCCAGCATTCCACTCGTCTATCGTGACAGTATTAGCTGCATAGGTACCTACTTATGAGCATATATATCTACCCAAATAGCTCGCATAAGCGGACGAAGGATGCGACGAACCCTCTCTCCGGCGCAAATATTTGATGGAAGAGAGGCCTTCAAATTCGGGGCACGCGTTATCACTATGTTAAACCACGACAGTTCTATGTACAAAGTCTCTCTCTTCGAGCGACTTCTTGAACCTCTTTTTGCCTCCCTCTCTCTCTCTAATAGACGAGTAAAGTTCCAAATTTTGAGAAGAGTTTGGCCCGATTCTGGCTCGATACTCGTCAGGAGAACACGACGACGGCCACAATAACGTCGATAACTAAGCATCTTCGACGGTCTGGCACGCATCTTGGAAACTTGGCGCGACGTTTTCCTGCGGAATGGCACATGCCCGAGACGTTGCAGGTTCTCGTCGTACATCCGTACAGTGGGTTTCTCTCGCGCGAATTCGCGTACGGAGAGAAGATTTGGAGTATTCCGGGAATGAGAGCGATTATTACTCGTCGAACGGTGGCATCCACGGGCGTACGGCTGGGTGAACCACTCGTATATACGTACCTATGTAGGTACGTACGTCGAACGTTCGTACCGCGAAGCAGTTGCAACGCGAGCGCCAACGATTGACTCTCGCATCACCGAGTCTAATGTACCAACGATTCGACCGATCGAGGATTGGCTCGTAAATTGAAATTCCCCGAAGCGCCCCTTGCCACCGCAAATACCTCTCTCCGTGGAATACGCGGTGCAACGCCGTGAGACCGCTACTTGATAGCGGTATTGAAATCGATCATACGCAACGTCCCCTCCTCTATCTCTCTGCCTGCCTGCCTGCCTGCCTGCCTGCCTCTATCTAGGCTCGAGGACGCGAAACGCGTGTCTACCCTACGGAGCGAACCTCTACGTCCGTACCCAATGATGCATTATGCATATGTATCGTGCACTCGCGAGATGTGTACCAATTTCGCTCGTAACAATGATAATAAGCGGAATTTCGTCCTCGAACGACCAAGGGCTCGTGATCCAAAATTGGTACTTCATTATTATAGCCGGTTCATCGGGTACGATATTATCCGTACCATCGCGTATTACTTCTCATTTTCATAATCGTCCAAATTGGGAGTTAGTGCATTTCGTCTATACGCCACAGACCGAAAATGTCTGTTCTTTTTACTTTTTTAATAGAATCGCCGAGAAAGAGAGAGAGAGAGAGAGAGAGAGAGAGAGAGAGAGAGAGAGAGAGAGAGAGAGCGGAAGAAAAGGAAAAGTTGCCCGCGACAAACCACGCTGGTGGTCGTGTGTCGTAGCCTCTCTCTCTCTCCCTCTGGATACGCGTGCCGAGACGGTTTTTGCGGAGAGAGGAACAGGCTCGCGCGATTCGGGCCACGTGCCAGAAAACTTTATTTTCGCCCGTTTTATGCACATTTAACCGTAACCATTCGCAGGGAAAGGATGGCCAACACCCCGAGGAATCGACACCAAAGTGTCCAATGGCTAGCCAGAAAATGGTCCCTTCGTCGATTGGAGGCGCGAGTCTCCTCAAAAAGATAAATATATTTTCGATCGAAAGATATAGTAAAGGTTGTTGGTTCGAGACGAAAGTTTGATCGGTGTCAGGGTGTGGAAAGTACTCGGCGCCGTTGCATCGATTGGATCGCGTCCGCGCGCCATAGGACTAAAGAGACGATAAACATACGGGGGGCCGTAGCGGTGGATGCCAGCCAGCCATCGAGCCATCCAGCCAGCCATCCAACCAACCAACCAACCAACTCGTGTGTGTCTACCTAGACACCGGCGGTGTGTGTCGCGGAAATGAAGAGCCCGGTTTTCGCCGCTCGACGGTCATTGTACCTTCCAGGCTTTACAATGCCGTCCGTCCGTCCGTCCGTCCGTCCGTCCATTCGTCATATAGGTGTAGTAGGTACCGTATATAACGGAGAATGGGTGCACCGTTGACGATACGAGTGCGGATAAAGACCCGGACACGAACTCGTCCCTCGGGACCTGCTTTTACGATGTTGACGAATCCCTCGAGTTACTCTTCCCCTTGTTTCTCCCTCCTCATTCTCCAACAAACTCGTTCGTCTCTCGATTCGTTCTCGTCCCATCGTCGTTCTCCTTGTCGACCGCGTCCCCTCTTCCCACTACTTATTCTTCCTTCGCTGCTTCTTACCCCGATATTTTATATAGCACATACATCACCCTTAACGTCGATCAAGAGCCATCGTCGTTCTCGTCGTAAGCTTCGTCGAACAAACTTCGACCTCGACTTGGTTCTCGGTTCGCCATCTACGAAAACTTTCCTATCCATAATATTCCAGACGTATGGAAAACCTCGGAAATTTGTTCATTAGCATCGCGTTTGATCGAGGCTGTTGTTATTGTTTTTGGGATACTTTCAATAGCTAGGTACCTACTCTTGGAGGAATAAGCGCACCCACCGCTCTGTTTTTTTTTCATTTTCCCATGCGTTTGTACCAAGCCGTGAAATGTAAAAAACAGGAGGAGGACAGGGGTGCGCGACTCTGGAAAATAAAATCGAACGAAAGCTCCGGGGTGTGGGTGCGTGCGTGCGTCTGGTCGAGCAAGCGCCATAAACTCGTGTATATATAGTGGTATATTGGCGGGATAGGTGGATACACACTTTTGTGTGTAATCCCCCAGCGTACGTTTAGTTCGTACAGCTTTTTCGTTCTCCTCCACTCGACCTATATGTATGACAGAAAGAGAAGAGACGGGAGGAAAACTGTGCAAAGAGAAAAAGGATCGTTTGGGAGGAGGACGGAGCGATGCGGGCATCCGTGGTAAAGAGAGAGAGAGAGAGATAGAGAAAAATACGTACGGAGAAAGCAGCGAGTATAAAAGAGAAAGGAATAAAGGGAGGGCAAGGGAACATGATTTATTTGGTCGTAAATCAGTGGCTAAAATCGTCGCGAGGGAGCATACAGCGTGGCGCAAACGGCGAGAAGCAACGGAGCGAGCTGCATCGTCGCGTCTCCAAAGACGCGATCGTCCTCCGCATCCGGTACGCGAACCACTGCCAAAATCCTATATAAAGTAATATACTCGGTTGAAAATTTGTTTATATTTATGGGAGAAGGTTACGGTTATTTCGCGATGAAAGGATCGTCGATGTAGCTATAGGTACTACTCGGCGACGACGGAGCGACGCCGCGTCGTGTTTTCTCCCTCCCTCGGGATGGATCGAAATCTCGATATCGAATTACCCCCAACGGTGTACATCGCGATTGCGTTACACTCCCGTTAATTGCGGTGAGATTGACGAGACTCATCCCCTCTTTGGGGAGAGTGTTCGGAAACAACAATGGGGGGATGAAACTTTCGCCCTCCTGCACGTACGTAGCGACTGGCGCGCGCGCAAGAGAGAGAGAGAGAGAGAGACGGTGAGCGTGAAAGGCTGCTTCTATTTGACCGACGGACGTGCCGCTACCCCGGTCTATATGGCAAAGCACTTTGCAACCTCGATGAAACTGCTTGTCCGTCTACCCAGCCTGGCCATTGGTGGCATACGTCGCACACCTACGACACACGACGGTGGTTTTACGCCCACCGACCGCGACAACGCGCAGCGACGCGACTCTTCGACCCGTGCAAAATCGAAAGATCGGATTTAACGCGGATCGTCTCGAATTACGAACCCCTTTCAACACGGGCGCCGCTCGCCGCAGCTGTCGATACCCCAAATATTTACATCGTTGTCCGACGAGTCCCTCCGGCAACTCTGGCTTATCGTTCGCAGAGAGATATAAGAGAATCGAGTTAGGATTTTGAGTGGATATTACCTTTCCTAATGCGACTCGTTCGTCTTTTCGTTTGCAGGTAAACGGCCAGGATGTCTCGAACTCGAGTCACGAGGATGCGGTACGTTGTTTCCAATCCGCTCAAGAGCCCATAATAGTCGAGATACTGCGACGTCAACCGATCTCGACCATTTCCTCGAATGACGTCGCGTCGAGAAACGAGAATGAAAAAATATGCGACGAGGCGACTTCGAGCGTGTCATCGAGCGCGGACGTCGTCGCAAATGAGGAAATGACCGTCGCCAATACGACGAGCAACGAGAATTCAAGCTGGAAAAGAAATTCCGTTGGCGCTAACTCGAGCTTTCCGTTCGTCTCGACGGGGGTGCAAACCGACTGGGCGGGACTCGTCGATGAAGACGAACTGCTTCCGGTTCCGTTAAATCCCGAGGAACGAACCAACGATAGCTTCGAAGATTTTCTTACTCACGACATGGATTTCGAGGTAGTTAACTGATCAAACGAGAATATCCTCGTCTCCTCTCCCTCTTTTTCACCGACTCCTTAATCGAATCATTCAATTTTCAGGAAGTTACGCTGCGAAAGACCGGAAGCACGGAGAAACTCGGACTAACCGTGTGCTACAGTTCGGGCTCTGGTAGCGAGGACGTTGACACCGAGGTATACATCTCGGAAATTATTCCCGAAAGCCTTGCCGCGAGGGACGGACGCTTGCGCGAGGGCGATCAAATACTACGGGTAATTTCACAAATTCCTCAAAGCCGCGCGAATCATGAGCGTTATTTCAGCCCACAGGGGACGCGTGGGACGTGTTTCCTTCCGTTCCATAACGATGCGTATTCGCGGCATCGATCCACCGATATACGTGGATTATATAAATCGGTACAATATTCGAAACGTCATCGACCTACGACCAGCGCGACTTTCCTGAGGGAGCTTCGTTCTCTCTCTCTCTCGCGCGCTCTCCACCTTCCTTAACGCTCTAATCCCTTCAGGCAGATTATCATTACTCGCCCAAAGTGGTGGATGTGGACGCATCGAGAGGAAACTCTACCGAGTTGAATGTTATAATGTCGTCGGGATGGCGGAAGCTCCGTGGATTCGTCGCCTCTGCGTCGTTTGCTCGATTCTCATCGTCTTCTTTCTCTCTCTCTCTCTCTCTCTCCTCTATTTGGTCTATTTGCTCGAAGCTCTCGCGTAGTGTACGTTAAAAATATCGCGAACGAGACTCGAGGACTTGGCATTCCATTCCATTTAACACAAAATCATTAATATTTTTCGACCATCTTTGCTCTCGTTACAGGTGAATGGCAAAGATGTGGCAAACAAAGAACAAACGGAGAATCTTTTTGCCGAGACGAATAACGCGGTTACCATACTCGTCAGTCGTTGTCTGTACCAGGTACAATCTATCGATAGATTTTCGGAGCTTCGTGGCATCTCGCCGTTTTTTTCACCATACATTTATGTTTATTTTATTTCGTTCTTCCAGGAAGACGATAACGAGGATAGGCGCATATACATTCAAGTAATTGACACGAATAATAATGATTGTACGCTGGTTTCTGCCTCGGGCGCATGAGAATGATTTCGTAATGTTTAACTGTGTTCAGAGTTCTCCACCGATCTCGCCGGACAATATACCAGCCTATCAAAACAGTATGATCGAACAGTTGATACGCCAACAGCAACAGCAACAGCCGCTCCAGCAACAACAACCATCGCAACAGCAGCAGCAGCAGCAGCAGCAGCAACAACAACAACAACAACAACAACAACTAGAGACGAACAACAGGGACGTGGACGGAAATGCCCCGAGCCTCAACAGAACTTTAGGAGCCCCACCTATACCTTCGCACACGAATCAGCATGTTCCAGCTACGAGCGGTATTCCGCCGCAGCAAAATTCATCGTCCGCGAGTTCGACGCAAACCTCCCAAAAATCGAGCAAATCCGTGAGTTCGCCGGCTCACCAGGCCGAAGATCGGAAGCAGTGGCTTCAGGAGGCCCTCAAAGATTGTACCAAGAGAGTCGAGAGTATCGGTATTCGATCGCAGCCTGGCTCGATCCTCCCCCCGGTTAACAATGCATCCGTTAAGCTCGTCGAGGCTTATTCCAGCCACGTTTGGAGCGACACCGAGCACATTTACGAGACTATACCGGAATCCGATAACGAACCGATTTATTCGTCTCCCTACGAGCATCGTCAGCACTGGATTCGGGCTAATCGCGAACACGTTCAGAAACATTGCGATCAGGCGAACGTGACGAAACCGTGGCACTCCTCGTCCAAGAGCAATAGTTCCGGCGAAGAAAAAGATAGCTCGAGTGCCTACAATACCGGTGAATCTTGTCACAGCAATCCGCTGACGCTCGAGCTTCATCAGGTCGAGAAAGATCGCCACAAGAGTACTCTCGTACTATGCACACCAACGCTCGTTCCAACCAACGTTCAGAAAATTGGCTGTTCCTGTCCCATGCCGGTAACGCCAACAACCGCCAAACAAACGACCGTCAAGAGAAAAACGTCGTCGCATCATTTACATCGCGAACGCGATGGCACGTCGAGCGTCAACGCCGGGACGACACTGCCAGCCGACACGATGTACACCAACGTAGCCAATCTTCAACAGACCATGATGTTACAACAACAGTTGTTCAAGCAAGCGTTGAATCGAAAAAATTACATTACCCGCGAGGCCGGAGGTACGAGAAAATCAAAGTCTCACGGGAATTTTCAAGCGCCCAACTTGACGCAGTATCAGTTCGTAGGTAGTCAGCAGGTTTGCGCAACAGCAACGATCAATTCGTGGAATCCACCCGAGGACAAGGGGGACGTGCAAATGGAATGGAAAGTCAAGAGACGACCCGACGGAACTCGATATATCGCTCGTAGGCCCGTCAGAAGTCGGGTGCTCAGAAATCGAGCTATCAAAATATCCGAGGAACGCGCCGGACATACCACCGAGGACGATACCATGTCGGAAATGAAGGTAAGGAAAGCTCTTCTTTCTTCGTTACTCCCCTCCCCTCCCGCCTTCCCCGTTATCTCTTACGCACCCGGCGCGACTAATTGTAAGATGGTATGATCTTATTCTTCCATCTTATTTCATCCAAGGTTGGACGATACTGGACCAAAGAAGAGCGCAAACGACAACTGGAACGTGCGAGAGAACGAAAACAACGCCAGCAGGAGATGTCGATTCAGCAACATCAGATACAATTGCAACAGAGTAGTAACCACGAGCCTTTGATGAGCGAACTTACCGAGGACAAGTCACCGAAAAAACCTCTCAATATCGTGGAACTCGGTCACAAGAAGATTCCGAGGAAGAAGGGAGCTCTTGTTGACGACTTTACGACTGTTCAAGAGATGTTGGTTCACGGGAACAGAATCGGTAGCACGGCCGGTGCTCCCGGCACGGGTGGCAAACTAGTCGGTTTACTTTCCGTAACTACCGTCTGAGTGTCTCGATTTATGAAAGAAGATGCTCCCGCGCGCATCGACTACTTCTCCAGAGAGGACTCCAAATCAAACAGGAACTCGCGCTGTAATTACCGAAATTATTAGATCTGTACATACTGATACATACCTCTTATGACTAAAGTAACTCGATCAATAAACATCTAGATTTAAAAGCTTTTTTTCACCAAGATAAATTATTGTAAGAGTATACGCGAATGACAAATGGAAAATAATGCTAGGCTTAGGCTTGTAGATATGTACAATAAACGTCCCCGCGTACTCGCACACGTCCAACGCCGTGCACCTATTGTTGGACGCCTGTCACGTGCAAAAATGGTTTTATTCGAAAAAGCGAAGATAACGGTAGAACTGAAAAAAACACGAATTTCTCAACAGTTTCTCCGTTGGTCCTCTGGTTCCTAATATGTCTCTCCATACTGCGTACGGCTTGCCAAGTGCCAATACCCAAGGTATGCCAATACTTGTATCAATCCAACGAAAGAGATCATAAACAATAGATTGCTTTATTATGAAAAATTACAAGTCTTAACTTAATCTCTTTTTTTTCTTTTTCCTCCAGTTTTCAGGCGTACGTCGCGTTTATGTTCAAATTCGCGAGTACCTTACGCTCCTGTGCGTTGAGGTGCTGAACGAATGCCGGAAAGCAATGATGCAACGAGAAGTTTGTTAGAAAATCGCGAAGATACTGATTCAAGTTTAGATGATAAATCGAGTCTTGAAGTAAGTCCGGATCCTCCTCCTCCTCTTCTTCATCATCCTCGCCGACGAAACCTGCGTTACAAACGATCATACAGCTTTCGGTCTCGAATTAATCTCGATTACATTCTATATCTACAGCCTAATAGATCTTACGCAGTAAATCTGACTCGTCACCCGGGTCCAATATCGAATCGTCATCGTCTTCCTCGTCCTCGTCCGCACCGGAATTCTGCGTCACACGGTAACGATATTAACGATCGTAACCACCAACCAACCAACCAACATTCTACTCGTACTAATGATCAATTTAAATCATTCTTCTCTAAACTACGAATTACGAACCTCGTTGTCCCGACTTGCCCGTATAGCCTCTATGTCATTTGATAATTCGTTAATAATAAGCTTCAAAATTTTGACGAGTACCGGAATGTTCGTCCACTGATAAGGCTGCGCGAGTGCTTTGCTTCTGGTCTTTACACCAGCTTCGTTTCCTGCTTGACAAAGTTCACGATAAACGGTTTACGCTTGTCGGAGAGCTCGTGGCGCTCGTTAAAAAATCATAATAAGCCGGAACGAACCTGGGAATATTTGCTCCCCCTTCACGGTGATTTCATTTAATCTCGTGTCATCGTTCGTCACCCCGTGCTCCAGTATCTTCGACAATGCAACGATCGTAACTTTTCTATCGTATCTGCCGAAAAAGAGATGTTGCCTGCTCACCCATTCGGCAAGTACGAACGCGAGAGCACTTTCACCCGTTGGACCAGGTACGGTTGACAAAAAATTCAACACAGCGTCAAATTCCGTGTTTATTAGGTGAGCGTAAATCATCAAAAGACTCTGCATAACGGTCAATGTTTCAACCTGTTGCATCTTGCTCAATACGGCTTTCAACAAAAGATCCAGATCTCCTCCTAGGGTGCTTCCGACTTTTCGTATCAACGTCGTCACTAGTTTACCAACGAACGTAGCCGTGAACTCGCTTGACTAAAAATATTGATCCGTATCATGGTGTTTGTCGAGTGTGCGCGACGATGCATCGATTCTGTTATAATCGAGAAAAAAACGTCCTAGATGATCTTGACGAAATACTCACGCGTGGATTCAGAAGCTGTGCTATTATTTGTAAAATATATTGCAATCCGGTGCATCCGTCGTTAACTCGATGATCCGTGACTTGACGAGCTGCGATTGAGAGATACGTGCGTATAACCTCGCCGCCATTCTGAAGCGTTCCGTTGTCTTCCGAATTCAAAATACAGTGACAGGCGGCGGGAAAAGCATTTTCCACGAGAGCACTGCTCAACGGTCTCGGCGAATATTGTACCAATACCTGCAATACGTCCAAGGCAACGCCTCGCGTGCCCTCTAATCGTAAGAGAAAACAAAAATAAAACCAACGTTTGAACCGATCGTTTGTGACCACGAGAAACTCGTCTTATCGTTAGAGTATCGTAAATCGCTCGTACCGTCTTTCGTTTTGTCCATCGGATTGATCGCCATCATGCTAATCAAAGTTGGTACGATACGGGTTTGAAGAGGGCCGATACATTGAGGATTTTCCGTGAGTGCTTTAAATATATCTTGGCACAAGGGAAAAATCATCGGATCGCTATGAAACTTGAGGAAGACCGCTATCGTAAACGGACATATCTTGTTCTCGATGCTCTCCGTGAAAGACTTATCCAGCTGTTGGAAAATGAACATTCGATATGACGATAAACGAGCAATTAAAAACAACAAACAAATACGCATGGCATATAACGCCTTCCCTTACCGTTACCAAAACCGCAAACGTTTCCATAACGAGCATGAGAATTGGCGTGGTCGTTTGATTCGTCAGAGCGAAGAGACCCTGGAATATAGCGGGTAAATGATTGCGCATTATTCCCTTGATGGCTGGATTTTCTGTGGTCGACGCCTCGCAGAACCAGTACACCGCTTTTACGGCACTTATACGTATACACGCTGGCTGATTCTCTAGTAGACCGTTGACAGTAGCCTCGAGAAACCGTGAACACATCTCGAGCGGTAATTTTGGCGCGAAACGTCCACCGACGCATAGACAACGCCCGAGAAGAAACGGGTGGGCTCCTACGGGACGACGGAGGACGCTATTATTATGAGAGAAACATAAAACAAATCGAAAAAGGACACATCGAAAGGTCCGTACGGCATTACCAGAATCATTCAGTGTAGCGAGAACGACGCTGTCCAGAAAACCAACGAGATCGAAATGGAGAACTCCACCTTGGAGCAGTTCCATTACTTCGTCCTTGACGACGCACAGAGCAAGAATCGAGGATTCGTACATCTTCCAAGAATCTTGATCCATCAAAGCGCCACTCGTAGTTGCCGTGCTTCGCTGTCTATTCGTCTCTTCTATGTGCCTTGTAATGACCTCGCATAGTGCATTGACGGAAATCATCTTGGAGTAAGCAACGAGGGCCTGCGGGGACGATCATTGTGCAAGGAGACAGATCTCTCTTCGGTCTATCGAAACAAAAACTATCCGATACTAGCCGCATTAACGGATCGTTACGTTCCTCGTGGTACTCACGCTCAACAGTTCCTGGGCAGATATACGAACGTTGTAGGTATACACTTGATCGTCCTCCTCGACAAACTGACTCGGATTATTCGTCCAAAGCTCGATTTGCTCCTCGGTTATTTGCATGAATATTACGAGATAGTACATCGCTTCTTGAAGAAGATTATCGAGAAGGTTCGAGAATCTTTTATTATCGATCACAGGATTATCCATCAGTGCATCGATAAACTCGAAAGTTGCGATTATCAAATTATTGAAGTTTATTATTTCACCTACGGAGACAAAGTATAAATTCCGTTATAATATCAGAATTACTATCTTTAAGGGACATTGATTCTTCACAATGTCGACTCTCGACTCACCGTCCGAATCGACCTCTTTGTCATTATCGTCGTTGTTCCCTTTGACCACCTCGTCTTGATAAACTTTCGCACTTTGCGTCATCGTTTCCCAAATAGGTGGTAATATTTGAGGCATAAAATGTGCTACGCAATTGGGTAAATGATTGATCAGGCAATTTACCGCTTTAATTATGTCGGTCTTGAGACCAGTGTCGCTCGACGGACCATTTGGAACTCTCAAAAATTGAACAAATTTTTCCATAAACATCGGCACAACAGGTTGCAAGTATTGCTGTATGAAACCTTTCTGATAGAGCGCTGTAGATGCGACCAATGCAGCGATCGTTGAAAATATTTCTACCGCTCTGCCACGTGTTCTGATTGAATATTGCTGTGAAAAATGATAATGTAGCATGGTGGATATGTTATACTCGAGGATGCTTTACAGGTAATGTATCTTTAAGAAACTCACGTTCTCGCTCTGGAATATTCTGTACATTTCTTGAAGTATCACAGGTCCTACATTGGGCAGTTGGGTGTCGGTGAGATCGCGAGTAAATTCTGTGAGAACTCTCATTGCTCCATGAACGGCGAATTCACTATCGCCGCTCAAGCAGCTTACCAAGATATCAAAGAGACCTGGCCAATTTTCGGGCCAATCCCAATGGGCTATAGCAGTTATTGCATACGCGACCGAACCTCGGACCTAAAAAAACATAAATGAAACAAATAATACGTTTTAAGACTGCTGAAATACAGGATAATGTGGCATATAGGTCTGCTGGTTCTTCCATTACTTTACTGATGGATTCCCGTAGTCCGAGGGGCAACAACTCTTTGATTCTTTCCTTAGTTGCGTGCTTCAGTTCAGGTGGCCTGAACTTGTCGGCCGAAGCGCTCCAATGACACTCGACGTATTGTTTCAATAGCACCGAAGCTAATTGACGAATCGGCAAAGAACCATTGGGATCGACGACGAATTCCGTTAAATGAATTCCAAAATCATCGGTAACTTCCAAGGCCTGTATTTGTTGCTCGGCGGCTTGCCGAGTCTCTCGGTGCAACGAGAGAATCCCACTCAGTGTTTCGTAAAGAGCCTCTTTTAAAGAGCCCTGGACATTGCACGCCATTATACTCATCTCGATGTTTTTCTTTTGCATTCCTTAGCGCATCTACATTGGGGGATCTGCAATGACACAGATGTGAGAACAACGCTGGATCAAACGCTGCAAATGAATATTTAAAAGAGCAATGGATAATTCTTATCAAATTCAATTATAACGATCCTATATTATTAACGAACAATCCACACAAGTTGAAATTAAGCAGTATTCTGAGTATTCGTCCTGGAAAAAGCCTTCAGAAATTGTGTACCAAGTATGGATTGAAGAAAGATGGCTCCAGATTTCATGAGCAATATTTCCAATGCGCTAATATCGTTGAACGTAGCGAAAATCACGCTTTCTTGCGGCACTGCTGAACGTAAATCATAATCACTTGCTGTTAACAAAAAAAACTAATTATGCAAAATGTAAAGTTGTCCTCAAAAAAAGTTGAGGTTATGTTGGCCCTGCACACTACTTCAATGTGCAGTGCACGTCGTATTCGGCAGAGTACCGGCCAGTAAGATATATAATCTATCGGTTGTATACCAAGAATTCGGTTTATAATTTGTCGCACTATTGGTGTATGAATGTGTAATCCAATAGCACTATCGCGCTATTTTTACAACGATATTGTCCATGAGAAATATGAGAAACAAACGTCGATCATTAACTGGTAAAATCTAGTCGAATAAGTCAATATATATAGCTGCGGATACATACCCTCGTGCTGGATGACGAAACGACGAGCCGGCAATTTAGAGCCCTAAGGCTGATGGCAAAAAAGAGTACCTGGATGGTGATACATAAGAATAGCCAATACACGAAGTTAGAAATATGGAGAAACGTGACCGTGACCACCCATCAGTATGAATTTCATTCATAGGACAATAACAAGAAAAAGAGTACTTAATAAATTATATATTTTTATATAATTCATTCGAAGATACTGAATAAGATCACTTTATAGATGTTTTTATATTCCATTATCTTTCATAGGCAACCACGCCATAATTAACGCCGTTTTGCAAACTTTATAAGACATATAATGAACATCGTATATACCGGTGGATTAACGGATTTTTGTCCTTTATAACCCACTTTTACCCATTTGTTCCTTTAACTATAAAATTATATCTATAATTTCCTATTTCGCGCAAACTCCGTTTATTTACATGTATACGTATAACGTAGCAAGTGTGTGAATCCACATCTGTAAATGCTATTGGATCCCATGCCGTTTTTTTTTTTCAATTGTTTCTGCCCGCATTAGATTCCATTATTTTGCAAAATTCGTCATATGGGATAATGTTCGCAGGCACATCCCCAAAATGGTCGACGCAATATACTAATACATCGAGGATTGCATTACTTTAAATGCATCGACCACCCCACGAATATTACCTATTAAACTACTCATGTCATACGAGTCATTTGCGTTCGAGATGAGAACAAACGAACAGATATTTATCGCATCTTAAATTCGTGTGGCGGAATAGTTGTTCCCGGCGCTACTCTTTGCCGCACTCGTGCGACTAGGCCCTGCCGTCTCACCCGTACTAACACGTGCATTATTGCCTCGCAAAGCCGCACTGTTACGGGAGCCATCTACCTCATTTACGGCCTTATCGTTTCTTATTGAACAATCGGCTATCTTGGCACTTAGTTGATCATCCTCGTCAAATATCGCTTCGGTAGCATCTTCCACGTCATTATCGTGTGGCTTTCGTGAATTTAACTCCATGAGGCCCGAGTGTATTCTAAAGTGGAGGCGCGATTCCAGCGAATAGCCGGTATAATTTTTTCTAAAACGAAACAGAAACGAAATATTAAAGGTCATGTTTTTTATCATGGCTGTGATATACTTCAAGCGCTGTTTCTAAATAAAAAGTCGGAGAATTTTGTAATGCGCGATAGAAAGTCTAGCAAGAGCAAGGACGATAGTCATGTACGTTATACACTCACTTGGCGTCCTCCAAGAGGGTGATCGCTGCTTGCTGATCGTTTCGATCGCGTGCAAGCATAGCAAGCTCAACCGTTGCATAAGGAACGAGATACGTGTCGTCCTTTATTTGCTTCTCCAAGCTTATAACGCGTTTAAGACATTCTTCCGCCTGCAGAGGATGCTTCATCTGTCGTAAACACGCTCCTTTTATCAACGATAGTAATGCCTCATTGTCTGCTTGATACTCGGTTTTGCTGAAAAAATAAATAATATCCGTTACGGCTGCGTTACAAAAATAAAATCGATTGCGAAGAATTTGGTGAAATTTGTCGACCGATCGATCGATGGATCGGCGTCGATAACAGCCACAAAGCGTTATAATGGGATTAAAGCACAATTCAACTCACGGACTAGTGTTCAACAGGTTCTCCGCGTCTTCGATTGTTTTGTACATATTCATAACATAATCCTGCCGTTTTCCAACAACTCTGAACAAATTCCACACGAACATGAGCTCGTAAACTGGAAGGACAAGATTTTTCTTTTGAGCGAAGTAACGCTCGGTCTTCTTGACGACGAATTTTTCCATCGGTAACGATTTTCCAGCTATGCGTTGCTTGTGCGTCGGTGCTTGCATCATTAGAGTATCAATTGTTTCGCGATCCTTGCTCTTTCGATCGGGACTCCTCATCAACATAATTGCGGCCTTTTGATACAAATAAATGGTCCGAGACCAGTTTGATTCGTCGGCGAGCGAGGATGCAAACAACAGAGCATCGTTCCATTGTTGTTGAACGCAGTGAGCCCACATCAATTCCCAAAAGCAGAGGTGATGAAATTGTGGCCACAAGCTTTGACTTTTCCAAGATTGAGTGTACCATCTTACACACTCGTCAAGGTTTCCACGCGTGAACTCGAGTCTTCCTTTGAAGAACAAAAACCAAACGCCATTCGGATAGAGAAACAACTGTTCCTCCAACGCCTTTTCGCACCAGTCAAGATCGCCATCCGTGTGGCTCAGTACAAATGATACTATAAGATTGTAAGAGAGTAGAGTCATGGCGCAAAGGACCTGACGTATTCCTCGCCGTTCCGCATATCCTGCCTGTAGCTCGTTCAATCCGTAAGTCTATCGAGAAAGTATATCACGACTTGATGTTCGTCCTTATTAACCAGTCCCGTACGATATTCCCAATAAAATTCATTAGACGAAACAGATATTACCTTTTCGCCTGAGAATCCAATGAACTCGAGAAGCTTTATGACTCGACCGGGCAACAGCGATATCATCTTGCAATTGATCAAATTCGTATGTACACGCGAACATTATCAGTCATAAAAGGTAAAAAATTAACAAACTTCTCTTACCAAATTGAAAGTTCCTATACCCATGCGAACCCCACTCTCAAAGTGTACTCGGTGCATTTCGTTCTCCCATTTTCGCGTCTTCAATATCGTCAGGCATTCCCTGAAAATGATCGCAATTAAACGAAGAATAGTTCAACGTCATTGTTTTCAAGCCCGGCTCTCGAATGTTCGATATACAATAAATGCGACAACGTTGGACATTCGCGTTACGGAATGGTCGTTTTACTTGTACGAAAGAAAGCAGGTACGAATTTTCAATCCAGCCTTGACAAAGCTGACCAACGTTTCATCCTCCACGAACGTAAGCATCGCCTTCAATAGGAGCGACTCGGCATAGCATAGTTCCGCATGCACTTCCTCTGTAATATGAAATGACACCGTCATTTCACGCATGCATAACATGATTATTTTTACAAACAATTTAATACCAACGATCAAAATTTTATTTTCAATCTCCGAATTCCCTCGTCGATATATTACATACCCTTCATGCTATAAAACTTGATCTGTGATGGGCATATCAATCTTTCGAAATGATCGTGGATAATGCGAGTAAGTCAAATGAACGCCATGTTACGTAAAAGAGGTCGGATAATTAGCTCAAATTACCGAGCACTATTCGTACCGATAGTCAATAATTATAGCTACAAGCTACATAGATGTATACATATAGATACATATATGTATCGCGCGTAATATTGTTATTAAAAGAATGATTGACTTAACCGGAATTTGTGAGACTTGGCAATGATTTCATTGCACTCGTGGAAATCGCAATTCCTCAAACGTTATATTTTAGGTGTCGATGCAATATTGCACAAGATACATTAAATGCATGTCCTTATATCCATGTGTATACATTGAACAACAAATTACTTTGTCATCCATTAATAACTGTTTGTGCCCTCTATTATCACTTACTCACCGATCGTATATTGATCGTAGTTCGTTCTCTTCACCATTTTACCGATGTTTTGAGTTAAGGTGGTGTACCGTCGCTGCTTCGTACAAACATTCATGCACTGTTTCAGAGCCTCGGAAGCCTTTTCTATGTGTTTCTGTATCGATAGATGAAAGATACACACTTTTATATAAGTCACGCTTTTGTACATTCATGTTAAAACACACGGACGACGCGGTACCGAAATTTCACCGTTTACTATTACGATGGTGCACAATTAATCGTGCCATCTCGTACCTGTTCGAACGTTAATATGGCTTCTAAAAAAGCAAAAACGCTGTTTCCCAGTGAATGATACATGCTACTGTCGGCCCATGGCTCCAGTATCTTTTTGGCTTGTGCAAAATCGTTATTGAAGAAGCAATCGCTTGCACGCTTTGCCTCTGCGATAGCTGTTGTCAAATCCATTGTGGTTGGCCTGTGAAATAATTACCGATACCTTTATTCGTTCACCTTGAACTAGTTACAGTAGCTTATAGGAAAAATAACTTACGCTGGGATAGTTTCCTGCGCATCTTGGAACTGTAACAATTTAGCGTATCTTTTAGCGTGTCTTTTAGTTCATCAAGAAAATCTGTTGATAATTTGTTTTAACGGTATTTGATAACTTGCCTCATCTTCGCCTTCTATGTCCGACATTGTTAATGATTGAAAGAATAACCCAATCTGAAATGAAAGGAAGCCTATCGTTTAAGATATGATACATAGACTAGGTCGCACAGTATCTATAACATAAATCTGCATTGCGAGAGGTATCCAAGATTAAAATTTTTACCCACACTAGAATATTCTGTTATATTGCTAGGTGCAGGTTGGGTGGGTGAAAGTTTCATCGGATGGATTTCTAAAGTGTGCTCATTAAATTTTAGGTCATTGTTTTAAGTTACTTTCTGTATTCCAATGGCAAAATTATAGATCAGAAACGAACCACTGGTGGATCTACATTGGATTTCATAATCGCTAAATTTATAGATAAGATTTGGAGCGATAATAACTATATCGCTGAATGAAGAAAATACTTTGGTTCCAAAGATTACAAAAACGATCCGGATAAGGACATAAAGTGAAAGATGATCGTTCGATCGTAACAAATAAAATACAGTTTTGGAAAACACGAGACAGGTATAACATCAGCTTTTACGAGTTTTAGTTTAGGTGTAGATTTATTTATACGGTGTTTTTATTAAAAAAAGAAATACTTTTCAATGAAGTAGATACTCGACACGTTTTTAGTTTCAATATTATTTACATATTAACCTTAAAAATAATAATAGAGTAATGTAATAAGAATGGAGGAGTATATGCTTTCTATTCGAGTAAAATACATCAACGTACCCTGCTTTAACTTCAAGTGATCTGTTTATTGCGATTAGATTATAACGTATATGGAATGCGGAACTTGTATAGGACACTAGTGTAGTCCTTTTTGCACGTATAACGTTACAAGCACTCGCGTCTCGAGATAAAACTGACAAGACAGCGCGCAGCGAAGAAAAATGAAATCGCTATGGAATTAAGGCGAGATGAGCGGGGAGACACCGATTTGGATGACAAGAATCTTCTAAATAAACGCGACGCGTTTTGTCTCCAGCGCCAGCCTACCAGTAATGATCAATGATGCAGAAATCACGAAACGACGACACCACCATGTCTCAATGTATAATTGAGTTACGCGCGTTCGGAAGAGAGTACGATAGAGACGGAGTTTAATGGATTTGGCTCTTGGAAAGGACGAATAACTGCGACGGAGTTGTATGTTTCGTATGTTTCATACTTTTACGTAGTAGCGGCGAAGCGATGTATGATACGACCCGCCAATTCGGTGAGGAAAACAAGAAAAATTCTTACGTGTCACACTTGGTGTATTAGCTTCATCGATTATCGTAATTGCAGAACGCGTTATCACTTATCACTCAAGCCTCTCTCTACGATATCGTTTAAACAATGCCCACAGTGGGATTGTGGCAGACTTCTCTTTTGTATCATTAGATATGATATGCGGGATGTAACGCTCAGCAGTCGAGGAGTAACGTTTCGCAAGCGCGGGAGGAAAATTGTACGTGTGTCGGTACACGAGAAATCATACCCGATCGCAACGTACCTCCCATACCATTTTATACATATAAAATTTTATCACCACCCTGAAAAGGGAGGGTTAAATGTCGATACGCATTGTGGTAAATAAACAGACAGTATTAGCTGCTATGTAATTTAATTCTGCAGGTGCTATTGTTCTACCCGCTCTGCCCTTCGACACCTCTTCCGACATTATAATCTCTTGATACAAAATGCGAGTTTCTATGTTCAAATATTTCGAAATTTAAAGTTACTGTCACTGAGCCGCACGTCCAGAAACTTTTAGTCAATTTTTAGCCGACCTGAAATACCCAGATCTTTCATTCATGTGATATCTCATGAATATACTTTCACTGTACAGATTTTTGTCGAAAATTTTTGTAAACATAATTATAAAGATTCGTCTTCGCGTTGAAATTTAAATAATTTGACGATTTCTATTTGATAGACCAAATTTATGCAGCTTACAGCGTGGATGATTAGTAGGTGCAAGGTGCAATACACGCCACACTATCATAGAAGTATCTGTACTGAAAGATGTCGAACGTGGTTGGATCATGGAGACTCTATTTGCCGGACCTTAATAGTTCTGACATAGATGGCGTGATGGTACTGTGTCAAACGTCGCACGAGCTCTGTCGCTATGTTTACGCCGAACTCCTGAAACTCTTCCTCTCTAGCCTCCTGGCTTCGTCTCGAAAAAAACGCAAACGTAGTTCGATAGCGTGCACTAGTGTTATTTTCATCGCGTGCGACAGGATTAATCGGTAACGGAATAATTAATCGAGAACCGTACGTATTACTTACAGCGCGAGTGTCACGGATGCATCCAAATTTTTCGCAAAACGTTGCCAACGAATTATTTCGCGTGCCACGACATATCATGTTGCTCTCTCATTCACACCCTCCCCGTCCTTCTCTTTGACTTAGTAAAACTGTAAGCATAAACGCGTTTTCGTTCGTGTTATTGTTCATTGTTCTATTCGTGATTATTCTTAGATAACATCGGCTTTTTTCAACCAAAATGCCGAGAAAATCAAACAAGTCGTCGTGGGGTGGCCGAGGTGGTCAAAACCCTGCACCATTCGACAGTCAAGACAAACATTTCTTCGGTAAGTTTTGTGGTGCCCCAAATTCACAATTAATCTTTTTTTATTTCGTGCGTAACCTTGACCCTTGATGCTTTTTCGTAAGCTTAATAACTCGACTAAGATTCTTATTAATGGTAAAGAAGTCTTTGAATGACTGCATGCCTAAACGTATATGTTCAACATTGGTAAACTGTCGCAAATTAATTCATTGTTAAATGGGCCTTCGGATAGATTCTAGGAATGTTGCGATAAGACCCTGTTGAAAATCGCTAATTTTATTCAGGGCACGATGATCGTGTAGTACGGGATGTACCAATGAAATTAACAAAGGCTGCAGGAGGAAATAGGCCTCGTGTATCTTTCAAAAATCAGACACGTACTCGTGATCGGGACAAGGGACGCACATTCGAGGTTGCAGTCAAGAGGGTGTTGGACGATGACTTTCTTATGTCAACGGGGGCGAATAACAACAGTCGTGAAGTTATGGTTCAACATGGTAGAGGAAAATTTACATCACGAGGACGTAGTAGTCGTTTAGAGTCCAGGCGCGGACTGAAATCTCGTATTCACGATATAAAGAGAAATCCTGATTCTACAGTCTGGTACTCCGGTATGAAAACTCAATCGTACAAAGTCACGGTTAGTAGACAAAATCTCATCGAAAGCAACAAGTCATGCTTGAAACGTATGTATGATATATGGAGAAAAACTATGAAATAGAAGCGAATTAATTATATTTTCTTTTTCCAGATACTCTTTGGTCATAAGTACGATAAGACTTTTGTCGTGGACAATTTGCTCAGGTGTATAGCTCCCGATACTTTCGTACCAATAATGGTAAGCACGATTTATGACCCTTTTTTTCGTTCAAGTGCAGACCAATTTTTTCTATGATATTTATTCATCTTTTAGTACACGATCAATGAGACATCAGCCGTTTTTTACGTGGATGATCAAAAAACGGCTACAAAGCTCAAGGAGTGTGATAGAAAGATCACAGTTAGAGAAGGTTTTAAGCTCCATGTACGCGTCGATGCAGGTTTTCCCCAATACAACGTCGATCAGGCAATGAGAGACAAGATGAAGCAAGCAATGGTGAAGCGATACGTTCGAGAAACAAATGCTCTGGATCTATCTCGCTTTCATCACGACCCTGATCTTGTCAATGATTATTACTGCGCTCTATCACGACCATCGATTCTGATTGCGGCTCTCGACATTGTCACAACAGCTATTCCGAATCTCGAAGCGCTCAATCTTGACAACAATCAGCTACACTCGTTTGACAAATTGACTCTTATGACGAAGAAATTGTCGTGTATTAAGATTCTTTACTTGGGTGACAATAAGGTAAGCTCGATAGCGTTTATCAATGATCGAGAATAAACAATTTTCAAGAAACAAAGAGCATGTTTATAATAGTTGTTACTCTGCCTCGTAGCTCAGAGAAGTCAATCAGTTGAACGCCATCAAAGATATGCAACTGGAGGAGCTACGTCTGACTGGAAATCCTGTTTGTGCAAAATACGCTCAGCGGCACGAGGAATACGTCAGGTAATGTAAAGATCTTGGAAAAACGAAAATGAAGGTACATGCCTTTCCAGTTCATCGTTTCTCGTACTCTTTTGTGAAGGAGCATTTGTTCGTTATCAAAACGATAATTAGGGCACTCTGCTATGGTGCCTGGACAAATTTCTTTTTTATGAATAATGTAGCAAGGCACTAGCTTTGCTGCTCGTTGCGCATAAATATGTAGAACAGTTGCAGGTGAACCGAATACATATTTTGTATGAAACGTAAGTCGGACATCGAATAATATGATGCGTAACCCTCTCATCCCTATATTAATGAGGCACTTTTTTTCTCGTCACAATTAACTCGGATTTTCCATGCTCCTGGCTTTTGTTTCTTCACAACAGTGCACTGCGGGAGAAGTTTCCGAAGCTTCTGAGATTAGTGAGTAAAGATTTTTCGTTACGTCTGTATCCAAGAATGTTGGCACGATTCAAAGTTATTATCGTGTTCATGTTAATGGTTGCGTTTTCTTTTTCAATCACCTAAGGACGGCGTGGAGTTACCTCGACCGATAGGGTTCGACGTCGAGAATGAGGGCATGAAGCTCCCATCGACTCAGAGGATGTTCGTGGCGAACGAGAAGGCCCAGCAGGTAGCGAGTCAGTTTTTACAACAATATTTCCTCATCTTCGATAGCGATAATCGGCAGCCATTGCTGGATGCCTATCACGAGCAAGCCTGCTTCAGTCTCACGGTGTCTCAGCCTCATAACTCCAATAAGTAAGTCGATTTAGACGGCACGATACATTCGTTAACCAGCCGCGATATACTCGAAAAATCGGGAATCGTACGATAAATACTATAACGTTTCAAGCAGATTTCAAAAGTATGTTGTGGACAATCGTAATCTGAAGAGGGTCGTGGAACCGGCGAAGCGAAAAAAATTGCTTAAACTAGGACGATTGCCCGTGGTATCATACATTTCGGAAATGCCAAGGACACGGCACGATCTTGCCAGTTTCACAATGGACATTGGTCTTGTTACGGTAAGCCAGAGATAAAAGGAAACACGGTAATTCTGATATCATAATTAAATTCTCGCACGTTGCAGGAGGGTATGATGCTAATAACAGTGTCGGGACTATTCAAAGAACCCGAGACCAAGGACGAACCGATCCGTTACTTCAACCGAACGTTTATAATCGTGCCCGAGGGAAGCGGATATTGCATACGAAACGAGCAACTGCACATCACTCAACCGACCCAGATGCAAGAGAAACAAGCGCTCCGCGTTGCACCGATTCAAATTCCGACTCAGGCTGCTGCTGAAATCGCCGGTCCCGCGGCATCAACGTCGGCAACCGTCGCAACGACAGCATCCGACGAAGTAAGACAACAAATGACAATTACATTGAGCCAGCACACAAATATGAACTTGGAATGGAGTCTCAAGTGCTTGCAAGAAGTTAATTGGAATTTCGACGTGGCATTGGCAGCTTTTCACGAGTTCTTCAAACTCGGCCGAATACCACCCGAGGCGTTCAAGAAATAGGCTTCTTTCTCATAATTCTGTCGAGATATTTCGCATTTAGATAGATTTCGGGTGGGGCGGAGAGCAGCTTATGAAAATTTTAGGTACTCGACTGGTACGTGGCTAGTATCGCGAAATTTCGTCGATACTTGTACATAGTATAAAAATGTCCACCTGCACAACATATGTTGGTATATTCGAACTAACCTCATATATATATAATTATGTTTTTTTTCTGTATACAATAGCGGCTCTCATTTTAGTTGACATATATCCGAGCTATTGATCTCGTACATATATTTGCTTTCCCGGTTAAAACGAAAAATAATATAAGCGTATGTGGCTGTGACAGTGGCAAACGCAAAATGCAAAACTCCTATTGGCGTTGCAGATATCGAGCGACGAGAAATTTCATGAGTAGCGGGTTAACGTCGATGAGCCTAGCGAGTTATCGCCTTTTACGTATGCATCTGTTACAAGCTGCTGTCGTCAATGACGGCAATACATTGATTAGGATAATTGACAGACGGAGCAATTTTACCCGGGCAAGCGAATATTTCGAGAGAGAAAAATTACACTTGGGCGGTACTTGCCAGAATTATCACGGTCGTTCAGTTTTTATTAACGAACTCGTTCCGACGCATATTGTGGACGAAGAGGCAGTGCCGACGTGGACACTTTATGGGTCGGATGCGCAATGCATATATACAAAAATAGTATGTAGCTGGGGTAGAAAGTAACTTTTCTAGGGCTGAAGAAAATTTTAAGCATCAGGGTTGAGATTCGAATAAGTTGTCATAATTGAACCGTGTGTCTGAATAGTCGGCGAATCACCCGTTAATAGGCGTCTAATAATATTCGATTGAAAAAGAGAGATAAGCCGAGGGAACGGGAGAAGGACGCGATACAAAAAAATTGCAACATTAGTGTCAGAGTTGCTAGTCCATAAATGATTTTGTTCGTAGTAACACTTTATTCGGATTATATCAAAGCGGCAAAACGGCAAAACAATTTGTTTGGTAAGCTTTTTGCCAAGTTTCTGGACACGAGCTCAACGGATGTATAACAAAATTGTAGTTACTTTTCACTCCTTTCATTCTTTCGAGAAAATATATTATTTTTATTATAAAGCGAATCGAGTTATGCGGATTATAATTTACTGTCAATTTTCTCTAATCCGTTGAGCTACGTGGTCATTGTTCGTTGTTAATTAAGATAATGCTTGATAACCGATCTAATTTCGATTAAACATTGACTTAATTTATAGGTAGCATGTGCTGCGAGCGTCGAAAATGAAAAAAAATTATGAGCGGTATAAAAATAATTCCTAATTGCAGTGTTCTTGATACAGCAGTAGGCATCTTGCAGCACATGAACCGATAGATTTTGTAACATACGATACGCATAATTTATATCATATACTCGGAGATGGTGAAAATCATTAAGTATTCCATCGAAACATCAATCACTTGGTTTATCAATGTGTCTTGAGACAAGAAGCTTCGATCACTGCAGCGGAAAAAGTGTCGTAAGAGCATAAATTCATTTCTTAAAGTGTAAATTAAACAAAGACTGTAACGCGATTTCTCAACTATCTTGGAAAAAAAAAAAACGTTGAGCATATTTGTCAACGTACACGTGACGAGCTGATACAGGACATATCAAAGATTCAGCGGCGATTTACTAGAACATGACGAAGAAGGACAAGGCAAAGAAGAAGAGGAAATATCGCAGCAATGCAAGAAGAAATGAGCGGGCATACGAAGGCTCTTCCGTCAATTCGTCGACGATTCATTGATGCCCGCAAGTATTTCACACGTGTGTCATTCAAGACTACAAGCGTCGGACGAATCGAACGTTGGACCAGGCATTGGCGCGTATGTAACGTAACAGCTTGGTCCGTAAAACTCGTTCGATGCGTCGCATTGACAATTCTGACAACTCTCCATCGGTTTACTTCGCGATGAAATGTCTGGAGTTACCGGCAAAAACTTGTAGACAGGAGAATGTCAGCCGAACCGAGTTCTTATTCGGATCAACGACAAGCAACTGAAGGCGATAATGTTATTGCGGAAGACACGACACTATTACCATCGATGCTGCCGCATTTATTAAAAGATTTCGACTAAAATATGCTAAAGTGCGATGTTTCAAAACATTGAAGAGACTTATCGTCGGTGCCTATGATAATTCGTATTATCATCCGGCAGTAGTACGAACGATTTTTGTCTCGATGTTTTTGCGGACGCGTTATGACGCGCATTATTGTCGAGGAAATTGGTGTTTATGTTCGACCAATGGCGAAATGTCGTTAATAATGAAACAGTAATTTTTGCTCTTACTTCGCTTTTCTCCCTTGCAGACATTTTTGTTTCTGGTTATATCGAAGCACCGACCACCCCTTCTCTTACAAAATCTACGATGCTTCGATGTTCGTCGTAATTCATACACAGTAAAACGTTCGCATAAGCCATTAAAGAAAAAGAAAAATGTATCTTGGGTTGTTAGATAAAAAGTATCGGCTAAATGTAACTTATGTGCAAAAATTATATGTACTATTATTGAATCTAACGGATTCAATTGGCGTAGTAATGTTAATTTTGCGTTGGCGAAGGGATTGCATGACCTGTTGAAATTTCTCAAAGGCTTCAATTTGAGGGCCGTAAAGATGACTCATCCAGTGTTCTCAACTCCGGTATTAAACGTTACGTATGAATATTTAGTTTTGTATGATTCTATCGTTAAAAGGCGATGTAAATAAAGGAAATTAAATAAATCAATGATTTGAAAAAAAAAAAAAAAAAATGCTACTATGCAATATCGCTATACGTGTATTGACAAACGTTGGCACAATATGCACATGGAGTGAACTGTATATAACATAATATATAATATTATAAACGTAATAAAACAAATTCTAATTTTACATTACAATGTCGCTGAATTGGTTCGCGTGCCGTGTGTAATGCCGCGAACGAATGTGAAGGGAACGATAAAATACGTACCAATCCTTAAAATAATAAATTGAACGAATTCATTACTGGCAATTTGTCTTTAATCGCTCAATGAAGCTAAATCGGAATTCAGTGAAATTGTTTCGCTGCTTTTCATAGTTTCCAACTTATTCTTCTGATCTCTCTTAAAAAATCCTATCTTCCTCAGAATAATCGCGAGAACGAAGAGAGCGCATAGCCCTAGCAGCACCGAGCCAACTATGATCCAGATGCTGACCTTTCCAACGATCGGAGCACGATGAAAGATCGTTGTCACAGAGACGATTTTTCTGTAAAATATCCATTTATAATTCTCAATTAATTCTTCATTATTTTCATAATTGTTATGCTTATTGTTATTGAACTCGACTAACTGCGTTCCAGGGACGTTGGACCGCATCGTTGGACTTATTACGTCTAGCCACGCATCGGTGACATACTGGATAACCTTTTCCTTCTCCTTGGATTCATCTACGGTTGTTAACGTTCAATCGTGCGTTTGATTTATTTCTCAATCGAGATAGAGTTGGTAAATCAAGTATCCGTATGATATAAGCACCTGTTAATTTGGTTGTGTCAAAGACAAGTTGAAGCTGCAACTGACCAACATCCTGCGATGTTTTTAGAGATGTCACGATACATGTAATTAGGCCGCACTCGACATCGGGGTTCGAACAATTTAGGTGAATTATATCGGCATTCGCCGGTTCCGGTATCGTATCCAACTCCGACTGCATATTATACTTGGAGTCGTTGGAACGACTCGAGTCTGTGAGCCGTACGTGTGAGATCGTATCGGTCCTTGGAACGAGCAAATGTTCATCCGTGCGTATTGAATTTGCACGACGACTTCTCGTACGATTGGCAAACGTGTCCAAGTGAACCATGTCTTCGAATTTATCCGCGTCCGTCGTTTTTTCAATGGATATTCGTGGCCCTGCCACGCTCACGTTGCTTACCGAGCATTCGTAAAAACGTCCCAAAATAGAAACCTAATCGTGTACAATTTATAATTTAATAAGCGATAAATACAATTAATAAATGGTAATAATGGAATTTCTTAATAAATGAAGAAACGCGATGCAAAGACTGACCCGTGGCTTCTTCGTTAACTTGAGATATTCGTAATTTCCAAATTTATATGGTACTTGAATTATAAGGCGGACTTGGAAAATCGGTGTGGCACCAAAACGGGCGATCTGATACATATGTTGAAAAGTAACGTTCGAGTGTTTCTCATTCTTGTTGTTTAGATAGTAATTGTCGTCGTAGGATTTGCTGCGATTAAAAAAAACTCATATATGTCACATCCTGGCATCTTGGAGAAGATTAAAAAAGCGATTGGAGTAAACGCACCCGCTGAGAGCGACGGACACGTTGGCTTTGAGATGAAGAGGAATCGTAATCGATGCGGCACCCCGATTAACGCTGCGGGTTTTTATGTCTGCCCGAAAATTGAGTTTAGTACCGTCGGCCGAACCGTTATGCAACCGATTCATGTCGAGATCGAGGGTCACTCTTTTCTGCAAAATGAATTACATTTTCGATATATACATATATATTCGACATATTATTTTGGTGAGCACGGATTGCCCGATTATTATTCAATCAATCACCTCCATTGCCGATCCCAATGGATTACCAACGTCGCACGTTATCTTGAGTGAATTTTCATTTTCTTCTTCCTGACAGGAAGGCAAGATACTTCTGAGTGCAATTCCCTTCGGAAGGTGCAACGTTACAGTCGTTAAGTATGACGGTTCGCCATGATTTCCAATCAACAGTACCAAACTAAGATCTTCCGAGCCGATTGTCCAAGTAGAGTTTCTATTATATGCACAATGTATATTGAGAAAATAGCGAGATTTTCGTACGTATAAGCAAACCTACCTGGCATTAAGAAACACCATTTTCGCAAATATAAAAGCTTGACAAATATCGTCCATTCCACAGCCTATGTCGAACGGAAGTTTTGTACGAACAACGACCGTCCGAGCTCCTTTGTATTCGATCGGACACAGCGGCTTGCACAAACGGGTTTCTTCTGTCAAATAAAGTATTATTCACAAATGTAATCTACTTTTATATAGTAATTCGGTTTATAAGTTTGAGGCATGTATAACAACCATCGAGAAGGCGATGAGTGACGATTATGTCGATCGCATCAATGAAGTTACGGCCTTTCTGCAAAGTTGACAATACACAATAGTTACATTACGGAGTAATTTATTGTGAGAAGGTGATGATAATTATTATTTTTTAAAGAATTTTACCTTTAAATAGAGCGTCTTAGTCTCGCAAAGATTTTGCTCCGGGATTTGTGACGACAATCGATACGCGATTTTATTATTGGCTACGCGTCCATAATCTTCGTCAGCATCAATCGCACAGTGAAAGTTTACTAGATATTTCAAATATATAACTGTCATTAGGTATATATTTCGAAGACGGGTATATATAGTTAGCAAATCTATATATGCAGGTATGATTTAAAAATATTACCTGGCGGCCATTGTTCGTTCCCCAGGATATGGCGAACGCATACTCTCACAAGAAACTTTGTCGAGTTTCTAGGTAAGGTGGTCGGAATAGTTGAGACTGTCAATTCGGTTCTGAGCACCGGTCGCGATAAAAGTACAGCAGCATGGCCGGAAGCATACGCGCCTACGGCTACGTCCAAAAACCTATTCTCCCGAAACAAATCAATATCCTTCGATTATCGTATCTCCAAAGCTTGTTTGATCAATTATTTTCAACTAACCCATTGCCATCCGCGTCCGCCGGCTTGGCAAGTGAAAATCCGAATCGCAAAAAATGCCTACTGATATCGGAAGCGGCAATCCGTTGCGACGGTTCGATCGATTTGACGTCGTGAAGCATGGGTCCACCGTTGTATATATAAATCACACCGGACTCTTCCCAAGGAGCTCCGACTACGATATCTGGAGAACGGCAATTTTTTTCAGCTCAATTGCGAAATCATTTGTCGACTGATTTTATATTTTCTGAACGATACCGTCGAATCGGTCGCCGTCGAGGTCGCCGCAAGTTATCGCATAGCCGTAAAGCGCATCGTTCGCGCCTCCCTCTAACAATATATCCGCCTCGAAAAAACCCTGTCGAACACGATAACGTTCAAAATAGTTTCGTATAATTATTGAAAATTGTGCAACTTACAGCTTTATTGCCAAGAAAAATGTGAACCCTGCCATTGTCATTCTTCCAATGAGGAGCACCAACAATGAGATCGTCGAGGCCGTCTTTATTGAGATCACCGGTCGCGAAAGAAGCACCGAAGAACTCGCCGATCTCTTTGCCGTTGATCGTTACTATTATGGAAAGTGGATCCGTGCGGGGATCCATTATAGCCACCTAATTCGCGCATTCGTTTATTTTTTAACGAAAAGGGCAACTCTCAATAAAAAGATAAGAAATAAGAAAGTTTGACGGAATGAGGTATAATTGGAGCCGTTACACGAATACCTGTCCTACGTATTGCCAACCTGGTGCACCACCGGCGACCATCAGCTGCTCCTCGTGAAAATAATAGCCCGAAGTAAGGGCGTAGCCTGAAACCGAATTGGCGCACGGCCAAAATAGTCATATTCATCGAGATACGATTAGTGATGGAATTATTAATTCATCATTGGTTGTTCGACGAACCGAATTGCGCGAGATCGTCACTTATCGGCAATTCTGTGGGTTTCAGTTGACCCATTTTGTGTACCGACCCGTACAATTCGTGCTTCGGGGATCCTATCACCGGATAAATTGAAGGGGAGTGCATTTTTGCCTGCGTGAATCATTCGTCGGTTATATACGGAGATGATGAAAGGAGGTAAAAGAAAAGTGTACCGTCACGACCGACCTGCGATGACATATAGTGCACAGCGAAACCGTTCATAGGATTGTACCAAAACGTTGAAGCAAAGTCTAAAACACGGAATCATGTTAGTTGGTGCAATTTCCATTCAAGGATTACATAAATATTATAAGATAAAACAGTCGTACTGAAAGTTGAAAAATTCTTGTCTTCCATGTTTAAACTGCCGGATGATAATTCACCGGTGTAACAAACACCGTGCATCGTGTTTCGATAACGAACTGCGAATCTACTATAAATTCTCACGATGGTTCGGGGCGCGCATACCTTAAATGCATTTTCGATCCTTATTATTATTGTCCACTTGAATAAAAGAGAGTGTAGGAAGTAATTTTATATGGAGACACACGTACGGTCAATGTGCCGCTAGAATCATGCAAAGACATTGCGGCTCCGAGCCAACCGTTGCCCTTCTCGATCAAAGTGTTGAGTCCCACTTGATCTATGAACCCAACTACATCGTCGGGATTAGTGATATTAATGGGAACACAAGAAGCCCGGAGCGGACAACGATATACCACTCCCGGTTCCTTTGGAATTATGTTTTCGTGGTCTGGCAGACTCGTATAATTAGCTTTTGGAGCTCCGACGATTAGCCTGAAAAACAGCCTCGAATCAGAACTTTGATCAAACGTATAATAATTTTATAATTTGTGATTATGCTGTGCTGTAGTTGATACGAGTGCCATTGATACACCAGTCTATTACGCGCTAGGTCTTTAAATATGTACCATGATTCTTGAATGGATGATCCATTTTTCATTTTATGTTGTTTTCCATACAGAAGAACGTTATAGCCAAAGAAGGATTTGTTGGTTAGATAGATCCCATTTTTCGAAGGATTCGGGCTATAAATTATCGGCTTTGCCACGTTCAAGTTATAAGCCGCTGACAAAAGTGGAAGAAAAACCAACAACTGTATCTCGTTCATCGTACACATTTAATTTAAAAGAATACTGTATTCTTTACACTCGGAACAATGACTTTGAACCAAAAAAGTTCAATGCATCGAGCTTACACAATATTTTAAAAACAAGAAATACACTTGGATGTTTGGTATTGCCTGGGAAAACACTCAAACGGGACACCCGCGATAGACGAACGAGCTCCGTCGACCGAGTAATAATGTTTCTCGATCGAGGCTCGAGAGTTGTTTCGGTACAGGAAGGACCATGATAAGACAATCACGAGGATGCTCGGTATTATATTTTTCACTACTCAGAAAACGATAAACTACTATTTATAAACGATTGCTCGACGCATTTTTAAATGACGCACAGAATAAGCAATTCCGGGGCCGTTTTGTTCATAAATTTATCATTCAATGACTGGTATTTGAAATTGCTCATTGCGCAAATCTTTGATCAAATACGATCGAATAAGTTCGAACCTTTTAAAAACTAGCCAACAAAATATTTATTTGAAACTTTAAAAAACCGAATGATGCGGTTCTTATTTCCCTTTCACGTCCAGCAAAAAGCCCCGGGTCTCTGGCTTCCTGGCCAAACTTTCTTTCAATCGTCGTCTCGGATCGATGCGAGGCACGCTTAAACACTGAAAATCACAATAATAGAAAATAACGAATTGGTTCTTTCCACGATAATGACGGAAGCCAAAAAGAAGGAACGACGCTTTACCCCTGATTGTGTGCGTAACTCCAAAGCTTCCGATAATTTAGCATCCAAAAACGTTACGCGTTCTTCGTTGTCCGGGTGAGTAGAAAGCCAGGGTACCTCTGGCGGTTCAGCGTTCTTTTCCGCGAGAAATTTCACCATGGCCCAAAACGCGGGGGCTTCCCGGACGTCCACACATGCCTTCGTCATAACGCAATTATATATCATTTATCACCTTAATGTTGACGTTCTTTTTTCTATTTAGCCTGCAAACGTCGTGTACCTTCGCTGCTAAATTAAGACCAACTGCATCGGCTTCCTTTTCCAAAGCTCTGCTGTATGGTAAGCTCAGAAATACCGCGAGAAGGCTTTTAGCAAAAGCTTGGGTGAAAAGGGCTACGAGATCCGGAAAGACCGACCACAGGACAGCCAAAGGTATCGCAAGTAAGATATCGAGTATTACTCCGTTCGAAACTTGCTCGATCTGCGCGAACAAAACAAACGATCATTCTTATGATCAGTACTTGAATATTATACTGTGGGATTGCACGCGATAATACTGACCGGATGTTTAAGGAGAACATGTGCAATTTCGTGGGACAGTATTATGGCAAGTTGATCGTCGTTTTCTACCATATTCAGAGTACCTAAAAAAAGGAATATATGACCACCCTGAAAAGCGAAATGATAGTGAGTAAGAAACCTGGCTAAGGTAACAAGCGTCGTTCGAATATATCAGTAATAGCAAAAACTACTTCACGTACGGGCAATACATAAGCGTTCTTCGTATCCGTATTGACGACGTCTAAGGTCCACGTTCCATCCTTCACAAAAGGTAGATCTTTGTTGGCACGTAGCAAGTTTCTGGTGACTCTCGCAATTCTTACGTACGCAGGATGATTCGTAGACACCAAATTATTTTTGTGCTCTTCGAAGTGCTTGAAAGACGTAAAAAATCGTTAGTGCAATAAATTTGTTTAAAACGATGATTTTTTGCTTTCTTACAAGTGAACTTGTATACTCGTAAATATACCGTTTCATAAGTCAACCTGGCAAGCGCAGCCTGCTGTTGTTCATTGAGAATTATAAAACGTCGGCGATGAGTCAGTGGATCAGTTTCCAAGTGAACGACGTAGTATATACCGAGAGTGGAGAAAAACACTCCTAGAATACCTGCAAGACATATCGTGAACTTTCCATGTCTTATGTGTAAAAAAGAAATGTTGCCAAATATTAAATAGGAGAACTTTGAGACACTCACCAAGAAACATATTCCTCTGCGACGTAAGCCATTTTTTGAACGCTTCTTTCTGCGCGGGAGTTTGTCTGGCCCACCATTTTTTGAAGAAACGCCCAAATAAAAAGGCACCCACGTTCACAAGTGGACGAATGAGCAACGCAAGAACAGGGGGAATATCGAGTCGCTGACTTGTGTGAAACTTGGTTACTCCATGCAATTTTACATAATTGTCAATTGTTCGTGCGATATTATGTGGCCGTGGTGGCCGATTGCGGCATAAATTCGTATAGTATCGATGGGACGGAGAACGAAAAGCTATTTCGTATTTGAATTTGGGTTTGGCGATTTGATTAATTACTCGAGCCGATGCTCGTAGAGCATGTAACATAGTTATGGAAATTTGTGTACGAATGAATGAAATAAAAATTTGACCATGTGATTATTACGGAAATAACTCAATTGGAAGATATTTCCGTTTAGGTGACTGCATGTATTATCAAACGTAATCAATGCATGCGGCTAAGAGCAACAAGTGAAAACCCAAATGTGCGTGATATTGAAACATAATGCCTGTAGCAAGACCATATTGCACAGCAGCGTAGAGCATTTTTTTCGAAAAAAAGATAGCAATAAGGTGCAACCAGGTTGGTCTTCCTCTTGTTCTCGACGCGTAATTATCGGGCGAGCATTTTACGAGCGAACCTAGATAAACTAAACTACCGACTTTCGAGCGTGATCTATATTGCCATGTTGTTTCCATTCGATGTTTTCAAAAACGTGCTCGATCCGAGCATACGATCGCTGGCTCTCTGTACCGCCGTAAGAAACGTTACGTTTCCTTGCTATAACAAAAGACAATGTCCCATACAATTTTTACAAAACGGTAGCAGCCGTATAATCGCCTCATTCATAATATAAAATGTAAAATCGTATCTATACATACCGACCGACGAAGCCTCTATACTCTTGTGTGTACCAGCCGAACAATTCTAACCTCCGATACGTTGTGAGATCGAGTGCATTTTTGGTGAATCGTCGATTCGCCGGTGGATGGATTTTTTTATGGACGTGATGATTAATCTTAATTTTCCATCGATCGAGTGTTTGCCCCAGTAGCTTCTTCAGTTTAGTCGTGTTTATTGTTATTATTATTATTATTGTTTATACAATGGCGTAATACACCCACACACACACACAAACGCAGTGTCCGATGCACGCTAGAGATGGAATGAAACGAACGGTCTACTTTATCCATCTGACGGATGGATGGCGCAACTTTAACGATCCCGAATTTAAATTACCGACGGACCCGACGGTATCTTCGTACAAGTACACGAGAGGTCAGCTAATGGCGTTTACACCAGTACGAGCGACAACTCGATATATACAATATCTGTCGAGCGATTTTCGGATAAAACGAGAATTAATTTGATTTTTATAAATCCATTTTATAGAACCGATTCTCACGTTCGAAGACCGTTGTAACCATACCGGCCAACTTTTTTCGTACGACGAATACATTCCTACACTCGATGTACAATGGTCAGTACGGAACGGTAAGCGCGAATATTTATACTTTACGTTCTATGATAAAAACATACCGGTTATCACTGGGTCAAGTCGAAATAAGTAAACTTTAAAGTATAAGAAAAGTTTGCAGGGTGCTTTTGAAATGGTAGATGACGCGAGAGAATTCGGAGGAGCGTCCGTAGCGAGAAAAAAGAGACAGCGGATGAGCACGCGCTCGAGCGCAGCGATCGGCTAGAACTGGTTGTGGCCGATGCACTCGCTGTCAGTCGCACGGAGACCCGCTCGTTTTCCACCAGACAGCCCAGTTACTCGCCACACGGCAATGGCGTACGACGTGTCCGTGTTTTCTAGACTGTTGTCGCGTTCACCAGTAACTCTTGTGTTTTTCGAAAGAATCTTTGAATCACGGACAAGTGTACACTTTTATCGGACTATCGGAACGCGTTAATTCGAGTTTCATCGAGTCAATCTCTTTGGAATCGAGTGTGGAAGATAAAGGCTAAAAATAAGAGGAACGTCCGAAACAACCGGTACGGTTCATACGCTCGGATGTTCCACAAGTGATCCAACATGGCGTCGAGCGATCTCTCGTTCGGTAAATAATCATTTAAATATCATTGACAATAATCGCGATCGATCCTACTTATTTCTGGCGAGTGATGAATTTTTCGATGCCTCCTTGTTTGCGCGTCATGTGAGCCGTATGCGCGTGTGTGTGCGCGCTTTCACTCGTCGCTGCTACCTCAACGACGACACTTGACAAATTTCCAAAATTTGTGGCCCGTGTATTTATTAGAGCCGTGCGAATCGTAATATATTCCCAGCCGATATCTTATAACTCCTATCAGGCCGTTCTCTTTCTTTTTAGGACATCGCGATACGTTGAAATTTCTTTGGTCATATCTATAACGAGACTCCTCGAGTTAGAGGCACGAGCTAAATCTCGACTTTCTTCTCAACCTCTCGCGCTCAACGAGTTCTCGACAAATCGTAATATACCCAAAGCCTTGAGAGCAAATTCCACGAGAACTCGGAGACTTCGATGCAAGAGTCATTTGAAAGGTGCGCGGTGTAAATAATAATGCATACTTACGTTAGACACACACGCGGGCGCGCGCGCGCGACCGCACAATAATCAAATCGAATCGTTGGATCGTTGAGCTCGAACGGGGACGGAAACGATCGTTCGATAGAGAGATGCGAGCGAAGGATCTCCTCGTTTTTATAGCGATCCGAGATCCACGAAGCCGATAAACCGAGGATTAGTAATTTAAAAATATTGTAATTAAACGTCAGAAGTCGAGGTTGTGCCAAGCTTAATACGATGAGAAAGTGTCCGGTATTATTGTCACGATTATCATTCCGTTCTCTCGTCGGTTCCGTGTTCGCCCGTCACCATATTATTATTATTATATAGCCTTTTATTTCTTAACGACGTTTTTCTTTCTTTCATGAATTTACGGACGAGAACAGGCTCTATCCCGCCTTTCTACCGTGAAGTGTACGAGAAGATATGCTCGCCAACGAGCGGTAACGTCGAGCGCGAGGTTTTCAAGTCGTTGCTCGTAAAGTCACAGCTGAGCAGCTCGGTCCTCAGTCAGGTGAGTTGTTACCCGAAGGAGCCTACTTACGCGTACTTGTTTACCGTTTCTCGATGGTACATTCGACTCACGCGTGTGCCACCTCAACGGCCCGACCAACGGCCTTTATTGGAATTTCTTCGATAACCCCCGCTCTCTTTCCGTTGACAAACACCAAATTAACTACCTCGCTCATACGCCATTCCCTCTCTTTAAATGATTAAAAAATCACGAAGAGACGATGAAAAATATCATCGAGCTACGTACGTAAGGGACATAAACGCGATTCGTGGGCGTGCTTAATGCCTATCTATACGGCTAAATAAGTAATGATTATATATCTACAGACATAAAGGTGGAGAGACGAGCAATTTTGGTAGGTTGATAGGGGATACGAACTTCATGGTCAGCATCTTGACTGGTACGACCAGTAACGTCGAGAGCATCTTCGTTAATCGCGCGTATTAACTTGTTGCTGGTCAAGTTTCGACACGACCCGACGCACTGGCTCTCTCTTCCTCGTGTGTAACCGAGTCAGGTGGAGACTGGAGCATTTGTGTATATAAGTATTGGACCGACTTGAAACGGCCTTGTGTGTCCACGCGCATAACTATATAGGTACACGCACGTATATTTTATATCGAGCAAATGTGAGCGAGTTCTTGGTTTCGCGTCTTGTAACAATGCAAATTTTGCGTTTCTCACGTTGCCTATCGCTCCTATACACATTTTCATTACTCTGTTGCAGATGCAATGAAAGAAGGCCTCGTAAATTTTTGTACGTCTCGCCGAGTCCGAAGAAGCTGATCGAGCGTACAATATTTTTTAAATGTCGCACGTACGATTTGAATGTTTATCAAAGATTATCCGTGGTAAATTTTCTCGATGGAAAAGATAATAGTTTCGAGGCCTTCGAGTCAAGAGCCGGTTTTTCCAAGCGGTTTCCAACTTGGTACGCGACTCTCGACTATAATATCGTATGTGTACGTATATATCGCGTCGAAGAGGTCAGCAATAGCGGGATAGAAACATTCACCGATTCTCTCCAGTCTCGTAGAAACGAGGAGGCGGAAGCGTGGTATCGAATACGCGTTATCGTCGCTCGAAACGCCCGCCTGAAAACGATAGTCGAGACTCGAGTCTCCGCGTGTGCCGGGACATTATTCTGTCAGCGTAAATTATCAGATCGTTGCGCAAGCTCTTCCCGGACGACGTACACGAGTATATAACGTACGCGTGTGCTATATGCCCGACACACACTCCTAATCTCCCTCTCGTACTCTTCAAAGAGGAAAACAAAAAAGACATAGTTGAATCGCAACGATGAGAGGTCGACGTGCTGACCCTGATCGTGAGAAAGATCACGAAACGTATGGAAAGATTTTTTTTCTCTCGCCCCCCCCCCCCCCTCATTCCCTTTAATTCGGGTCGAACGGCGTTGCTGACGATCGCGCAATAAATGAGGTCGATGAATTTTTATTAATTGCACGATGATCGCGAAACTTGGCGATACGGAACGTGGACGATTTCCAGGCCACTTGGGCGTGGAAATAGCTTCGCCAACAGACACGAAACCTCGTTGCAAGACGAGTTCTCGACAAACATCGGTAATAACGAACGATGAAAGAAATAATGATAGAGTCGCGTCCGGATGCGAATAGTCTCTGCTCGTTGTCGATCTTGCATAGCCAATGATGGTCTTGCTCGAGGCTTTTCCCGATCGATCGTGTGCGACTGCCGACGCGGAGTGAAATCCACTCTAATCGGATAACGCGACCCGACCGATCGAAAGTGGAGCGAAAAACTTAATCTTAGTCATAAAAATATAGAGCAGCGTGATCTTGGACGTCCCAGTAGTGCCGGTACGAGAGCATCGTCGCCCACTATTGCATATATATTTACATCGGATAATCTCGGCGAGTCACTCGCCCGTACGAACTCGATCGATGATCAAGGTTTAACGACACCCCCGTGAGGTCAATGAGAAAAATGAGCGAGGGTCCGAGCAACGGAATACATTCACCGATGTGAATGATCGACGGTGTAGCTATAATGGGCTACAGCGTCGCATCGTTCCTCGCGGTATATAATAATATCTCGAGACAAATTCCAAACGAAGGTGGCGACGAATACGAGAGTCATTCGCGCCACGACCCTATGATTTTCATAGAAAATAATATTTTCGAACAAATGTTAACAGATATGGGAGCTCGTCGATAGCAAAATGGGATATCTCAGTAGAAGCGGACTATACAAGGGACTGGCCCTCGTAGCTCTGGCCCAAGCGGGCAAACAACCGAGCGATAAACTCTTGGAGAACTCGGAGTCTCAAGGTAAGAACTACGAGTCCGAACGATATTTGACCGAATAATACGAACCGTGCCCGGATGACCGTCTTGTTTTTTTTTTTTTGCGGTATTTAAAACCCAGAACTGCCCGTACCTGTTTTGGGGGATTTGTCGGAGGTGACTTTGCTCGCTCAGAGACTGTACCGTGGTGGGAATCCGGCAAGGTTGGGCATCACGTACACGGATATATGCAAGCTGGATAACATAGAAGTTAACCTGGTGCCAGAGAGAAAGGGTATATTCCTCAAACACGTCGAATATCAAGTCACCAGTAAGGTACGGATTTCGCCTATTCGCTCGCTATCCCATTATCCTTCTTTCTCTGCCTCGTTACTGAATTTCTCAATATTCTTCTTTGCAGGCCTTCAACTCGATCGTCCATCGACGCTACAACGATTTCGTCTCGCTGCACGAACTGTTGCTAGCGAGATTTCCGTACAGGCTCATACCAAAACTTCCACCGAAAAAGATCGTTGGGGGTGAGCGCATACCTCGTACTTTCTCATCGATCTTGTCTCGTCTCATCGTTGAATAATACGCAGCTGCAAAATCGATACAATTTAGGATGGTTTTTTCCAGCCGATTCTCAATTTCTCGAAGAACGAAGACGATCGCTACTACGTTTTTTGACGCTCATAGCGAGACATCCCATGGTCAGACAGGATCCGATAGTTCACTTTTTCTTCACTTACACCGGCGAGGAGACTCAGCACAAGATACGCGAGGTATTCAGGCGCGTACCTGACGAATTCGCGACCTCGGAATTATCCTCGAGAGCCAAGGAACTCGTGCCCCCAGAGACACTTACCGAATTTGCCAACAGTCGCGACCAGATAAGAGTCATACTCTTGGGAATATCGAGACTAAAACATATCGCGGACTGTCTCGCCATAAGATCGCACAATTATGCGGCCGATATGGCCGAATTGGGCACTCAATTGACGAATCTCGCGAGCGAGCCTTACGCGACGAGCGGTTGGGCGAGCGGAGGCTCGACTATATGGCACGATATGAAAAAGGGCTTCCATATTATTTCAAAGTGAGTTACGCGAAAAGCCAAAAACTAAAATTCTTTTCATGACGTCCCACGTAACGTTCTCCTTGCAGAGAATTCAATCTACTCTCGGCCAGAGCCTTGCAACAGGCGGTCAGAGAAGAAACGATGTTATGCGAGAGACTCAATCTACTTCTCGACGTTCTCGTAGCTCACAGAACATTGTGCGAGCGTCACGAACGCGGCGTCAGCGCCGATCATCAACGAGCATTATCGACAATGTTGGCGCTCAAAAAAAGACAAATGCAGGGAGTCATTCGCGGCACGGATGTGAGTGAACGCATTTTTCGCAAACGCTCGGTTCAAATAAATATGTACCGTCCGATTGATCAAAAATCTTTTACAGGCGGATACCGTCGAGTACTTGGAAAATAAAATGGTCGCTCAGGAGTCGGTCATAGCCAATGTTGAATTAAGAAATTCATTTTCGCTTCACTGTTTGCACATGGAAACTCAACTGGTGCACGCGCATCTCGAAATACTTGCCACGGTTCTTCAGAGCCTCGTCAAAGTTCAGATACGCGGACACTCCGAGGTAATATTTTAACGAGTCTCGATCTTTTATAAATTTTTACAATGTAGCACGTATAATATTAATTTTCATCGTAAATAGCTCGCTGAAGTCTGGAAATTAATCGAGCCTACGATTATGAAATGTTTGCCGGAAAAGACTGCGATAAATTTGAATGGTGTTCCGGAAAGCGAAGGAACTCGCCTGCAATGATCGATCAAAGATAAGGAACACCAATATAATACGTTGATACATATTATGTTTTAGAGTCTTCGTTGCGTACTTAATATATATTTTATTACCTGTAAAAACGCCTCACTACTGCATGTACATGTCACATATGTATATAATAGATATAAATATATATGTATATATATATATATTAGAGTGCCAATTTAGCAGTCAGCCCCCGATTTTTGTGCTCCATGGTGGCGATGATGGTGAGATTAAGTCCTTTTATCCTATTCAAAATATACTCGTCCAATGGTGACAATATTTTCAGTGATGAATGAAAGAAAGAATGACATTCCAATAAACTCATAACGTTTCGCAAAGTCTCGTGAACCGAAAAAACACGATCCGACTTTATGGCTCAAGTGTAGTCTAGAAATAAGTTTGAACACTACTATCGTTGCATTCAAATACCGGAAACGTGCGTCTAGTAAAATATATGCGTCGTTCATGCGATCTCAGCGACGTCTACAATAGTTTTCCGTTATTTGAGTGATATCGCCATTATCGTTTATAATCGCTGTCAAGACGTTGCACGGTCGCCTTGTTGGCCCTATTTATTTATAAAATAACTCTTACAGTTATAATATTTTCATCTCATTTTCGTATTATATGTGGCGTCGATGACGTGCAAGCCAAGATTCTTAAAACCAGGTATGCAGACATTCGAGTATAAGTAAACGCTTTCTTCAGAGGTTATGTTTTGATTATTCCTCTGGGTGGTAGGGGAAATACGAGATTGTGATAGTTGTTATCTTTTTAGGAGAAAATACATGGCAGGAGGATAAGCCCGATATCGATGCTCACACGTCAACACAGTTCGTTTACAATGCCCATCAGTCGTTGGCTCTCAATCTTCAACGCCAACGGTTACCTATAGCTAGAAATAGAAATCACATTATATATCTCCTAGAGAAGTATCAGTCGTTGGTGCTCATCGGCGAAACTGGCTGTGGAAAGAGTACTCAATTGCCACAGGTTAGTGCGATACAAAGATTTTCATACTTGCGTGATAAAGTTTATAAAATCATGAATAACAATTTGTCTCCAAACTTCGTAACGCTATAAATAAAATAGCACAATGTCGATATTAGAAAGAATCGCCATCGCAACCTTCATCTCACGCATCGTTCCCTTAATACATCTTCCACCGTATTAAAATCGTGCGAAACCCATTATTTGCATGTCGCGCTATTCTAGACGTTTGAACATTTTCTTAAACTTAGCTTAGCACTGGCATACTGCTTATGCCATAAGGATCGGTCTCAAGATGGTCATCTTCCCGACAAAGGCTCGCAAGAGTGTAGTCAAAATGAGGAACCAGACGAGTGAAACTATCCCCACCTGTCCAAAGTCACGCATTGAATATGTAAAGTTAGTTTATCTTGGGTATGAACATGCATACGCATATCACCATTGGTAAAGAATTCGTGTATATTCCTTGAGACATTTTTTGTCCAGTACTTTGGTCGAAAAAAGTTATACCATTGTTGCGAAATAGCGGAGGTATTTACATTGCTGTGACAGAATACCGTATTGCTCATGCATTATCATTTTATTTATTCGTAACATGCGCACCGGGCATGGTTCCAGTGGCGAGCGTGTGATTGAATAGGCCAGACTCTTCTTGTAAACCTCGCGCGTTGAAAGTCCGACGTGGTCTCGTGTCTGTGCGTCGTATTAAAATAAATAAATGTACGAGTACGACGGATGTACCAACGATTTATCACATATAAAACAACGTTTGAAAGCCGTAATACCGTAAATTACACGATTTCTTTTTTCAAAACGATTGCAGGACTTTAACGATGAGTTCGAAGACGATCTTCCCGAGAGCTTCGTCGAATCGCGTTTTTCTAGTTGCATGTTATCTGACTCTGGTGTATTTCATCGTCATGGATTTTCGATTGAATTTTCGAATCCACAATTACGCGGTGAGGCCAGTTATCGAGGACACCGAGAGTAAATATTCATCGATGATACCGTGTGATCTTGATCCACTGTGTACCGTGACCGTCAAAGGACTCCTTCTGGATTATCCGAATTACTACCTTCTAGGACCGCTAACGGCTCTCGTGGATCGCGCCATCGGTATAAGCGACTGGTTATGGATATCCCCGAGTGCGATAAGCATCGCCCACGTTTTCGTCGCAATCGCGTCCGCAAAATGTATCTCGACGAAATCATTGACTCGGCGAAGATTGGGAGTGATGCTGTTCGAGTTGAGATCGTGGTTGGACGATCTCGACGGTCTCGTAGCGAGAAAGCGTCATAACGTTAGCGGTGAACATTCTGAAATAGGAACATCTGGTTTCTACGTCGACGGAATCTGCGATGCTCTGGGCACGATCGCACTTCTCATCGGCGTATTTCAATATCTCAAAAGTCATTTGCCCAAATACGGTTACGAGAAGCTTCGGCCAATTTTGCCATCGGCCGATGGAAAGAACGCGGGCGCCTGTATCGTCTACAGAAAAACAGTACGAGTTCAAAACGTCGCTTGGTCCGTACTCCTCATAGCTGGGAGTCTTCTGGTTTCGAGTTTCACGTGGAATCGATACCTGTATCTCTATCAAGATCTTCTTGAAACGAATTATCCGAGAGGGCTGGTGCCCACGCTCGAGGATCTTCTTACTAGACAGAACAACGTATTTCGATTCAACTCCTTTTGGCTCATCTCGATTCTCTGGCGCTTGACCAATCCTCATGCGTTAACGGACTATCTTCTCATATCTATTTTTTTCGATCGCGTCTGGGACTACGTCGACAATGCGCGATGGATTTCTTACGGTGCTATTACCGTTCTCGCTTATTTTACGGAATTTCATTATCACCAAGCTCTCATGTACGTCACCGCTGCTGGTGCCTCGCTCGTTTACTCCGACGATAACGCTCCGCCGATGATTATCCCAAACGGCACGTTGAACTCTTAGTGTTGGAAGATTACCGGCAACCGGAGAAACGACGAGATCATGACACGCGGTCCAAAATCTATCGATTTTATCGCAACGCTTGGATCGTTACAATCTAGCCACTTGCCCGTTATCCTCTTGATAAAATAATTTTTTCAAGATAAGTACGATGACTCACCCTCGTTCTCGGATCATCAGCGATGTACAAACTTTTTTTTTTAGTTTATTTATCTTAAAACTTTATACCATTTGTGTGACCTATCATATGGCTAATCCATTTTTAACAATAAATATGACGTTCGACGAGAGTAGTGATGCGATTATTTTCTTTACCTCGATTGTTTCCTGCGAAAACCTTTGATGAAAGTAGAATCTCACGATGAACGTATTGTTCGAAGTACCTAGTGGAAGCAGGATGGGGCGCGGATGGAAAAATCATCGGGATCACGGAACCGCGGAGAGTAGCTGCGACTTCCCTGGCAAGCCGCGTTGCCGACGAACGGGGCTGCTTCTTGGGTGCCGATGTAGGATATTCCATAAGATTCGATGATTCTACCGATTCTAGCACGAGGATTAAGGTAAAGTGGCGGCTTGAATTCTTCATTATACTGACTCCACTTACTGGTCAAGGATGCGTCGATTGTACGTTCTCCATTTTCAGTATATGACCGAGGGAATACTTTTAAGAGAAATGATGGGAGATCCGTTGCTCACCAACTATTCCGTTATTATTCTGGATGAAGTGCACGAGCGGACTCTGCTCACCGATATAATAATGGGACTCCTGAAAAAGATAATTCGGGTACGTACAACTAGTCGTCTTCAAAATGTCGACCGATTTCGAAAGTCTAATTCGATGTGTTCTTATTGCAGAAACGTAAGAGTTTAAAAGTCGTCGTTTCCTCGGCCACGGTCGATGCGGAACAGCTTCGCGATTTTTTTAACACCAATACTTCGAAAGATCGGACGAAAGATACTGCCACGATATTGAGCGTGGAGGGTCGATTGTATCCTGTTGATATATTTTATGCCAAAGGTCAGAACTGTGTATTATCGATAACATTATGCAAATGGATTTCAGATTAATATGAATAAATTTTTGAAAATGTTTGCAGACCCCGTGGCCGATTACGTGAAGGCCGTTGTCGACACGGCGTTAAAGATTCACGAGAGTGAGGAAACCGGAGATATTCTCGCTTTTCTCACGGGAATGGAAGAAGTTGACCGTGCCGTTTCTCTTCTCAATGAATACGCGAAACTTGTGAAGGAAGGAAAACGTGGGTGAAGCTAACAGTGAACTCGAAAAACAAAAAACAACGGGGTATTTTGAATTGACATCGATCGTTCTAATAATGCGAAATACATTTTCAGAAAAGCTCGTACCTCTCGCGATGTACGGTTCGTTACCAAACTCCGAGCAGCTCAAAGTATTTTGGAGAGCACCGAAAGATTCTCGCAAAGTGGTAGTTGCGACGAATATCGCGGAAACGTCTATAACGATACCTAATGTTGTTCATGGTAATGCTCATTACTATCCCCGTTGTATATTTGATCAATTTGTAATGTTATATCTTACTGTTAACGTGAAATTTGTATATTCAGTGATCGATTGTGGATTCGCCAAACTTCCGTGGTTCCAAGTTGAGACCCGGACCAACAGTTTGATCGTCGCACCGGTCTCGAAAGCATCTGCCGATCAAAGAGCCGGTAGAGCTGGACGGGTTCAATCGGGACGAGCTTACAGGTAAATTTATTATTGCACGGTTCATCATTGAAACTTGAAATTGATTTTGATAACAAATTTTTCGTATAAAAGAATAGATTGTACACGGAAGAGGCGTACGAACAACTTTTCGAAGCCACACCGCCACAGATGCAACGGGCTGATCTCGCACCGGCGATTTTGCAACTAAAGGCCCTTGGAATAGACAACGTGCTGAGATTCAATTTTCCATCATCGCCTCCGAGCAAAAATCTTCTTGCGGGACTCGAATTACTGTACGCTCTTGGAGCCATAAACGATTGTGGGGAATTAACGAGTCCACTCGGTATGACGATGGCCGAGACGCCCCTCGAGCCCGTTCTCGCGAAATGTCTCATTGCTTCGGGTAAGCACAGTCATTTTATTTTCCAATCCACCGAAAATGAATTTGACAATATAATAACATGTCGTTCGTCTCCTCACAATTGCACGAAACAACAGGTGAAATGGGATGCTCCGACGAGATTTCGACGATTCTCGCAATGCTTCAAGTACAGAACGTGCTTGTACGACCAGGAAGTGGTCAAGCCGCTATGAAGGCTCGCGTCGCTCATCGCAAGTTCGAAGTCGAGGAAGGCGACCTTCTGACCTTATTGAATATCTATTATGCTTTTGAAAAAAACAAAACATCGAGCTGGTGTCAAAAGCATTTTCTCAATCACAAAGCTTTGAGAAGAGCGATGGAAATACGAACGCAGATGAGAGGTCTCATGAAGAAATTGGATATACCAATTATTTCGAGCAAAGGTGAGAATTAGCCCAGATCGGGCATGTTATTGGAAAAATGTATTGCTTCAGGAATTTGTACAGACTTGTCTGCATTTAGGTGATGTCGAGAATATCTTGAAATGCATCTGCACTGGCCTCTTTCCGAATGCTGCTTTTTTGCATTACACGGGGGTTTACAAAACAGTGCGTGGAAATAGAGACTTGTATATTCATCCAAACAGTTGTCTATACACCCTCCGACAGCCTCAATGGTAATCGCTCGTCGATAATTTGTCTCCACGAACATATAAACGTTATGAGTATTTATGATCGTATTATTTGCTTTTCCAGGATAGTGTTTTGCGAGATTCTCCAAACGACCAAGACGTACATGCGCGAATTAACCGTCATCAAACCGGAGTGGCTGGTGGAGCTCGCGCCGCATTTCTTCGAAAGAACTGCGATCGATCCCGTGTAGATCGAGAATCTTCCATGTATTTATTTCCATTAAATAAAGACGATCGATTTTCTTAACGAATCATCGCATTTTTCGAGTAAGCTGATTGGAACAAACCCAACCATCGAATGTTCTTGTCCTTGCACAGAAAGATCAGAAAAGACGGAGAGCTCTTCAGAGACGTCATTTGAGCCAATCAGTCAAAGTCACGAGGGAATCATTCATATTTCCCTTGTGATATTAGTGATTTGTCTAAAATCACGGAGTCGACCATGTTGACAAATTCAGTTTCCAGTGAATGTAACCGATTGGCTAAAGACACGGAAAAAAAATTTAATTTCTCTTCCGTCAGTTCTAAAAAATCAGGTTTTCCGAGAAGAACTTGTAATTATTCTTTTTGGGCGTTGTATGACTATTGTATGTGTGCTGTCTGTTGCTGTCGTGTGTGTTGTGTTTGTGTACAATGTAAGTGATGTGTGGCTGCTGTTTATCTGTCGCGTATGCGTGTGTGTGCATGCGGTGTGAGTGCATGTACTGTATTTCATGCTATGTATTTGCAGCGTTTTGTCGTGTGTGCGCCGTGTATTTGTCGTGCGAATGTGCATTGTGTGTGCTGTGCAATGTGTTCTGTTTACTGTATGCGCGATGTGTAGGTGTCATGTATCTGCTGTATGTATGGGTATATACCATTCGTGTGCTGTGTACGTGCTGTTTATCGCCTTTCCATCGGACGCGCATCAATTTTCGACCAAAAAATATCGCAAGGCTATATAGTGTTTCAAAGTTCCCACATTCCAGAGAAAAAGGCATATACACACACCTGTGGATTCCACGCGTTCGCGATGGCAGCGCTCGTAACGGTAACTCGGCGTACTCGATGACTGCTAGAAAGTCGAGCCAGGTAGAGGAGTAGGAAGCGAGATGGAAAATCGAGCGCGCCGAGAACGAGACGAAGAGAGAACGATAAAAGTCGTTTGGAGACGGCGGGGCGAAGGGTCGAAGGCAGCCGCGACAGCAGCGAGACACGGGTAGCCGCCGAGGTATTCGCCAGTCGAGGATGAGCGGGACCAAAGAGGTGTCCACCGAGATATTCACGGGTTGCATTTTACGCCTACGTTGTAAATAGGTAAGTCAACGTTCGTCACCATTCGGAAGTGTCTATTACGCGCGCGTCATCGAGTACATTTTGGCGTCGTTCGTCGAGATTATACGAATCTTTTATCGAGTTTTACAACGATCGCGGATGTGCGCGCGAGCAACCGGTGGCGGTGGCGGCGGCGGCGTTTCCAACGATTATTAAAGTTTATCGAGAGTCTCGTTGTTGAAAGAGAGAATTCTCCCGAGATCCGGAGAATCGTGCGCGAGGTCGTGAAAAAGTTTCGGGTGTGTTGTGGTGTTTTGCCTCGAAGGTATTCGAGTGGCGGACGAAAGGAGAAAGGGGATCGAGGAAAATCGATGATCGTCCAAGCGCCGAGAGTCGCAATATTTTGTTAGTCGCTGCTTCGTTAGAAAGTCCACGCCCGGAAAAGTGTTTCCGTATATGTACGCATCGCGGCATCTTTCCGCGCGTCGTGCATTACCGCCAGGAAATCGTGAGCCGTACAGAGCCACGCGTACGCATGCACGCACCCACCATATCCCACGTAGCGTCGCAAGGTATTTATGCAAAAAAATTATTTGCAGAACTTGTCGCGAGGAGCTGTGGAGTTTAGCGAGTCTCGATTTCTCGCGGTACAATACCACGGACGAACGCGCCTCGCAAGAAGATCCGTCCTGTCTCGCCGCCACCGTCGCCGCACCTCGCAATTAATACTTGGCCGTTCGACTCTCAACTATATAAACTCAACCTACTGTTGCGTACGGATACGAAAAAGATTCTTCGTACCGGGTAACGAGGTTATTTATGCAATTAAATGCGGAAAATACGCGGGGAGCAGGTTCGTTGAGTACGAAATTGTGGAGCGGAACGTTCGACGCTTCGTACTCGGGAGAGAAATTTCACTACTCCGCGCGCTCCTCAGACTCTCTCGGATCTTTCAGGCAGATACGAGGATTTTCGAGAAATAATCGAGTCACCGATTGCAAAGTTTGAAATTGGATCGGTAAGGCGACGCGATTCGAGGAGTCGACCTCGGTGAAAAGAGAGGGCAAGGGGAATTGGTAAATTCCCGGTACCGGCCGAATTAACGGTATACACCGGTACGTACGGACGAGCAGTCGGTACGCTCTCAGTGGACGACGCGTCGCTGCGAGATGACTCGCGCCTCTATCTCTCCTCGATTCGACCGTTCGAGAAAAATAAAACCCGATGCGCTCGATCGACGACGAAACCGAGAGATAAACCGCGAGATCTTTTGGTCTTGAGTAAACACTCCGCGAAATTCGCGGTACTGCATCGACGAGTCGAACAATCTACTCTTATCTTTCCCGTACGTGATGTGCAGGTGCAACATCATTTCGCGATTGTCACGTGCTGTATACGTGTCTAACGAATATTTGCGGAATCTTGTCGAAGAAGAGAGGCGAAAGTTTCGATGAATTAAGCCGAGGCTCTTTTCACTCTCGGCGTTTGCTCGATATATCGTTCGATCGATCGTTAAGACCGATTTGGGAAGATCTTTCCGTACAATCGTCGGCTCTCGATTTCGAATCGTTGCTCGTACGAACGATAGTTCCTCTTGCCGCTCCGTCCGTACGCCCACTTTGTAATGGAGCCAGCCACTCTCCATTTACCATTTAAGTACACGCCGGATCGACGATTCCGTACGTTTTATATTAATGCGCGTATACGTACGTATCCGAGGAGTCGGAGGGAGCACGTAGGAAGCAACTCTTCGTCTTAGTTTCCTCATTTTACGATTTATTGCTTCATTACGTTCGACGGATTGCGAGAGATACTTTGCGAAACACTTGTGTCCCGTTCGATGACTTCTTGGCCACTCGACGATTCATTCGTCCGCGAACGAAACAATTGCAAATGATTCACTAATGAAATATCGTAAAGGACCATTCGGAGCTCGAATGTTTATTTTATCTCACATCGAGAGTTTAAATCGGCCGGTCGTTTCCGCCAGCCGCGTTTGCTCCTTTTCACGAACGTACGATACACGCGGATCGCGCGTATTTGCTTTTCATCGTTTTGCGCGACCGGTTGTTTTCGCTCTGTCCATTATCGAAAGAGCCAGACGAATTACGTTTTTATCGCCGATTGAGAAACGTCTGGTTCTCCGAGTCCGTCCGCCGATTCCCATTCGTCATGAATTATGATCGTCTTTTCGCTCGATCGGTTCCTCGTAAATATCCGGAACGAAAAGAGCATACACGCGGGTTAATGCGTATTTTCTTTTTCACCAATGCTTATCGTTTTTTATCGGTGAGTATTCTTCTTGAGTCTGCCGACTAAGAGATAAACTCGTTCGAGATTAGATTAATAAGTCTGCGCTACGGTCGTAAGGAAATTACAGGGAGAGGGAGGAAAACAGAAAGAAACGTCGTTAGCCGTAGCCTCCTCTTCCGTGTACACCGCCGTTTGCCGTATATTAATATCGTATCCTCTGGAACTCGTTTTTCCGGCTGCGATGCAAACGCGGGAAGAGTCGATGAAAAATCTTGGAGCGTCGAAGCATCTTCTAGCCAATCGTTAAACTCTCGGGGCAACGCGCCCCCGTTATTAAGCGTTTAGTTTCCGCGTTCGTTTGGCTCTTGCTCGCGCCGAGTCTTGACCACGTGGAAGTCGCACGACGGCAAGTACGACATTTCTCCACGGGATGTTGGGATCTCAAAAGTACAGTCAATCACATAGCTACAAATAGCAGAATTCTGCGGAAGCTACGATTCCAATTTATGACGATTATAACGATCGCGCGATGCTCCACATGCGATAATAACAATGATTTTTCATACGGTAACAGCCTAGAGAAAGAACGCGTGACCGAGTTCGCTCGTCCAACTGGAGTAACGCGAGAGTCTTTCAGGCTGACCTTTAGAAATAGTATTAATATAATTTACCGTCTCTGGCCGGAAGTTGTTTGGTAGCGGCGCGGCGCGTTGGCATATAGGTACAGATGTCGCGCGGTCTCCGATTCCACGCTGGAAATCGAGACCAAGGACTCGATCGTGGAACAATGCGATCTCCCCACCTATCTCTCTCTCTCTCTCTCTCTTTGACATTTTATTCATAGAAAGTGATCCGAAGAGCGGAGCACATATGGTCGGTGTTAATTCTCAGGAGTTCCAAGAGAGAGAAGAACTCGGCGATGCACGGGGTGCGCGTAGTCTCTGTCCTCTTCGATTCGCGCACCCGTATCGTTCGGCGAGATATTTAAATCCGGCTGTGGATGGTCGAAAAAAATCAGGGAGAAAGAAGGAGCGAACGAAGAGAAGGGGGGAGAAAAGATTGGAAAGAAGCGGAGAGAACCTCATTCCGGTCGCATTCCTCGCGAAAACGTTCGCTGCTCTCTCGAACGAGAGAGCGAGGATTCTCGCAGCGAGACCTCAACGGGTCTCGCGCGCATCCACACCGGCACATCGCAGCCTTTGGCGCGTGTTGAACGGGTTATTCGCGTTTACGGTTCGCCGGAGATTCAATGACGTTCTCCGTCCTCTCTTCCGTTGCTCGCTGCTTGCCTCTTCTTCTTCTTCTTGGATTCTCGTTGCCGAGCTCGTTTCTTTCCGCCTTCGATCCCTCAGCAAATCGAGTTCCTCCTGGCGCGTTCAAAGTTCCAATGGTCTCGAATTCTCCAAAGTCCAACTGGTATCCTCGTTTCCTCGTTATTCCTCCTCGAGTCTTCCGTGGAAGATGAATTACTAATGGATTAGGCTCTCGTACTTACGATCAATTTGTAAATACCTCAACAAACGCATACTCGCTCGTGGCAAAGCGCGGAGAGGAAGGCCGCACGACGCTGCCGCTGAGGCGAGAAGTATGTATGATTTTTATTCAAGGACGTATCGCCTCGCTCACGCTTATTCCACTCGCGCGAAGACAACTCTCGCGCATTCCGTCATTCCTTTTTTTTTTTCTCACCGCAGGGCGTGTCTCTCCTTTTATCGCGCATTCTTTTTTTTTCAAACGCTTGGTTCTGAAATGAAAACGTTACTACAGTCGTATATTTTGCAAAAAGTTAAGTTGCGGATCGAGAGAGAATCCTTCGAGCAATGGCACACAGGTGAATGCAACGAAATTGATCGGGCGCGGCGCACAGGTGAACGCGGATAGCAGAACGTTGGTAGAAGTATATCGAGAGAGAAGCCTGGTTGCTCGCGCGGCCTGTGCCCGGTTGCTTTTTCCTGCCTGTTTAAAACGTATATACGTACGTACAGGCGTAACGGTCGATGAACTGTGAGTGTGGTAACTTTTCTCCGTCTCTTTCTCGCTCTCTCTCTCGCTCTCTTCTCTAATTATAGCCAGCTCGCGGACGAGTAACGCGACTTGTGCACCAATACCTATACTCCACAGGTGTATACATCGAGAACTCGCTACGCGTGTACTCGACTTTCTTTGGTCACGGAACATCCACGAGGATCGAACGTACTCGTTCCATCGCGTGTAACGACGAGCGAAGCGATCGCGGGAGACCACCGCGAGGGGGCCGCCGAACGCGACAAAACAAAAAAAGTAATATCGAAGGAATCGAGAGACTACGAATTACGAAACTCGAGGCGTTCGAGATATTATTACAAATATAATACGTCATTACGGGGCGTAGAAACGAGTAAGAGCTATGTAGGTGTGCCACATGCTTTTATGGGTCAGCGATCGGCGATGATTTCGCATTGGAAAGTCACACGGCGCCGACACAACGTGCGAGGCAAAAGACAAACGAGACGAAAGCGTGCACGTATCTATTGGACAAAACAGCACCACGTAATCGTGGAATGCGTGGAACGCGAGGGATCGGTAATACTCGTAACGGAATAGATTTATCGTATGCCCCGTGTTCTCGCGCACGGAGGAGCGCGTGTACGCCGCCCGAGAGGATACGCGGCGTGTACGCGCGGTATCTCTTAGCAAAAGTGCATCGGATGCAATTATATCGCATTGTGCATAGAGCGCTCGCGGCGATTCATCCGCGTAGTATTAACTATTCTCACGTTCCTTGGCAGCTCCATTAAGACGGGACTAATCCGTAATATACACCGCGCGGCGAGACCGGTGCAAAAGAAAAGGTGCAATCAGCTCTCCTCCGTCTTCGTGACAATCGTTAGGACGCGTGCATTATCTTAATACGATATAAGCACGGCGATCCCCGTCTCGCTGGATGTTCCTCCATAAACAAGAGAGTCTTTCCTTCGAACCAACCGGTATAGTTTATAATCGTCGTAATAATTACTAGATCGAACGTCGATAAAAATCATAGAAAAAAGCAAATGAGAGTACCGTACGTACGTATATCGTATACGATGATAATGATATAGAAATTGTTACTGCGGTATGTACCAAGATCGCTCGTAGATCCTTGAGCGCGGGCGTGATCCCACGGTTGTGTCATGGGTGAGCGAACCGACACAATCGGGAATTCGGCTTTTCGTGGTGCGTTGCAACACATCGCCGCGATTTGCCTCCCATGCTACGCACCGTTTGCCCGCGGGGCATTCTCGGGCTCGTACCTTTACTACGAGCTCGCGCGCGAGTTTCGCAGCTCGTACATAGAGCTCCGATAGAGCACGGAGATCGGAGAATCGAGGAACGCTGCTCGAGCTCTCCGAGAGTCTGCATCCAGTCTCTCTTTCCATCTCAGCATTTATCTCTTCACGCGCGTTCGACTCGAGAACGAGGCGCGTTTCGCGGAATACTCGTCTTATCGTAACTATAGACGCGCGGTAAATATATACCGCTTAATACCAATGTGATCTTAAAATTATTGCGCAATTGGAGCTAGACATTTTTTTTGTCGAGGGATGAGAATTCTAGTAATCCGTATTTGATGCGTTTCGTTATCTCATTATTATTAATATTGCAGTCGAACTCACCCCGGCCATCAGTGAAAGCGACGTTTCGTGGCCTCGAGGCAACGGAAATTACATCTCACCAGACGATAATGAGAATTCCAAACTCAATGAAGGAAGGAGATAGAAGAGGAGAGAAAGAGAGGGAAGGGGAAAGCAATCAGCTGGATCCCTCCGTTGTTCCGCGGTTTGTCGCTAAAGCCGCATTCTCGTTTCCTTTTCGTGCATCTCTCTCTCTCTGCCCGTTCCTACGGGCAGGTAGACGAGTTCTTCAACTACAGCTCGACCGTTGTAGGTATATGCCAGTCGCTCGATCGGTCTCTCCTCGATAAGCGCGCTCGTTCGTTATTCCCACTATAAATAGGCAAATTGGTTCCACCCTCTCGCTCTCTCAAGTTTGAGGTATGGCTGGAAAAAAAAAGTTCTCCACGAATGAACTCGTTCCCAGCAAAATCAGTTTCACTGGGCTGTAATTCCGCAATTGCCAGAGCCGAAATACACGCGAAGCGAGGAAACGCGAAGAGAATTTGTTTGCACTCTCCCCTCGTTATTCCGTTATCTCGAGAAAGGCGGTTCGTTGCCCGCGTATGCATACACGCATACCCATGTACGTGTTTCGAGATCACCCGAGCGAGATACAGCCCCACCTTCCAAAACTCGTATCTGCATATACATACCCGCAGCCTTAAAAATGTAGACCCTATGTGAAAACGTATATCTCACTATTTCAAATAATATTGTTCCAGAGTTACAATGTACTTTGATCGGTATTTTACCACTGCATAGAGACGAACGCATTAACCAACGCCGCCGAGAGATTATGCGTGCCGATAAAGTTTCACCGACGTCGTTGATGATTGATCGAGCCAGAGCCTAGGTAGAAAGTCGAAACGTGCGCTTCTCTCTCTCTCTCTCTCTCTCTCTCTCTCTCTCTCTCGCTCGCTCCGACTCCACCGACTCGAGAGACGATGAATGATTCCTCGTGTGGCGACCGAGTTTGTGTGCAATGCACCATCGAGAATCAACGGGCACTCTCCCAAGAGAATTCTGCGCCCTCCGAAGGTCGCCGAGCGGAGCTTTAATTAATGGAGTAGCATTGTGAAACGGCGCATTCAACAAGACTCGATACTACCATCGATATATTTTATTCGTTGGTATTAAAAAACCAAACCAAGGACGCGATAGTTCGTAATAATGGATTACCACTTACTTTTATTTAAATGGCATTCGGTGTTTATCTGCGTCGTTGAGTCTGTTCCAAATTAATCATCGCCGATATCGCTACTTTTTTTCTTCAAAGTAACGCGCGTTGACCATTCTCGAGAGAATAAAGTAGGTTCCGAAGTACGTTGTTGATGGAGAAATAACAGTTGTCATAGGTGACAATATCTAGGTATATGGGTAAATAGCACACGCACACGTTTCGAGTTCTTCGAAGTTGTCCGGTCTTGTTTCGTCGCAACATTACCCATTGTGTTTCCCGGCCCGAGTTTCTAGATAACAAATCTTGATTTTTTATCGCGAGGCGATAACAATGGTCAACTATCAACGATATGCTTGTAATTATCATCGATAATAATGAGTCGACAATGGTCATTGTAGTCTAAGGAAAAACTCCGCTCTATACATTATTATTACGGTCGCGAGCTTCGCTACAACTAGATAACTCTTGGAATTTTACCTTCTTCGATATCGAAGCGAAATCGCGTATCGGTGAAATCCGAGCAGAACGGCAATTGACGACAGCTAATGGCATTCCCTCGACGAAATTAGAGTTGGATGTTCCGGCGGCGACGCGATGTGGGGAATACGGTCGTTAGACCTCATCAGCCCGACGACCTTTAAATAATTTTCCTTTTACCGTTAAGTATTACGAATTGCGCGATAGTACATGTGGTTGGTGCAATGTTTATTATTTTATCATATTTCCACGCATTCCAAGAAGGCGGCATAATGTTGCAATACTTGAATAAGGGGAATCGCATCCTTCGACGATCGTCCGTCAAATCGATGGAGCATCGGTCGAACAATTTTCCGTTCGAAAAGGAAATTCGCCGAGGTATGCGAACGGAGATTCCAATGGACGGTTCGAGCAAACGAATTAGACCGTTCGGAATTTCATTCCGTCGCGGTGGTTTCGCCTATAGATAGGCTCTATACGATCTTGTCTACTGAAACGTACAGTAGTTAACTTTCTTGTCGCCAAGTACGGCGAGCGGAGCGTACACTCGGTCGTTGAACGCCGGATACGACGCGCCTCGCAATTTTATTTGTCCGAGCCATCGCCATTTATGAAATATAATATTGGCGCTCTCTCCGTCCGATGAATAAGCCTCGCAGCCGCAATTTCCATCGTTCGCCTTTCGACAAATAAAATAAAAATAGCATAAAAAGAAAGTATCATTCTCCGGTTACAGTTAAATCAGTGGACGCACCATGCCTTACTACAACAGCGGGCACGGACCCTCCCCTTATGGTAAAGGTAACGAATCGTACGATATTTAGAAAATAACGATATGCGGGAATTTGGAGAATTAAACGAGAGATGTATTTCAGACGGTGGTCCAGGTGGTCCCTCGAACTCTTCCGGTGGACGAAACAGCAGTGCCGCTTCCGAGCCAACCTACATTATGGAACATTTGGCTACGTTCACAGTGACCAAAGAAACCGGTATCGTCTATCCGGCCGATGGTATGAGGCGCTTGCTGCAGCTGGAAAAGAGCAATGGAATCTGGAGTCAAAAGATGCAACTGCGCTTGGAAAGAAATTGGGTGCTCATAATGGACAACGAGACTGGGGTACGCAATCGTTTTTATCGACCAACTGCGGAGTTTCTTCTTATCTTTGCTAAGAAATATAAATAGTAATGGGTTGATAACTTTTTTTTAGGCCGTCATGGAAAGATTTCCAGCTTCCCTGATTCAAGAGCCAACAGCCTTTACGTCTCGTGATCCGATGGAAATGTACAACAACATCTTGGTGTTTACCGTGGCCGACGATAGTGGCTCGGGACAGAGAGCCGAGATGCACATATTCCAGTGTCAGAGCGTATCTGCCCAGGATCTCGTCGAGGATCTCAAGATGCTTCAAATGGGGAAACTCGTCCCGGGTGGTTCGCCCCGGGGACCGAGAGGTCAGATACCGCCACCTCCGGCTTTACCACCGCCCGAACCGCCGCTCAACGGAGTTAACGTTCGCGAACAAGTCTCCGCTTTCAATGCTGCCAACAGTGAGTATACGTCTTTTATTGATCATAATTCCATCGAAGCGCTCGTTACGCCGACCGCCTCGCGTAAGGAGACCTCATTTGCATATCTCTCGCACGAGGAATTCTTCGTGAAAGCGCATTTTTCCTGCATTCTCGGGCTGAAAACAAATATAAAACAAATTTCCTTTGATCAAACTACAGACGAAGGGCCCAACGATATGTCGCGCGAGGAGAACAACGACGAGGTATCCTCGACGTCGTCGGAAAAGTACGAGCGCGACGTTACGATCCTGAATCATTGCTTCGACGACATTGAGAAATTTATAGCTCGACTGCAACACGCCGCCGCTGCCTCGAGGGAGCTGGAACGACGAAGGCGCAACAGCAAGTCGAAGAAACGAAACCTCGGCGATGGTATGCTCACGATGAGGGCGAAACCACCACCAGAGATGGAATTTGTCGACATTTTCCAAAAATTCAAACTCTCGTTCAATCTCCTCGCTAAGTTGAAGGCGCACATACACGATCCCAATGCACCAGAGCTCGTTCACTTCTTGTTTACGCCACTCGCGTTGATCGTCGACGCCTCCCACGACACAAATTACGATCCGAATCTACCGAGTAAAGTCGTCTCGCCTTTATTGACTCGAGAAGCCGTCAATCTTCTGATACATTGTGTTACGAGCAAAGAGACAGAACTCTGGCACTCTCTGGGTGACACGTGGCTGGTACCGAGGGATCAATGGAAGGGCCATGTACCACCGTACCATCCGATTTTCATGGACGGTTGGTCACCGGAATATCCCATTCCCGAGGATCATCGGGATCACGATCATCTCGCCTCGTTGCTCAATGCCGACAAGCAAAAGAGGGACGAAATTCCCGAGCAACAGAACGATCCGTACTACGGTCATCGCGAGGTGGAAGAGTCGCATTACAGTAGCGACTATCTCGAATACGAGAGCAGAGAGGAACGTGGCAACGAGTATTTCGACAGAAATTACGGCCCCGGTTCGGAGTTGTACGCGAGAGAGGAGAGAGACCGGGTCGATCAGACTCGGGCGCACAGTGACATTTCCGTCGATTCGATCGAGAGAGGTCCGAGAGGGGCGCCTGGAATGGACAGGGCGCAGGAAGCCTGGCTCGACGATCTTCTCGCGAGACACGCCAAGATCGTTCAAGTGACCTACCCAAGAACGGCGAACAACGACAAAGAACTGACGGTCGTGAGGGGAGAGTATCTCGAGATTCTCGACGACAGCAGGAAATGGTGGAAAGCGAGAAATTCGAGGGGTCAGGTCGCGCACGTTCCACACACAATCGTGACTCCGCACAATCCGTCGCATGCCGGGGATAACGACGTTTTCAACAATCCACTCTACACGAGCAGGTATCAACGACAGGGGCACGGCTACAATTACGAGGTGAGCGAATGTGGCACACGACCATGAAATAATCATCGGGTCTTTCGAGAAACGCACAATGGACGATGAATCGTCGTCGTGCTTCGCGGTCTACTATCCTCGCTCGTCGTCTCAAAGATAGTTTCTTATTTACTTTGACAGGACTCCGAGATCGAAGGTACGAGCACGAGTCCTGGACCGGAAGCGGCTCACCGTCCACACGCTATCCCGCCACCAGCACCGGCAGACTGGGTTCGCAAGGAGCGACTCGGAAAGAAAGGTGAATTTCGATATTTTTAAACGATCGAGAGGGTCCGCGATATACGCCGACCGCGGTTTATTACCATTTTACCCTTTACGTGTATATAAAGAAAGACGAGGATGATGTGCGAAGAGACGAATCTCTATCGCTCACGACTGAGTTAATTACCATCTATAGAGTTAGAGCAAAGTCTATGTGGAGCAGGGTCGGAACTTATACGTTATATTAGTATTTGATAGAGTCAAATTTTGCGTGAACGACGAGGGTAGAGAAAGAGGACGATTGATTGAAAAGTGGCTGTTCGATGGCCTCAAACGCTTTCGTTCTTTCCTCGTACGTTCTCACAGTCACGCTTCTCGAATATAAAGACGAAGAGCCCCGTGTACGTGCGGATCATTGGGCAGTTTCTCGAAAAATAATACAACGACTCGTCAGCTTCACCGCGAAGAAGCTTTTCGCTACGAAGCCTCGGAGACTCGGGCAATAATTTATTCCACCAAATAACCGCGTGGATTCCTTTTCTCTTATCTATCATTATCGTTAGGTACATATTTTTAGCGCATACGCGAGAAAGAGTACGCGAGTCTTGGACGACTTTGATCAATGCGTTATCGTTCGCGTAACAATTATGTCTCGAGGTCGTATGATATGTAACTGTCGGAATAAGTCATGTATTTATCGACTAACCAAATTTTAGATCATACGTTTGATTAACAATGTTCTCTCGTCGTGGGTGGCCGGGCGATAAACGTACAATGCGATACGTGGGAACGATGAAGATATTTTCTATATGCCACTGAAGCGATCCGTGCGAAACGAAACTGCGTTGAAACATTATTTTTAATTATTTCGATATTACTGTTTGTTTATCATAGTAATTGTTTTGTCCTCTGTCCTGTGTGTGGGGCTAATGTGTGTGTCTCTATGTATAACTGTTGTGTCACGTTGGAATATATTTTTACAAATAGTTTGTACAAACTGAGTGGAAAATTTGCTAAGGATTCGGTTGTCCGGGGAAGCGCGCCACTCCGAAGGGTGGCAAATCCTTTCCTTTTTTTTTAATTGTTTTTTTTTGTTCTTCCTTCCTCACACGCCACAATGTCCTACGAGTTCTTCGGTAGACCTCGGGGATGTTACGAGAGAGAGGCTTACGTGTCTTCCAATTGTGCGTGTGTGTATGTCTGTGTGTCGAGAGTAAATTATACGACAAACGGCGTACGGTAGGCGTAGTTCGAGAGAGAAACCGCGCAACGCGTCGATACGTCGTGATGAAATCGTTGCTCGGTGATTTCGTAAAGTATGTGCATTAGAGAAACGATTATTCCTGTAGCGAATATCGACCAAATGTTTTCCATTTGCGAATGCAGCAGCAATTATACTCCACTCACGTGGGTTTGTATCTCTATATAAATATTATTACCCGCTGAAGTGGATACGTATTTTATTTTTTATTATTATTTCCGACTGTAACGATTGCCGCAGTTTCTCTCATCGCTCCCCGCCTCTTGTGCCCGTTTGCGCAATTTCTTTCTCCACCTGTTTCGTCCGCGGGTTAAGGAATACGATCCGTCCAGTATTTCATTGTATTGTAATTTATGTAAATCTTTATTAATAAACACACTATTTGAATATTATATCTTCGTGTGTGCCTGCGGTTGTATCTCAATGTATTATATCGTGAAAGGCTTGCTCGTGCATCGTCCGTTCTCTGTTCTGTGAGAACATATTTCTCGTATCGATTATACGCGAAGAGGTGAGAATCTGTACCTTCCACCGTGGCTTCTTAAATTACCACACGCTCAATGTCTCGTTACGAATCAAGCCTTCGGGGAAAAATGATAACGGTACATGATTCGTATGTACGGTAAGTGATCGCGATGCGTATTAAGCATGGGTTCAGGTGCATGGGAAATACTTACCTTCGGTTCCAATTAACAATTTCTTACCGTGCTTATAATATTTGATTTTCAATTGTGCCAGAGGATTCCAGTATATGCGGGGAAGCCAACAGCGAGGACTCGACCTCGACTTCGTTCTCGGAGAGCCCACGGTCGAGTCATACCGTTCCGGAAACGAGCGAAAAAGAATCCCAAGCCTCTCGTACCTTGGAAAAATCGAAGAAATCGGAGAGTTCCGATTCGGGTGCTCCACCTCCACCACCGCCGCCGCCTCCGCCGCCATCGTTAACCCCGGCGTTGCAATCCGGCAGTACCTCCTCGAGTTCCAGCAGAACCGGCACGATGAAGAGCACCAAATCCAGGACCGACAGACAGAGTAGTCATCAGGAACAGATGCAAGAGGAGCTCAAATCCGTGCTGATGATGTTTCGGGAAAAAAAGAGAAACGTCGAGATCGTCAAGACGCCAGACGTTTACGTCGATCAACACTCGACGCCAAGGGAAGTTCAGACTTGGCTGCAAACGAAAGGATTTTCGGACAAGATCTGTAGACAGTTTAGAGGAATGGATGGTGCCGACCTGTTCAATCTCACTAAACGACAACTCGAGCAATATTGCGGTATGACCGATGGCAGAAGACTCGACGGCCACATTACCCTCTCGCGCAACGTTTCGGGTTATCACACTACGAGAACCTGTGAATTAAAGAGAATTTTAGAGAAAGCTCGGCAAAAGGTCGAGGTCGAAATCGCAGAGGAAACGGCCCACGACTGAGACTGTTTCTTGTACCCTTATATTTCTGTTCCTAATTGTTGATTCTGTGATTAAGAAAAAAAATACTGTTATAAAGAATAGTTACCAAGGCGTTCCCGACGATAACCATTCGGACCTCCTTGATCTCGTTAGGCCCGATTCGCCTTAAGTTTATCGATCCTCGGTCCGCCCGTTATATAGGATTATATTTGTTACACTACGCGTACGTATTATTCTGTTGTTACGTTATAATATATATACGTATATGTATACACAATATTGTGTCCGTATACACACACACATATATATATATATATATATATTTATTTAAAGCAATCACATATACATTGTAACAGACATAAATAGATACTCTAGTTGGTACCATTTCGTATATATATATATATATGTATATATATATGTATATATATATATATATATCGATCAACTATATACGCATCCTTCCAGCGAATATCGTTCTACGCGTCGTCACTAAAAAAAGACAGTTCATCAACATAGCACGATCATTCGAGTATATCAAATGGAAAATAATAATTCAACCGGTTTTAGTAGAAGATCGAGGATATTTATAATAGTAAAAAAGACGCGGTAATTTTGAAGATGACGAGATAATGAACGGCTTACGGTTACCAAATTGCATTGGGTCTTCCTTGCAGGCACCTGACATCGTTGCATACATGATATTTAAATGTATACTCTCATCGGGCGAGGTCGCCTCCGTGTGTATAAATAGCTATTCTTCTTCTTAGCCGGCTACGAGTGGCGGTGTCCGAGGAATTTTTATTGATACAAAAATTTGGTAGAAAAAGGGATCGGGAGGTTTCGAGTATACTGTATGCGGCGAGGTAGCTATTATAATGTGATATACGTTCTCTTGGAGTAGAATACCCACAGTGACTGTCAGTCCCCGACGTCGATGAGACACCCGACTGACAACGAATATGAATACGCCAGCGGACAGGCACTGTCTGCAACAGACCGTGCCTTATTTGTATTCTCTTTCTCCGTTTTCCCTCGTCTTGTCTCCATTGCATCCAAGAATGAATATTTGTAAACGGGTATCGTCGATACGACGATGATAATAATTCTCGGCTGCCTAAATTCCTCGACAAGATCGCTTGGAAAATTGATCAGCCTGCTCCTAATGCTACATCATCTTATTTTTGATTTTCTTGATTATAAAATGCCACTAAAGTATCCTCTAAAATCCAATGGCGCTTTAGGTACAAAACTCGATGCCGTTTACAAATTCTTCAATTCCTAAAAGCATAGGCCTTCGTATATCGAGATCTCTCGTACATACTTAAGATTTAAGAACTTCGAGACGGTCTTGAATGCAACAGTGCACTGCCTGCTTTTTATAAATCTTATGCGTTACTCGAGTATGATCTAGAATTCTTCATTATTTTATAATCCGACAGATGAGTTTTGTTCGCTTAGTTCTAACGCAGAATGATAAGGGGCGGGTATGCCTACTAATGCTCTTAACTATTTTTTCATCTTCGGATGTAACGTGTCAATGATCATTATATCACTAAAGACTTTCTTCATTGCTGATTCCGTCGTCATAAAATTCATATAAACAAAACGTCGACCGATGAAAGAGAGGCGATAAAATAAACTCACGCGTTTATCTCTCCAACACGGTTCATTTAAAAATTATCGATTCAGCTGGACTTTCAACAATAAAAACAATCGAAGAACAAATTTGCGATAAGGAGTGATTGTGAATCGCGGCTCTTGAGCCGTTGAAGCGCCAGGTTCGTTCTAAAGTACTACGTACGGACCGAACGAGTCCCAGTCGCATCGTGTACATTATTGGAAAGGACATACGGTATAAATACGCAAAAGCCTTAACAACGTATCAATGTGTGAATTGTGAATGAAACATAGTCGGTGTCAACATCGATAACGCTATAAATACATATTTGTAAGGCTTAGGCAGACACACGCTTGGTTCAGTATAAATGCCGGATCATATCGATTGTTTTGTGCGTCCCGTTCCGTTCAAATGTCCAATTGTATACAATATCTAGTCGTATTGCCGTATGAACGGTAATTTTGCTGCTTTCCCGCTGGCTATATTATATAATGCGTACGGGAGAAATATCCGGTGTGCAACCATCATAAACTGACGTTCACGCATTATTCATACGTATAAACATACCCTATCCATTAATTTACTCGTTAATTAATACAATTATATCCAGATTTAATTTATTATGATCTCAAGCGTGCTTTGGACACGCCATTATTAACGTTAGACTCTAGATTTTTCGTGTACAGTGATGCAGCCTCCTTTATGTTTTATCCGAGTCGTTAAAGTATCTTGTATAAATAAACTAATCACGAAAATACGTCGATGTAACATGCCGTATGTATGTAGTGTGTCCGTAATGTGTGATAAAGATCAATCACTCGCTTAAGCACTAATCATTATCTCTCACTACTAGCCAACCGATGATGCGAAGAAAAGATGAAAGAAAGAAGGAATTGTTCAAAAGCGACGTGGTCGTCGGGTTTAAGTAATGTTTTTCGTTCGTTTTCAAGCACCCTTCGAAAGGTTTGTCCGTCATCGTTCCGTCGATGTCTATTTTCGTCCAGTTGTAAAAATCACTCTACGAATTATCGAATCACAATCGTCAGGAGGTCCCAAATTTAAAGCGCGTTTTAGCTCGATAATAGAAAACGCAAAAGCCGAGAATATCGCGAAAATCGAGAATGAAATGCGTCACGAAGATCCCTTCTCACGCGCTACTTCTACTGGCGCTTGGCCTCCGAATCCTCCTTGGTTGCGACAGACCTTGATCGATTTGAACAATGATGAATGATGAAATAACTTAATCATTAATATTTGGTGAGTAGCGAAATATTTAAAGCGGAACAATCCCACGGGAACCGAGGAAGGACCGTGTCAGTGGGAAAATGGGGATAAATAAGGAAATGTACGTTTATCCTCGGGGCAATCGGGAGGGAGGTCAGACACGTTTTCAGTACAGATTATTTTGTTATCCCGCATCAAAGCGTAGACCCAGTGACTTGGCTGAATTACCAAAAACCTCCGGCGCTGCGGCCACCCGGTGGATTGTTGACGCGAATACACGCTCGTCGAGCCTCGTCGACATCCTCTGAAAAATGCCCACAACAAAAGGACGCGATGTACGTTACATTTTTTCGACGGATCGATTATTCGAGCCACGGGGGAAACAAGAAAAAGAGACTGACCGCTGATGGAGAAAGTCGAATCCTGAAGATTCCTCTGACCCTCGAGACGAGGTCCTTTGGCGGATGGAGTTACTACCGCGGAGTCAGGCAGCGTTGGAATACACGAGACTTGGGGCAATTTGGGCTTGGGCTGAACCTCGTGAGTTCCATTCGTCTGATGTACTCGTGATGTAGCAGCGGCTCTTGCAGCTTCGCGAGCTTTCGCAACCGCGGCCTCCTCGTCCGGGTGTCGCAGACGAAGACCGCCTACCGCGTTTCGCGGTTGGGAATGTAACTTTTCACGATCCTCCACCAAATCGTAGACGTGCGGAGGATAAACTGGTGTTTCCACGAATCGTCCGTAGCCGTGAACCACCTTCACGTCGCAATCGTCGACGCATACTCTGCCGCTGACGATCACATACTCGGGTACACCGTGAACTTCCATGCCCTGTAAAATACGCGTCGCAAACGTTATAAAAGTTTCATGACTCTTGAGAAGTACCATACACAAAGTAGTTTTCTCACCTCGAAGATATTGAAGTCAACGGCCTGGACGTGACTTTCCGCGGAGATCGTACGCTTCCTGTTGGGATCCCAGACAACGATATCGGCGTCGGAGCCGATGGCTATTACACCCTTTCTGGGATACAAATTAAAGATCTTGGCAGCATTTGTGCTCGTCACCGCGACGAATCTCGTGGGATCCATGATACCGGCATAAACGCCTTTCTCCCAGACAACCGCCATACGGTCTTCGACCCCGTTGACACCGTTGGGAATTTTCGAAAAGTCATCTTTGCCGAGTGCCTTTTGATCGGCGTTAAAAGTACAGTTGTCGCTACCCGTAGTCTGAAGCCCGTCTCTAATCAAATATTAGAATACGAATATTATTAATGAGAAAAGCCTGTAACAAAGTGAATTCGAAGACACAATCTGTCGCGAGCGCGTTAACAAAAATGATTTCTAGTCTCTACCGTAGAACGCTCGATAATGGAGTAATTAATCCATGGGGCGTTGATTGAAACAGTTTTCCTTTGCTCGCGCAGTTCACGCTACGGATATTCTTAGATCGTTGATATACGTGACACCCTACTCTCCTCTGCATATCAAGTCGAGGATCTACGTATAAATTTATATGCAAATAGCTCACGTCATATGGCGCGCCGTTACTTATGACATCCTTCCTGTACACACTTTGTGTTCCATATGTTTTGAAGCATCAATTGTTTTCAATGGGAAGACAGAGTTACGGAGCGCGCCGTCTAACTCGTTAATGTTCGCGTACGGTAATTTCTCCCGAGTGATAGACGAGTTTCGAAAGAAAGCTCGTTCGTACCCAAATTTGGCCAAGGTCTCGCAAAAAACGGATAACAATATTGGAAAGTTCCCACACTCGAAAAGCTCAGTAATCTCGTTCTTGGCAAAATCTTATCGCGTGTAGGCAGTGATTGCGGTTTATCGATTGAACGAGTTATCATTGTTGAACGAGCCGTCGATAACCTTCTGAGATTAAAACTCTGGCTCTATCCGTCACGCTTCCCTCTCGACGATCATCGCGAATTGTTACAAGACGGATAAATACAACATGTTTTCGCATCGTCGAAGCCCGCTGACGAGCGAAACGGTTACTCAGTTCGATGAGCCATGACGCCTATAGAAACTGAGACATCTTGAACCAACCATTGATAATCGAGAAGATTATCGAAAAAAAAGTGTCGTTCGACGATATTTTTCGTCCAGGGACGAACGATCGCTACGTATGTCTACTTACTCGGCCAACTTTTCTATCAAGTAAGCGGGCGTCGTTGGATCCGGTCTCAAAGGCGGACAAGTGACGAAACGCATCGCCTTATCGACGTCTTTGCTGTATTGCTCGCTACCGTCGATTCCAACGCTACTGGCAAGAGGCTCACCGAATACAACGGTGCCTTCCGAACGCTTGGCGTATATAATATCCGCCGCAGATTTGCTCATTACAGCGGTCACGTACAATGGACAATTCACCTAAACGCGAGACACACCTCCTCACAATATAATATTCATCTCAATTCACTCGGCGCGAAAATAATTTTTTATCATCCAAACTACTGTAAAATTTATAGTGCTCTAACATGAAATACGAACGCGTGCTTCACGGCTATAAAGATGCAGAGACGAAGACGGTGGGAGAGTATACGATTAAACTAAACGCTACGCATTAATTCCGTGACTCGTGCTTATAAAATCATAATACGCGTTTAGCGAAAAATGTAGACAAAATGTAGCGGCGGCAAAGGAAAACTTAAACGAGACATAAAATTCAACGACATGCGTGCAGGCGTTAAGTTGAGTACGTGGGAATCTAAATCAGCGTGACAAACATCTGTCGTCCGGCCGAGGAAGCTAGAAAAAAAGTACGCTCTGGTATGTAACAGTGGTCAAGCGTCGTTTGTAGCTGACAGATCACTGTGCACGCCAGCGAGAGGAAAATAGCTCACGTACTATCCGTACGACGGTGACGTATAGAAAAAGTGATCTGCCTATCGCTTCTTTCGGAGATTGGTCCATCTCTTCCGTCAACGAAAGATTTGACGAGTCCGTTCTTGACCTCGGTAAAGAGAAATTATGAAACTTACGTTGTTAATTTGGTCATGAGGGCCAACGGAGTGTCCGTGTCCGGTCTCAACGGTGGACTGAGAACGTGTCCAGCGGCATGCCTCCAACAGCTGTGACTATAGTTGGTGCCGTCAGTGCCGAGAGCGGCGGCCAATGTCTCGCCCCAAACGCAAACTCCTCGCTTCCGGGCAGCCTCGAGTGCTTCCGCTGCACTACGACTCATCACATGCACTACGTACAGCGGACAGTCGACCTAAGCGTGCCAAATGTTCAGCCTCTTCACTTTTCTTTTTTTTTCATTCACATATCGAGCGCTTATTGAACCATTATCGATATCTACTGGGTATAAAAAGAACAGTTGCGAGAAATATAAATAGCATGCGCAACAGGCAAGGACCGGATGAACGACGATCGACTCTCTCGCTACGATTATAAAATTACAGCGAAAGCAACCCCCAGGGGTCTGCAACAAATACCACAGCATGGCGTGGTACGTCGACTATTTCTTACTCCCGTGTTAGAGCAATCGGGTCTGTTGCAGTATGCGGTGCGGTATCGAGAAATCAAGAAACGGCCTGTCTCCGCGATTTTCTAGGACTCCCGAGACTCGGAAGCATCCGGTCGTAAATCACGAGCGTGCGATTGTCGGCGTTGTCTTTATCGCCATTTCTCAACTGGTCTTTATCGCCGTTTCTCAACTGGTCTTTACCTGCGGCTATTGGGTGGAAAACATGACTACGACTACAACATAGACCGAGATGTACAATACGTTCTTCTGTACGAAACGTTTAAGAGCATGTGCAATGTAGATCGAGCAAACGATTGTGGTAATGGAATAAGCAGGAAGGCTGCACCGATCGAATACCTGGCTGGCGATGACACAGGCTCTAGTTACGGCTTCCGCTTCGACCTCCTCGGGACGTGACATTTCGTGCCCCTCCGGGCCAGTAACTCCCGCTGCGAGCAGTTTCTTCGTGTTCTGCGTTAGCGCGGATAAAACTTTGTTGGATGAGAGGATACGATTCATCTGTGTAAACATTACGAACGGATATAACTTACCTCGGCTACCAAGTCACCGTTCTCGGCATGCACCATAGCTACCGCTCCGAGACGCTTGCAGTCACGGAATGCGGCGATCAATTCGGGGTCTCTCAGCATAAAGAGATCGCGATAAGCCATGAAGAATTTGAAACTGTTGATACCATGTTCCTGTACGAGCGTTGCCATTTCTTCCTTCACCTGTGGTCACAGAGACAATTCGATGCAACCAAATTGCAACCAATTTCGGTCGAACCTTCTCGGGGAACTTTTTTCTCTCCGCTCGAAGGCAATGGAGTATTAATCTCGATACGGCTCGAGAGATGTAGGTCGAAAGTTTACCACGGGCGATTCGCGGGCACGCACGCGGAGAGTCAACTTCATTCGCCATCGTGTAAATAAAGTACTCTCGGTGTGTACTCGACCCAAGGAAAAAAACGAGTCGCGTATTTAGAAAAAGGAGAAAGCCCCGCGTGTACGAGAGTCAAGCAGATCTTCCAATGCCACGCGCGAGAGAGTTTCCACCTATGTCACGTAGAGAGTAATTTAACGTGTTCTAGAAACAAGAAAAATACGCCTCAATGAATTTTATGTCTGATCTCTGCCGATTCGATACCGTCAATGATACGCTAAACTAAATGCGACTGTTACGATTCTGAAAAACGGTCATTGTCAACGAAGGTATATCAACGTCGACCTTTGTAACTGCGCGGTTGAACGGTTCTCACGAATTTCCGGTTGTAATTTCCGGATTAGGTGTGTTGATTGTGCGTTTACCGAGTAACCTGGTTAACTTTTAAACGAATAAGTACCCGATACGCACTATGCGTTAGATCACGTGAGAATTAATTATGGCGACAATAGCGACAATCTTCCCGTTCACCTTCTATAGCAAAACAAGACCAGGTTCAAGCGTCCGATCAGCCTGGCTTTCTATGAAAACGCAACCACGATGATTTACCTACAACGCGGAGGGATTTGCCCGAGGATCCTCATTGTTACGACATTGAGAGCGGCATTTCCGGATTATGTACTCGACTAACAGAGCATGACCTCGTTAAACCTTTGAGAACACGGCAAACTTTGTTACGTCACGAGTGCTCTCTCATCGCGATAGTTAAACGTCGATTTCATAATACGTTATCGCCAAGTCCCGACGTCGACGTTTTCTCGCGCAACGGGGAATCGTGTTTTTCTAATTAGCTCGTAGCTCGCCGGTCAACGAGTGTGAAATATAAACCGTGTGAAAAGCACCAGACATATGGCACAATGACCCTCGGGGAGGTTCAACTAGCTTTGTAGCGTACGCTTGGTAAATTATATCGACACGACCCGGAGCAAACTGTTAGGCCTGGTGAGAAAATACACGGCGGTCTATAGTCGCACGACTATACGTCTATCTTCCGATAGTGAAATTCGCACGGATCAATCGATCTTACCTTGGGGGTCCAGCTGGTTACCCCGATGTGAAGAGCATAATCGCAGCATACTTTCTCGTCGGCGCTTGCACGATATCTCTCGTAAGCCTCGAGCAGGCTCTCACCCTGCTTCGGTATCACAAAATCCATGATCATGGTTGTACCACCGGCAACGGCCGCTTTCGTGCCTTGATAAAAGTCATCGACCGACGTAGCACCCATGAGCTCGAGCTCGAAGTGTGTGTGCGGATCTATACCGCCGGGCATTACGTATTTTCCTCGGGCATCGATCGTACGCGTACCACCCGGTATAATGAGATTGCGACCCAATTGCCTGTAATTAATCGTGGAAAAAGGAAAATATGAAACATGGATAATAGTGTACAGGAACAGGGTTCAAGTTCATAGAGAGAGTCGCCGGTCACAAAATATTCAGACGTGGTAAAAGTGAATCGGGAACGGTCTCGAAGGCATATTTTTAGAGTAACCTCGGACGGTGAGTAATGAAAGAGCGTCGGGACACTGCACGAGACGAGGCCTCCCTGAATCGGCCTCGTTAAAAAGGAATCACGCTCAAACGTTGAACGAGGAGGAGTTGAACGCTCTTCAGTCGCCTATATCTATACAGAGATACGAGGATAAGAGGGCACCTATTGAATGATAAAAATGAAAGAGAGAGAGAAACGCTTGCTCCACGTATCGTATAACGCTCTGGACACGTATCTCGTATTTCCAAAGGTGTGCGGCGCATCTGAAAACGACGCTGAAGCCCAAACAAACTGGTGTGTGAAATTGTAAGGTATCCGATTAAATGATCGTGCATGTCGTCGATTCAACGATTTGTCCGTGAAACTGTACTCGCACAGACCTACACCGATGAAGAAAAAATATAAAAAAATACATGTACTCTATGAGTTCTCTGGTATACGCGATTCGCATGTAAAATGAGTCAGACTCGTTAGTGCGAGGGGTGGAATTTAATATCGGTCTTAATCTCGACAATATTATAAATTATTGCGGGAGACCCCAACGGGAGTCGCAAACGACGCTGGGGCTTAAACAAGGTCCGCAGCCGTTTCCGGTCTCTGCCCTATAACGCTTCGATCATCGCATAGACTCCTATCGTGCTTTTTCTGCAATATGCAAACTTAGCAGACCTGTACACTAAAAGAATATTTATACACAAATAACGTTTACGTGTACTTACTTGATGATACCGTCCTCGATGTATACGTCGCTGTCGATGATTCCATCCTCGTTAACGACTTTTCCATTCTTTATGAGCAATCGGTTTTGCGCGCTCTGCAATAACAAAGAACGAGTATGTATTTAAAATTTTGGTTTGAGGGGTTCGCGAATTTGTTAGAGGCACCGGGCATGCCTGCTTTCTCGGTCTAACGATAAGTTTCGCATCCGGCAGCGCATAAAGATTGTATGTAATTTATCCATCAGCGCCAGCTACTCTATACACTACTGTATGCTCGTGCGTAAGGTTCTCCTCTAATTTGGAATGTAGAGCACGGGCAACGTCTGTGACGAAGCGAGAGATAATCAATGAGCTCCTTTCCACTTTTTGGTAAAAAAAACCTATGTTTTTCTTTGACCACTTTGTTTCGCTTATTTGATTCTGTATTAATCGAGGATCGAAAGTAGATAAAAAAAACATAACGATTACTATGCATAAGACGCTGCGACTGTGAAGAGTTTTTGCGCATTCCTCCAGCGGGTTGGATAAAAGACTTTTCACCCTCGTGCGAAATGAGAAAGGGGAGCGTGAAAGTGTCTTCGGCTGTGTTCTGGTTGCTCAGCCACCGAGTCGACCACGGACATCTCGCTTCGCTTTCCTCCCTATCCCTCCCTATAACGCTAGCGTCGAGGCCCTTGTACACGCTTTCTCGACCCCCGGGTATAGATTTTCCGGCTGGCAAGGGCTCGTAGTCTGCTCGAAAACACAAACCCCATTTCATATATGCATAAAAAGCACCCTTTGGCCTCGAGCCTTGGCACTCTGTTACGCGATACTAATCCCTCGGCTCTGTTTCACCCCTAAAATGCTTCGTGAAACATTCGTTCACGAATCACGGAAGTTGCGCCGGGGTATACGCTCAATTGCAATTTTACGTGACGACTAAAAGTGCGTGAACTATTTCGACTATACCGAGATCGTATTTCACTGGGCAATTCTTTCCCAAATGCAAAAACTCGTATGAAAACTTGGAAATACGTAAACACGGATGCATCGAGTTCCGCAAATGGACAAGAGGTGTCTCGCTTGTAGATAAAGCTAATGAAACTTGCATCATCGGCTAAAGTACGCGTATCTATTCTGTAATTACAAAACGAAGACTGTAACGAGCAAACCATCATCGGTCTCTAGTGTCTTGGTGTCGACAAAGGTGTGGGCGAAAGAGACCTTGTCACGCGAGAACTAAGAGCCCGAGCGAGAATTCATAATAGACGGAGCATAGTGAAACCCATATAGTCGCGAGATGCGCAACATATGTTCTCATATATTTTTAGCGATCCGGCTGAAAATAGGCATCGATACCCGCGGGCTGAAATAGCCGAACGTAGAAAATCTTGATGGGGATCAACGTTTGACGGGATTTTCTCAGGGTATGACAGTCTTTTGTTGTTCCAAGTGTGGAGAAGCTAATCGACAAAGTCTATTTCTTTTTTAAACTAAAAGGAAGAAAAAAACTCCATGTAACGAAAAGATTCCTTCCTTTGAGACTTCGCTCGGTAAGTTTGCGGCATTGTTATTTCTCCAGGCACTCAGCCCATAAAGCAAACTTCTTTGCCGCAGTATTTTCGTGATATGTGCTAGAAATCCTCTCTTTTGGAGAGTTCTCATAAAAGTGTTTCGCGGGGTCGAAGCTGATAAAAGTCAGACCGCTGTTGATTCAGGCAGGTCGTAAAACCTAAAATCTTCACGTTGGAGATACGTGTACTCGCACCGCGTAAAAAAAGGAAACTCCGATCCGCTCGAACAGTCGGATAGACCAAGAGAGATTTCCAGTTAACTGGAATGGAATTAGATTCGTACGTGCTTGCCGGTAGAGAACGGATTTCCTGGGCGAGTTGAAAGTCGAAATGGAAATAGGATCGAGGAACCGTGCAATTCGGAGTGACGTCAAACGCAAATATTTCCTACAGGGTTGTTTATATATGGAATTGAATACATGGGACTTGGTCTCAATTAGTCAAGAAAGACGTTCGAACAGCACGCGACAGCGGAAAAGAGAATCGCACCAGAATCGATACCATTTCTCCGCTGTAACCGGAAATCGCCTTTATCCTTTTTTACACATTGCGTGTCTTGTCACGAACCGATCTCATCGAATCAACTCGAGGGGAGATTATCTGTGGATATACCTTAACTTCGAGAGCTCGGGCTTATCTCCGGATTGCCGGCTCGTATCTCGGCTCCTTTCGCTCACGGATCATTTTCATACAGTCACGAAACGTTGAAACCAATCCTAAATGGCACGAAGCTATAACTCGATCGAGTCGGGAGAATGATCCTCCTTGTTATACGCGATGAAGACTTCTCTTTCCCAGTTGGTGGGAAGGCCTAATAGTGGAACCCTATGACGCATCGTGGTTTATAGTGCCTCGGAGGAGTGCTTGCCGCAGTTGCGTCGCGAAGAAATCAATGAAAGATGCGCGACTGTCCCTTCAGGGTAGATACTATACTGTTCTTCTATTTTCTGTGCGAGGCAATGAGAAGAGGGAAGGAAGATAATACTAGGGTGTGGTAGAGCTCATTATGAATCAATCATCTTCTTCCAATCGCTTCGTCGCTTCTTCCTTTGGAGAATGATCGCATCAACATTACCGGTTCCTCAAACTCGCCCTCCCACCTGAACACACTTTCACTATTTCTGAACAAGTGGATGGGCCTACCTGGTCAATTTTGGAGAATAGGTCATGGCCAGCGAGAATTCGCCCGTTATCGTCCTTTTCGAAAGAGAACGAGAGATAGAAGAGGAGTCGTCTCGAGCGTTTGTTTGCAGTAAAAGCCCATTATAGCAACGGGGCTAAGCGGGTCGCGAGTTCTCGTTATGCACGGTCTAGTTTAGGTGGGAACAAAAAAAAACTAGTGTATAACACTACCAGCCCGGAAACAACGACGGGCGTAGGTCACACCTGGCTTCTCAGTCCTATACAGCTCAGTACCGCATCGTTTCTATTTATATATTCAGAATCAACAACCTGCGGGTGCCCGATAGTACTACCGCGCACTCTTTCGTGCGGTTTTATTGCTGGAATCCCTCTTCGTCTATTTATAATCTATGAAACTTTGTGCTACCGGATAAATGCACCTGCTCGTTTCGTTGGAAAGATACGAGTTGGAGGAAGGCTCGATTTCTAGTCTGCAGCTCGAAGCTTATCACGCAATATCGTTATACCCAGAGTTTTAGATTTTCTCACAGATTTAGCATATAACAGCGGTCGAGACGACCCAAATGTTTTCTGGCCCAAGTTCAAATACGTAGTTTCCTCGGAGACGATGGTACCGCACTGGACGACCTGGCAATAATCGTGGCTTCAAAAATGCGTAAGGGATTAAGCTCGCGTTTGGTCGGACGATGCGACACGTGCATATGCACCGACAATAGACAATTTTAACTTTCCATTCGGATGTACATGTTTACAGAAGATTAGACGAGTTTGCGTCGTGCACGCTGAAAGTTAATTTTTTTAATGCGCGACCGGGGAGCCGGTGCCGAGTCGAGGTCGTTCTCATAATTTTCCCAGCGTTTTCCCGTCTGTACACGAAGAGAGGAGAACCCCGCGGCGCGTATACTTCCCAGTGTCGACGAACTATCGATTCGCGCCCGCGGCTTATACTCGCTATATATCCAACGCCCGCACGTATACCGAACCCGTTCGCCCTTTCTATCTATCTATATACAGCTTCGCGTGTGTATATCGTTTGAAAGCTTTTGCTGTCGCGTGGGACGATTATTTCCCTATTTTATTTTTTTTCAAACATTTCTAAACGCACGCTAGCGCGCCGAATCCCCATATTCTTTTTTTCATAATGTAACCGCCTTATACATAAAAACAGTAAATTCTAACGGGATGGCTCGTTGTTACGGCTCGCGGATCACAGCTGACCCGACCACTTTCGAACGCGAGTTTTTCTTCTACTCAAGTTGGTATGAAATGTAAACAACGACCTGGTCGAGAAGTTAAAAAACAAAGAGTCCCTGTCCTTTTACGAGCGCGAAACTTTCTGATAAAACGATTAGATTTCCATCGAGTTTTCCCGTCGAGGAATCTCTCTTTTTTTTGTTTCTTCACCATACGTTTCTATGCCATAGAAAGAAATCGAGTTTTCGTTCGCGGCCAGGTGTAGCGAGACTCGTAGAAAATTCCTTTTCGATACGTGTTATTTTTTGGTTCGTATTCTCTCTCGGTAGCTAACAATCTGTAATCGGACGAGTGCCGATGAAAAGCTTCGAAACGCTTGGCAGTGTCGCAAGATAGGCGGATCAATAATCAGCCTTCGCGATTGCCCGAGTGTGATAAAAATTTCGTTTCTCGCGAGCAAAATACCGTCGTCCCTCCAACATTTCTCCGTACAATTAGATCTAGGCCACGATTCTCTCCCTTATTCCCCCGGAGCGTTTGAATAAAGCAGGCAGACCCTCGAACGATTCTATTACCAGTCGAATGCCGCCCTACAATTTTTCAATCATTCACTCGTCGTCTCTTCCCTTTTCCATGACAGAGCCCATTAGCCACATTTCATTCTCGACTCAAAGACTGAAACGCGAAGGTGCTAATGGGCCAGTACGACTTATCCGCCACGTGCAAACGAGCGGCTCAACGACTCGAGAAGTGTGAAAGAACAAATTGAGAGCGATGAATGAAAAATAAAGGAGCGAGCGTGGCTCGTGAAGGAGCAAGACGGAGAGGTTTGCCTGGAAATAATATCGATGAGCCTCGACGCTCCGACGCGCCAGGCCAACGCGATATACAATTACAAAATCCTACACGTCTCGTACTACGGATCGTAGACTCTGGCACGTTGGTGGTCCGTGGCCGGTGGGTACTCACCGGCCACTTGATTTTTTTTCGATTCGACGAGTGAACGAGTTTCAAGTGGCTTCCTATTACTGCCCACTTACTACTCCCATATAAGAGATGCTTTCCTCACTGTTGTTGCACCTGTGCACCTAACGCTGCTTCACGGGATAACGCTTCGCAAAACGTTCATTCTACGCTATTTCTGCTGCAAACGTTTAACCATTCCCGTAATAATATTATGGTCTGATAGAAGAGAGAGAAGCGAACGCTACTTTCAAGGTACTTCCACGTGAGCCTCGCGGGTACGCGTACAATTACGAAAGAGCTCGATCGTGATATGCGTGCATAAACTACGTTATACTATCGCTCTCGCATTCAACGCTCGTTTCATTAGTACAATTAAAACTTTGTCTAGTTACCGATCTTGCGATTAGAATGAAAATTGATCCAACAGACGCAACGCCCGATTTGGCCTACCGCGTGCAAAGTTAGATACCAACGTCCGAGCTTACGTGGGCAACAACTGCTCGCTTGCTGCGTTTAACTGTCATTGTTCATAAAAAAACAGTCGGATGAGCCGCGTTACGTAACGCCTGTCCGAATCGTGCGTATTACGAGTTATTTTAATACCTCGTCATGCTGATTATCGGTAGACGAGTATAAAATGATACGTTTTCCCCTTCGGGTAGAAAAAGGGCGTTCTGCCCATTGACAAAACTGCCCGAGGGCGCACCAATACCAAAGACGTATCCCTCTCATCTTTTTCTCTCTTGAGACTCACCTGCAGGTGGATCGGCACTTTTTTTACCGGAGTACTCATCTTCTCTGGGACGTTGGAGTGTGCGTGTATGCCGGTTCCTGGCGCCGGGCGGTCGATCCAACGCTGTTGCTGCTCTTTCTGTCCACCCACTGAATTTTACTCTTTTCTATTCTCGGCTCTTCACCTTGTTCTATTTGTTTCTTATTTCCTCGGTCTGGACCACCGACGTGAGATCTCTTCGTATTCGTCAACTATAAAATAAGACGCGTAAGACACGCGCGTTAGAGGAAGAAAAACTTATTCTCGTATCGACACACGCGCGAAATTTATTTTTACGCTTGCTCTTTCGCTTACTATACTATATTGATATAGTTTGCGTTGCAACTAGGAGATTTTTCGGACCTTGCTCTACGTCGTCGTCGTAGTTTTTTCCCGTCGTAATAGAGGCGAGGCTCGGTTCGGTTTACCCCGACACTTTGTCGATTTTCTCCTACGCGTATGTAGAAACGATAAAAAGCTTTCGAGCTTGCGCGCCTGTCGCAGAGTGCCAGCGATCGACTGATGTCGCGAACTCGCTTCGCGCAGTAGCGTCGTTTGTCGGAGATCCCGCGCCGACGCCCCCCACCTCGCACCTTATTATGTTCCCCCTCCTCGTATTCGTGTTTCTCTCTTCGACGACGCAGGACGAGGAAGAAACTCCCACTGCTTCGAATTTCGAGGCACGTAGAGAACTCTGTGATGTTCGACGTATCTTCGTTTCTCTCGATTTTATACCTTTTATCGTGACTCGACTTTAGGCACGTGCGGAACGGCACAGTTAGAGGATGCGCGACTATTGTCCTACTCTCTTCGTCATCCAGGACCGGTAAGAAATTATTTTATCGGTTTCGATCGACCGTAAAAACGAAAAGTCGTATCGACACCTGCAAAGAAACTGAATTAATACAAGTGTGTAAACTAACGTGACATATTAAGGGTTCGCTTACCAGGAGATCTTCGGACGGATACGTGATTACGAATTTTGTTTCGTCATTGTTTTGACGTAGTAAGTTCGATGAAAAAGATACATACACCCGTCTAATGAATCTATACATTAAAAAGTTGACATTTATTTGTTTTTTCTTTATTATATAATATATATATTTATACTTAACACTGTACCATCGAAGAGAATTCATAGTTCGAATAATAGGTTGAAAAGTATAGCGGTCACACTGTAACTTAAAACGAGAGAGGAAAATGCTCTTATACTCGACGTTCGATCCATTTATTATTCCATAAGGGCGGAGGGGGGTAGCTTGACTTAAATTATTAATAATCCTTTATAGAAACGGTAATGAGGATAAAGATATGATTTTTAAATGATCCATACGACATAATCATAGAAGAAATAACCAAGCAAGAACAGCTGATTTAAGAGGATCATCCGGTAGTACGTCTCTCGCATCACGTCTGTTCCAGTATTATACCAATTGAATAATAATCCTGTCTACTATTTTAAACAAAAATAAAATATATCATAAAATTTAATATTCATTTGAAATATCGTCGTTTGACCGATTTTATCATTTTTTCTTTCTTCCTTTCTTTCGTTCTTTCTTAAAATGTCATTTTTATCATCACCACACACGCTCATCGCTTTATCAATAACTCTTAATCATTATTCTCATCGTACCAATAGCTTTAACTATATAGATACTTCACAGATTTACAATGTCCTGTCCATTGTCAGAAATCGTGTTTGGCGGCGTCTTCCTTTCCGCTGCCTACTCGGGCTACCTTCTTATTATTTCAATTTTTTATACGGAATTTCACATCTCGCTCGTTAATCCGTTACCGATGCAAGAAGCACGCCGCCCTTCCTCCACTTCTTGTCGTTAGATTGTTTATACAAAAACCAGATAGATCTCGAAAAATAATCTATCACTTTGACGATGCGCGTGTCTCACACGCTCACCTATGTACAAATTTCGGTGCTGAACGGCGGCAGCTTCGCAAATCTCGAGAGACCGGAAGTACATTGTTTCGAGCACGTACGGTATTACACAGGGAATCTAGGACCGTCAACCAGTCATTCGTGCATCGACGAGTCTGTCTATTTCAACGCGTGGATCTATTCCCAGATTCATTTCCCGGCAAAAGAATTGAGGGGACCACTCGTATGGGCTGCTCATCGTTATCGATGATTGAGCAATGAATCTGGAACGCAAAAAGCTGCGACGATTGCAGGATGACTAGTGACGTTTCACGTCTAACAACACAACACAAAGTATGTATATACGGACATTCGTTGCAACGATACTCGAAAGGTTTCGCACTCGACAGGGTTTATTTTATTTTATTTTCTGCTTTCATTCGGCATTAGTAATTCAGAGTTATTTGATTTAGTGAGATGGATAGGGAGGTAATGTACAATTCGAAAACACCAATGTGAATTCTGAGCGTTTATCTATAGTACGGGCTGTTCACACGACCGATCGACGGGGATTTATGAACCAATGCATAAGTGGAAATTCGAGCCAGTTAAGGATATAAAAATTCAAAAACAAAAACGATCGAAACACCGACTCACAAATGGGAGAATCGTATCGTTTTTCTTTTTTTATCACTGCCAAAGATAGAAATATGATGAGATAGAAAATAAAAAGATACATCATGAATTCGTATTTTTGTTATCTCTATACCCTAGGCACTTTCATTTTTGTTCGAATACCACAGCTTAAAATCATTTTCTTTATCGAAACCAGATGTTGTATCTTCAACGAATGATTATAGAATACGAATGCTGAACGGTGGTATTGTGAACGGAACAAATGATCTCGCAATAATCTGTGCACTTATAAGTCTAACTTGTGTGCAAAGGTAGATCGTTATGAAATTGTCGAACTGGAAGAGTCTAATAGTTTACATGGAGCAACAGGTTCTCAACTGCGGAAGACAAAATCGAGAATCGAAACAATGAATAACAATTGCAATTATGTATTGTTTTTGTTTTGATCGGTAGAATTTATCGTTCGTTCATATTCGCGACTGGCAGTAAAAAACAATGAAAGATCGTTGAATCGAGAGATTAAATCGTGGATGGTAGCGCCGTTCGATCTCCACAAAATAAATAAATGGGTCATACTGCCCTTCGTATCGTGCCACCTTTCACAGACTCTTCCAAACTCGAGAATGAGTTGAAAAAGCTTAATCCTCTGTTATGATTTGCGTTTTCTCTCCTTCTGGGTAATTAATCAAGCTGATAACAACTCCTCGATGTCGTTCCAGAAGTTAAGTTCAACTACTGTTACAAAAATACCATTATTCCGAGCTACCTCCCCGGTATATTATGCTTTTGAATCTTGCCAGCCCACTTTCATTGCCCACAGTGCTTGAGCTTCGATACGCGTTACGAATCGTTATTCTCGGTGGGCTTTAGCGTGTGCACGGCACTGCAGGCCGCGCGTATCACGTTCCCGAGCCTCGAAGTGCGACAAGATACTCACGTATCAAGAAGTCAATTACTAATTCAAGGTAACTTCGCGATATGTATCGTAACGTCTGTAGAAAGCAATACAAATTTTTAAAAATTCACTCGACTCTGTTATAATCACCTTACTATATTTATTAACTGTTCTTGGTTGTTATGTTGTTTGTTGTATCTGTTTTTTCTTCGACTTTTTTTTACATAAAGACTCGCGGTGACGAGCTTACGCATCGCGATGCAATTGAATCGTTAGCTTGCTTTCGACGCTCATTTAGGCGTGTGTGTACCAGCGGAAATAAAATTATGTTTAGCGCTGATCGAGGGCCCGGGAGGAGATTTGTTTCTTTTCTTTTTGTTTCATTTGGTTAAGGATAGGATTTCAAATAGGAAATAACTCACGAAAAATTGTCACTTGCCATCTCAGGCTTAACTCTTTTTTGAGGGGAGTTTGCCTGAGAACGGCCCTCTGTAACTGGTCTCTTGACTTGAGGATTACTCTTGACCGCGGTCGTCGGATCTGTAGAATGGTAAGAGAAAAATTATGAAGAAAATCGTACGGTATGTAAGGACATGAACATTTTTTCGATAGAAAATTCTGATAACCGACCTTGCAACCACCTGACTTGCGTGGCTGGTCCATATCCTTTGTCGTTGCGTGCTGCTATTCTGAAGATGATAGCGGGTTTCGTAGTGACATCCATGTGCGCTGCGCTCAGCGAACTAAATGGCACAGAACACGCGTTTGTGGGACCGCAATAAACCCTGATAAAGGCCAATTGGGCCGGTGTCGTTGCGACTGTCGTTGCTTCGCCCGTGCTGTTAGGTACGGCGCTAGCACTTCGTACTGCGAGATATACCGAGTATTCGAGTATTGGACCCAAATGACTCGGCGGTGGTTCCCACGACAATTGAGCACCTTCCGCAGACTTTGAGATTTTTATTGCGCTTGGGGCACCCGGGAATCCTGGCAGACACGTTTTAAACGCGGATACCTGCAAGAATCAACGACGATTAAATTCACAAACGTTTAGCAATGTGTAAGTATAAATAATAAGCGATCGATTTTAGTACGAACCTCGCTCCACGCACTTCGACCACAGCTATTCACTGCTGCGACTCTGAATTTGTAAGCGGTGCCGGACTCTAATGGAATTTTACTTCTACCTTTGAATATATCTCCCAAGGCCTGAGACATATCAAGTGGCTCGTCTCCGGGAAGGTAATAATGTTGTACAGTGCAGGTTGTACCTTTGATGACCCCAACATCGTACCATTCGATGTCTTTCTTTTCTTCTTCGGTCTAATATTCGAATAAAGAACCTCGTTACACCAAACAAACAGATAATCAGATTTGCACAAAGATTAAAGAATCAACTTACAAGTTCCGCTTTGACTTTAACAGGTTGTTCCGCGGATCCAAGTGCAGCAGTTGCCAGTGTACTTAATGCTGTCGAGTCGTCTCCCGATTCCGAGCGCGTTTCATTCTCCTTCTCCTGCTTCACGATTTCTTTTTCTCTCCGCATGACGGGAGGTTCTTCCTTCATAACAGGCTTCGCCATTTCAATAGCTTTATGCAACGCTTCTAATTCTTGCTCAGCCGTCGTATTACCATTTGTCACAGATGCTGGTTCGTCCGCAGATTTATCCTCGTCCATGGGTTCATCGAGGCTCTCAGCTTTAATCGGCATTGGTGTTGCTGTTATGGGTATAACAGTCACCGGCATAACGGGAGCAACGGCACTAGTGGTAGTTGGTGCGATCGTAGCCGGTTCGGTAAGCATCGGTTCAGGAGCGTCGATCGATTTTCTAATCGTCGCACTCTCAGTGACTGGATCCTCAACGGATTCTTTCGCCTCGTCGTCATGTTTCTCAATACCGATCTCATCCTCTGTTGGTTCAAAAGTCTGGTCTTCCAGTGCATCCAAGAGCGCTTCCGCATCGGATTTTTCATGTAACGGCGGAAGATCAGCAGCCACAATGGTATTGCCCGCACTTTCTTCGCCCTCGACTTTTATCTCACTCTTCACATCCTTTTCCACAACCTGAGCGATCTTCTCGGCTATTGGATCTACGGTAGGTTGAGCAGCGGGCAACTCCGATTGTGCTGAATTATCCGCAGAAGGAGGTCCACTGATGATTTGCATATCACCCTCGCTCGGTGGCTCTGGTTCGCTCGTTCCTTCCGTCGCTAATTCGCTCGCTGGAGGTTCCGATTCAGTGGCATTTTCAGCCTCTAGAGTAGGTTCTTCAGTAGCACTTGGCGGATCTTCAACTTTTGGCTCTACTACTTCCGTGGGCTCGCTGCTCTCGGGTTCGTTCGACTCTACCGCAACGGGTGGTGTATCTTCTGTATTGTCGGCTGGAGCTGCGTCCTGCTCCATCTCTTGAGAATCTTCGTCGAGTAATTGGGCGGCTATTTCCGGTGGAGGATTTTGATCGGTAATTTCATCCTCTTCATCGGACGAGAGTAGATCGAATGCGCCATCGACTTGAGGAATTACGAAATTTCCATCGCCATCGACTTGCATAGGTTCACCAGAAGTTAGTTGGGATACCAGAGCGGCTGCAGCCGAAGCTTCATTTCCGTTGCAACTATCATCCGTTTTATCTTCTCCTATCGTGCCGTCGTCAGCTACCATGAAGGAGAGACCACCCGAGGGTTCTTGAACAGGATCTATAAGTCCTGCTTCCGCTGCGAGAGCTGCCAATGCAGCATCCGTCGTCGCAGGTCCATCGGAAGTCGAAGCTAACGAAGCCGATGGCTGTTTTTGTGGAATAAACATCATCTTGCTCGTATCGATTGCATCCGCTGAAGTAGTTACCATCGAACTACCAGTAGGCATTAGAGTAACAGTTTTAGTCCCGAGTCCACCGGCCATCTGGAGAGTAACAGGTTTCCCGGCGACAGAAATCGCGTCTTGTCCTTTTTGTATTTGAGGCATTGTAACAATTTGACTTTTCCCTGGATTGAAGAGAGTCTGTTGTCCTCCTTTCGTAGCAATCGTAACAGTCTTCGGTACGCCACCCTGCCCGGGTACAGTGATGGTTATCGGTTTACCGGAACTTCCTCCTCCCATAGCACCGGAAGAAACTACGATCATCTTGACACCTTGCTGATTCGTTACGTGATTCGCAGCGGACAAGGGAAGTACGTTAACGGGTGTCGTAAGATTTCCACCTTGACCAGCACCAGCCTGCGACGTAGTAACGGCTTGAACGGCACGTAGACCCGAACCTGTGGTCACGACAATTATTTGATTGGTTCTACCCACGAGACCTCCGTTTCCACCCGGTTTCGTGATCATTATTGTTTGCTTCCCGGCTATATTCTGTCCTTTGCTCATTGCTACGAGACTGGATGTCTTCATGGTAGTGAGCGTTTTTAGACCGGCGACTGTATTTGGGTTTACCAGACGCAAGATGGTTGGTCCTTGATTTAGAGGCTTTCCACCTGCACCCTGAACGGTTTTACCAGGGATTAAACTGACTTTCGGCATTGTAGCCATCATCCCTTGGCCAGTCTTAACAAGATGGACTATTTGTGGCTGACCAGTGATATTTTGTCCGGGTTTCTGAAGAATTATCTGCTTGCTCTGCTGCGGAGATGCGGTGCGCAAGACAGTAGCGCCTGGTGCCGTGAAACGTATCTGTTGACCCGGTTGCATGCTCTTCATTCTGATGGTATTCGCCGTACTTTGAGGAAGCATCGGTACGTTATTCATGCTGATTTTCGGCGTCGCCGCTGCAGCTGCGGCGAGTGCGGCGATGCCAGACATGGCAGCGGGCGTTTGAGCCACCGTCGTCGCGGGATTAGACGTAGGTAATGGTTGTGGCTGTTGCTGTTGCTCGATCGGGCTCGCAACAGCAACTGTCGCGACAGGAACGGGTGATGCAGCAGCCTTAACCGGCGTATTCGTGACGAGGGGCGAACGAATTCTTATGAGATTACCGGCAACACGAGGTGCCATGGGACTCGCGGCTTGCGCAATAACGGGTGATGTGATTGGTCTTTGTATGTTAGCAGTCTGTACCGGAGTTTGTATTCGAACAGGAGTTGCTTGAGGAATAGTGGGTCGCGCGGGTGTCATAATCGCGGGAATAATCGCTGCTGCTGTTGTAATCGGTGGTGAACAAACAGGAGTCGTGGGTGGTGGCGCCGAAGCCGGTGTTACCACAGGTGTGGTGGTCGGTGATGGAGCAGCTGCTGGGAAAGCACTCGTTGCCGGTGGCATGTCGTATTTTTGTATTTGCAATATATAGTACTGTGCGGAGGGTGTCGCTGTCCAGCTGACTTCGAGCGAGTGAGTTGATGCACGAACCAGCTGAACCCTGGATGGTGCCGGAGGTTTGCTCACCTCGAGATACCACAAATCTTTGCAACATACCTGAAAAAATGAATGAGCACAAAATTGTGTTATTAGACGAGACTGCAATTTCGTGCATTGTGCGAAATTCACGCCAAATCTTTCGTACAATAAAACTGACCCTAACCTGGTTGTTCCATGCTTTGCGATAACCGTCTCTCCCGGACCAAACATACAGCCTACTGTGAACCCCAACCGCACAGTGTCCAGCACGAGCTCGGGGAACGTTCTCTTCTAAAGAATCTACAGTCAACTGTTCCCAGGTCAATGTTTCTGTAATTCAAAAAAACATATTTACATAAAAAATGAATTTTTTCGTTGCATAGAGAAGATAAACTTAAAAAATTAAAACCCACCTAAATTTAAACATGCGAGAGTACTTGTGCATTTCCACTCTTTTTCGTGTGTGGCAACCTTCACGTCGTCCACCACGAGGGGCACCCATCCACCAAAGACATACATGCGATGACCGATGAGAGTGGCAGTGTGGAGCGAACGTGGCAAGGGTGTTGGACCATGAACAATTGGCTTGTTCCAGGTCATGGAGTCTACGTCGAGAAACCATAGATCCCCAAGACGGCAACCACTCATACCTCCGTATATAACGAGGCATGATTTTCCCGTAGTTCGATCGGTATAGGCTACTCCCGTGTGAGATTCCCGTGGTGGAGGTGCATGACCATGGGTTTGGGGTACTTCCCAGGAAGTTGCTCCATTAGGAAGCAATTCAAGGGTATAAAGGTCGTTTAAGTACCTCGGTATATTGTTCTTAGGGTCATCACTGTCATTTGCCAGGCCTCCGAATAAAAACACTTTATTGCCAATCAGTGTGAAACTATGACCGAGCCTGGGACAAGGCGGCTGTTCGTGTTTTGGTGGCTTGGGCTTCAGTCTCTTCCATTCCCATCTACTAGCTTGAAGCTCGTACAATTCGTTCGAGTATTTCCCATACTCTACCATACCACCGAAGACCAGGATTCTGGTCCCATCGACGACAAATCCATAGGCTGCACAGCCGGGTGGTATATCGCCTTTTGTCAGTGGAACGAACCATTGGTTCGTTGCTGAAAAAAACCGCATGTTTAGAGTGTACATATTATATGAAGTGGGAGAATATTAATTTAAAATTCCCGCTAAGGGCTTTACGAACGCGTCTCAGTTTAAGTTGGCAGCATTGGAAATCAGATATGGCGGAGAGGAGAGATGGGAGAAGCGCGAACGTGGACTGACGAGAAACGGCGGGTACGAGAAAAGTGGTGGGAGTGAGCATGCAGCAATGGCCGCTCCCGCGCGTATCAACAGGAAAAATGTCAGACACCCCAAAATTTTGATGCCAATTTTTTTAGACGAGCGCTCGGAATGATCGATGTAAGGACAAAGACGCGGCAGTATTTTTCAGGGGACGATTTTAGTGCCCGTAAGATCGTATGAAAGTCCAGACAACAAAGATACATCTCCAGTCCGGCCGGTGACCGTCATGTCAACGCGTGCGGCCATATTGGATCGCGGGAATCCGTGTAGCCCGAAGGGGCGCGCAGCCGAAAGGACGCACAAGATAAATAGATATGAAAAATCACCTGTATTGTAAACGTGTAATTCGTCGACGATGCCTTCATTACCACCGCCAAAGACAACCATAAGATCCTTGATGGCAACTGCCCTATGTCCATGTCGAGGTCTTGGCTGAGGTCCGGTTGGATTCGTGATCCGCTTCCACTTTAACATGGGTGCCGCCATGATGACCGTCGATCACATCATTTTTTCCATGTACACTCCGCGTATTACCCTGCGAGCAATCAGCGCGAGTGGAGGGATTTAGCTTCCCTCGCGAACGCGCAGCAACCCGAAATTAAATTTGACGACGGTTTTCTTGTCTAACACGGCGTCTTCAAGAAATTCTTTCGGCGTCCTCTACGTACCCGCGCACCCGAGAATTATCACAAACGAAGATTCGAAAGTTCGTACACACGCAGATTCGAGCGACACCAAAAGTACGAAAACTTGTCACTTTCGAAACTACCAACTCGAACTCTCCTCTATATACCGTTTGTCTGTATCATGCAAACTCTAACCTTTCTTTCGCTCCGAACTCAAGTCTCAACTTTATTCACGAATATTGTAAAATTCGCACCAGCAGGATTCACAGATATGATACATTTATTGGCAATATCGTAAAGAATGGACCGAATGGGCTTCGAAGAAAGAAATACCCGGCGGGTTTTCTGTAAGCACAACCCCGCGTACAACGGTGCTCCAAACGTCGGCAACCCACACGTATACAATTGGACCGTACACTATCCCAGCCGTCGCTAGCGAACCGTGTGTACGTGTGTTATTTACTCGCCCAATGTTTACGGCACTGCTCGGCTTCTCCACCGTGTCGTTCAAAGAGCGCCAATAGCACGGACAAAAATATATTTTCACGTTGCACAACCATCCCCGATATTATCTCCGGACCGGCTGTTCTCTATTGTTTTTCCGATATAAGGTTAACCGAGCTACGAATTCTCACGAGAACGTAATTGAATCTTCTGAAATGCGCGCATTGTTAGTTATTTGGGAACATTGAAAGTCGTGTCAAAAAAGAGAAACACCGCGGAGTCTCGTTTTACGCGGGCTTGATTCTTACTCACGGAACATATCGCGAAACGCGTATCAAAGGCCTTGCGCGTATACTTGACCTACGAATTTGTCACAAATGTACAATTATTCGTGGAATAATATCTTGCAATTAGCAGTTTGACGGCACGCATAAGCGGCCTGCACAATCCGCATCCACCATTGCACACACAACTTGCGTCGGTACGAGTCTCCGCTGCCAACCGTCTATTTTTTCTAGGAACTTTTTAGCCAGTACTCCATGGACCCGGGCCCTCTGTGGCTTCTGACGCGATGTTCACTCGCATAACATCCCCTATCTCTGGATTAAATCGTGCAATAGTCCAAACTGTAATATAAAAATCTTAACAATGAAAATTGAAAACAATATTCCTCTTGCTCTACCGAATGACAACAGCTGTCAAAATGATAAAATGATTTTCTTACTCCATCGGTGCACGATCGTAATGGGCAAATGTTAAATGTGGAGAATATGTAGTTCCGAAAGGGACTTTTCGTTATATGAAATGGTCAATCTCACTGTAGCACAGTTCACTCGACAGCAATTCCCCAGGTTTATGAGTGAATTCAACTTATTTTAACAAGTACAATATGTGTAATAAACGTTCAAATATAAAACATACCTTCCTTTATAATCTTTGGAAGAATTATTCAAACTTGGTTGCAGAAAATACACTTCACATTTTCCGAAGCAGGCACGATCACGGAGATCCAAAAATAATTCATAGTCCTCAAAGCATACTCGTTGATCCATTATGAAAGCATTTATATTTTCTATATGTTCACTGTATTTTAGCGCACCTCTTATCCATATCAAAACGATATTCATATATCGGAGAGAACTCGTATCATTCAGCCAAAAGAGCATTTTGGAAAATTGTGGAATAATGATACTTTTTGTGTGAACATTTTCGTGCTGTCCTCATTATACAATACCTCTCTAGCGATTTTTAATTATTAACATTGATAATACAGCCCATTGGCTGAATAATAATAGTCGTCTTTAATTGAAGTAATAATAATAATTATGGATTGTTACGAAATTTATCGAAACTGCAACGCACTTATCCTAAGTCCAATGCACTCCTTGCCAACCTGGGAAACCTCGCAAACTTTACATACTGAATCTTTAAATTGTGGATGATAACTCGCACCGCACAAGGGACACTTGACCTCTGGCTTTCCACGGTAGATCGGGGTATATGTAGCAGCACAGAGTGAGAAAGGATTGTGCTCGTCATAGGCCAGTTGATGCTCATCCACTGGATTTTTATCGCATGCCTACAAAAAAGAAATGTTTCATTATATTGGAGCTCTAAATTTGTAATGCATTCGTTTCCATGCACATTCAACGTACTTGTAGAATTTTGCGAACTTGTTGTGCAATTTCTGCTCTTGGTCCCAGCTCTAGAAGTTTTCTTGCAAAGGAAGCCGTAGTCTTGTAATTCTTGAGCTTAAAGAACATATTTACAGCAGTTCGCAAAGTCAATATCTGGTGAACTGGTTGGAGATTGCAATGTGTAAAGTAAGCAGCCATTTCGCAGACTCGTTTCTGTTCAGCCAAAGTTCCCTTTGGTGAGTTTTTTCTCTCAGATTCCATCTTCAATCCCAGTATATACTCCCTGCATATCTCGATGAGCTGCTGAGCTTCCGCGATATCCTGTCTCGTATCGACGACGAGCAGAGGAACGCTCAACAAAATCGCTTGAAGTTTTTCAATTGCCTCAATGAACTTTCCTCCAGTAGTTAGTTGATAACAAACTTGTAATCGCTGCACCAATTCCGCCAAATGCAAGCCTACAGCAGGAAGTCCTGTTTTGGGAGTGGCATCTTTCCAATTTCGTTGGGGATAAGCATAGAGAGATGGAATGCTTGGAAGGGAAGCATAACTGGTACGGGCACGGGCAAAAGTACTCAAGAAATGCGCCTGATAAACCTCGAACTCAGTAACACCGACTTGATCGTTCAATAAACGAAAAGCAGACTCGAAAGATCCTGCGAGAATATGATCGACGGCAAGTTGCGAATTGTTCACCCAGTGCTGTGAAGTTGGAATTCCCTTTGTCGGGGCAGAGTAATAACCATCTCCGGCACCCGCTATGGTAGACTCCAATTCCGGTGGAAGATCAACATCCTCAACTTCCCAGCCTGCGCCATCTTCACCATCTGCACCTGGCTCGCCACCCTCGCCAGCTTCGTCGTCATCGATTCCAAGCTCATCATCTGCTCCCCAACCTTCCACAGGTGTAGAATCTTCCTCGACGGCGAGAGCTGCGGCAACTTGGCTCTTCCCACGAGACATCATGGCTCCCTCAAAGAAGCCTTTGGATACTGTAAGAAGGGGCCAGTTGTTCTCAGCTTGCTGAACAGGAACAGGTGGCCGTAAATAGACTGCTCCACGTTCTAGATCACCGAGTTCTTCCTTCACGGGCTCGATCTGAGAGTCATCGTCCTCGTTTGCAATTCCATGGATCTTCTCAGTCACATACGCGAGAGAGTTTTGCCCTGAGTTCTGTAGAAAGTAATGATAATACATCAAGAATACTTACCAAGCTATTATGTTTCTGTAAAATTATATTATGAAAAGAGTTCTTACGCGAAGAATCTTGGCACGTTCGTAGATATCTCCCAGCAAAAGACTTCCCTGATACTGACCAGAAACATCTTTTCTTATCTCGGCGATCTTGGTCATTTTTCTTAATTTATCCAAATTTCCTGTAATTAGGTACAGGAAAGCAAGTTTTTCAAAGTTCTTTGTCCTTTGATAGCACATCTCGACAACCTGGTGATTTCCTTGTAACAAAGCAGCTTGAGCTAGATTTTCCCAGCATGCTTTTTGGTCCAGAGTTCTTGCTGCCTCCAGGGCAACTTCAATGTTGCCGCACTCGAGGGCAAGTCCAAATCTCGTTTTCTCGTCCTTTACGAAATGTAGTGCGACTTCAGGGTAGCCTTTCTGTTGCAGGTATGCTATGATGGACTGTCCGACTAAATTAGCCGTACGAACCATATGTAGAACTTCTTCGTACTTTCTGTTTATCAATGCCAGTTTGAATTTGTACTCCGTAGGATCGATTCTCAATATTCTCGGTCTACATTCGCGATCGAGACAGTACACTTGATTTCCCTTGACTCTCGTCACGTAGATGGGAAGATCGAGAGTTCTAATAATTCCATGATCGCCCGTATTAATTGCGTATTTTATATGGTTGCTTGTTGTATAAATGAACACTCCAGAATCGTCCCATGCTCCGGATTTAACTCTCGTATTTTCGCAAATCGTGCATAGTGATTCTAACTTGCGATTACAGATATTGACGACATGTTTGGCTAGAAGGGCTACATGAGACATATCACTGGACCAGACGACGTAGCGGCATTTGGATATCTTCACCTCCGCCAGGGTTCGCTTCCGTTGTACATCGAAGAGAATTACTTGATCAGTGTCATGGAGAAGGAGCATTCCTGTTCCTGCATAGAAAATCTCGTCACAATTTGGTATCTGGACTTTCTCCGTCACTTCATTCTTCAAGTTTTTGATCACGAGCTGTAAAAGAAAAACAATTAGCATTATATAAATATTGAGATGAAAGTAAATAATGAGGCATAATATAGAATACTTACTGCATGTGCTCTGTCAAGAACGGCGAAACGATTTCTAGCAACCCAAATTGCAGTCACTCCCGAACCTCTCTTCGTTTCAGGATCAGTATTTGTGTCTCCATCCCGTGGGATCATATACAAATCATACGTGCTGTTTTCAATATTTGCAGCAGATCTTGTGCAAATAAGTACAGCATTCTCAGCTTGATTATAAGACATGCTGTACGCAGGAGTTTTTCCACCTCCACGAATTTGCATGACTGAAGTATCTTTAGATGTTGTAAAATCTAGCTTTCGCAAATATCTCTCCTTCACATAGTAGAGAAGATTTCCATGGACTGCATAAGCTGGACGTTCTCTTTCAAGCTTGAAAATAATCATTCCTGAGTCATGACCAGCGGCAAAAAGATTTAGAGTTGGATGTGCAGCAAGAACCCAGAATCTCTCATGCTCTCTTCTGAATGTGTTAAGACAGGTACGTTTTGCCATATCCCACACTCTGATGCTTTTGTCTTCTGAATTCGAGAGAATGAGATCCTGTCTTGGATGAAAAAGAACGCAGGAAACATTGTTATAGTGTCCTCTGCAAGTGTCTACTTCCCAGGCTTTGAGATCATTCATTCGCCACATCTTTATTTGACGATCGTCAGCCCCCGAAACAATGAGAGGCAACGTTGGATTGAAACATGCCCAGTTTACTCCACGATCGTGCCCTTCTAGCACATGTCTGACCACTGCATCAGCTTGACCAAAAAGATCCGTCGCTCCTGGATTTTTCAAATGGTCTTCAAGACCCCCAGGCCCAGGAGCAACATTCTTCTTCCTGAGTCCAGAAATATCCCAGACACGAACGGTTTGATCGAGAGAAGCAGATACAATCATGTCTTCGGAAGGATGGAATTGTGCACACATTACATAGTGATTGTGTCCTGTGAGAACACAGATACATGTTCGGCTCTGCCAATTCCAGATGCGAATAGTCTGATCGTCGGAAGCACTGAGAATCCATGGATACTCGTGATGAAAAAGGGTAGTTCGGATATAATCCAAGTGACCCAGGAGAGTGAATATGCATCTTCTCTGCTTGTAATTCCATACTTTGATCTTATAATCATCACCGCCAGACACAAAGAGTGGCTGCTGATTGTGAAAGCATATACCACGAACAGGACCATCGTGCTCGTCGAATTTGTCGAGTAGAGTGCACATTCGATAGTCCCATAGTTGAATGACACCATTGTGCAAGCTGCAATGTGGGCAATGACGATATTATAATGTACTTGATACATTCTTACATATTATTAACTATTGCAGGAGACATAAACATATAGAAATAACGCGGCTGCCTATGATATAGAAACTTATCTCACGAAATATATGCAAAATCTGGCAGACGTCAAAAAGATACTAGGTTAAGCCGATACACAATTAAGACAATGTGTATAAACCATTATTCGAAGTTATTCACCTGGCAAGTACCCATGGGCGTTTGGGATGGAACGAGAGCCCCTTCACCCTTGCTGATTTCGTCTCGAATTTCGTCAACATTATTCTGCTGTGTGTTTAAACGTGTCGATCAAACAATCATCGCAGCCCAGGCGGTGTTTTAATCTTCGTTATTCCACTCAGAAGAGCGGGGACACGTCACTTGTTACCACACGTTCACTCAAGTTTACCAACTACGTTAACTTCGAAAATGCGCCATGTAGGCTGGTCGACCGGAGTTGATCGATGCGTCGTCCCCCGTCGAAATAGGAAACCTGCTTGTTACTGAATTTTATTACCTTCAGCCAGTACGAGTATTAATTCAATACCGACTGTTGACGATTTCGAATATACACAAATTATAAATACTAATAACATTACAAAATGATTAATTTCTAGCATTGCAATACAAAATCGTAATTATATTATTCGTTCCTTATTTTATCATAAATTCAGAAAGGTCTACGCGGTGCTCACTAATAGGTCAACAGCTGGTGTATTACTATTCACTATTGGCTGGGTCTGTCAGGTGGTGGAAATTGCGTCTGTCAACACGTCGAACACCAAGCCTTTTTGCTTTCGTATTTCCAGTGCTCTTGGCACATGTTCCCTCGTCAAAAGTCATTTGTGACAAGATTTTTACCTATCTTCCGAAAAGACTGTTAAATCCAAGTGGTAGAACACTAGGAAATAGTTATAGTTTAAGTAATAATTTGTCGTAAGCATTTAGGAATATGTTAAAGATCACTGATATTGTATTACTCCACTCCACCTTGCTTCTTGTCTTCTGCTTCGTTTATATCGCGGACGGCAAACTCTCGCCACCAACGAAGGAAGAATTGAAGACAGAGAAATTGCCACCCTGTGCAGCCTGTAAAGTGTTGACAGAAAGTTTCAAGAAGGTAAATTACTTCTAACCATAATTCTACATAAGTAAAACAAATCCGACAATGTTTTTCACTGAACGATTGAACACATTTTCAGGGCATTGAAAAAACGAAAAGAGGTAAATTCGAGGGCGGTGATAGCGCCTGGGAAGAAGACAAGCTAAGATCTTACGCCAAGAGTGAAGTGAGATTGACCGAGATTCAGGAAAATCTTTGCAAAGATGTGGAGAGAGGGGAGGATCAATGCCATGCATTGGCAGGAGAATTGGAATCCACTGTGGAAGAATGGTGGTTCAATCATCAAGATGAATATCCAGACATCTATGTATACATCTGTATAAAATTAGCAAAGCGCTGCTGCCCTAAAGACCACTATGGCCCTGAATGTACGAAATGTACTGGTTTTCCCAACAAAGTTTGCAACAATAATGGCAAATGTAAAGGATCAGGGACAAGAAAGGGGAATGGGAATTGTCAGTGTGACCGTGGCTACTCTGGAGAAAATTGTGCAGAGTGTGCCTTTGGTCATTATGAATCGTACAGGGATGAGAACAAATTACTCTGTTCAACTTGTCACGCTGCCTGTGCAGGAGCTTGCAAAGGCGCTGGTCCTGCAGATTGTCAGGATAGTTGCAAGCAGGGCTGGCAAATGATGGGAGAAAGAGGCTGCATAGATGTCAATGAATGCTTACAGAGTAATAAATATTGCCCTGGGAATCAATTTTGTGTTAATAAAGAGGGAAATTATTCGTGTCTTGGTTGTGATCGGGCTTGCGATGGTTGCAGTGGAGATGGGCCTGACATGTGCGTAAAATGCGCCGAAGGATACGAGCGGAAAGATAACATATGTATAAGTAAGCAGTTAATGAACATAAGAAAGAGAATCTACCAACTGCAAAGAGAATTCATTAATAAAAAATTATTCATTGTTTCAGACCCGGACATACTTGGTCGCAAAAGTACCGAAAATTGGGCTCGCTACCTCACATACTTTGGTCTTCTTGTAGCTACGGGAATATTAATCTGTCAACGCAACATTTACGCCGCGAGCGCTATTGGATTGCTAGTTGGCATTTACATATCGGCATCCGAATATATGATAGCCAACAGTAACGTCCAAAGTGCTATGCCAAATATGGATATTTTCGGCCCGACCGAATAGATGAGTGAAATGCAATATTTAATAATGATTTTATGTTTGCGGTAGTCAAATATCGTTATTGAAATACGAGAGCGATGGAATCAATGTTGATTCGGTCTTTTACATTTTTGTAAGAATGTTACGTACGTGCATCGTAAAAAAGGTATAATGGTACGTCTTGCAAAACTCCAATGTAAAATATGTGTATTATATGAATGCAATGGTATGAAAGATAGTATCTTTACTTGATTACTTAGGAATAAATGTGTAATTATATGCAACAATTATTATTAAAGATGGTTTGAACATTCCAATAAGAGTTTGTTGGATACCTGTCCGTGGACTTACTAAAGATATATACTTTTTTTTAATCTTCGTGTATAAAAAGGCGTTTGTACAGAACAAATGTAAAAAAAACCCCTTTTAAGAACTTTATAACGATCTTATCAACTATTACGCGACATAACCGTATATGACAGTATATACATAATCCGCATTAATTATAATACGAATGATGTAGACCTCAGATAGATGTGTAAAACACAAATATGATTTTGTAAGACAAGGCTTCTGAAATTGATATTGAAACATACAGTGAATATTGTCTCTTTCTGCAAATGGACGCGTCCTTTATTTTATCAGATTTTACATTCTTCCTCGTATTTTTGAATTAGTGAGGCTTGACTCGGTATGTATTCGCATCACGTACATATATTCACTCTTGTACGAACATTTCCTCATTTGGGCGAATTTATGTTGCAAAAGAGACTTTTGTGATTTTGTTTTATCATGAGCATGTTCATCGTAACCTACCTATTGCTCTTCACTCGCTGTCAGATTTTCATCAGGTTTTTTAAAAGTGTTGGAAACAAAAGGAAAAACATTAACTATTGGAATATTTTATTTGGAAAGTAAGAATTACGATCAAGCTGTATTCTCAAGTAGTCCTTTTTGTTACCTATCCTTAATAACCAAATAAGATCATGGATCATTGTAATTAGTAAGCTTACTCTATGAAATTGTTCTTTCTATTTTATACTGTTCCAGTACAGAGACATTTTATGAACAGATGTGACTTTTAAATAGTAGCAGATATAGTATTTTTAGGAAACCCGATGTCCATAAAGCTTCGATTAGTTCGGTTGATGGCCAACAGATTGCGAACGACTTATATTTTCTCATAAGTGAATGGTGCTATTTTGTCGTTATATACCCGAGAGAACGAACAGGTGAATGCAATACTCAGTTTAATATATCCATATTATAACAATTTTTGGAGGAAAGCTACTGCGAAAGTCTATGCAGCTTTTTTTATCCCAATCAAAAGATAATCTTACTCGTAGAATATTGCATTCTGAATTTTCGTACATTACAGATTTGTGTAAAATGATGGTTTATATTTGTATGAACAAGTAAAAATCCACTAAAGGGACGTGTAACATGAGTTTATTCTGTATTGTTTTAAAATATACATAATGCGCGTGTAGAGAAGGATTAGCAATAATAATTGTATAACATTCATCTCTCTAATAAGATCAACTAATCGCAAATTTGATGTACATGCTTTAAGGAACGATTAATAAAGCTATTACTTGTTATCGGTCTTAGTCCTCCAAAAAGGAATATCCACGTGGTTTCGGCAGTCAATCGTTCAAGCGTATTACTATTGAGTATGCAATGTGGTAAATTCTCAGTTGCCATTAATAACCATCTTTCGTCTCACCATCAGCTTTATAAAATCTCGCTCCACAGATTCGTTCGTCGATTCAATTTGTTTTGTTGCACGTAACACAGAAGATAAAGAAATGAACGAAACATTATATTTGTTTGCCCTTTCGTTTATGCACGAAAGCAAGAAACGTGTGGAATTGACCCGAACAAACAGCAACAAGCGATTTGACTCTGCATAATTACAAAAATTTAAGGTAAGCGAGGCGTATTAGAGAATTCGGTGCATTTGCCCTAAGTCGAGAGTAAAAATAACGTCTGCATCTTCCGCCAGGTGGAACTACCCATTTACCTTTCTCGTAAGTGCATTTGTTCCTTCAAACCTTGATATTTCCTCCATAGATAATTTTCGTATTGCAATACTTTTATCCGTAATATATCCATATTACAATTTTTGGGAGCTGTAACACAACAAGCGCCATAAATGAAAAACGTAAATTAATTTATTTACGACTAGCGGTACCCGGCATGCGTTGCAACGCCGTTTTGGTGTCATAATTTATTTGACACACAATATTTTTTGTTTTTTTGTTCATATGCGGAGTATAGACTTTCCAAATATAATCTATACTATAGACATTTTTGGCGATTGTCCCCGTATTTCGTTGATGGACATTGCAAATGCGAGTCGCACTGGAAACTGCAAACGTTTGAAATCGAATGGCATATATTTTGGTATCATTGGTATACGTGACAACAGTACATCATCTTTTCCTTCAAATTTTCTATTTTAAATTGTAGTTTCGCTGATATTGTTCATCATATTTTTCCCTGGAAGCCCAGTACCGTTGCAAAGTCGTGGTGGATTGATGTTTCGTAAAAGTATGATAGGCACGCCCATTTTCAATGTTACAACGTGCGGCGCTATGCCTGGTAAATGAAACGAATTCAGGAAGTCAGTTGGATAATTAACAACTTGTTCTTGATTAATAAAAGCAGCAATCGTCTTGTACGTTTCAGTTTCTCATGATATTCTCTTTCGAATCGTGAAATTTATATACTTGACATTGGTGTTTTTGCTGCTAATATAGCACGTTCCCTTAACCACATATGTTTTTTGTAGTTATGTGCAATATTTTCAAAAACTTTGTTAATTAATTCGTCTGTTATAGCTGATATTTTAAGAAAGTTTGTACGTCGTCGTATGTACTCTGTTTCCTGTCTTGCTTCTCGTTGCTCGTCCGTTTCTGAAGCACGTAATTTATTTTTCATTTGTGACTGACCTGTATATCTTCCAATCGTTTCCCGATTTAATGTTACGATTAAGGAAATTCATCTGGTCAGCGAATTAAAAAAACATATATTGATTAAAAAATCAGAATATAGTTATCAGGATCTGTAAAGTCATGTTCTTAAAATTTGAAGACTCGAGGATACCTTGTTCGCGGGACATAAATAAAAACATATTTTTCCTAAATTAACACGTACCTTTATGGGTTTCCGTGGTTTTTCCGTCTACGAACATTAAATTCAAAGCCATTGACGAACAGTTTTTGACAAAAATTGCAGAATTAATAAAACAATATCTAAGGAATATTTGTAGAGCTTCATAAAATTAATTTGTCTCGAATAATAGTAATTTTTGCGAGGTTAAGCATTCGCGGCACCGTCAAACATGCTGAATTGACTTCGCTTGTCACACAAAATTTTCTATTGACTTACTCGATACCAGATAAACCTCCTTAATTTGACATTCACTGCCAAATGAATTATGCAATCGATATGTATAATATCGAGTCGATCGAGCCGTTACAACAAATGCGTGTCTTTTATTTCGTATGTCATTTTGGTAGCATACTTTCACAGCTGTCAAATAATCTCTATATATAGATATACATAAATGTTAATTTTGTTTTGCCCCGTACGCGTTTATTTTGGCAATTAACATTATTCTACTAACGCAGAAACCTTCTCGGGAGTGCGAACTACAATTCACCAAATTTTCATCGCAATCGGACGAATGATATAGGAGATTACTCGTGACAGACAGACAAACAAACAAACAAACATTCTTCCATTTTTATATATAAGATATGATACTGTGTGGAATATATAACCTTTCCCGCCCAAAGATTTCAGTGTAGTACGCACATAGTATAACTAGTATGGGCACTCCGAGCATTTTCGAGGTTCGCGTCGATCCGTTCTGCGCATCCATCCGCCATGTTTTTGGGAGCCACCAATCAGAAACTTGTTTCATAAGTGGCGATGTGAAGCCTGTGACAGTCAGTTGAAAGGTTACAATTTTTGAAAACAACGTTGGAAAATAAGACATAAAATAAAATGCAGAAAATCAAAGGATATAAAAAGTGCAGTGTTAAAAATTGCAGAAATACGACTGCAAATTCAGAGTGTTCTTTTTTTCGCTTTGCAGTTTGCGAAGAATACAGTATAGAACATGTAGAATTGGAGGACTCAACAATTTCCTGTTTTTTTAAAGCATATCAAAGTGAAAGGTCTGCTTTTGGTAGCCTGAAAATGCCACATAACAATTTTATATTTTATATATGTTCTTTAGAAGCGATTTTTAATGATAATTTTGAAACCGTTATTTTACAAAAAAATGTTATTCAAACATTTTTGACAAAAGCTGAATCAATTATGTTTCAGCATCCATGTCAAGATTTTCCACATTTATTTGTAAAAAAGCTATTTTTCAGGATGCGTTTATATTATACTTTAAAATTTATAAATCGCAACTTTAAATCTAATTCTAATCAAAATAATTCAAATAAAATGATCATTTGGAAACATTTATAAACAATTGGAATAATTGGCTCTATATTTCCATGATATGTATGGCTTTAATTATTCACTAATTGTATAATTAATGTAATTTTGTAATAGATGTTTGTATGTCATTATGTAATGAATAAATGATTCATGTAATCATATATTTTTACTTTACTTATGATTACCGAACTCCTATATTTATGTAATGATTTATAATAATAATGATAGACATAAATAACAATTAGTTTTCAAATAATAAAATATGCAAACCATTTCACTTTTTTATTTTCTTATTTATGTATACAATCGGTTCTAATCTGTATAAATTAGTTTATATATATTTTCATATTTATATATATTTTCATCTTTTTATCAATTTTATCTAATATATTTTATCTCTAATAAATCTATCTCTAATAATTTTAATTTATTGACCAAAAAAAGCTTTTATTTGTTTTATTTTTTAGATAATTTTTAAATTAAAAAATTTCTTTTCCAATTTATAAAATTTATATACGTCCCTGGTGAGATAGTAATATACCGCGGGTTCCTAGAACAAATGATCCGTCACTGGAGGTTAGGCCAAAAACATGGCGGAAAATTGACGACAAAAAGATCAAAGTGCCGACAAAGAGTGCCCATACTAGTTATACTATGGTACGCAGCCGTGTTGCGCGTCGATGCGTCAACTTTTCGGTATGGTCTAACTTGCAAGAACTCATAAGAGAGACAACAATATGTACCTGGTAGTACCCCTTGGTACTGTCGACTACCTGCGTTGCTCGAGGGGTTCGTAAGAAATTGACTCTAGTTTCCTTCACCTACCGCTAGCTGGAGTCAGGGTGCTGCCGTTTCTCGAAAGCGAAAGAGGATCCGGCAGGGTAGTAGAGCCTTGGTCGAAGCGAGAGTTCGATATGCAATACTCAATGTAATATATCCATATTATACAATTTTTGAGGCAGGATCGAAAGACCTACCGGCAATACAATTCAAATATAAAATATATACTATTTTTTCACCCATCTGCTCAAAGTCAACCCGATTCTCAGACAATAATTTACATCAATCGTCTAATATCTTTACTTCGCTACTGTGAACTATAATCGTCTTCTGTTCCCGTAAAAATCTTTCGATAAAATAAAAAATAGCGCTCCCCTTTTTTTCGTATTTCTTTTAGATTCAGCCGGAGCCTGCCACGATGGCACCTGGACCTAAACCACGTGCGAGTTTGTTCACCCTTCCTCTCACTGCAGTAGTTTTGCCCCAACTTTTTTAACCCCCCACTGTATACGCAACAACGTATGTACGCAACCCCCAGATTCCCGAGGTTTACCCCTACTCGCAATAGCTCGAAGGGTTGTTTTAAATAATAATACGCGAGTCCCCGATCGAGAGAAGAGAGAGAGAGAGGCTTTGCTCGTTTTAGACTTACGTAGCAGTATGTTACTGGCAAGAGCATGTGCCTCTTCTATCCGTGCCTCAGAGTACAGTTTTTAACTTTCATAACTCTTTTATACATATTTTCTGGTAAATCCCTCGTACGCAAGTAGCCTAAAAATTGTTGTTACAAAAAGATAATCAGTGCTTTAACTATTCCATAGTTAAGTTTTTAATAGACTGAATTAAATTCATTGGTGAACTTCATTAGGATATTTCTAAGTGCAACGGACCTTAAGCAGTTTTAGTGCAACGCAGAAATAGGAGTGCATTCTTTACCATAGAAAACATTTAAAGTAGTGATCTCTATAACAGTTCTTCTATTTCACACAATCGATATCAACGTGGACAGTATTTTCCCTAATACGCTTTTTTCGCTCCAATTTGATTTTGTACACGGTTGGTAACGGTATCAACGAATCGTCTTTGAAGAAACACTATCCGATTCCTTTTGGCAACGATGAATGTGTAGCGTGTAATGGTACTTAGCCAGAGGGACGAGAAAAGTCTCCTCCTTAGCCTTCCGTCAAATTTTCTTCGTTCGCTTCTCATCGAGTGTGAGAGAGAAGCATACCAGACGATGGATCCTCCACGTGGCTTTGGTTCTACCGGATAGGTAAGTGCCGATCGCAGCGTTGCTCACTCGAGCATAGCAGAGCGGAATCGATGATGCACGCCGGTGTGAATTCGTGATCTAGCTTACCCTCTTTCGCTCTATTACCAGAGAACACGAGTCGTTGGCCCAGCGAGACGCTCAAACCTCTTCCTGTTGTCAGACTCAACTCTACAAACCGCAATATGGAAATCCAGATTCCATCAGAATCAAGCATAACTCTCAAAAATGAAATGTAACGATCAGCCTTCTTTCAACTGCAAAAAAGAATTCTCCACATTAGCTACCTAATCGATCAATTGTTACGTTTTTTCGTTACGTATTCAAACAATTGTTGCCCGATTCACGAGGAGTTTCCAAGAGTACCGACGCGTATTGGGCATCTATAGAGGTAGTAAGTTCGAAAGTGACGAATTTCACTCGACTCATTACCCCGAGGCGGGTTGGATGCAACCCTCGGCATAAAAACTCAGCGTCAACTCTTGCACAAGCGAGAGCCGTTGGAGGCACCGACACAGCCGCGCGTAGCCGGTGTGTATGTGGAACGCGTGTGCTGAAAAAAACGCAGCGGGGCGACCGGGTGAAGCTGCCGCTGGGGAGAGTTAAAAAAGAAAGGGGGATCGCCAGGTTTCTCGGATCAAGGGTGGCCCCTTGCACCCTATACGTATATTTCTCTCAATACCGTGTCATCGTGGAAGCGCGTCGCCGTCAGCCCGATGCCAGCAGCCTTTCTCTCGCGTCAACCCCTAAATTGCGCAAGCGTGAGTTTACGAAAAAAGGGGCGAAAATTAAAAAATAACGGTAAATCCGATCGCGAGTATTGTTGCGGACTTCCATATCCTTTCTGGCTGCCGTATGTTTCATTTTTCGAATCACCCGGGACGAAAAAAAAGAAAGGATCCTCCTTTTTTCGAAGCGTGTAGGTATCGGCTTGCTTCCTTTTATGTCGAGCCACGCGATTATTGGTATATCGAGCTCGATTTTCACACTCGCGTTATACCGTGCTAGAAACCGACCCGGTAAATTATCGCTAATCATCCCGTTGCCTTTTTCCTCCCTATTTTTTTAGTGCCTGCTACTTTGACGACGAGCATAGAATTTCTTCCTAGTTCTATTATATTCCCTCAGTTCTATAGACTTTTGTCACTATAACGAATAATACTCAATCTCTGAATTCTCTTTCGATAGAAAAAAAAGATTCGAGTCAATGCACGGAGGGGATATAAAAAAGAACGGAAGTAAATTCCTAAAAACTAGCGCAAAGTCCGAGTAAAAGAGAAAACGTTATCGATTCACGGTATCCCATCACGATCCATCGAGCACGGATTGTATAAAATCTTGTGGACCCGAGAGTAATTACAAAGGCGAGAGGAGAGAGGAGCTGAAGAGTATATGGTCGCTGTGTGCAAAAGAACAGGGAAACCGAGGATATGTACCGGTTGTCCGTCGACGAGCGGCTAGCTTTCTTGTTTCACGAGCTGGACCGTAAAACTTTTTATTAATGCAACCGGAGCGGGAACGAGCGGGAAACCACGAAGTGCGCGGTAGAAGAGTTTCTCGAAAACCTCGTGCTTCGCTTCACAATACTTCCTACGGTATTTCTCTACAGATATAATACACTCGGTACTAAAAGTATAACGAAAAATTTATATATATGGGAGAGACAAAAAAAAAGTGATGAAGCTGCGCGTGCACCAACGCACGCAATGTACATTAAATTCGTTTCTCCGAAGGAGAAGAGGCACACACCGGTATTCCTTCTTCCTCGGCAACTCGATTTTCTCCTTCTTCCTTTCGACCGGTTGATACCGCGTCCCCCGCCGGCTCGTCGATCGTTACAACATACTCTCCTCGCGTACGTACTTTTCTAAAGTCCGAAGCGCACGTCGCGAATTACCGGTTGTTTCCTCGCGTCCGTGCTTTATGACACACTCGATCGGCCTTCGGCTCATTATCGTCATTAACTCGTGGACGGTGAAATCGACATTGTCTTGGCCTCTCTCTATCTTCAAGAGAGAGAGGCCAAGACAATGCGAGCTATAATTTTCAATCGATAGACCGTCCTATCTTGGTCATACAGAAAGAGGAAGAGGAGTAATAAAATATTCATCGCCATCTCCTCGCGAGATCGAGGCGCGAGCGCTCACACGTGCAAAAGGGTTTTTCTTTAAATAATTCATAACCGGGTTCTGGATAATTCTTTCGGGTTGCCTGGAAATAGAAAATTATTATTATCGGTGCATATGGGAATAAGAGAGACGCCATTTTGCGCGAAGTGATGGCATCGTCGATGGCGAGTGCAGTAAAGTAGCCCTTGGTCGAAGGGAATAAAGGGAAACGTGTGCGTGGAGGGGTGTGGGAGCTACGAGGCAAAGGGACAACAGTTTTTCCGTTCATTCGTTCTCCGTAGAGTTGGGTAAAGGGGGGAGGGGTCGAGAACGCTACGAACGTTTTCCATGGTGCTGGGGGTGTGAAGGGATCGCCGCCCTTCGTACGTACCAAATGTCAGCTCATTGGTCGTTGGAAGTGCGTCGAACACTACGGTAGTGCTATCGATTATTTGTCCTCGATTTCTACCCTCGATAATAAGCTAGCTCTCTATTCTCTATGCCCCATCGAGAGCCAAATGGTCAGCACACGCACAAACATCGGGGCTAGTTCCTCGTTTTTAGCGAGAAATACGGGGAGGTGTGGTCTAAGCGTTGCCGGTGCGAATCATCCTACGGTACCTCCCACATTTTCCATGCAAATGGTCGACTAATTAACCCTTTGATTCGATAGGAAATCGGAAACACTTTCGTTTTATTTCCATCGAGAGGATCGACTTACGTATCTCGATAAGTACGAAGCCGACGACAATTTAAAAGAATTAAAATTTGGTTGGCACGGTTAAAGGATCGAATCGTTTCAATTCCCATCGTTGTATCAATATCTCAAAACCATAGCTGGAAAGTCCGATGGGAATAATTGACGGGAGAGCTCGATAAATTCGAAACCATCAAACCATGTGCCCTTTCTCCGCAAACCAATATCGCGTATAAATATATCGCGGAGCACGAAGCCTCGAAGGGTGAGAGAAATTGTTATTGGGATGAGAGGCCATCAATCCTCCGCAAACTCATCACCACAGTACCACAGCAGCTTCGCTCTTTTGCTCTTTCACCCTCTCGTGCTTTGAATATCAGCGAGAGAGGGAAAGAGAGTGAGAGAGAGAGAGAGAGAGAGAGAGTGAGTGAATGCGCGTACGCATATTCTCCCCGTTTGCGAAGAGTAGGGAACGGGCCACTTTGTGGCACCGGCAATAAAATCAAATCGAGAGCGCAGTACCGGCTAGATTGTAGCCATACTTCGTTGCGTATGACATGCGAGATAATTAAAAAATGATGCGAAATCTGCTCGCCGGTAGATTCGCGAAAAATCGCTAGTGTAAAGGGCGAGAAGAAGGACGACGACGAGAGTTCTAGTTGCAGAGAATTTAACAAATTGCTACTGTCATGGAGCGAACGAGCGGGACAATAGGTTTTTTTGAATAAACTGCCCTCCCGGTCTATCGTACGCACTCTTCTAACCCTTTTTCTCGTTTCGCCCTTTTCTATCAAGGACGTCGAGCCACTCTTTATAACAAAAATCCCGAAAAACGATAATCCGCTTTTTGAAATCTGTGAGATACGTTTCGTCCTAAAAACGTTAAGTAATATTACTCGATCAACCTTTAAACCCGTTCTGGCATTACAGTTTTGCAAACGACAAAGGGGAGAGAAAGTGGCAACTTCACCATTTTGTGGAAAATGAGGCAACGCGAAGCTTTCGCTTTTCCAAAGAAAACGCGTCTGTTTTTGTAGCTCGAGTAACTCGTATACCGATATAATACGTATACGCGTTGGCTAGAGACATGTGAGAGTCCACGTGCCGTACATCCAAAAAAAGGACCAGGAGAGAGAGCGAGAGGCTCGTGGATTCTGAAAGGCGATTGGCGGTTCCAAGTTGCGTGACGTAACCGAACGAAAGTCGTCTCGCTGACTGGTCCAGCGTATGACGAGGGGAGAGGACGCGGAGCGTTCGGGGGGAGGACATATCGCGGAGATAGATAGAACGCACGCGGTATACTCGGCGCGGGGGTGGCCTGACGAAGCTTTTCTCCCTTCCCTGCGATCTCTTCCCTTTTTCCATCTCGCAACAATCGTATCTCCCCACTCGGGGAGTCGTCCGTCGCTCGCTGATACGCGCAGTGCGTCTCGCGATTTTGCCAAAAAAAGATCGGCGAGTATCGCCCAACGGGAATTAAGTTTATAGACGTATTAACGAATTAACTAATTAACAAATCGATGGTGACTAAATGACAATGGAAATAAATGAAGAAGCGGCGAGCGTGACGGAGAGGGAGAGGGGGAGAGGGAAGGATAGAAAGAGAGAAAGGAGTAAAAGTGGTGGGAGGAGGACTCGAGCGGCGCGCAGGCCGCGAGTGTCGGAAAAGCCGCGAGTGAGCGAGCGAGAGGGAATAACGCGCGCACGGCGCCGTGGAGAAACGGCTTGGAGCTCGCACGAGTCATACCAGCAGCACTCCGTCACGGAGACTCGAAGACGGTGGACGCGCGTATACATATCATCATCATCATCGTCATCACCGTAATCATCATCGCTGCTCTCTCGCTCTCTCTCTTCCTCTCTCACTCGGTTCTTCCGACTCTTCGGTTCTCGTTCTAAACTATAATAATCATCCGTTCACTCGGGCCCGACTGGTCCCGGAAGGGACTCGTCGGAAAGGGCGAAGACCTCTCGGAGACTCGAGGTATAGGGATCGTTGATCTCCCGTCGAGAAAACAAAACTCCGAAAACAACCGGCTCGATTCGTTGTTTATCTTCCTTCTTCCTCTCGTTCGCGACGAGAATTCGCGTTGGTTCGACGAAAACATCGTAGACGATATAATCAAACTCAAAGTGCCGTCGCCGACGTGGGATTTCCAAATTGCATCGTCGTTGGGCATCGCTGACGGAGGAAGAACGAGCCCGAGGAAATTCGCCGATTTCACACGAGCAGGTAAAGTTGATCCTAAAAAATATACGCATGTGGAAATTAAACTCGAGTTTTAGCGATTGAATATTTCGCGGTTGGTACGTCGCGTTCCCATTTCGCGGGATACGTAGAGAAATTATTGGAACGAATAGGTATTGCACACGATCGAAACTACGTAGATATAGAGAGTCTCGCGCGGCGCGCTCTTGGGATTGTCGGACGGCTCGTCCGTAACTATTTCCTGGTAATGTACCGCAGTGATGCGCGGATCGTTCCTCTTCCCTCCGGGTTTCCGTTGCACGATGTTGGACGTGTCTTCGCTGAGTGGGACGTACATACATGCGGCACGTACTCGTTGTTATACGTATCGAACACGTATCGAGAAGCGCGTCGGAGTCGAGCGAGCGACCGACCGGCCGGCGTTTCAGAATCCGCTATACTAGGCCACGGAGAGCGAAGCTCCATAGGTCGATAGCCCCGTGGAGAGAAGGAAGAGCAGTGCGAGCTCTTCATGGTTTCGCTCGGTCCGCGAACAACGTGGAATCTGTGCTAAATTCTCTCGCGAACGGTCACGCTCCGAGATCGTTTCTGAATGCAAACGCTCGCGAGATACTCGCTTCTTCTCGTAAACGCCGCGGAGGATGCCTCTTTCGTCTACCCTGAAAATAAACGAGAAATCATTATTACAAAGGCCGGGGGGAAACGAGCGCCAATTCTACTCTTAATCCTTCAAAGCGGTACGCTCCAATTATTTTCCTCCTCGAAAATGCCAATTAATTAAACCGTTGTACTTTCTCCGCTCTTTGTGCCGTGCACGAGAATTCCACTATATCATAATATCCCGTTTGTCTCGTCACGAATATAATATACGCACTCGGGTACCACGAATAATTCTCGAAATAAGAAATGAATGAAGATCTCCGTTTGGTGATTTTGTTGTTTTGTTTTGTTTCTTACAGTCTCGCTGGCTCAGTAGGGAGAAGAGAGAGAAGAATGGTGGGACCACACCGAACGCGCGGCACCGTTACTCATCTCTCATCTCGTCTCTCATCCGTCCGAGAGACTGAATAAAGCCCGCTATACAGATATTCTCGAACGAAACGAAGCTTTTCACGGGCTTCGTTGTACAATCGGCTGGCACGCTCCGTGAGGGCTGGGAGGACCACGGAGAGAGCCACGCACAGCATTACCTCATTAGTGAGTATTTATTTTCAAGGCCACGGAGAGAAGCTGCGAGAGAAGCTACTCTCGGCGTTCGACACTCTCGTGACCGTAATCCAATGGTTAATGACCATTTAACTCGGCTCGTAAGAGCCATTAGAAATCCCGAAGAAGACGAGAGAACGTACCAAGAGAGTCCCTGGTAATATTGAAATTCGTCTCGTAGGGCTCCCATACTATATCGATCCAACTTACTCTCGATCGGTACGGCTTTATTCCTCTTGGCTCGCGACTAATTGAGCCTCGTCGTATAATTAATCAACGACCAAGGCTGAAAAGTTGGCCCGGCTGACCCACCTAATACCGATCGACTCCATGAATCATTCAGTTTTGGCACACACAGACACACACTTTTTCGCACCGTTCTTTTTTTTTCTTTCATTCGCACCATGGATCATGCTCCTTATAAATATTTCAACCCTTCTCGACGGGATAAATAAAAATGAACGAGCTTTCTCTGGCCCACTGCCTCGTCTCCGGGCCGGGGGTGGAAAGTTTGTATAAAAAAAAAGCTGCTGCAGGAAGATGCGGAGAAACGAGAGAGGCAAAAAGAAGAGAGAGAGTCTCTGTGAACTGTAACGATATTGTTCCGCCCGAGGCGAACTATGTGTATTATCTACGAAAAAAAAAGATAAAAAATGGATCTACCCAGAGAGAGAGCAGCAAGCAGGCTTGTTTTTTTACTGCGATGCAGTTTACTTCTGTAGCATGAAAATCTTTAAGACTTCGGAGAAGTAATTGGACACGCTTTGTCCGTTTCCCGCGAGATATTATTTATGCTCGCGGTAAGAGAGACGGAATGAAGGAGAGAAGAAACCTTCGATACGCCTCGATGGATCTCGGTGTCATAACGTTTCCTGGCAAAAATAGCCGAGAGAAGGAAAAAGGAATTTATTGCCGCAACGAGAGAATCGAGGCATTTTCTCGACTCGGTTTGATTTATCTCGCGGGAGAGAAGTTTCTTCCGTTGTTTCGAAGCGGATCAAGTTTCTGGAAATCGAAGATCGACCGGTGTTTGAACACACAAAACGGTAATACGAAAGAATCGAGGTAATTCACTTTTGTGTTGCGCGAGAGAAGGAGGCCAAAGATCAATTGGCCCGGATCGAGAGCCTTATCTCTCGGACTGGCGCTCTTCCTGGAAACCCCTCGAAGCCCCGGCTTAATTCTTACAAAGCTTTTTTCTTCCCACGTAATGACGGAGCTGCTGCACCGAGCTGTCCTCCCGAGTATCGAACTCGTCTCTCTCTCTCTCTCTCCCTCTCCGTTCTCTCGTTCGTTTACCGTTTATTGCTTGATTTTCACGGAACGAAGGAGCAAAGCCATGTAATTTAGCTCGAAAGAGAGGTAGTGAAGCGTTGAGCTCACGAGCGTTCTGTCCACGCTGCTCAACCCTAATATCCCTCTCCCCCTCGATTCCCCCAACGGAGAACTTGGAAAAAAAACGTTCTCACCTGCGTATTCCGAGAGTTTCGCGAGGTTTCAACCCTCGACGAGGACAAAGTCGAGTTCGCACCGCGTTATGCTTCGGTTGCATCACGTTCGCGGTGCACGTACAACAAGATCGAGTGGTGGCCGCGAGTGAGCGAGCGAAGCCCTCTCCCCCTTACGTTCCCGCCTCTCGCTCCTCTCTCGTAACGGACTCTCTTTTTATCACCGGCGTGCGGTCTCTCTCCATCGTGGACCCGCCAACGGAGAAAGAGACCGAGTACGAAAAAAGAAATTATTGCTATCCTCGCCACTTTTTTGCACGCCTCGCCCAACATTCTTGCATCTTGCGAGAAGCTACAAGTGCAAAGAGCTGTTGTATATAATAGGAGGCGAGAGCGAGGCATACCCCATCATCGTCGCTTCTCACCAAGAATGATGCGCTCTTCTCGCTAAGAGGGGTGAAAAATTGTAGTTAAAAAAAGAAAGTTTGGCCGTTAGAGGGCGGAAAGAAGGTATTACGTCGCAAAACTCTACAGAGGGTCGCTCGCTTTTTTTTCGCTCTCTCTTTCTCTTCAAAGAAGTCACACGTCGATAAGCTTCCGTCATTACGCGTGGGTGTTTCTCAAGATGGTTCCTGATGCCTTTGCCCGCGCATGGTCTATAACTCTATACGAGATCGAGTCGTGTTTTTTTTTCCCCCAAGAAGGAGGAAAGGGGCGAGAGAGAAAAAGGAAAGAAAGGGCGCTTTACTTTTGGGCAACGCTCTCGCGCAACACAGGATGCCCCCAAAAATCCCTACGGTTGCTATGACGACCAAGCTGGGACGAACCCTGACCCTCGTTTTTACCCGGGCAGGGGGTGAAAAACTGACAGAGAGAGAGAGAGAGAGAGAGAGAGAGAGAGGGTTCGTTCCCGTGAGCTTTCGAATAAAATTCGATTCGATGTATGAAAAAATAGGCCACGGAAGAGTGAGAGACCAATCAATGCTCGGTTTTTTCTGTGTCACAAATGTCGAGGATGAAGGGAAAAAAAATAATTGCGTCCGTTCGAATTTCTTGATTTCATTAAAGTTTTGACGCGTGTGAAATTTCCGAGGAAACGTCCCAAGTTGGTAAGACTCGTTTCCGCGTCGCGGTCGGTGGAAGAGTCTTGCGCGACAAAAAAATAAAATTGCTGACGCTTCTCGCATTACCCGGACGTGTCCGCCAGGGAGTACGTGCCCCACAGCTGGTTTCAACTGTGTTATACCCGTTGATACCTTCCATATATATACGTTCCATACATATAGACGATTTTCTCCGGTCGGGTCGGATGGAGAACTCGGAAATCAAAGTACTCGGTGACCTCGAACCGAGCACACCACACACGTATACTTCGAGAGAGTACACCCGAGAGCCGCATCGAGAAACTTAGCGACTCGCATTAACGTCCACCAGGCGGTGCGCGCAGCATTCTCAAATCCTCTCTCGACTCCTTCTTCTTGGCTTTCCCCTCTCCCGGATAGAACCAAGTTAGCTACCTACTTGGTTCGCCGGGTCAAAGATCCTCTAGGAGCGTACCAAGGTACATTCGCTACTTACGCCGCGCACACACACGTCTGCCTGCAAATTAGATCCGTCAAATTATTTAATCGACTTTCGTAAATAAAAGATGAGATAATAAAAATCTGAGAAGGCTCGAGAATCCCGAGTTTTACGAGGAAAATAAACGTCCCCTGTCTACCCTTGGTATGATTCGAGATTTACTCGGGGAGTCGCGCTCGTTGCTGCAGATGTCTGGCTCCCTCTCTCTCTCTCTCTCCCTCTCTCTCATCCATCGGCGAAGAAAAGAAACGAATATAGTTTCCGGGAGTGGATGAAAAACCGCGAGATCGATTGTATCGCGATGATCAAGGGCCGAGAGTGAGAGAGAGAGAGAGAAAGATAGAAAAAAGGGATAAGGGCTGCGAGCGGAAACCGAGGACCTGGCGGCAACGAGTGAACCGATGGTGCTGCTGCTGCTGCTGTTGAAGAGATGAGGGTTGTGATACAGAGAGCGAGAGAGAAAGAGAGAACGGAAGAGAGAGAGAGGGAATGCGGGATTAAAATGGGGAGTGAATGGTAGATTGAGGATGATGGGGGTATACGGACGAGGATATCGGATTATAGCCATCCTACAGGATATAATTGAATTTTAAACTCCCTCAGTCCTATGTACACACGATATCTTTTGAGTTATTATAGCTTCGCTCGCCGATTCTCTCAGTCTCTTATCCGTCTCTCTCTCTCTCTGTCTGTCATGAGCGCAAGTTTTACCCTTTCGGAAATGCATTTCACTCGCGCGTTTGTTGGAATAAAAAAGTTTAGGGAATTTTGGTAAATTCGATCGAATTTTAGTGATAATATTGTGATAAAGTTTAGCCGATGGTAAAGAGAAATAATAATCGTTGATAAAATAGGGACGAGGTTTGATTCCCTTTCTGTCAGAGGAGTAACGAGTCTCGGAGCTTTGAAGCCGAGCGTGCATTTGATCGCGCACACGTGCATATGCGCACCCCTGGCTGTACTCTCTTCGATTAATTTGCTAGACCGGTGAACCTCAGCCTTCAGTTTCCGTTTTTTGCCATCTCTCTCTCTCTCTCTTTCGTACACGGTTGAATAACGAGATACAGTCGACGTGTGTGTGTGGAGAAAGGTTGCGAGATTTCACCAAGTCTCGTACGTAGGCCGTTTCTGCTTTTGCTCTCTTCGAAACTCTCTCGCGGTCGTGCCAATATTTAATATCGACAGGCCTCGTTGTACATCGCCTCGTCAAGACCTTCGCGTGTTAAACTAGGATAGACGAGCTCGCCAAGTTACGAATTGTTGATTGAGGCTAAAATACGAATCTCAACGGTTCACGGTTTATCGTCCTTCTGTTTGTTTGCGTGTGTTTTCGCAAATTCCCGGCATCTCTTTGCTCTTGAAACGAGAATGGGTAAAAAGAAAAAAAAATTGGTCGCTTCAAACGGAGCAATTGAAGGAGGCTATCGGGAGCTCTCAATCAAGAAGCGACGTGCTCCGCGACGTGCCCCTCGAAAATAGTCGTCTCTCCGTAAACTTGGAACGTTCGATCCTCCCTACTTCCCTTCCCAGCCTCGTTCACCAGCCGAGAAGTTTCTCTCGCTGCTTCGAGTCTGAAATAATGAATCGTGGATGGCGAGGACGCCATAGAACTGGGTCACTTCGAGAAGACACGCCAGAGCCGAGAGAGCGAGAAAGACGAATCGTGACTGAGAAGGTCCTTGCGCGCGCGAGAGGTCGCTTTGAGCCGCGACCAGAGACATTCTCAGAGAAAACATATTTGCTTTATTTTTTATTTAAAAACCGCGACACAGAGGAAGCGTAAGCGAGCTTCGCCCGATTCTCCGCGCGTTTCCCTAAGGACGAATATGAATTATTCATTCGCCTATTATACAAAACAATTCTCTTTCGTCTCTTTCGTCGTCTCTTTCACACATACACACAGAGACACATGCAGGCGCGCGGAGAGAGAGGAGTAAATTTTCACTCGAAATGTAACTCAGGCTCGAACCCGAGGACCCGAAAAGAATCCTGTTTAAAAAAATCCTTGATAAAGCAACGAAAGGAAAAAGATAAAACGAATGGCTTGGGTGTACGCCTATCAGTATCGTAAGATCGGAGTCCGCGTGCTCTCGAACCCCGGAGAGTGAAAAAGAGAGGGACCGAGAGATATCTCTCGCTTGGAGAACCTCTGCGAGGAAGAATGCACGCTTCGAGCATGACTCGTATTTACCGGCTGACTACTACGATCCACACAGCCTCCTCCTTGCTCTCTCTCTCCCTTCCTTTTCTTTCGTTTCTCCATCCACACGAAGAGAGAGAGAGAGAAACGAGAGGATTCCCTCGGTTTGTAGCAGCATTCGGGTCCTCTCGAGATTTCGAGTTTATCGTTAAATTCGATGATTCCTCGTTGAAACCAACGACGGTGGATTCAAAATGAAAAGAGAGAGAGAGAGAGAGAGATCTTGGAAGAAAGTCTCTCGCAAAACAGAGTTCCATGAAGCAATAATGCGCGAGCGAGAGAGTCTCTCGGTGGGCAATAAGACCAGAGGCTCTCGCGCGCACAGCCTCGACGCGGTGGCTAAAGTCCTCTCGGTACGCCGGAACGACGTTCATGCCCCGAGGAGTACAAACTCCGGGCACGCTACACGCTTATATACGTGTGTACGAGACGAGGAGTCCTACTCGAAGTATATACGAAGAGACACTATATCGCCCGCCGACACACCGCTGAGAGAGGTCCTAATGCTCTCTCAAGGGGGCCTTAGGCAACGAGACAAGATAGAATGTCGAGTCGCGAGTCGCGAGTCGCCCCGACCGAGAAACAGACTCACGAGCTAACATACGTTTCGTATACCGTCCAAACGTCTAAAACGCTTTTATATACGTTTACGAGAGAGTATCGTGCGAACTCTGTATCGAACCGGCCAGTTAACCGTTCCAGATCGCATCGAGGACTCGTTTCGATTAATTAACGAGGCGTTAATAGCCAACTTTACTGGAATTAGGATTTTAGAGCAGATGCCCAATAAGCGAGTAACTCGTAAAGTATATCGAGTATACCAAAGAGGTACGTCGGTGTTTTTTTTTAAACATTTTTACTCTCGCTGATTGAACCGTTTTCCATGGCTATGAAAGATCCGATTATAATCTTTCTCTTTCACCGACACGTCTCTGCATTACCGGTGACGTATGCTCGCGAATCGCTCGCACAGAAGTCCCTCTCGCGCTGCCTCGTTGTCGTCCAAGGATCGTAAATCCTCGGGACTCGTGTTCGCAATCCATTCGTGGATATAACCCGCACACGACGACCAACAGCGTTTATTGCAGCAAAATGCAGGGTCCTGGTTTCTATGACTCTCCTTCTCTCTCTCTCTCTCTCTCTCTCTCTCTGTATTTCTCCACGAGAGTCCCTCTTGGCTCTCTGCTATCGCAACCGAGAGTCTTTCCCTCTCTCTCTCTCTTGGATTTGCAACTCGTGTTCCCGTTTGCCTCGAGCTCCTCTCTGTGCAACGTGAAACGCGCCACGTTCTTCGTACTTTGCTACTTTTCTCTCTATATCGTCGGTTTTCTCTCTTCTCTCTGTCTCTACGAGGCTTCGCCAAGACCACGAGGAGGATCCACTCGTCCGCTCTGGTTTTTTATCCCTGGAATTTCAATGAGCAAAGTAATTACCACGAAAACCCTAATTCACGGTTTTTTTGTTTCAACGCAGGAGCAAAAACGAGGGGAAAAAAAATGAAAGCAGAATTTCCGGATCATTAGAAAGACTTTTGTATGATCAGAATTCAAGTACACTCGGCACGGCGAATGTTAAATATGTAAAGAGGGTTTTGAATATATGAGAAGAATTTGGTGAAGCGCGGCTGAGGAAATAGCGATATCGAATATACTACGGAATAAACGATTCGCGCCCAGACGACCCAATATTTGCTCGACGTATGTGTCTGTGTACGTGTGATTGATTCGATTCAATCAAAAGTGAATTTGAAGATGTCGAGCTTCTCAGTGTTCACGACTATGTATTTCTCTCTCGCGAGAGTTCCCACCGTATGAATCCAAGCGGAAAATACATCTTCGAGAGAGAGAGAGAGCCAAAGATCTACTCGAGAGGATCGTCAGATTTCGAACTGGCCACGAGAATCGATTAAGGAGCATGACTCGACTCTCGATCTTCCGAGTCAAGGCGCATCCCCCGCGAGTTCTCTCACCTGCCCAGGAATTCCGGTCGGTCGCTTTAATTTCCTGCTCGTTAGTTTTTCACGGAATTTTGTGTGAAGAAAAAACACGAAACTAGGTCAATGAGTGTCGACTTCGTGGACAAGGATTGTCTGAGAACGATTGGTGCTTATTAATTGCTATCGACGCCCTCGCCAGACATCGCGCCGAATGAAATCATTGATCAAATGTTTGATCAATGATTTCGCTCCATAAATCTTGATGAAGCCAAGTCATTAATTCGTCCTCGTGATCGTTTTTTTCTTTCGAAACTCGTCGAATTGCATCTGTCGCGACGGATATTTCACGGATACGCTCGAAAATAAAAAAAACGAATCATCGAAAATAAAATCTATATCCCCGGCGTTCGATTGAACTCCGGCGATGCGGGGAGGCTTGTTTAACCGGAACAATGAAGAAGTAATCGATTTTTCGTTATTGGCCCGTGGAACTTCCGGTCCATCGAGGGAGGTCGAAACAAAAAAAAAATGAAAAACAAAAAAAAAGAATAGGATGATCGCGAGGCAAAGAGTAGTCGGGCGTATTTCGCGCGACGCCTAGTCGTCTCTCTCGCCTGTCGGGCACTTGTACCAACAACTGTGCGCTCTCCGTAATCTAAAAATACACTCGGAATTTGCTTCTTTGCAAATGTGCGCGGTTACACACTCTCCCGTCTTCTCTTTCTTTTCGCCTCGCACACGTGGAAAGCTGGGTGAGACTCGCGTTGAAAATATTTCGAGAGACGGACCTCCTCTCTACGTCCTCGACGTCCGAGAGAAATATTTTTCCAGCGAACAATCTCCATGGCAAGAAACCGTGTTGAGTGTACCTACATAATAACAAACACGATTTTCCACTATCGGTGCGTTTCGTCATATCGAGCTCCGTCCCGAAGGTGCGATCGCTGCGAGTCTCGACCACCGTATAAATCCCTCGATTGCTTTTTTTCTCCCCTCTCTCCTCTATAAAGAAACGAAGGATTGCAACGATCTCCGAAGAGAAGCCGTTCGATAATTCCGTCCAATACCGCGCTTCTTCTAATAACTCACGAATCGCAATTAAATTCCTCTCGGTAGAATTGATGCCACGTTAGCGGTTACAATACTCGGAACCGCGCCACTTCAAAGTTTCCATGTAGGCGAGTGTTTCTTCTTTTTCTCCGGCAGCTCGAGTTTGCGTACAGAAATAGTAGGAATATTCGACATGGAATTTCTTTCCATCGAAAAGAATTTTTTTGTTGTTCTCTGTAGAGGAGTCGGCGCTTCCTCGATGAACGACGGTGGAAAGAATCAGTCGAGTGCCCCGAGGAAATCACGTTTGAAACGCCTATGTCTCTCTCTCTCTTTCTCTCTCTCTTTCGTTCTCACTCTGGGTAAAGTCTCGTTCGTGGTACGTGCTCGAACGATTATTTCTCAAAGATAATGGAAGCCGACTCTGATTTCTGCCGCATCACCGAGAATAAACCGTGAGAGATCCTAGGCTCGCTGGCCTGCCCGCCTGGCTACCCGTCCCGCCGCCGCCACCACCGCCGAGTTCCAGCAAAAGTACGGCAACGCCAGAGAGAGAGAGAGCGAGAGATGCCCTGGTACTCCGCGCATCAGCGTTCTGGCCGTCAGACTTCTTCATCTCCTCCAGCATCGCCGGAACTTCCTTCCTGGGCCCGTATTTTCCTCATTCTACTGGAAATTCCCATCCCTCGTTGCACCATCGCTTCGTTTCATATTTTTCTTCTCCGTTCTCTCCCTCACATCGCTCACTCGCGTCGTAAGAAAACCTTCCCTTCGATGCCCGAGACCGGAAGAATACCTGACGTCCATCAATGCCTTCCAAGTTTGTTTGACGTCCACGTGTACCTCGTGTCCAAGAACTCGAGGGCTAAAAGAGAGCAACAGAGAGAGGGAGTGAATGAGAGAGCGAGGGAGCGCAGGAAACAGTAACTCGATATTTCAACTCCTCGGGCGTTAAAGTTGCAGGCGCAAACCAAACCCGTATATTCCATTCCTCGAGATTTCTATTCTCGATGCTTTTAGATTTCAAAAGTCAATCGTGGACGAGAGAAGACGAAGAAGAAGAAAAAGCAAGAAACGCTTACAAACTAGCGAGGTTGGTTTATGAACAAATTGAATCAGCCATTAGGGAGATAATACATGATTTATCAGAATCGAGAATCGAAGAGGCAACTCCTCATTAAATAAATATAGGATCCTCGACATCGGTATAACGAATGTAATCGAATTGCTGACCCTCCAAGCCCGAGTACTCGTATTAAAACGCTTAACAAGTATCTACACGCGAGACCAACTTCCTGCGATAAGATTAAATGACGACGACGTGGGGAAGGTTTCAGGTATGTTTTATACGCGTATATGAGATATAATCGACGAGAGAGCGAGAGAGACGCGCACATACACACACACACACACACACACACACACAGGTGCGATATCTTGCAAACACGTGTTTTTTTAATCTTCTTTCGCTCGACAGTCCATGGCGCTCTTGGTATTTATGCGTCACTTTCAGTAACATAGACACTCTCTCGCGTGTACGACCGGTCGGATCGCGACACACACGTAGCGCGTTTAAAGTGCGTTCTTTTGCCCCCTCCCGTCTCCTTGTAAAGTTCCCCACCGAGGAATATACGAGGGCTATTTCTTTCGCTCCAGAATGCGTCTCGCGTCGATAGCAGCCTTCATTGAGTCATTAAGAAAAATTACAACCACCGGTGAGTGTGCCGCTTCGCGTTTCATTTACAAATTATTTGGTAAAATCGTATTTTTTTACGTGGCTGATGGGTGCGAACGAGTCTCGGATGAATGAAACTCGCGGCCGAGGCAAAAAAGCGAGAACGATTTCACAGTTACGGGTGCTCGGTATCAAAGTCGATGGACCGATGGAGCGTGTCCATCCTCGAGCGAGATGGGATGGGATAGAATGGAACGGGACGAGGAAGAGGAGGAAAACCGATGAAACTCGACCACCCGAGACAGGAGAATCGCCGTGGCCGATATCTCCCCGCGCCTCTCGCTCGCGAGGTACAAAATCACAGAGAAGAAACCTAACCGACAAATACTGCTTTCTTGGATCGTGTGCATTCTCTCTCTTTCGTCTCGAGGGTTGGATCGCGCGAGAGAGAGAGAGAGACAGAACTCGAAGAGAACCCGTCTCGATGCACCGAGAGCGCAAGAAAAGCCTCTCTCGTTTCGCATTGTCCTCTCGTACCGTGTCGAATAGTTCGGAGCTTGGCCGTTTAGCCACTCGGACGTTGGTTAAATCGAGACTTTCACTCCCGGCAAATACAACATTTTTTCCGAATCTCACGAGAACGAGAAGAAACTTCATAAATTAGTCTCAGGGTGTTTAATTGACTTCTTACGAGCGATCGTTCTTTCTTTTTGTTTCCCTCGAATCGTTTAAATTCCCATTGTCCTCGTCCGTGACGAATTTACAGAGCTACCGCAGTTTCGGTCGCCCGAACCCCGCTACGAAACTTTCACTGGGCCGAGCGATCTAGCTTCCTCCTTCTTTTTATTCCCATTTTTTATCGCCTCGGTTCTGGCTAATGGTTTCTTCTCTCTCTCTCTCTCAGTTGCTCGCGACACGTGTTCGGTTCTCAGGTCATCGACGATTCGCCCGAGAAGTGACGAAAAAAAAACCGTCACCGTTCATTGTCCTCCACCCTACCGCGAGAACGGGAGAGGAGAAAAAAGCGCGGGATCGGCTTTAAGAGGATTGCAGAAGCGATTTGGAGAATCCGTTCGAATCTCTACCTTTTTTTTATTTTCGTCGTCGCAACGACCATTTTATTTCTCTCGTATCGAGCTCATCGATGTTGCGACGCGACTCTTTATTCACTCATCTCGATGGTATATTTACTCGTGACGATTTATCGCTCGACTCGCTGCTTAATGTATTTGCCCGGATTCGGTACGACTCGTGATCTCGCTCGTTGTTTCCCTCTCGCTCGGCATTTATACATTAACTACGTGACATTTGAATCGAAACTCGGAGATCACGAGTCGAACCACTGACTTTTTTTCGTTTCGCTTCACGAATTGACAGTCATTCAACGAGAATCGAAGATTTCGTCGGGTCAAGGTGGCTCGAACCCGAAACATTCGTGACGGATGATCGACCGAGATCTCGATGAAATCGACGTTGGGCGATCGATCTTTTGTGTTTTAGAGATAAAAGACTCTTGAAAATAATTTCTTCCCTAAAATTGTACCGCCAAGCTTTTCCAAAATATAAGATACGTAGTAGAAGAGAGAGAGAGAGAAAGACCGAGATTCCCGGGCACGAGCGAGATGCTCCTGACGGGATGTGGAGACGGCGGGGCTTCGAAGTTGGCGAGCTCGGAGTGCGAGAGAGAGAAGCTCGATTACTCACGCAGCACCTAGTGAACAGCCCCCGGGAACCAACGGCCTTGGTTCTCGATTGCTCGTGAAGCTGCTCTCGTATATACGCGCGTTTCAGAGAGATCTCGAATCGAAGAAGGGGAGAGCCCGGTTAACAGTAGAGAGAGAGAGAGAGAGAGAGAGAGAGGCTACTACGACTCTGTGCCTGGAAACGGTCCCGAGAAACGAGCCTCGCCGGTTTACTGTTCGGGGTAACGTACCCGGGACGAGCCCGAGGCAACTGACGAGATACGCCAGAGTTCTGCCTCGGTACCGAATCACGGACTCCTGGATAAGATCTCCCGAGATCCGGAGGATCAACGAATTTCCGTATCGTGGTCAGATTTTTTTCGCGATACGTTATTCTCGATTTTTAAATTATTATTTGACAGTGCGTATCCACGTTTTTCAAACCAAAGTTCGTTTCCACATCCGCCAACTATATGAGAGATACATTCCCCTCGGTTTATTTTTGGCTGGATCATGAAATATAATGAACGATAGAGCGGAATTTTTCCTCGTTAATTATAAACTAATTGACATTTGGAAAAGTGACATTTGGCCAGGAATCGGACGGGTAGCTGGAGCGAGCGAACGAGCGAGAGAGTAAGAAAAGGTTATTCGACGATTCGCTCGACGGCCAAATATAATATAGAAATATAAGAACGTACATCTCGCGAAGAATTTCCTCCATGTGGCAGATGTTCAAAGTCGAGACTGATAAAATAAATTAATCAGCGAAATCTACGGCGAGAGAGAGAGAGAGAGAGAGAGAGAGAGAGAGAGAGAGAGAGTGATAGCGTCGTAGTGACGTCGGGGTTGCTTGTCGTTGGAGCAAAGCTCTCGCATAATGTATAAAGCGCAGGAGTATCGGATAGCGAGAGAGGAGAGGTGAGAATCAAACCCGCGTGTGATTGACGCGATGCCGTTAGCCGTCGACGAGAGCGAACGTCGCCTCTCTCGGCCTGTCGCCGGGGTGAATGCTCTTCTCTCCAGGTCCCTCTCTCTCTCTCTGTCGCTCTCCCTCGACCAACTGCGCGCGGCACAGTCGGGCTAATTGTCAAATTATAGAGATTAGAGAACGTTAATGGACAGACGGACGACACCAGCGGAAAACGGCAGGTTCGTACCTCGCTGGTGTACACATGCAACTGTACCTCGACATCCCCTCGGCGTCCTCGAGAGTTTCCACTATGCATGCGCACGGACTGCTCCTCGTGTCCTTCGTCGTGGATGCAATATGCTCCGGGACGTTGCTTTTCCACGACGATTATGCCTTCCACTTCCACCTCCACGTCCTCCTCCTCCCTATACCTCTACCTCCTCCTCTTCATCCTCCTCCACGGAGGAACTACCTGCGCAGAATCAATTCACACCGCTGTAAACCTCCCGTATACGAAAATTCCCCCGCCAAGCACGCACGCAGATGCAATCGAGCAATGTGCAACCCTTCCCTTATCAGAACTCGAATTCCCCCACCCGAACGGTGGCGCGCGCGTTTCAACCCCGTTCGCCGCCGATGAGGGATGCTTCCCGCGAGATGCAATTCCTCCTCGATATCATTCGAGTCCGCGACACGCTCCAGGGATCATTCCCTCGAGCTCCAGCTTCCGGAACTTTGACGATACACTCGCGACTTCGGACTTGTGTGTTTGTACACTCGTGTTCATACCGACCACTGACTTGTATTTTCATTCGGCTTATCCCCTCTTTCGACTTTGAATTCCTCTCTCGCCAACATCGTACAGCTCCGACACTTTATTTTCATTCGTATTCGCGAACCGATCTGCTCTCACGGTGTTCCCGCTTACTTTTGTTTTAACCGATCGTTGCGACTCGATGAATTCTTGTGCCTCCGGGGAACGATGCAAAAGAGTCTATACAGTTATTTTTCCGTCTGTTGCAGATATAACACAGTGACACGGCTCGACCGGACTCAACTAGAGGAGAATAGAAGAGAAAGTAACGCGACCGGCGGATTGGAATCTACAACGGATGCTCTTTATGCTTTTGATTGTTGCTCAGAAAGCCTTGTTATCGATATTGGCTTTCGGGCAATAATCATAATCACGGAAGAGCAATAATTCCTCGATATCGAAACTCCGTATACACGTACAAACGAACGTGCCATCGATATGGAAATTAGAATCCTGTGACTATGCGCTCCACCAGTTTCAACCTTTCATCAGATTCAGTGATCTAAATGATTTATACGGAAATATCATGTATCCAGGCGTAAACGTGATTTTTCACGATTTCCCGTCGGTGAATTGTTCAATAAAAGACTATATAACGAATTGTCTACCTACGAATTATTCTATTCTATCCCGATATCTCCCATTTACCCGATGAAATCGAGGATTCCCGTCATCTCGCAGCGATTGAATACGACTCGAAGCTGCGGCTGCGATACTCCGGAGATTCGTAACCAACGATGGAATCGAACGTTTCCTAGAAACACAAAGAAAAAACAAATCGTTCCAGTATTTGTAGAGGCAAGAGATAAGAGAAGATATAGCTCGATTTAAGGACTCACCTTGTACTCGTTCATCTATCGCTGTCGGGCAGATGCGTATTATGAGAAACGTTGGCTCTGTTTGCAAACAACCGTCACGTGTTGACGTCCGATAATGGTTCGGTTAGCCTCTAGACCTATGTGTATATAGGTTCTTATACGGTACCTCGAGGTATAGAGCAGCGGCCGGAGAAACTCGCGAATTTAATAGGAAATCGACGTGACAATGCTCGCGTACGGGCATCGCTTCGCAGCCGCGTATAATCGACATTATGAAATCTATTTTCGATTGAGTTCTCGCGGCAACGAACTCGCGCACAGGATTCATCGATCGTTCGCTCGATATAAAAAAACTACTCTATATAGGTACAACTATACGCGACAGAGTTTCGAAGCTGTTAATGAACTGGGAGAAATGGACCGACAGGCACGACGGCTAAAGTGCTTTTCTAAACGAAATATTCGGATGTTTCAACCGCGACTTTGACGGCTTCAAAAATATTTACCGAAAGAAAAATTTCACGCCGGTGTCAGCGACGAAAACATTCACGTATGAGAATCGAGCTACTAGCAGGGTAGGTACGTGTAGTTCGGGCCATGATCAAAATCTATCCGAACTCGTACCAAAGTTACAAAGGTGAAAGAGCTGAAATATGGAAAGCTGGGAATACTGATATACATAGATAGGGAAATGGATAGGACGAGCTATTGTTTAAATTTATTCGTAACTAGCCAAAAGTGGATAAGGTCGGGAAGATAAAAATTCAGAAGGATGGTTCGTCATTCGTGAATCGGTTAATAACTCGAGACATGCTAAATAAGGAAATAGGTAGTTCGGGCCATTATCAAAGTCCATCCAAAACTGTCCTGAAAGTTGAGAGTAGGAGAAACATAAAAAGTGGAAGATTCGAGCGATAGGAAGATAGGAAAAGCGGATAGATCGGGCGATTGTCAAAGTCTATCCGAAACTATCCGAAAAGTGGAAAGCAAGAGAGACCGAGTTAAGTGGGAATACGTTGATGGTTTTTCGTCGGTGAAACCGGTGGACGGGAGAATCGTAAGGGCGCGAATATTCGCGCTTGAAGCGCCACCCCTTGGAATTACGGGGGATGAGGTCGATATGGGTCAGACATGTAATATTTAAATTTTAAAAGCATTCCAAAGTTTCGTTAATTTGACTCGTCTAGTTGCGAGTCCACTCGAGGAGCAACAGCTACATGATACGGCGAGGCATCAGCATATCCGTATAAAAAGAGTCGGAGGAAGGGAGAGAGGGAAAGGGCTCTGTCGTGTGTTGTCTCGTAACGCGTGAACCTGGATGCTGGCTGCCATACGCAAAGAGAGGGCTGGTTGGTGAGGGGAGGAGGTGGGGCATGAGAAAATGGTCGATGGTACGGGGAGACGGAACAAGGATCGGTAGACAGCGTTGCTTTATAGTTGACAGATTGACAGCCGGTCGCGCGAAACCCGAATGAATATTTTATCTCGTTTCAAGCCTGTCAGGAGAGGCGAGACTCTATGTATAGTTTGCCCTGGCGAACTTTCGACCTGAAATGACCCCGCGTCCCTTCGCCTCTCCTCCATTCTGTTAAATCTCCTGATGCAAGACGCACCAGACATATTCACCTGCTCATCTCTCAGCTAGCTACCTATCTATTACCTACCCACTACGCCTCTCGATATCCGTCTTTCTCGCTTCGATCCAATCGAGCGTGTTTAATTTTGGCGACGTACCGGCATAGGCCAAGGAGTAGGCGTTCGTCCTGGTGAAAATCGGTATGCACGTGTGTAAGAGATATAACTCGTTGTCGGGCGCTCCGGTCGTCGAATAAATTATTCGATCCTATGCCCTTCTTCTCTACCGTGCATATCTACCCTTCTCTCTCCCTCTCTCAAGAATCGCTAATTCAATCAGTGCGTATTCATAAGCAGATATCGGCTTTTTGCTACATTTAGTTTCGTCAATTTTCAACGTTTATCATCATTATTACGATCGCGATATCTTCATTTAGAGAATATTGTCCGGTCACCGCGATCTCTGCCCCATCATTTATTCAACGAGATTGACGCACGCTGCTTCTTCAACATAGATGCGATTTGATTATTGCGACGCAACGTCCTGTTATACCTTTCTCTACCTGCTTATTATGCGATTTCCGCGATTTATAAATTTCGTCTTATATCGTCCTAGCTCGGGTAACTCGGACCCCCGTACGACGAGAGATCTGGTCACCGCACGTAGGCAATCCTTCATCCTCTCGCGAGAACACAGGAATAACAGGTTTGTAAAATAAAACTACTTTTCGTGACGTAGCTCTCGGCCGACACGCTTTTTCTCGAGGTACACCGATATATCATTAGTACTCTTACGATGCTGGACTGACCTGGGATGCGTCTAAAAATAAGCAAACAAACATTTGTCAGAACAGGATTTTATTTTGCAGTTAACGGACATTTATTTATCGTTGAACATGATTTACTTACATCGGCGGGTTTTGCGTTCCACCGTCCGATCCAGACTTCAATTCAAACTTCGAGCTGCTTTATCGTAACGATCGATACGTGGACATGACTCTCTGGTGGCTAAAAGGAACGAGATGGCGCTGGGGAGTTAACTTCCCACGGTGTCTCGAGAATCGAACGCCACTGGCGGAGAGCTTCTGTCAACGACACGTGCTTGCTCCTGAAAAATATTATTTTTATTGTTCGTTATTATCTAATAGCAATATCGGTAAGATCTCAATTTTTATTATCGTCGATTATACGTATCGATTGTACACGAGGTTTCCGGCTGTCTATCGTTGCAATTATATTATTTTTACTCGTTTTGAGGATTTCAGGTTATACACCGAGTGAAAAACTTATTTTATCATTTTCAGATGGAATCATGAGTTTACAGAAGGGAAACGTCGGTCGTTCGAGGCCTCAAAAATATCAGAACAATCACAAGTTCAAAAATAACTTACACGACACGTCTCACAAAACGAAATTCATCAATAATATACAAGTGGTGAATGTTTGCGAGCGATGCAAAAAGATAATAGAATGGAAGATCAAGTACAAGAAGTACAAGCCTCTCAAGGCTCCGGCGAAATGTACCAAATGCGAGCAGAAAGTCATCAAACACGCTTATCATATCATATGCGGACCGTGCGCTCTCTCCGACAAGGTATGCCCAAAGTGCGGAGAGAAAGGAGACGTTGTGCAGGAGGAGGTTAAAGAAGAGCCCATAGCATTGGACAGAGAATTGAGGCTGATGTTGAAAAAATTACCAGAGCGAAAGAGAAGAACGTTTTTACGATATATGAATCGAAAAGGTTGGTGCTATGATTTTGGAAATATTATTCGGTTCATAGATTCAGACATTTATGAAAATGTGAACTTGTTACAGCTGCGGGGAAGGAAAAATCCGCAAAATCAGAGACTGATAATAACACGGAGAAAGTACAGGAGGATGAGAGTTCGGAGAGTGAAGACGAAGCTTCGAAAACGAAAGAGCCTTTGACCAGAGATGATTTATTGGAAAAATTAAAATCATTGATGGTCAGCAAAAAGAATAAAGATGACGGTGACGATTTTGGCAGTGATCTCGACGATTTTGATGATACGGATGATGATGACGACGATTAGTTTTGTACAGATTAGAGTTAATAAATCCAAACATATTGATTAATCATCTTACTCATTTTTTCAATGATCTGAACATTGTTTGGATACTAGTCTTCAGATATTTTACCAGCTATTTTGTAAGTGACGTTTCGCCGAACGTCAAAGTTTAAGCAGTATTCTGCATCTTTTATAGAAATTTTATCAAATACTAGCGGTACCCGGCTTGCGTTGCAACGCCGTTTTGGTGTCATAATTTATTTGACACAGAATATTTTTTTTTGTCCATATGCGGAGTATAGACTTTCCAAATATAATCTCTACTATACACATTTTGAGAGATTGTTTCAGTACTTCGTTGATGGACATTGCAAATGCGAGTCGCACTGGAAACTGCCAACGTTTGAAATCGAATAGCATATATTTTGATATCATTAGGATATGTGGCAACAGCACATCTTCTCCTTTAAATTATCCATTTTTAATTGTAGTCTCATTCGGATTGTTCATCACATTTTTCCCGAAAACCACAGTACCGCTGCAAAGTCGTGGTGGATTGATGTTTCAACGATTCGATAAAAGAATGAGGTACTCTCATTTTTAATGTTACAACGTGCGGCGGTATCCTGGCAAATTAAGAGAATTCAAGAATTTAGTTACATAATTAACAACTTGTTCTTGATTAATAAAAGCAGCAATCGAAATATACATTTCAGCTTGTCATGGTATTCTCTTTTGAATCGTGAAATTTATATACTTGACATTGGTGTTTTTGCTGCTAATATAGCACGTTCCCTTAACCACATATGTTTTTTGTAGTTATGTGCAATATTTTCAAAAACTTTGTTAATTAATTCGCCTGTTATTGCTGTTATTTTAAGAAACTTTGTACGTCGTCGTACGTACTCCAACTGTTTCCTGTCTTGCTTTCTCGTTGCTCGTCCATTTCTGAAGCTCGTAATGTATTTTTTATTTGTGACTGACGTGTATATCTTCCAATCGTTTTCCGATTTAATGTCACGATTAAGTAAATTTATCTGGTCAGCGAATTAAAAAACATATATTGATTAAAAAATCAGAATATAGTTATCAGTATCTATAAAGTCGTGTTCTTCAAATTTGAAGTCTCGAGGATACCTTGCTCGCGAGACATAAATAAAAAAATATTTTTCCTAAATTAACACGTACCTTTATGGGTTTCAGTGGTTTTTCCGTCTACGAACATTAAATTCACAACCATTGACAAACAATTTTCGACCAAAATTGCAGAATTAATAAAACAATATCTAAGGAACATTTGTAGAGCTTCATAAAATCGATTAAGTACTCATGAGATTCATAGTAAATTAATTTGTCTCGAATAATAGTAATTTTGGCGAGGTTAAGCATTCGCCGCACCGTCAAAGACGCTGAATTGACTACGCTTGTCACACAAATTTTTGTTTTGACTTACTTGATACCATATAAACCTCCTTAATTTGACATTTGCTGTCAAATGAATTATGCAATCGATATGTTTAATATCGAGTCGATCGAGTCGTTAAAACAAAAGCGTGTCTTTTATTTCGCATGTCGTTTTGGTAGCATACTTTGACAGCTGTCAAATAATCTCTGTATATAGATATACATAAATGTTAATTTTGTTTTGCCCCGTACGCGTTTATTTTGGCAATTAAAATTATTCTACTAACGCAGAAACCTTCTCTGGAGTGCGGACTACAATTCACCAAATTTTCATCGCAATCGGACGAATGGTATAGGAGATTACTCGTGACACACAGACAAACAAACATTCTTCCATTTTTATATATAAGATTGTACAATATACATTTTAACCAACGATGGAGGACAAGGAAAACCGACCTAAGCAAATTCTGAGCTGTATGACGAGAGGACCAGGACCGGCTTACAAATTACCAACGCTCGTAGGTTACGAGGGTCACGATCCTTCGCGCTACAGAAATCCTGCATACACGATTCCTGGACGTGGAGGACAAACGGGTGATAAAACACCGAGTCCGGGACCTTGTTACAATATAGGAAAACTGACGAAACACGGGTTGGACAATCCACCTGCATACACCTTGGCTGGACGACCAGAGTTCAAAGGTCCATTATCGTTTATTGGCATTAGATATATTTTCTATTAATTATTGAGTATTGAGTTACGATAATTATTGGTTTCTTTTTTAGGTATTGGAATTGGTCCCGGACCTGGAGCGTATCATCCTGAGACGATACCACCGATGAATCATAGCCTGAGGCCTCCGGCATATACGATCAAGTCGAGATCAATGCAAAAACTTACGGGTGACGGTCCAGGACCGAATGCTTATTTCCTACCCTCTTGTCTCGGACCAAACGTACCGGATAAAACGGCCCAAGGAGCATTTACCATGTGCGACTTAGAAATTGTTGACGCAAATGTTCGAGCAGTTTAGAAAATGTTCTATTTCTCGTAGAATCGGCCGTCATGGAAAGCCAGAGGAAACTGTTGGTCCAGGACCGGCAGCCTACGCGGAGAAAGATTACAATCTCATCAGAAAGAGATACCCGGCATACTCGCTCAAATTTCGACAGAAGTTATTAGGCGTACCCGTCGGTCCCGGACCCGTTTACTATCCGAAATTCAATTCTGGAAAAAATCAGCCGATATATTCGTTCGGTATACGACACAGCGAGTGCGCACCGCCGGCGGTCACAGAGTTCGACGAGTGATTCGTGCGAATATTCATAAAAATGCTCTTGTCCACTGTCCAATAAATAAACGTGCTGTCCTCGAAAATAAATGAAAGCTCGCGTTATTTTCCAAAGTATGAAGTTAGATACAACGAGAGGAAACAAATGCGTATAACACAGTTATAAAAATAATCTTAAACCCATTAGGTCATCAAAATTTCAAGTGTAAAATAGTTGTCAAAATAATTAAATATCTGGGATGCCTCCGAAAAAGAACAAGGGAAAACATGCTGGAAAAGATGAAGATTCAAAAAAGCCACCAGCTGTGCACAAAACCGGGGCTTCCTGCAGTGCTCAAGGTTCGTAAGTCTTAAGTTCGCAGGAGAATGACAAACTAAAATGAAATTTCTCATCGCATAACATTTCAGGTCCTGGACCAAAATATAAACTGAAAACTCTGGTTGGCTATGACGATCATTGTACCTCGAGATTCAGAGGACCGGCGTATTCGATAGCCGCGAGACAAACCGGAGAGTTGGCCAGCGATGGACCAGGTCCGATTTATTATCCCGAATTACCGAGACCAGACGGCTTCACGATTGGCAGCGCACAACGAGGAGGCAGTAAGTTTTCGAATCGTACCAAATGCAGCGAGCTGCTTCTAAAATTCCATTTGTATAATGAACAGCAACCGAATGTGGACCGGGACCATATCTACTACCCGACCCACCACGAGGTCCAGCATTCTCGCTGAGATTTCGAACGAAAATACGAGGTGGTGCAATCAGCGCTGGACCTTATAATTTACCAACTGGATTAAACGGACCAGCTTTCACGATGTATGAATCATTTATCAATGGCCATACGTTTCTAAAACGTTTTAACCATTAATTATGTTAATTTGCCAATGTTGTATTTTTTAGAGCTGGAAAACCACCTGGTGGCCTTTGCGATGGAGGTCCAGGTCCAGGACCCCCGTTTAGCGTAGATCCGATAAAACCGAGAGCTCCTGCTTTCAGTCTTCGTGCCCGACAGAACGATTCGGGGGTATGCGCAAGTCCTGGACCCTACGATCCTTACCAATTCGATAAATCACCTGCATACACTTTCGGCATTAAACACAGTCCGTGTAAACCACCGTACATAACTGAATGCGACGAAGTTTGCTAATGAAATCAATAAATACTCGATAAACATATGACTGCGTGATTGCGAAAGGTTTTTCATGCGACTACGAAGCCGAGAGATTCTCTGTTAAATTCAGGGCAGTGAGAGCAATAAGACGAGAGATTTTTTGGTTCTATGTGTCATAAAATTAAAAAGGCCTTTATCTCGTTGATTTATTGATCAATGTGATTTTTTAACAACTCCAACGATTACGAGAGGCTCGAGCGACGATGGAGAACTTCAGTGACATGTATTATCTTATACGGTTCATAGCTGATCGAATCTTTGTTTATCTTCGAGTAAGGTTTTAATTTCTTAATTGTGGACAAATAAACAGGATGCTAATCTCGTTCGTGTCACAAATGAGAATATATTTCCAGGACATGATCCTCCGCGAATTTCCGGCAATTGCGGACGAGTTAAACGAGCACGATTCTTCGGGGACAAAAATGAGAGCTCAACTATACACTAAACGCGCGATCGCAAATTTCCTGGCTATTTTCACGATTTGTGCGTGTTTTGGTAGCTTTCTGCTGCTCTCGGGAAAGTGTACAAAAGACGGTGATAATCCTCGCGATTTACCTCCGAGGCCAGTGAGTGCGGAAAGCGAAGGGTATGTCGTTCGAATTACATTTCATTTACGTTAGATCGAAGGTAATAAATTTGACATTTTGCCGGCAGGGAAACATTGGAATTGTTGGAGGACGAGGACTACGCAATGACGCACTCGACGTTGGAAAACACTCGACAAAATCCATGGGGCGACGCGAATGTTGCCGAACCTGATTTTGAATCAACTTTAACGAGGCGAAAGCCAGCTCCTCGCAATCGCAGAAGGATTCAATCTTTACCAAAGAATCGACAGTCAACTTCCTCGATCTTTGAGTTACGAACGAGTCACTCTCATCACTCGCAGAGCACTCAAACTAATCAGAAAACAATTCAACTCGTCTCGAGGAATCGTGATTGGCTCATACGAAGAACGAGAAGTGGTCACATATACGGAAAATATCCCATGTAGGCCCATGGATAGTTTGTCGAGCTCTTTGCCGTTGTTGGAATGCTTCGAAACAATCCATGAGAGACTGATGAGAGGAGTTTACTCGGGACTGCAGTGTAAACGCTGCGTCGATCACTGACCTCTCCAACCGAATTCTCATCGAGATCACAGTACACAAATACACTTTGTTCAAACGACGCCGTTGACCTTTGTCACGGGATCGGTGTACGAAGAAGACTGATAACCGATAATTTTTTACGTCATTCTACTCCGATACGGGCCGGCTAAAGCTTCGATTATATTCGAACCTCGGGGGAATTCGATCGACCTACTTTGCCATCATCCCCTCATTTTCCGCAATTTCTTGATTATTCAACGAATATCTTACACGCATTTTTTAGTTCTGTTCAGAGATTTTGTAAAGGAAACTTTTCTAATGTATTTTGGTACAACCGAATCATGTTGTTCATCGTTTTGTATACGAATCTATGTATTTTTTTAATTAAAGAATATATTTAGCACAAATATTGAAATATGATAAAAATAAATACTGCAGGAAGGCAGGAATGGTCTGTACTCGAACCATTTTGCGTATGTTCTTCGATTTTGCCACGAGCTAGGACGTTCAAGAGATCAAAGGTGCCATTCATATGATCCATGAGATGTTGGGACACGAGCTCTCGTCTATCTTTTTGTCTAGGTCCGAGATAAAAAGCGAAGCTCTTAACGACTCCTAAATGAATTTTGGCCCAGTCTTCGATAAATCCTGCTGTTAGTTTAACGACGTGGCTGCTCTGACCATGACGGTACGTCGGTTCGACGTGTTTCCCAAAAGCTTCGACAGCCCGTTGAGATATTTTTTCCTAAAATATGACGACAGAAATGGACTCGTGGGACTTTTTTAAAATCAGTTTCTTTCAGAACTTACGATGGAAGCAACGTAGCGAGGATTCTCGAGAGTATCCGAGAATGGATAGACCAAACACTCTTTTCCTTCTTTGAGAGCTACGAAAGTATCGATATAGTCGCTATATGCTTCCAGGGTGTCCCTCAAACCTCGAGCTTCGGGTGTGGAGAATGGAACGTCTCCGGGAAAATTCGAGTCACAAGAAGTTACATTACCTATGGGCAAAACTAAATGAATTGAGGGGAATTCTTTTTCCTAAATCGGTTGCTGAATAAAATACCAACAAGGGAGCCACTGATACTCAAAGTTCAGATCCAAATCTACTCCGAAACACTCGTTACTATCGACCCGTTCGGTACCAAAAATATTCTTTTCCCAATTTCGTCGCTGGAAACGAAATACATTGTCGGTTGAATAAAAATTAACCGTGTATTTCTATCGGTAATTACTTTAGGTTCCGTTCGACTGAGTTGATAGCCATCGGGATTGAGAATTGGAACGATCCACCAGTCAAAATCTTGATTGCTCTTTCGATCTGCATCGAATATTAATTTCGTGGCTAAGAAAATTGCAGACTGCACGGCGTACCAGTCCCTTCCATGAATTCCTTAAGAGGGAAATTATGCATTCGCATAGTGGCACATCTGTCTAATAGAATGAAATATAATTTACCAGTTCTACCTGCCACGACGATAATTATTGGATTTTGCTCATGAGATTTCGGAGGCTTGGAGGAGATACGAACCGAGAGAATTTTATTACCAAAATTCGTACGAATGATATTCCAATTAGCATCGTACTCTCTGAGAGGAATTACAATTGCACGATCTTCGCTTAATTTTTCCAAGACTGTGAGATACTCGTAAACCTGTTAAAGTCTCATTATTATTATTATTTCAATTTGTGCGATACCAAAAAAGAAATATCACCTCGTAGAGACTTGGGAACGATGCGAAGCTATAATTTAAGGGTTCAACAAACTTAAGACCATCGGCAAGCCGCGAGGCTTTCGCAGTTTCTCGAAATATTTCGGAATAATTCGATCCTGGAGGATATCTTCCATCAAAGTCACTCTGGTAAGAGTTCACCATTTTTACGTTATTTTTAGTGTTTCGTCGGAAATACGAAGATTTATCGAACGACCACGAGGTCAAATTGTTCGACCGCCATGCGTTTGGAAATTCCTGATAATAGATGGGATGGGAATTTTCGATAATTGGACACAAACAGTTAAGGGCAACGAGCCGCTGTAACCATAAAAATAATAGCTTATGAACTCTAAAACGTTCGATACTTCTTCCCATCGTTTAATCGGGTTCGTACAATCTCCAGAAATAAAAAAATATCATGACACGCGTTGGAAAAATTGAAAACCATGAAGTTACACTACAGCGAATAATTTTTCCTCTCTCTTGATCGGTAACTCGTTCGACTGTTTCATTATTTATTTGGAACGATCGTATCTGTCGTCCTGCTCGTTACTCGTAAATTCTACGGGCATCTCTAATTTGGCGTCCCTATTAATCTTATCGCGTAAATTTTCATTCACCAATTCTCTACCCCAAGGAATCGGTCGAGATTTGAGATATTTCGAAAGCGCCAAGAGCCTGGTTTCGTTGATAAATTCCTCAAAAGTCTCGGCATAAGGCTCGATTCGTCTCGATGCGACGAGAACCTGTATGGCTTTCATCGTCGCTTTTCCAAATTCTTCGAGTCGTTTAATGGGTACGCGTTCCCGGTGATCGCGTTCGCCGACGTAAAAGGCGAAGGAACGTGGAATTCCCATGCGTCGTTTCGCCCAGTCCTCGACGTAACCACTGCTCGGTCCTTTCGATTCGATAAATAAGAATTGTAACAATCTCGAAAAAATATTTTCCGTATTCGACAATCCTTACCAAATATTCGACCGCTATTCCCAAAGCGAAAAAGGTGTTTCTTTCCCGTGCGAAATTGATCGAACGCTTCGAGTGCCTCGGTGCAGAGAAGATCCTGAAGAATCGTGTGTGGACCATGAGGCGACGAGAGGGTCGATGCGAACGGGTATACGAGCGCCTATTGAATAATAAATGCATCGAATAGCACGTAAGAATTTTTTTTCTTTTAACGAAAATTCTGGATTCGGTATGGATCGAGGTGACAAAAATAACCCTACCTTTGCTCCTTCCTTCAGCGCCACGAATACTTTACAATTATGAGCCCGAGCAGAAATAAAATCTCTCAAGGCACGACTCTCTATTTCGGAGAACGGATATTCACCAGGATACTCCTGACAATTAATTCTTCTCCGGCCATCGTGACCTCGGGTTATAAATATACATATCGCTAAATCTAAATTCTCTCGGATGTTCGATCGTGCACGGCACGTTTTACGCCGTGCATCGCGACTCACAGTCGATCCTCTGCAAAAGGAAGTTCCTGTCCAAATTGACACCGAGGCATCCGTGGGCCGGATTTATGTTCCCCTTGTAATATCTCGATACCTGCAAAAAGATTAAATATCCATTCGCGTTTCCAACCTCGTTTCCACGATTCTACTTCTTATATCTCAAATTCTCCGGAGCACTTGGCTCGCGCGGAGAATCATAGTAATGAAAAAACGTCCGACTCTGTTATCCATCGAGTTGATGTACCCGTCCGGATTTAATACAGGAATTATCCACCAATCGAAACCGGACAATTTTCGCTTCTCGTAACTCGTGGCTAGATTAGTCACAAGGTGCATTATCGCTCGCACTGCCATCCAATCGCTTCCACCGATTCCTATATTATTATCGCATTATCGGTAGCGAAACAAGCGTATAATTCGAACCACGTATCTTTCAACAACTTATTATCTCGAAATTTTGATTTTACGTGTCGGTCGATCAGGTCAAAACGAACCTGCCACCAACACAACGATCGGTCTTGCGATGTTGTTCTCCTCTCCCTCTCGATTTTTATCTCCCTCGTCACTTTCGGTTATCTTGGCGTAAATAATTCCTTGACCGGATACAGTTTTATATATCGCATTTCCTGATAACTGATTCTTCTTCACGTGTCCCACTCTAACGTTATCAGGATCGTACAATTTCAACAGCTCTAATCTTCTCCTAATCTATAAACGATGTTTTTTTGATCATCGAAATATAGCAGTCACCTGTAAAAGACGAAAATAGTAAGAAGAAGGTCATAATTACGCGTTGGAGAGTGTACGGGTAAATATCTTCACCGAGTACCGTCGATCTTATGGCTTTCTTCATTCTAACGATCGGAATAATATTAATACCATTGAATATTCGCATAATTTAATTAAGGAGATTTAATTAAGAGAGAATGATTTGAATAAAGCGGGCAAAGTGTGAGAACAGCTGAGGCTGATCGATCTGGGAGAGGTATCCATGGAAACGAGGCGAATCCCGTTGTATAAACAAACTACGAGGTTCGTCGTGGACAAACGTTCGTATCGTACTGGGACGATTGTTACTTTCGAATCGCAGTTTGATTATTTTAAGTTTATAGTCGTTTCGTAGTTACGGGTAACAATGGCAAGACCTAGAGCCAACAGGTGACAAATCAATCGTCGACAGAGTTTATTTTCACAATGGACAGTAGCGAGGAAGAGGAGACTCACAACATATCGGCGTTTAGTAAATTCGACGAGAGTATAGAGGTAAGAAACGCGGAGGAGATCAAGAGTCCGGAAAACAGCAGACCTACGACCATCAAGAGAACGACGAGAAATTCGATGAGTGAAAAACCAGATGATTTGGCTATCAATTCACCTCGTGGCAAACGAGAATTCGGTAGATATTCGGGAAACGACAATTCGTTCGAAAAAGTAATGGGTATCGGTAGCGATCCGTCGGACAGCGAGGAAACGGACGACGATGATATTCAAGGGACAGCAGCGAGGAAGAGTATCGAATTGTACGATCCTAAGGAATTCGACGATTTGGAAGCTTCAACGGAAGTCCGAGAACTATTTCAAAACATCATAAGGTGAGAGGTAGATCTTGTTCTTCGAGATAGAATAAATGCAACGGGGAGGAATTTTGATTTCAGATACACGCCACAAAAAATCGAACCGAGCTACAAGCTCGTACCATTTATCCCGGATTTCATACCGGCGGTCGGAGACATCGACGCGTTTATAAAGGTGCCGAGACCCGATGGGGTGGCCGATAAGATTGGTCTCGCGGTTCTGGACGAACCGTGCGCCAATCAGTCGGAGCCTGCGGTTCTTCATCTGCAGTTGCGCAGCCAGAGCAAAAGCGCCGACCCGCGAAAGCAAACGGTGATAAAGAGGATCGAGAATGCGGAGAGGAATCCAAAATCCATAGACAAGTGGATAGAGGACATGAGCCAGTTGCACAGGAGCAAACATTTACCGGCGGTCAATCTAACGAAACCAATGCCCGATATCGACACCCTCATGCAAGCCTGGCCACCCGAGGTCGAGGACAAATTGAACGAAGCTCAATTGGACCTTTCCAAGCTCGATTGCGACTTGCCCCATCTCGCCGACATCGTTTGCAGCCTCGTCGACATTCCTGTTAACGAAGATTCGAGACTCGAGTCTCTTCACACGCTCTTTACTTTGTTCCTGGAAGTGCGCGAGATGAAGGATCGTAGATTTTAATCTCGGCCGATCAATTTTCTGTTTCCCTGGGGTAAACTCACTCTCCCGATTTGAGTCTTTTCAGCTCGTTGAGATAACGTTCCCAGTCCCGATCGAGCGTCGTTGACTCGATTCGACGATCTCCGAGATATTTCGTATCGGGAAAAGAGCGAAGGGTCGTCTTGATCGACGAATTTGTAACTATCGTATCTATAAGTTGTGAATAAAATGTAGAATATAGTTAGCACAGTTGCATTTAATAAATGTTACAAATTATTGTTCGTTCACCATGAGCCTCGTTCTTTGCTACGCGAACGATCATCGAGACGAGTGCGAACCAAATAAAAATCATACTCGTTAAAGTGCTAATGAAATAACGAGGGGAACAAAATGTACTCTGAGGAACGAAGCTCGATTGAAAAATTGCTTACGAATCTCATTGAAAAAAAAAACGAAGCAATCGTTCCCATGGCAATGCACTTGGTTGCCACCGTGATACCCGATCTTTGCGCTATGTCCCAATCATATGTGCGACGGTTATACGCCACTTGCAAGTTAGAAAGGAAGGGGGGATGGACCACACGTCGCATTTGTCGCGGTCGAAACACCCGATGTGTATATTTCCGAGTTTGTAGTATTTTTCGATGAATCAGCGCCGCGAATCACGTGGTCGTTCGAGCATACGCACGTTTTATCGTTTTCCTCATACACTTTTAGTCTATGCTTTAGCATCGTAGAAAGAGGCATTCTCGTCTATCTCTCCGACTCGGTTAGTTCTCCCACCATCGTTGCGTCTCACCTTTCCTTCGGTATAAAGCAAAACAAGAGCTATGTGATCGTTGAAGAAAAAGTAATACGACAAATCCGAGTATATGACAGTGGGTAATTATTGATACGAGTGATATTACGAAATGACGGAAGTGGAGACGCACGTTAATGCGCTGATAAATTCGTCCATCGAAGATGCAACTCAAGGGCATGACGAAACCATCACGGACGAGGAGAAACTTCTCACTCAACCACCGTACGAGAGGCGAAATAATTTTCCCTCTTATTCGAACAACGATGTCAACGTTAGATTCAGGGTGAGAATTTATATCCCGATGTTGCAGAGTCTCGTCGAGTTCGTGACAATGGTCGAAGGAATTTCTTTGTTGTGGAAGTGTCGTCACGACGATGGTTAACCTCGCGCAGTGACAGCTGCCAGAGAAACAGGAAGAAAATAATGATTATGATTATTTTTGTTAATAGAGGATGAGCTACACAGCATCTCACGCATTCAGCAATCTCATGGAGAGTATATCGAGAAGGCAGTCGAACAAACTCAATTCTGGAGATATTGACCCTTCGGCGATGAACTTTTTGTCGGTCAATTATGAGGTAATCTCAGATGGACCGAGTATCGAGAGATATGTCTGGAAAGAGAAATTGGATCCTGAATTTTATTTACCAAGTGTGAATCCAACGCTGAGCTATTACTTGTGACAGCTTTGAAATTCCCTCTGAATTAATCACACGAGATAAAAATATTATCGGCGTTGGATATTGCGGTGCAATCCCACGCTCTACCATTGCGAGCTTTGTGTCGTGCTCATAAATTCTTACGATGATTCGATTGCAGAGTCTGGATTACGATCCCTGCGAAAATCATCTTCTTCAAGACGAGGAGAGAAAGAAAGGATACAAATACGTAGTTAGGAAAAATTTTGCAAGATGGTTTATATTCCTGTTGATAGGAATTTGCACCGCTCTGATAGCTTGCTTCGTGGACATATCCATAGAAGAGTTGTCTCGCCTCAAGTACAGCACGTTAGCAAACCGTATCCTTTGGTGACAAGAACATAGAATAATTTAATTGCTTATAGTGTTTATGAAAATGTTCCTTATCACAAATACTCAGTCGTCAGTCGGTGTATTGATCAAAATTGTCTGTGGCTGTCCTACGCAGTATGGCTACTACTCAATATCGGGCCAGTTTTTATAGGAGCAATATTAGTTGCTTACGTAGAGCCAGTTGCATCTGGAAGTGGCATTCCTCAAGTAAAATGCTATTTGAATGGTATTAAAATGCCCAGAGTCGTCAGAATCAAGACTCTCGTTGTAAAAATCCTCGGAGTAATTAGTACGGTGGTCGGAGGACTGGCAGGAGGCAAGGTAAATGTTATTTCTCTTGAAACACAAGCGAACGAATAATCTTAGAAAAAAGTTGCATCATTTTTCATCAAGACTTTTTTGTTTCCAGGAAGGACCTATGATACACGCCGGTGCAGTGGTAGCGGCTGGGATATCGCAGGGAAAGAGTACAACTTTTGGCAAAGATTTGAGAATTTTTCAGTACTTTAGAGAAGATCACGAAAAACGAGATTTCGTATCTGGAGGAGCTGCCGCGGGTGTATCAGCTGCTTTTGGAGCCCCCATAGGTACTTTATTATTATAATTACATATAAGTCAACAATATCCTATGGGATAATAATTATTTAATGTTTCTTTAAACAGGGGGAGTACTCTTCAGTATAGAGGAAGGAACGAGCTTTTTTAATCAATCTCTAACGTGGAGAACGTTCTTCGCGAGTATGATATCGACTTTTACATTGAACATTGTTCTGAGCGCCTATCATGGTCACCCGGGAGATCTCTCTTATCCGGGTCTCCTGAACTTGGGTAAATTCGAAACGATACCTTATCAAATTTACGAGATCCCGTTGTTCATGATCGTGGGGACAATAGGCGGTTTAGTCGGAGCTCTTTGGAATCACGTTAACTACAAGATTACGTGTTTTCGTATGAGATACATAAGACCAAGATGGCTCAAAGTGATCGAGGCCGTGGGTGTCGCAGCTATGGCGGCTACAATGGGGTCTGCTATGATCTATTTTCTAAACGACTGCAAACCGATCGATCAATATTCTACAAAGTATCCAATTCGGATGTACTGTCCGGAGGGACACTACAGCGCGGTTGCTGCTCTATGGTTTCAAACACCGGAGAGTACAGTACGATCTCTGTTTCACGATCCGAAAGGTAAACGATTTCTTTCACTACCAGCATTGCTAGTGTCGTCGTAATTACTCCGGTAATGTTTTCATTGAGAAAGATACAAATGTACATTCCACGCAGGTTCTCATAATGACGTTACACTGGCCATATTCGTTGTACTTTATTTTTTTCTGGCTGCTTTGACGTTTGGCCTATCCATGTCCAGTGGACTCTTCATTCCCTCTCTTTTGATCGGTTCTGCCTGGGGAAGACTCTTTGGATCTGGAATAACACGACTGATCCCCTCTTGCGTAAGAATCTAGATCGATTAGTTATTTTTTCAGAAGCAGCGATCACAACTATATCGTATAATTTTGTAGGCATTTTTCGACCCGGGCAAGTACGCGCTTCTCGGAGCAGCGGCGCAGTTAGGCGGGGTCGTCAGAATGACGATTAGCTTGACCGCTATTCTGATGGAAGCTACTCAAGGTATTTCCTTCGGTCTACCTGTGATAATCGTTCTAATAATGGCAAAATGGGTGGGGGACTTTTTCAACGAGGTTTGTCGATCGTCCAGCCACCAGCCGATTGATTCAACGATTATTTCCCGACCTCGACAAAATCTATTTCTGTCACTCAGGGTATCTACGACATACATACGCAAATGGCCGGAGTTCCCCTGCTTCCGTGGGAAGCACCACCGCTATCGAATAATATTTACGTCAGCGAGATCATGAGTCATCCGGTTGTGATGTTGAAAACCGTAGATAACGTGGGCCACATTCTCGAACTCTTGAAGTGTGTCACATTTAACGGTTTTCCCGTTGTCGACCCACCCAGTGCGGATCAGGTATACCATTTGGTCGCAAAATTTTCATACTCGGTACTATTTCATCTATTCTACACTAGGAAAATTTATTCCAGGGTGAGATAAAGTCGTATGGACGGCTCCGAGGACTCATTCTACGCTCTCAATTGATAGTACTCATTCAGAATAAAATATTCTACGAATACAACAATGGAATGAACGATGAAACAATGGGAGGATGGGAGACGGACCTTAGTATAAAAATGTTTCGAAACGAGTATCCGCGCTATCCGACCGTCGAGCAGATCGACATTACGGACGAGGAAAAAACATATACCATGGATCTTCGTCCTTTCATGAATCCTTCGCCCTACACCCTGCAACATGTTAGTTCTTTGCACATCTTTGCGTCCTCGATATTGTTTCAATTGCTCAATAATTACGATACTCTTTTTTATGACAGTCTGCAACGCTTCCACGTGCCTTCAGACTCTTCCGAGCACTGGGACTACGCCATTTGCCCGTGGTTAACGATACTAACGAGGTAAATTTTTAATTGCACCTTAAACTCATTGATAATAAACTAGTAAACGACGTATCTAAACAAATTGCAATTTCAGGTCATTGGCATGATAACTCGAAAAGATGTAGCTCGATTTCGAATATGGAAACACCGCGGAAAGATGGGTCTGGACGAACTTTTAATAACTAACAAAGTATGATGCGAGAGCTGGTGGTTTAATTTTTAATATTTCGTATTTAGACCCATTAATTTTTTACAAAATGATTATTAAGTTTATATAATATGTACATCGTCAAGCCACATAGTTGCTAACTCCTCGTAGTATTATATATTTTCGACCAAGTACGAGCTTTATCCGATGTAATAAACTGCATCGACTAAGTTTTAAGTTGAATAAACTAGGAGGAAAGTAAAAAATTGGCTTCATTCACTCGGTATGCCTAGTTATTGACAAATAATTCCCAACCTAGCCACGACCAAAGTCTGAAGAAGAGATATACCGGTACGATGACCAAAGATAGAAGGAAATAATATTCGTAATTCGAAATGTACATCTCGCCGAATGGTGCCTGGTTAGTTACAATGTCCCGTACAATAAAATCCTTTGGAAGTACGTTCTAGGAGAAGCGGAAGTTCTGCTTCAGCAATAAAACCTGAAATATGAAAAATGTGTCTACAGATAGAAAAGAGACGTACAAGTAAATCGAATGTTAAAAAGGGAGGGTCTAAATTCAATCGACTCAATCGTATCGTACAGAATGGGCGAAAAGAGTCAATGATATTCGTACGAGAATCACGTCGACGATCAATCGCGCGCCTCTCTCTCTCTCTCTATTTCGGGAGTGAATCACCTTGACGGTGGTATGTATGCGTGCCTTACGGAAGAGGCGACGAACCGCTATCTCTTTCTAATCTCCAATAAACCAGGACCTTAGATTTTTTTTTCGCGAAACTGTACCAGTGTCAAAAGTGTGCGACGAGCCAAAAGGCTTACGTCCGTGTCCCCAACGTGGATAGTCTCCGTTCTCAACGCGAAAAAAAGTTGTCCCGCGATGCAATTGGCATCCTTCTAGTTGTCAAGACGGCCCCTCTGAATATTCAGAAATACGACATAATCGTCGCGAGACTGGCCGTAGATTATCAACTTTGTCGGAGCTGATCCGTTGCTCGTTTGGAACACGTGATTCACAATTTCTACGACATCACGATAAAATCATCGGCCATTGTTGTGATTGGTGTTTGTTCGAACGTATCGAGGGGACGATATCGACGCATGCTCGTGGCGATTATCTCGCGAGGCGGGAAAATTTGAGCACGATTCCTCGTCGTAACGTCTTGACGATGATTTTAACGAAAAATTGGGATCCCTGGGGTGGCCCAGGTGGGTCCAAATGATGATCGAGGTACATTATCGATAAAAGGATCGAATGAAGGAACTGCTGTCGACGAAGGGAGTCCGATCGTGATTGAGAAAGGTCTCTGGAAATAAGAAGGATGAACGGGCATACCAGATGGACGAGAAGCAAAGATTGCCAGCAAACGTCGTCGAGCGGTGGAAACGTTTCTCTCGTGACGGATCAGAGGAATAAAAAAGGAACGAGGCGACCATTGCCAAGGCCTCACGAGACCGAGGAAGAAGCGATTATCAGGAGATTTCACGATGCCCAGAGAATGGCAAGATTTAGAGCTAAGAAGAAGAAGGCAATGGAGGAGGCGAAGGCCTTGGAAGCATCCAAATTATCGGAAATCGCGATGATCTCGGAACTCAGAAGAAGAAACGTCGTATTTCAGATAACGACGAATCCTGCTGTTACCGCTCGAAATCAAGATACCCCAAGGCTCAACGAACCCAGGCGGAACGTCGAGCTCGCGACGATCTCTCCCGTCAGCAGTGAACACACCAAATATTCTCAATTATTATCGGTGATCGAGGAACTCGGAAGGGACATGAAATTGTCGTACGCGGGCAGTCGAACCTCGGCCGAGAGATTAAAGATGGGCATCGTACGAGCTAGAATGCTAGTCAGAGATTGCCTCTTGGAGACGGAAATTAATTCGAGACAATAATACCAATTTATCTTTCAATTATTCTAGGCGAACTTGTGTGTACAAAAAGGAAACGAAACGTTGCGGAAAAGTACTTGTATCTCTGACAATTAGTATTGTATCAAGGAGAAATTTTTATAGTCTTAGAGTACACATGACGGGTAATGAAAACCCGTGTGGCCTTAATTAAGAAGTGCTCAATTAAATATATTATTATGTACAAAGAATTGATTTCATCAGCGAATTTTCATGTACAAAGATAAGTTTGTAACCGATAATGAAATCGATCTCGAATGTTTTTAGCGAGACTCGGGAATAGGTATCGTCGATTGTCTTGGTTGACTCCGAGCGAGTCGATCGTCCTTAAGAAATATATAATATATATACACAATATAGAGATATATATATAAAAGAAAGAGTTGTACGAAAGAGTTGGCGTCTTCTTTTTAATTCTCCCAATCGATAGCTCTATAAAATTGGCGAGCCACTGGGAGACAGTGTATCGTCGGGGACGACGACGAGGAAACTCGAGTCGGAGGGGGAAATCGGACAATAATTATACGACGTCGTGGGGCAAAAGACAAAACGAGAATAGAGAAAGAGAGGGAGGCCGAAAGAAAGAGAGAGAATAGGAGGTGGAGGAGACGATGGCCGAGGGGTCTCTGCACCTGTCCGTCGTCAAACAGACGTGAAGTTGCAGTCTCGGTCCGCAAAGGCGCTCCAAGGAAGGGGTTATATGGTCAATAAACGCGACCACGTCACACGAAGCGGCCTATCGGCTACCCCGCTTTGCCCCTTAAAGTGGCTCTCGCCGAACGAAAATCTTACATGTCGGCCGATATCGAACGCTGTGCGTTTGTCTGCTGAATAACTCTGGTAATAACGCTCCTCCACTCGATCAGCTGATTATCACGTATACCTCGTTCAACCAGAATCACACGGTTATCAAATGGTAAGTATTCCGATTGATATTAAGACGTGATCTTCGACTATCAGTGTTTTCGGTGAATTGACCAAATTGCGTCGGCCATTGTTGTGATTGACGAGAGCACACGAACGTCTGGAGAAGACGGCGTTCTTACGTCGTTCGCGCATGCGCCCGCGTCAAAACATTGGCAATTTCTTCATTCAAAATTTTACAAAATAACCCAACGAATATTCAAGTGATCCTCAAACGATAAACATTATTTCGTCACGACCTCCTTGCCAATTATTCGAGAAAAAATAAAAAACAGATTCGTGACAGTTTTTTTTTACTATTCTAACGCTCGATCGACCTTGCTCCAGTTTGATAGCGATATATATATATTTTTTTTTCAGCGAATTGATTCAGCCTCTACGAGAACTCGGACGGCGTCCTGAAATAGTGCACCGAAAGACAGGGGAGAATTGGTTTTCCCCAAGTGCATCAGGCGGTGGAGGAGAAGACAGAGTTGCACGGTACGGAGGAAAATTTGACCCGGGGTATTTCAAGAAGATTAATTAAGATGAGAGTCCCCGGTGATAAGAGCTTTTGCCCCCGAAGCCTTTTCGTGTTATGCCCAAGGTTAAGAAGAAATCTTACCTGCAAAAGGTAAAGGAAATGCGAGATTACAAAAGAGATCAACGAATGTCTGAAACAGCGGAGGAACGTGCTTTGAGACTGTACACGGCAGCGGAGAGGATGAAGAACGTGAGGGCAAAAGAAACGGAGGAACAGGCTGCTTTAAGAAGAATGCAAGAAGCTCAGAGAATGGCGAGGCACAGGGCCAAGAAGAAGCGTTGTCTGGACGAGAATCTCGCCAGAGAAATATCGAAAATTGCGGAACTCTCGAAAATGCCAGATGCTGCGACGATAGCTCAGATGAGCGAGATGAACATGAACAAAATCTCAGCGGAGCTCAAGCAAATGATGGAACGTGGCAAAGTACCGGAGCATATTGTTCAAATGGCTCAATTGGCCGAATTCAGCAAGATGACGGAATTGAACAAAATGAGCCAGGACATGGCAAAGAGATACGAGATGGAGAAAATGGCAGAATATGCAAAAACAACCGAGTACATGAAGATGCAGGAAATAGCAAAAATGTCAGAAATCGCCAAGATGAACGAGATGGTCAAGCTGTCCGAAATGGCCAAGTATAACGACATGAATAAAATGAATGAAATTGCAAAGATGAACGAAATGATGAAAATGTCGCAGATGGTGAAGATGAACGAGGTGCAGCGTATGAATGAGATCGCAAAGCTCAATGAAATGGTCAAAATGACGGAAATGGCCAAGTACAACTCGGACATTGCGCAGATTAACGAGATGGCCAAGGAAATTGCCAAGATGAACGAGAAGACTAAGATGAACGAGATGATTAAGATGGCCAATATGCAAAATGATATAACGAAAATGCCAGAGTACTCGAAAATGGCGGAAATGGCAAAACTGACGGAACTCGCTAAACTCAACGAGATTACGATCACGAAATTGAACGATCCACCGCCACCGCCACCTCCGCCACAGCCAAAAATTCAGGAAATACCGAGAATTCCAGAACCCGTTATAACCGTGCCAAATCCGCGAAATTTGCAAAACGTACAAACCGTGCAAGTTGCACAAGCGAGCCCTTCGAGCACCATCAATTTTCCCTCTGTGCCTGGTCAAGGAAAGTACGCTCAATTGTTGGTTATTATCGAGGAACTTGGACGCGACATACGTCTATCTTACGCCGGCAGTCGAAGTGCCGCCGAACGTCTCAAGATGGGAATTCAACACGCGAGAATTCTCGTACGCGAGTGTCTTCTAGAGACCGAGCACAATGCTCGACAATGATCTGTCGATACGATTTAGCTACTTACATTATTATTATTATTATTATTATTCATAGCCGATTATTATTTTCCCACACCTAGAAACACATACACACATAAGAGCCAGGGTATAAGACACTCGTGTAAAACTGTTTACGGCGCTATATTTTCTTAAAGGGAACGATATATAGTACTGGTTCTATGATAAAATGGAATACGAGCTTGGAATTGCATTTTTTGTTTGTTTGTTTGTCATTTACTCTTGGAGAAAAAAGCATCTCGTCAAACGCTGTTCGATGTCAGAATTCTATATGCGGTACTTATTTTTCGAATGCAAAAACAAAACGCAGATTTTACCACAAGAGCGATATGCTTGGCTTGGCGATTATTGCTTTTGAGATACTACTTTGTATTGTCCACCAAAGTTTGCAGCGAGTCAACTAGAACAGTGAGCAAATTTTAGTGGATCCAATACTACGGTTCAAGTACTCCTGAGAATTTCGTCAAGATTTTGAGTAATGTACACTAGAACTGAGGAAGAAGTAGACCTGAACCTTTTTCTACGATTCTCGAGAGAGTCTATTTGGAAAAAGTCCACAGTGCGTCTCGACAAATTTATAAATTATTTGTTCGATACCTGAATAAGCACTATTATTATTTAACAGTGTAACTAGTTGATTATTCCTACGAAAGTGGAAAACAAAAATGATCAAACGAATGAGACAAAATAGAAGCATAGATAAATAAAATACCGGTTTTCTAATCCAATCGTTTAATTATTTAGCCCTGGACCAAATTATTCTTCTTTTCCATTTGCCGACAGAAATCATGATATATCGTAAACTCGCGTAAAATGATTTCAAACGAGACCGCCAAACGATGTCAGTGGGTATCGACTTTTCTCGAGTCGATGTGACTCACCGTACTTCTCTTTACCGCAAAAGTGGAGAGGATGCACATGTGCTGTGCACCGCGGCTATGGCGTCGCCAATGTAACAACACAACAAGCGCACCCGCGTTACAAACATAGCCTATTTATTTTTAAGGACGCTGGAAGTTACGTCCCAGCTGTTGTGATATTTATACCCATCGTTTTTCAAACCCACGGTAAGTTAAAAAACATATTTATGGAAAGATCTGCAAGATAATGACACGTCCTGGTCTTGACTTTTAAAAAGAGGTTATGAAATATTCCAAAGGCAACAATGTTGTGGGAAAACAAATTGACGTTACTTATTCGTCAGGGCATTTAAATAATAAATAATAGAGGATGGAGGAGGAACGCGGAAATACCGAGGTGGCTACGAAAGTGACCGAGCCACTGATAATCGTCCCAAATCCAAGAGCCTTCCAGTCTGCGGCTGTGGCTCAAGTGACCGTAACTGCATCACCTGGGCAATCGAAATACATTCAGCTGCTGAACGTGATAGAGGAGCTCGGAAGGGATATTCGACCGACCTATGCTGGCAGTCGAAGTTCAGCCGAGAGAATCAAGCGTGGCATTGTTCACGCCAGAATTCTAGTCAGAGAGTGCTTGGTCGAAACTGAGAGAAGCGCCCGTCAATGAAGCTTAAGCTTAAACTTTAAACAAATTCAAAGAACCAAAGCTCGCTCCAAAAGATACGCACTCGTGAGAAACATATCTCCGATTACCAATGCCTACCTCATTGTAGCAAAGTATACAAAGAATGATACTTAATGGAGTCATTTACGATCTCACCGATAACAGAAAAAATTATCGCCTTGCCAAACGTATACTCCATGATATTTTTACAATTGTAGCCTTAATTTAGTCATAAGAAGTGTGTCAGTAACTTATTGATGAATCTAATGTGGGAGAGAGATGCATGGAAGTCTAGACTTTAAGGAAACGCCTTATCTAATTATCCTGAACCAGCACAAAAGACTAAAGAGTACAAATATTACCATTCTATGAAACTTGGAAGACCATTAATATTTATATTATCAATAGACTGATAAGACGAGGGTGATAACACGGCAACATTGCCAGAAAATAGAATACCTGTAATTTTATGATGACCGACCATCCGACCAAAAAATAAGTGGATAAAAGCGTTTGTATATGTTCCTATGTACTTCTACACTAGTAATTAGCATGCAACAGAGATTTACTCGCTGATGTGTATATAGATATCGACCAGTTCCACATAAAGAATATCTAAATTAGAATTTTATCAAAGAGACAAGTAACAGTGACGAGAATTTACAAAAGTGCGCCAAAGTATTTTATACTATACCAAATGGATGTTTGTCAAATAATTGTCAGCCATGTGTACGAACGTACCATTAACTTATTGTACAGCTCGTAATTTTAATAAACAACTTTCGCAGATGAATGCAATGGCTTAGATTATTTGATAGAACGTTAAACCAAATTTGTAAATAATCTATCAAGAGTGATAAACCCGATAAATTTATGTTTCAGAGAATGTTCACGACCTTGGATACATTTGACACTGAATATTCAGCGGATTCTGTGGAATGGTGTCCGGCTGAAGGATACAAAGATTTATTTGTTTGCGGTACTTACCAACTCGTTCCAGGTGAAGAAGACGGAGGTGCCAAGTCCACGAATGCCCAAAAGCGTCTCGGCAGAATATATTTGCTTCAAGTAATCCAAAATGGGGCACTCCATTTGTTGCACACTGTGAACACCGACGCGGTACTCGATCTGAAATGGGCGCATACAGACTTTCATGGAAAAACATTGCTCGGTGTTGTCAATTCTACAGGACATCTTCAGATCTACCAGTTGGACAAGGAGAACGACGTCCCGGCAATAAAACTAATAACGGAAACGAGGCTTCGCGAAACGGAGGAGGAGATTTTGGCTCTATCGCTCGATTGGAATACAGGACGTTTTACTGATGACTCTTGCACCGAAGTCCGGATCGCCGTGAGCGACTCGAAAGGCGCAGTATCGCTCTATGTTTTCGATGGTGAAAGACTGGAGCTCTTGGCACAGAATAAATTGCACGATTTTGAAGCTTGGATAACTGCATTCGATTATTGGAACTGCGAGATTGTCTACTCAGGTACTTATCAACTAATATATGGAATAGCCATGTTGAGTGGAAGAATTAATGGTCATAATGATATTTTAGGTGGAGACGATAGCAAATTTCATCGACTGGATGCGAGGGCCGGTCTGGTCTCGATCGAAAGGAATAGAATACACGAAGCTGGTGTTACGAGTATTCACTCCAATGCGACGAAAGAATTCGCTTTGGCTACTGGAAGGTACGCGTTTGAACGGTTATAGGATTGGTCTCGATTTTAATCGTAAGCTATTTGCAGTTATGACGAGATACTGAGGCTTTGGGACACGCGAAATTTTCGAAAACCGCTCTCCGAGACAAATCTTGGGGGAGGCATATGGAGACTCAAGTGGGACCCTCGTAATCATAAAAATCTACTAGCCGCCTGTATGTATGGTGGTTTTCGCGTAATCAACTGTGCGGATGAATCCACACCGCGTATTGTCGCGGAATACAACGAACACGAAAGCATAGCTTACGGCTGTGACTGGTCTTTTTTGGATGATTCGGTTATTTGCTCCAAATTTCTCGAAAAATATAAAAAAAACATCGCCCTTGTGGCTACGTGTTCTTTTTACGATCATACATTGAAATTGTCTAGTTTGGACCTAAATATGGATTGAAATACATATTAAATTATAAAAAAACCGTTGAGTTACCTAAAAGCCGTAGTTTCTCCTCCGTTCCGCGGAGCCTACGAAGTATGGCCGCGGGACGTTGATTTGAACGTGGAAGTTGAGAAAAATTCCGCCAGAGCGCGGACTAGGCAATTGAGAAAAATTGCGCCAGAGTGCGCCTCGATGGCCGTTTCCAAGCGCAACGATGGTCGCCAGCGTTCTGCCCCCACTCACGATCGTTCATCGTTGCTGCTTTTCAGTTGCTCTTGTCGCGAGTCGAAAGAACATCGTGTCGCGAGTGTCATACACAGCGTGATTTTCGGTGGTCGATCGCGGTAAGTAAATTATCTGCTGCTGGATGAATTTTAGTGTTTTGTCTGTGTTTCGTTGAGAATACTGTCGCGACTGGCCATTGGCGAAAGGACTTTTCGGGAGAGGTAAAAGGACGAGAAAAGTGTTTCGTTCTGCAGACGGTCGCAGGATCAGCTGTGTGGCGGCTTTCGTGTCCTGGCAGCCAGTGCAGTTTCGACATGACCCAGAAAAGAGGCTTTCGCGCCGATTTGGCCCGAGGATCCCTGGAAAATAAACGTCTAACCCGTTGCTTCGGCCGTGGCCATACGAGCCTATAAACGAAATACGGTTCGATCGTTTACCAAAGGCCAAGGTTATAGCCTGCGGCTGAGGCTGCAGTTCGACGCCTCTCCTTCTCGTCTTTATACACCCCGAGGAGAGATCTCGGGACGCATACATACATCAGGGCGGGACTTGGACCTGAAACATCGACAGAGACTCTGTGTGAGTTTATAATCAACTTTTCGAGTAATTTGTCGATTGCACACATTGTCCTCGTTAGCGATGTCATAAACTCGTGGTTTGTTACTTTTGTCGCGGTGAGACTGGTCAGCGAAAAAAAAAGCGGTCAGACGCCACGAGTTGGATATTCCCTCGATAATTTCTACCGGAGCTCCACCGGTCGACGGACAATCGGACTTTTGCTCTAATTGAGTTGGAGTACCCTCGGTTACATTGGACTCTCGCTCGCGTTCTCTTCTTTCTCCCTACATAGGCGCTTTCGGTCAATTGTCGGAGCGGCGCACTTGCCGTTTCGAAAACCACCGGGGTGAGAGAGAGAGAGAGAGCTGGTAGAAATATAATTTGACCTACGAAAAAGTCGGCAGAGTCTCGAGTTAGCCAGGGCATGTTTGTTCCTCACCCTCTTTGTCGGGTATCTCATTACACGACCAGGACATTGCTGGTTCGGTGTGTCGTTTCATATCGTATTACCCTGACTCGAATCTCCCACAATTTTCAACCATAAGACTTCCATAACGAGCCGATCCAAGAGTTCACATGTTTCAGAATCGTTGGAGGCATCATTTTTATTTTGATCTCGCAAGGTGGATCACCTTGTGGGACGAAGGAGGCTCGTCATCCTCGTCATCGGCGCTCCCGTGACACGTTTCTAATCGTTGCATATGGGAGAGAAGGGCGTCGCGTGTGCAGAAAGAAAAGCGGGCCACACAGGGCCGTGATTGTTGCTATCGGGTTGTATGCGTGTGCACAGGGTTGACCCACGAAGATCGATCGTACAGGGAGCTTTTTATTACAAGGAAAATCGATTAAACTTTTCTTTTTCTCTCTCGCTCTCTACCTCTCGGTCCGCGTGGCCACTGGTAGGCGGTAATCAACCGCGATCTATGAATATACGTTCCGGCCTTTCTTGAGTGCCTCTTTAATCGAGTCTTTAAAGCTATATTGACCGTTGACTATAGACATAGATGATAGCCAGAGCATTTACCGTGACGCAGTTTGTCCGCGCGTTACCACCGCAGAAAGAAAAAAGGAAGTACCAGTAGTTGTTATCTCGCCGGAGGGTAGCTACAGATAGTCGTCTTCTCCGTCGCTCTTCCGTTACTCTCTTAATTATCGAATATTCCATCGTTATCGAGAAAAGCTCTTCTTTTTCCAACTGTATCGTCGTTATACTTGATTTATCGTTTATATTCCATCGTCGCATATCTCCTATATCGATGTAGGGATACTCTCGTCCTTCCAGGAGCTAAAAACAAGAAAGAAAGAAAAAGAATCATCATTAAAATAAATAGGCAACTGGAGACTCGTTTGGCGACTCCGGGTCTGTTTCAACGTTGCGACCAATTTGCTGAATTATTTGAAATTCATGGGGTAGAAGGAAGAAGGGATGGAGTACGATCCAATTCGGGTGTCGTTGTATAAGAGCGAGATTACCGCGCGCCGCGTATACACGTATAATCGGTGTAGCGACCTCGACCGTCTTCACTTCGGTAATGCAATGTAACTGGGACGCTCGGTGCATCATTTACAAGCTGACATTTGGGCGTGCTTCTTCCACGCCCGATATTATTCGGTGACCGTGGCGAGAGTTTATTTGGAGCGTGTCGACTTGCCCGATCGTTTAAGATTATTCTTCCGCTCATCTCGGACTCGTCGGATGAAATTTGCAAAAATTTCGAAAAACCCTAGCAATTTCTTCGCCGTTCTCTCGGAGATTAGAAACATCTGGTCTTCTCCGAGTGATCGGTGAGAAAAGTCGTATATCCTGGTGTACACGCAACGTCATATGTGCTCAAAGTCATTTTTCTTTTTTCTTCCTTCATCTCGCTCGGCACATTTCTCTCCTCACTCGCCGCTCACTTTATTATTCCACACTGTGCAGCGAGCAGCTACGCGTGTGGCCAAAACTCGAGAACTCGACTGCAAGCTTTTCACACGTGTCCGTCCATCCTGACAAATAATAACGTCTAGTAACTGGTTAGCATCGAGAGAATTCGCCTCGTGTCCCCGATCGAGAAAACTGTTTACTCTAAGCCTCTTATACCTACCTACTCCGCGACTCTTCGCCATTCTCCACTTTTTCTCTCTTACAAAATTTCCTCGTTCGAACCACGAGACACTTTTGCACACACCCTTTTAGCCTCGATCGTCTTATTTTCAGCCAAGTAGGACGAGCGAGGCTGGATCCAGTGGAATTAAAAAAAATCTCGCGAAAGACCCGATTATGTATTTTTTGTAGTCTCCTGTGGAGGCTTTCAAATTTCCGTCGATACGTTGTTGTACATTTTGTCGTTCAACGAGCCGCGAAACTCACCGCGCCTTTTCGTTCTCACTCCAACAGATCCGCTCAAAGGCTCCAAGGAGTCAAATACTATTTTCATACTACGGGAGGTACGAATAAAAATAACAAAAATAATAATAATTCACCGGCCGTGTCAATAAATTGGTGGAACCCCGCGGAAGTTTGCGAGCAAAGTGTCTGAGAGCCTCCCATTGTATCGTCATCGGTTTCTCTCCTCCGTTCCTTATCCCCATTGTTATTACCTCGGCTAATTACGCGTAACGGCAATTGAACTCTGGCGGCGCTACACGAATTATCGGATTCCGTTATGTACCCGGAGAAATGCATATTCAAATTGGAATACATCGAGAGGGAGGAGAGTAGTAAGTACCAATCGTTTACCCGTACGATCCAGAGACATCTTTGCTTTCCTCTCTCCATTGTGAAATTTAAAGCGTCTCTTTGACCTACCGTGAAACGGAGTAACATTCACCTCACGGGAAACTTGGACTCTTTTTGGAGCTACTTTAACAGAGCACCAAAATACGGTTTAGATGGGAAAAATGTTAAAATCTCTTCGCCGGAGGTCAAAGTTTTTTTTACATTTTTCTCTGGGAGAAAAGCAGGATGAATGAAAAATAAGCGACCGAGACAAAAATTACAAGCGTACTCCGAAGATTAAAAAGGCTTCCGAAAGCCCGGTGGGAAAAATATGTTCACGACTAGGAAATAACAAATGTAACGGTAAAACGGTATCTTCCATGGCCGTCTCCATTTGTTCGTTCGTCGAGCAAAGCAGACAGGCAGCGAGGCTCTCGTACATACGCGCGAAGTTTCGCTTTTGTACGTTTTGCGACAAATGCTTTATGAAAAATTGGCCGGTCGTCCGTTTGAGGCAGGCATGCAGGCAGCGCGTACGTAACGAAGCCTTTGTCGCGCTTCCCTCGTACTTCCGTGCCTTTCTCATTCGCCTCGGTATATTGTTTAAACAACAACGAGAGACTCTAATAGGGGCAGGAAGAACAATCGTACGAATTAGCTGGAATATATTTGCGCCCTGTGTATACGCCATAAAAAGTTTTGCGATTTGTCCTTTTCCTCTCGTGTCCGCGAGCACGGAATTTCATATGCGAGCGTTGTGTGTCACTTGTGTCAGGCAGACTCGTGAAATGAAGACGGATTAGAGTCTAACTGCATAATGACGCGGTGCATAACCGGAACGAGGGAACACAGAGAAAGAGAGAAAATGAAACGAGTCTCGAGTCTCGACGATTCCTCTTCTCTCCATTCATTCTTACTTTCTCATACCGAGTCAACCTCTCTCTCTCTCTCTCATAAAAAGAAATGGTAAAATTTACATTTTACAATGGGCACGTTCGAATCGGGGCGAGAGTTAAAATTCTTGATGAAACGAAATTACTGGCAATGCGTGGGTAGACGAAGACTTCGTCCCAGATCTACGATGGAACACGCCTCCCTCAACCTAACATTCTTCCATCAATTCGTACGGATTATTTGATATTCAGACCGAGTTCTATGCCGGAGGCTAATTCTCCAGAGGTCTCGAAGGAAAAACCTTGAACTCGGAACGATCAAAAGAATTTCGAGCCAAGATTCGAGACGATCCACGCGATCCAACTAAAAACTCGAATTAATTTTCAATCACATTGCGTATTTACAGAGCGAACCTTCGTTTACTACAATTTTATGGACAAACAAGTTGTACCAAGAAGCTACCGTGATAAAAAAAGGACCGACAACGTTTCTAGGCAATTTGTGCAGAGCTTGGAAAAACAAGTCCAATGCACGCACGGCATGACGATTCGAAGCTTCTCAACCCTTGGAGAGAAAACGTAGACGGGAATTTATTTTTCGTTCGTCGGATAGAAAAATGTTGGCTGGGGCACGTGCAAGAAGAACAGGTGCGGGCGAAGCGCAACGAAGAAGACTTTGTAGCTTGGACGAGCAAAGCTGCATCGAAGAATGCCGTGCAGAGTGCATCGGACTGAGTGAGAGAGCAAGAGAGAGGAGTGGCTCGTGCTACTGCGTACATAACAACGAATATTCTCGATGTGTCTCGATGTACGTGTGTGCGAGTTACCGAGCGTAGAGAAACGGGGGAGAAGAATAACGACGTGTCGAGTACAATGTGAGAGAGCAGACTGGATAAGTGTCCTCCTGGATTCTCTCGACACTGATATCAACCCGATACGTCGACCACCTTCCCTTATCCATATTCTTCTCGGATTGACGTCATCGTCGTCTTGCTCTCGAGGTTTCGAGCCACCGGGGGGAAGAGAGGGACCGCGTTCGCCCCGATCTCGTTAATAATTCGTAAACTTTTCCTTCGATGACTGAAAAGCCGAGCAAGCTGTATCGCGACTCTCTTTCTTTTCTCACTTTGTTTTCTTACCGTTTCACAGAGGCAGAAAGTATGTCGACGGGACTCGTGGCGAAGCACGTGCCGCATCGTCTTTCACGATTAAATTGAGCCACGATACTGTGAACGGAGACAGAGAGAGAGAGAGAGAAAGAGATGGAGAGGCCGAAGAAAAGCCATTATAGCATGCGAAGCACCGATCCGGACCCTCGGACACGTTTCTGTACTCGTTCGAACTACGCGCGGGGGCGAAAACCGGAAACAGGGTCGAAGAATGGAAAATCAAGAGAGAGACTCGATGACGGGTCTGCGATCAGCGGTTAAAACGTGAAAAACCTTGAGGGAGTATCGTTGAAACGGACCTCGAAGAATCGACAAATGCGGCTGATCCTATCGGCTTGGACCGACTGGTTGAAATGCTGTGAAATAGACGAGGGAGACGAAGGCTTGATCCTGTAAAAAGGGGTAGAAAATGTAACGAGGGGTTGCTCTCGTTCGAGACAAAGACCAACGGAGGGGGATTTTTTACACCCTCGCTGAACTCACCGACGCGTGGGTTTTACCGCCTAGGGTCGCACAATACCGACGAGGCTGGATTAGGAGTAAGATGTCGCTTCTCGGAGCTAAATGAAGCGAAATATTAGTACCTCTTCTTTTCTTTGTCTAATTCAAAGGAAATGGGACTCGACGTCGAGAATCGAGGAAAGGACATCGTCATCGAGAGGAGCGGAAGTACGAGTACGCTGGACCGACAGCTTTTTAATCTCGGACTCGAGATATCCCAGTTGCTCTTGATACGGAAGAGAGAGAAACGCGGCTGTACATTTATACATATATGTGTGTATATAGGTGGATAGAAACGAGGCGAATACGCGAGCCAGAAAGTCGGCAGGGACCCAGGCTGCATGTGTCTGACCCAGATCGTTCGCACCACTACCTTCGAGTGAGTCTCTACCTTACTGGCGCACATCCATGCATATACATCGCCTAGCCACGGCTCCGCACATAGAGCTCTGCTCGTACGTAAGAGAACTCCCAGGGCTGATTCGCATTACGTTACCCGCCTCCCCACTCCACCCTTCCCCACGTCCATTAACGCGCCTCGTTTCGGTCGAAAGCCAAATTCCCTTAAAAACCTTTACCCCTCGACGTATGTTTAGATTAGAAAATTTCCGCGGGCAAAAGAGCCGCTGAAAATCTCATCCATTCTGGGCTTCTGCAACTTTGAGCGAATAAGAGAGGGATTTTTATTTTTCTGCCCACAGTCCTGATTTAAGAGAGCACCGACTGACCCAGATTCCATCTGGACTCCATCTCTTCTCGTTACTTCATACATTTGTGCGTCTTTCTTGTAGAGTTGATCAGGCTACATCTTCGATATGAAAAAAGACTGTTTATTAGAAAAGGTGCAAAACCTTTTTCCAATAAGCGTTGTTCCCAACGGGCTGGGGCAAATGTACGTCAATGTCCCGGTCTGGGAGAGAAATTTCCACCGTCCTCATTGTATACCAGGGCGGCGGCTGGTTCTCCCAATGGAGAGAGAGAGAGAGGGTCGAAACCCGCTACTGTGACAAATAGCTCCGTAGCGTCAGCGGCAGCAACCCCGAGGATCCAACGAGGCGCATATAGATACAGCCTCCGCTCGTTGAAAAAGCAACCCTTTCTCTTCTTCCTCCAATTTTTTTCCTCCTGGCAACCTCTCGATTTTCGTTCTCCGAGGTACGGCCTCATTTTTTGATTCGCCCACGAACCTGTCGTATCCCGCGTGAAGCGAAGAGCACAATGGGGCTGCCGGGGAGTCGGTCCCTTTCCCAAAAATCCGAAGCGTGCTCCAGTTTTTGGAACGCGGTTTGCTTCGCTTCGATAACCAACGAACGAAACGAAGCGATCATCGAGGACCATTTTTGAGTCGCGAATATACGTGCTCGATCGGTCCATGAGAACACACGCGTGTCGGGGTTCTCTCGTACACGAGAATGGCCAATAGGAATTTAAATTGAAGCCGGTGCCAGCAACGTACAAGATATAGACGTGCGCGAGATCCGCATCGCTCTCTTTCTCATGCCCAGATTCCCAGCGAGCGACCCAGCCACCCTCGAACTCGTCGTGTAAATATACGGGTCGCACCCCGGAATCCCCGATGACGTCATTCCTACGTGACCCGGAGTTGAACCTGCATAGAATATTTGAAAAACCCTTTTTACCAATTATTGAGGATCGATGGATGTCCGATTTCCTATTAACATTGTATACGCTCCATCGCTCTTCCTAGGAAATCAACATTTTATTCGAGATCAATTTTTAAAAGAGGACGAAATATTGCGAGGGACATACCTATCGGTTTCGGCACCGCGATGTAAACTCGAGGAGGGATAGAAACGGTGGCAAGGGCGCCCAGGGACATTCCCGTATCACAATCGAAATGTCACTACGCTGGCTTACTCGTGACATCTTCGCGGAAATGTCTCCAGTGCTTCTTCGATCCAAAAAGGCAGAGAGCCCGTTCGTAGCCCGTTCATGGATCCTCGCTGAAATCCACCCGAGGAAAACCGGTGCGACGATCGACCATTTTATGGTGAAAACGAGACGAGAATTGTTGGCTCGAGTCGTCTGTTAGGCACGCGTACTCGAGCCGTTATTACGAACCGCGAGACGCATCCTCGATTACTCTTTAAATCGACGGTTGAAACCTTGGTCAACCACCGTGCACGTCGATGCTCCAGTTGAACGAGTAACGTTAGGATTAACAGCCTCGTTAACTCGTCGTACACGAGTCATTAAATTCGCTCGACACGTCGTTTTATCCAACACGGGAGGTTTTTTCCACTCCCGCGATCGATGCCCAGAGTCGTGTCGCGATCTCGTCAAAAGTTCATTCACGCGTTTGCCACGCATCGTGACAAGAGACCGTACACAACCTGAATTACCCGAGAGATCCATCAAAAATGCAATTTCCTGTTTTTCCATGTTTCGTTGTTACGGCCAAGTGCGAGCCATATTCGGTCTTGTTAAATTTCTCGATCGCGTTCAATTTTTCTTACAAACTCTTCACGGAGACACTGCTCCAATTTCTTTAGCGGTTTCCACTCGATCCTCGAACAGGCATTGAATCTTCAAATCCATTAGACTGTGATTTTTCACGGTTTCTTTGAAGTCGCATCGTCGAACTAGTGAGAGAAGGCGTGCCGATGAAAAATCTTTTTCAGCTCGTGGAAGATTGGCTCTTTCTTTTTGACGCTCGACGCTTGGGTTGATCTCTCCGTGAGTTTGCATCGGGCGCCAAGAGGATCGTCGTATCTGAACGACGCGGTCTTAGACGCGCCGGTTGAATGCCTCGCATTCATAAACTCGGAACACCGGTTCGCTCGCTCGCTCCTACCTGATGACGAGACGATCCCCGCAAAAGCCACTGATCCACCGGCTCTGCACTCGCTCCTGTACTAATCACTCGTCGAGTCTCGTCGTATTCTCTCCCTCGGTCTCTTTCCTCCGAGCTCGCGATCGAGACGCAGAATCACTGACCTCGCTCTATAAGCCAAGAAACTTCCGCGAGATCGATGACCTGCCTTGAGTCTCTCCTCTCCTTGTCTATCGTTCCTCACCTCGATCGTAGTCGCCTCGTTCTCCCTGGTATATTTATCATTGGCACACGACTCGTGACGTACCGAGGCCACGCGATCGCCACTAGTGCATGTCCAACCACGTGGGCGAAGTGTAATTTGCGAATTGGCAAAAATCCTCCGTATCGAGTCTCTCGATTGATCCGACCTACGAACCGAATCACAAACTGTCTCGATTATTGTCCTATACATAGCTCATGGGAGATTCGTTGGATCGAGTTTCGTCAGCGTTTTATTAAACGCCTTTTGTTCCTTCCGTGTCTCGTATGCAACCTATAACCAGATCGTGTAAATATGAACGCGAATATTACGAGTAAGGTGCCCGCGACCTCAAATCGTGTGAGGTTTCGAAGCTCGCTCGAGCTTTTCCAAGTAGGTCAAAAGTCGTAGTTCCTACCACGAGTGCCATGCACTCGTACGTACACACGTTGTCGTTGACGTGAACGAAGCACGCTGGTGCCAACCCACTTTTTCTCGCTCGAGTCGCAGCCTTTGATACTATATAATTGCCAACCAAGCGCTACTCTATCTGGATATAGAACGAGAATCCATTCCAATATATGAGTTTTTATCTTAAATATGGAGTCTGGACGATTATTGAGAATCGATGAAGAACCAAGAGCCAAGGAAACGTTATAGCGGAACAACAGAGCCAGGGCGGAAGGAAGGAAGGAAGGAAGGAAAACGATCGGCCTTGCCTCTCGCACGAAACGTCGCATCGAAGAAAAATAGATGGAAAAAAGAGTATCCTCTCTATATGTCGTCGTAACCCTCTGTCTCGTTCGAACGGAATGAAAAATGACGACCTGACGTTTCTCGCTGAACGCGGGATCCAAGAAAAATAGTCGAAAGACGAAATATAGATTCCATCTGTTCCTAAAGCTTTGTTCTAGATAACGAGGTATCCTCCCAGGATATCAACTCCCGGTAGCTCGGAGCTTGAGCGTAGCAGTCCGAGTGAACAACCAAGTCCCAGGTGGCTACGTTTCTCTCTGAGGTTCTCAGTATCGTACTGTACGGACAGTTCTCAGTTTCGTCAATCGTCCTCGAAAGATCAAGAACAAAGAGCAAACTAGTTGGAGAAGCCGTCGGAAAGGAAGACAAACGGAAAGTGCGAGATCGATCTCGTGGCTGATATGTCGACGAAAATCGGAAAATCCTGGCGCAGCTTGGGAGATAGTTGAGCGTCCCTGGTGTCTAACGCGTGTGACGAGACGGATTTTATGAGAGAACGTCCGCGGGGCAAACACGATCGATTTTTCCTCACGAACGCGTTTGCTTCGGAATTACTTTACGCTAGTCCGACATACGCGAGAAACTTTGGTATTGGGAATATGGCTCTCGTGAGTTTATCTTCGATGGTTCTTAAGAAAATGGTGGAGCGGACGATGGTAAAATCCTTGGCAAAGAACTCTTTGAGTTTGAGAAAGGAGTTCGATTATATTCACCGCCGAGGGAAAAACAAAACGATCGAGCCATAATAGTCCGTTTGGCCGAACCACAGATTCGACGCTATTAATTTGGATGGTTCTCGTCTATCGAGTTTGATCGCTCTGTTCCTATATTTCCTCGTTCGAGAGCGAACGAGATAATATTTTTGCGAAGAGAGACGAATCGCACGGCTATGGCCCGAGTCGTTCCCAAGATCGCACCATTATTCAATTTTCTCTATGGCTCTAATTGACAGTCAGTGCCAGAGTTCTCTGGTTCGCTAACTCGCGACGGTTCGTGAACGTGTCCGCCCGCTGGTCATTCTACCCAAACCATTTCCGTTCTCTCGCAACGCTCTCTCCTATTCATTTTCGAAATATTACCAACTCCATTTCTTCATCCGAGATTTTAATCGACGCGAGCTACGCTTATGAACAAAATTCCATTTATCCGTGAATGTAAGAAAACAATTTTCCGAACCGGTGTCCCATTCCACCGGTTTTCTCGACGCGGTTTCTATTTGCTTTATTACCAACGCGCACTGACCCATTTACAAAATTTGTTTAGCTCACCAGCTTTGGGTCGTTCGTCTCTCTCGAGCACGACTTCGCCTATAACGTTTTAATTATAGAACGGAGCGGTTCGTTGCCAGGTATTATCTCGAATCAAATCCAAGATATTCCGAGATTTCGCGCTCACTGTTTGTTGCCCGACGAAAAACTCTGAGAGAAGAGACCGCGCGGAGTTGTAAAGACTATTGGAAACTTGTAATTCAAGCTCGGAGTGACCTCTCTCTTTTTCCCTCTTTCTGGCTCCTCGTATTTTCTCCCCTCAGGAAGTGGAATTAAATGCCGCTCTCGCATTTCTCGCACGCCCGTCGCGAGCACAATGCGTCTGCGAAGAACCAGAGAGAGAAAACCACCTCGTCTCGCTCGGAACTCTCAAATTCGTCTCTATACTTTACCGAGTTGCCTGACACCGGTCTTACAGGTGGAATAAAATGATTGGAGTGGAAAATTGTCGGTACAACGCGACGTAATCGTTCTTCGTTTATAATATTGTTATTTTTGAAAGATGACGAAGGAACTTTTCGAAAAAATCTCGTCGGAAAGAAAGAATTTAGCGAACGGACCGTACCGGAGAACGGACCAAAGCGTTCGAGCAATACATTCGCATTCTCGTCTCGTCGTGCGAGAGAAATAGATGGAATGTCGAGAACGTTAATCACTTAATGAGACATAATCGTCTAATGGAAGGCGCATTCGGTCCTATTACGATCTCGTATTATCCGACTAGGAAATTCTACATTTTCTTTCGAATAGTCGAACGTCGAACATGCACATTCTCTTTGTTTCTTTTTTTTCATCACAAGCAACGAAGCTGAAATGCAAAAAAAGAGAAGCAACCGGAGGAAGAATTAAAAGATCGTTGATATAAAAGGGCGCAAGCGTTGGTAAACGTGTCAATTGTAAATTGGTCACGCGATACACATATCGCACTCGGTGACCTCGTCGATATCGTCAAAGGCGAGAGAAAAGAGTGTTGGCACAAAAGTGTAAACTCGTGTAGTTATGGGAACTAATGGAGTGTAGTTCATAAAGTATTCAGGAGGCAACACCGACGTTGCCGTGGCATTATAATACCTCTTGGACTATCGAGATCCATAGCGTATTTGCGTATGCACGCGTGCACGTTCCTGGAACGAGAAGACCATTTAGTACGATATCGAATGAGAATCGGTTCTAACGAGCGCCGATGTAATTTTATGTTTTCAGTGAGGAATGGTTGCAAATGGTTGCTACGAGCAGCATGGTGTATGAGGAGATCGTAGGTGTACGGGGCAGCTGACCCCAGCCCCCGCGCACTCTCTTTACGCGCGAAATGCCCCACAATCTTAATACCACGTCCGCAAACTCCGCTAACACGGGCCCGAATCATCAGCCCTATCCACCACCGCAGCCCTATCATCACATCGGTGGCGATGCGTTCCAACCGGAGGTTTGTACTCGATCGACATTATTCCTTTCCATCGATGGACCAAAGTACGAAAATTCTTACTCGTTTGTTTTATCGACGACGAGCAGAAAGAACCGGTGGAATTCGACGTGTCCCATCTGCGGGGTGCACCAGCCGAGGTCGAGTCTCTCGTCCACAACATCAAGGATGTGGCGCAGCAATTCTTGTATCACTGGAGGACTTTTCCAATCGTCCTACCACCGCCTTTGTCGACGTGCACCGACGGCGAGGACAGCCTCGTACGCAAGAAGCATCATCTTCGAGATCTCTTCGTCGCCCCGAGCTTCGACGAATTGGATGCGGTCGCTGTGGACAGCAAGGGCGAGCCGAGAAGGCTCACCAACAAACAATTAGAGAGTATCAGAGAACGGGGGTGAGTCGATCAGGGCCGAAAATCAACCTTTTCGATCCATCCACATATCGATATATATTAGAAAAAGAATATCTTTTTTGTCCTTCGAACTTTGTAGTTTCTATCGTCGATTTTGTAGCCGGCTACGTATAGCTACGCCATTTTTGTGACTCGTGAGGCTTTTGAGACGATTGAACCAGTAGCTTTGACACAATTATTATTGCATTCCATAGAAATAGATTGGTAGATATTTGCTCAATCGTTAGTCGGTGATGCTCGCCGTTCGAATCGACCGCCTCCTCGAGGCTTTTCGTTCGAACGCGCGGTCGTCTTCGCTCCATTGTGATAAATTATTTTATAGGCGGGCCTATATACCGGATTCCAAAAGAAAAAAAAAATACCGTACCATATTAATACGTATATCGAGAAGAGAGAAAATTAAGCAAAATGTACGGATAAATTTTATCTGAATTCATGTCTGATTTGTTATAACGATTTTTGTAAAGCTTGCACAAGGATAAGTATGGAAAGCCGAAGAAGCTGAATGCCACTCAGTTGGAGAGCATTCGGAGATGCGGGTACGTCACACACAATCCCGACACTCCATCACTATTATTATTATTATTTTTATTTCGTTTTTATCACACACTTGTAACGTACAATGACTAAAAGTCGTCCTGGTCGTGTCTATCTACATGTATAATCGGCATACGATCTCTCGGCATGGTGTTGTTTTTTATACGTCTTGTAAATAAGCAAAGAATCTCTCTGTGGTGTGGGACAAAAATACTCGTATAATTACGTTAAAAAGCTTTTACTACATTTCTTGGATACACGCAACGATATATTTTGGGCTGTACATATTATTTTTGTGGACCTAGAACGAATATGGGTTGTAGTTTCCTCCATAGCTCATACATATGTCTAGTCTCGTGTAGAAGAGCTTTTTTCAGTAACTCTAGTGCGAGAACTCGATTGATATTTAATCGCAAAGCCTGAATGAACTCGGTGGCGAAGGGAAAAGTTTATTTGGTTGTTTTTCGTGCGATGGCGCGTGGTGTGCGTGATTCCAAATAATCCTCTCTAAACATACTTTTGTATGATAAATTTCACCGAGTGTTCTCGGTCCTTTTAAAACTCCTCGTTACGTGCTTCTCGTCGGTGGAAATTGTGATCGTTCGAATCGAAAATCTCGATGCTCGAGTTGTTAATTGTTTTCTAATTTTCCAGCGAATTTGAAGTGGACTCGATCAACTTCGCTGGACAGACTCATCGCTGGCGACTCAGCGCACTGTTGCAACGCGGACGGGACCGACGAAGAGACGCATTGCTGCGAGATCTCGCTCTGGCTACGAGATTTCTCGTTGTTACAGCCAGAGCGAGACTCGTCTCGCACTGTTTTAGTATATCGCAATCTCTGAAAGCTTTGCTCACCGGTCTACTCAGACTTCTCGGTAATACAAAATCCAAAAATATTCGTAAAAACCCGCTGTCGATGATCGAAGGAAAATTAAACGTTATTCTTTTTTGTTTAATCGCTTATAGACATAATAATCGGTGTACCGTCGTTGCAAGCCCAAAACTTGGATGGAAAGATTCGCGAGGAACGATGCCGGTATCTCGTTGCAGAATTGGTCTGCAGGGTGAGTTCACGATCGTACTTGACGAACTTTCGAAATACGTTGGGCCGTTGAGTTTTATATTCATTGGGATCTTTGTCAATACAGCCGGAGTACGAGGACTCGCTGGAGTTGCTATGCGGCTTCGTGCGAAAACAACTGCGTCGCGCGACGATGGAAAAGTTCGAGGTCGAACGTGAATCGTCGCAATTGCTACCGGTACCGGTACCCTTCGTGTTTGGAACACCGAGCGGAGCTGCGGTGGATCTACGTCTCTTCAGTAGGGACATTATACGGAAAGCCCTGCCGACTCTCGTCGCGATTCTCGAACGCGAAACGAGAGGATGGTTTCTTCACTTCAGAGAGAGGCTCATCTCGGAATTGCGGGCTCAAAAGAAACCCGACGACGAGATCGAGCAACAAGTGAACGAGGCGGTGATGCGAGAATATCTCCAGCGAGTTTACTCGAGCATTCTCTCGCATCCGGATATTCTTGGTCTGGGCGAGGGCATAGCTCAACTGTTGGTGCAACAGGCGCAATCGGTCGTGCTGATGCATCGGGCGGTCGAGAACGTCCAGAGAAAGTTGTCGCAAACGAAGGAATCGTTGCGACGAAGAATGGAGAACGAACATCCGGTACTATCGCGCATCGGGCCCTGGATGCGCGATCGCATGCGCGAGGCCGAAGCCAATTTCATCGATGAGTGCGAATGGAGCGCTCACGAGGAAGCTCTTTCGCTGTGCAATCTCCAGAATTTACAACAGACGGTCTACTTTTTGAATCGTGATTTAACTTTTATGCGAGAGGTACGATCTTTCGTTAAATTATCTTTCTTAACGAGAGAGCAAACCAGCCCTTCCCCCAGCTGGAGACACCAAAACTAATTGTACCCTTTCAGAGAGAACCCGTGCTGCTCAAAGAACTGCGCAAGGTCAAAACACCGACGAGAAACTTCCAATGGCCAACGCAAATTTGGCTGCCGAGAAATTGGATCGTCAGACGAAGCTTTCAAGGAATGTCCGAGATTATTCCTACGGTATTGAGTAATACACCGACCTCGATAACGACCCCACGTGCTGATCCGAGTCAGCCAGTCTTTCTCGTCGAGCGAGAAGTTTGTCACACGACGACTACAAGGTGAATCAAAAAGTATAAATCAGAATAAGAGGATAACGTTGCACACCTACACGTATATAATCTTGCGATAATTGACGATCGTGCGAAAGGTGGCCAATGTGGCGTTGGATAAACTACATCGCGAGAACTTGGTGTTGGACGTGGAACGCGATGTTTTTATTGGGTGTCGCTGTTCCCTGGTGCAGCAGAGTTTCCCTTCGAGCTCTTCTTCTCGTTCAACCTTTTACCCCGGATTTGGAATTGAGCCAGCTCAATGGAACCCTCTTCCCACGAAAATCGTCGCAAACGCCGACACTCTGTTCGAGGCTAACGGCACTCTGGCGACACATAAGCAAGAGTCGTACGCATTTCGAGACCGAGCCCGATACCGGTTAGTATCCATAACGAATGTTCCTCCTTTCGACCACTAGTAGTCTCACATTGATGCTTTTTTCGGCCGTTTTTAGGTTTTATTGGAAAAGGAATGACGAGGCACATAAATCGGCTCTGGAATTACGGGGTCAAGGGTCTTCTCGGGACTCTCGTGATTCTTTTCATTTTTCCCATAGTCTGTGTAGTCGCGAGTTTCGGATCACTCGTCGTTGCCCTTTCTGCATTTATGTGGTTGGTTGTCATTTTGTTGAGTAGCGAAGTGTGAGCGAAGGACCGACTCATCATTTTGGTATTTCAGGATGCCCGTCGTGACGTTGATACTTCACGCTTTTATGGCTCTCGTCATGGATCTCGATAGTCCAGAATCGAGTCGAAATCGTTATTTAGTTGTGATGGAGGCCCTTATGTGGAATATCGGCGTTCAAGGCTGTTTGCAACCGATCGCAGCGGTAATCGTTGCCGTTGTTTTTTGTCCCATCATTGCGTTTTTAATACTAACCGGTCAGTCGATTTACAATAAATTTTTTCCTCGAAAATGCACCACAGAGATGAGATTTTTTTTCCTCCCATAGTCGCTGTGATACGTTATTGGATCAGAGTCGTGTGGGATACGGCAATGTTCCATTTGGTGATTAAGAATCGAGGGAGAATTCCAGCGAGCGACAGTTTCGTAGTAAAACGAATAGCGGGTCCGGGATTGGCGTCGGATTATTACTACCAGGTAAAATCGAATTTTATGAGTGAACGAATAAAAAACTTCCTCTTGATTGGCACAATATCTTTAACGAGTGTTTTTTAGATAAGGCCAGAGCAAGCGCTGGCAGCTTTCGAGGCGAAACTCGAGCTCGACGAACTTCTCGCTTTTCAACAAGAGACCGAACGACTGATAACACAACCACAGCGGGACTTTACCCAGTTCGTCGAAGCTTGCTTCGGTCCATTTGCCACGAGTCTATCGAAAGCGAGAGATCCGTACAAATCTCTCGAGAAAGAAGCCCGAGATCTCGTGGCAGTTCTCCACGAGAAACTCGATCGTCGCCGAAAAGATTTGCAAACCGGTCTCGGGGTTGCCGTTAGAAGCAAAATAAAACTCACGACGTTCGATCTAAAGGTGAGGGCGGCGTCGCAATTTCAACCCAGTGAGGTCGTCTTGAAAATATTCGTCTAAATTTGATCGAATTTCAGGTCGTCATTCAACAAGCGGCGCTTATGCTCGAACGTCTGTATCCCTCGCACGTTTTCGCTCGATTATCCGGGAGCGAAGACGATTTTTGGGAGAACAAGGGTCTGGGAATTGGCGACTGGGCGGGTCTCGCCGGGCTCATGTACGCCGATATATTTAGTCTCGATTTTCTACAACCTCTCGACGACGCCGACACCAAGTTTAAACTCGAACCTCATCCGGGAGTCGATCTTTCGAGGTACTCGGAGATGGTTCATAGCACGGAACTCGGTGGAATAAACGGCCCGGATCTTCTCGGTGCGATCTATGCCCCACGAGGAAATATTCAAGTTCATAGTCCCTATCTCGAGGTGTCGGCTTTTAACCCACGAGCGAAGCAGCCTTGTAACAGCAGGAAGCCCGAGAAACGATGGTACGTTCTCGATTAAATTCATCCAACTCCGAGATTATCTTTACGTCGAAAAAATTAAACCTTTACTTCTTTTGCAGCGACACCAATGGCTTGTTAACATCGACGAGAACGAGAAGACGTACGATATCGGGCAATTCGTCGGGAGAGGGCCGCTGGCAACCGTGGAAGCGTCAAATGCGTCCGTACAGTGCCGAGAAGCTAGTGATCCCTCTTCCGATTCCTCATCCCGCACACATAGCCGTTACGATTCATAATCGTGATTCCGAAGACCCCATACCTCTCGATTCGGACATCTGTCAAAATATTCTGCGTGCAATCGAGGAATCGCCCGGTGAGATGGCTATAGAGAGCGTCAATCGTTATCGAGGAGGTGGTGGTGGCGGAGATTCGAGCTTCGATTCAGTCGCATCGCAATCCTCGGTATCGATAGAGACCGGCTTGGAGGACAAGGACGAGACTGAGGACACGGGCAACGAGGAGAAAGAGGGCGAAACTTATCACTGGACCCTGTCGAACTGGGGCGGGGCCATGGCCAGAAGAAGAAACAATTCAGGATCGATAAAGGTTGATCTTGCATCGCCCGAGGACGTTACACTGGACACAGACACTACCAGGGTAATGTTCAGCACTTACGGTACCACCGTCTAAGTCAAAGTCTGACGCTTCCTTACCTAAATTATAATGATATATATATACATATATATGTAACAGTATCGCAACATACATGCATATATATATATCTATATATATGCATTATCAGTACCTAATATATACTCCTCGAGGATAATCCTTTTTCTATTCTAGAGTTAAAGAGAGTCTCTCGCGACTATTATATTGTAATAGCGACGATACGAGCGAGCGAGAGACATATGAGTTTGATATGGTTTAACAAGAGGGAGAGATGCGACACGAGCGATCGTCGAACGGGGGTTTCCTTATTTTTAACCGTGGAGACTGACAGAGTCTTCAACAATCGTATCAACGAAATGCAATCTGGCACGGCGTATGGTATAAAATATAAATATAGTGCAGAGACTAGAATATAGAATCGGAACGCAAATGTAAGACGAATGATTAGGCCTTTGACAAAATTGCAGTATGTATTTACTGTTTGTTTTTTTGTTGTTTGCGAGACATTCCTTTTTAAGTGTGGAACCTAGGACGAAACTTCTCCTACTGGCATAATGGAGACGAAAAAATCAAAATAACACGCACGATCGATTTTAATAGTAATATCGCGACAGACCTTTGATCGTATTGCGTGGGAGAGCAATCTCGAGTGTTCACCATTTTCACTGTTCTGTGACTAGTGTATATAGTTAAGTAACAAAATGTCCGAAGATCTCTGCTACAGAATCCAACGACATCATGAGGATATGTTGAAAACGATATTATACCAAAAAAGAAGAAAAAAATCTGCTCTCTCTCTCTCTCTTCCTCATCGTGTGAGTTAATTTACAGGCAAGCGCTGTAAACGCAAAACCCGGTATAAACGGATTCACTTGAGATGAAAACGAAACTCTGTTTTATCAAAGCGGTATGACCGTAACATTTCTATTCACGATACACTATGGGATAATCTATGTAGCATTATCAACGTATAATATCGGTAGAATTTTAAGATATTTTGTAGATAGAGTACAAAAACGAAGCAAGTAACAACGTCGTTAATTAAATTTAAAAGCGATGAAGAAGTGAAAAGACGGCATATGCATTTATAAATTCGCGTTCTATATACATACACGATACTATATATATATACACACACACATATATATATATAGCAAGATATACGCTTCTTATGGTGTAAAAGAGGTAGATAGCCAAGACGGGTGTGCGTCGATGTCTAATGTCTCAATTAAATCGCGTTCTTTCGATCGAATAGAAGGAAATAAGTTGAAACGATTATACATATTATACGATAGAGTTAAATATTTCCGCGAATCGTTCGCAAGTCACGCGGGGATGTACTCCCCGTTTGTGAACGAACAAACAAAAAGAAAAATAAATCGGCTGTGTACAGTTTCGAAATGAAGTATTTTATAATTGTAAGAGAATAAACAAAAACAACGAGGAAGAAGGAGCATTAGTAATTGTGCGACGGTGAATGGGGGCTCTAAGGAGGATATAAAACAAAAAGCAGCCGTATATATTAATATACGTATAAACTATATTATATCTCATTCCTGAAGCAATGATGAAAATGCGATTTTTGTTTCGTTTTCAATTTGTATAGTTCGATTGCCGAATTCAATTGCAAATTCCATCCACGATTGAAAAGTCACCCAAGAGAGTATTTAGTAGATGTTACGTAAAATTGAATGCTGTCCATGAAATATATATGAAACTGTATAAGCATCAAGTTAAAAAGAAAGAAAATTTGTTTGAACAGGTACAAGGAGGAGAAGAGAAAGACACGCGAGCGAGGCAAATGCGATACATGCGCGAGAATCAAAACATACATTGAAAGAGGCCATTATATCAAATGTATTAGATGTTATTATAGACTATATAATATAGAGCAAGGAATTTCCGGACTACGAATCTCCAATGTGTATGTTCGAGAAGACGAGAGTCTCGAAGGACTCGACCACGAAAATATTTTTGGTTCGGTGATTTTGCGATAAATCATTCTCAAAACGTATATCGTATATTTTAACATCCGAATAAAAAGAAATAATTTATAGGCAGAGCGATTGAAAACTCGCGCGTCGAGCGATTAAAATTATGTGCCGCCAAATTTCCGGGCATACGGTCTCCAAAAGACTCGGACGAACAACTGTTTTACAGATAAAAAATACTACTGCTGCCAAGATAACAAAAAAAAACGTATACACACTCTATCTGCTAAATAACGCGTCTTCTATGATCACTGTCTATTTGAAATAATACGACGATATATTGTCATGTAGCGTGTACGAGCGATCAACTATTACCACAAACGTTTTAACCTATGCAAATTGGAATATGTATAGCTTCGTCTGTAGTAACTACACTCTCTCTATCTCTCTCTCTCTCTCTCTCTCTCTCTCTCTCTCTCTCTCTCTCTCTCGGTTGAATAATCAATTCTGTACAGTCGGATACGAGTTAAACAAACTCTGACTTTTCGGGTACATACATTGCTATATCGGTTCGACGATGATCGCGGTATTCTATACCGCAACAAAATGATTGTAACTCATACTTACGTTTTTGTACGCATTAAATGTGAATGTGATGACGCGTTGTCTTTTCCTTGTCCGTCTACCTGCGCGCTGTTAAAATGACTTTTTAATTCCTTCACACGATATATGTGTAATGCAAAAGAATCCTTACATTAATATGTCGAGCTTCGCTGGAAATCTTGTTTTAAGAGTTGGTGCACCTCGTATCGCGTTCCCAACGAGTGGAGGAGAAACCAATTTTTTGAATCGTTTGACTGCAATGGTCGATACTACACCAGTCAAAAACGAGGTGCGACGTCTCATGGCTGATCAGCTATCCTTACCGACCGACGATAAAAGCTTGAAATTCGTCGAGGTTCTCGAGTTGATGCGAAAAGATACATTTTTTTTGTATATAGTGGTCGTTACAAAAAAACGACGATAAATGAGTTCTGTTTACGAAATTGTTCGAGTCACACAGCACTCTCACCTATTTCCTTTGTCTCTGCCGCTGATCGCAGCGCCTATTTTACAAAATCGTTACTGTGAGCAACGGACGAATTACAATTGCGACGCAAGCGACGCCATGGGACTAGGCTTCATTAACGTAGTTGCTTCAGTGTTGTGCCAACGCCGTAACGAGGAACATTGTGTGCTACATTCGCCATTATCCTTTTTGTCGACAACAATATACGTTTGTGCAATTCTTGGCGACAAGCAACTATATAATAAAAAATTTCGGAAATACTGGAAACGAAGGATCGACTGGGAGGTTGAAGAAAACTCGGGAGAGGACTTAGTGCGTCGGAAATAAACTTGTAAGCCAGACAGCCGGTTCGCAATAAAAACTTGTCCTCGTTTTCCTGCACGTACCGCGCGTCTCGTAACTCGGGAAGCAAACTTATTTTGTGCAGAAGTTTGTTCAACGTCAGCACAAAGGTGTCTACGAAAATGTTGTGAAGGTTACGCATTAAGGCCGCCTGTCAAACTGGTTGAAAGAGCGAATCGAATACGTGTACACAGAAATAAGTGCGCGTCTTGACCGTAAGTGAGTGATGACACACAGACGGCACAGAGAACGCCGGGTACCTAACCTCCGTACAACGTAAGCCTGAATACAGTTGATTCGAGACCAGGAATACGTTATACGGAGTATGCTCCAAGTTTTTCAAGACGATCCGAGTTCTCGTGCCGATAAATTCAGGATCTGGATGCCCGGAGGCTCCATTTTGAAGTTCATACGGATCTTCGTTGTGGCTCGTCCCACAGCTGGTAGACGCGAATCTCCGCCCTAATCATCCGCGGTCGGTTACGGTTTCGACCGCCCAACATAACAATCGTGCACACTATTTTTCATATATTCGTCGCGCCAATTTTCATTTAAAAGTTTCGTATATTTTTCGTTCGGCTCCCGGCACGAACAAAGAGAAGTGGAAGAGAGTACGAGTGTGTGTGAGAGAGAGAACGGGGCGACGATGTAGCGTTTCGCGCATCGATCGTAATACGAGAGAGAGAGGCAGAGAGAGAGAGAGAGAACAGGATCCAAATAAAAAGGAAAAAGAGTGAAAGAAGTAGCGTGCAGCATCATTCGCAAGGCGTGCTAGGATCCGGAGGAGCATCCGCGTGTTTACGTCGTGGACCATAACATCGATGACCTTGAAAGCATTGCGGTCACGTGACCGCGCAAAGCAGCCTGGATCAGCGTCGGAGAGTAGTTTGGAGTCGGTGGGAAACTGCGCCGTGATCGCATCTCTCGTTTCCCTCTCACGTTGCTGCATCATCGTTTGTCCGATGAAACGAGAGTAGAGTTTCTTGGTGTCGTAGAAGTGAATATTTAACCGGGGTGTGTGCGTGTCCGACGAGGTAGCTGCTGCGATCCCCTCGCGTGTGCCGCTGCGTTTGCGAACGTGTTGTACTCTCTTTTCTTTCCCCTTCCCCCATCCTGTGTGATCCGTCGTTCTAACGAATTCCCCCAGATCCCACCCTGTGGCCCCTGCCCCCGGCTCGCGGTACATATACAAGGTCGTTTATGAGTATTACTGCACTACCTACATACGTTACACACGCTACGCTATACAGTTCGACGTCGCTGCCACCATCATCTCCACTGTCGCTGCTGTACGCTAGTGTACGGGGGGAAGGTGCAGCAGCACTCTCACGGATGTGTGGGTGATCGCGGTGTTGTCCAAGATGAAGTCCGACGCGAAACCTTTGTTGACAGCTCAGGCAGAAAAGGCGAATCATTACACGTAAGTAGCGCTTGCCGGCATTTGCGTTGATTCTGCCGCGACGTGCTACGACCGATAAAACCGCGTGTCCTCGAACTCAGTGCGTTCTCTCTATAATAACCCTCGTTCCCTCGTTCGCGCTACTCCGTACACATCACACACAGAGAGAGAGAGAGAGAGAGGGGGAGAGAGACAGAGAGAGAAAGAAAGAAAGAAAGAGGGGAAAAAGAAAGACAAGAGTTTCGCGCGGGCCGTATATCATCGTCGAGACACAACCAAAAAAACAAAGGCTGTATAATGCTTATAGTAATTCCATGTACGCGTCACGGGTTTTTGTGAGAGTAAATAATTAAAAAAAAAGAAAGCCGATTAAAGTAGCGGACAAGTAAACGAAAGAGGGAGTGTGTAGGAGAAAGAGACGAAAACACGAAGGAGAGTTGGTCCACACAGCAGTGAAGGGACGTGAGAGCGTGGGGGATTGAGAGAAAACCGTGAGCGACGCAAGCGGGCCGAGAGAGGATACATAAAAAAATATATTTAAAAAAAGAAATATAATAATAATAATAAACGAAAAAAATCAACGAAAAGGATACGATATAATATACCATATAGTATCGTATATAAATTGGCAGAAAAAGAGAAAGAGAGAAGGAAACCGTGCCAGGACAGGCCTCGCGCGCGCGGCAACGCGCGTGTGTGATCCGCCACAACCGAAATAATGTGTAGCTCTGTGGATTCGCATTCCAGATACTTGAAGGAATTTCGCGTCGAACAATGTCCACTGTTTATACAACGAAAGTGCACCCAGCATCGTCCTTTCACGTGCTTCAATTGGCACTTTATGAACCAGAGACGACGAAGACCGGTGAGAAAGAGGGACCGCACCTTCAACTATAGCGCCGATAATTATTGCACCAAATATGACGAGACGACCGGCATATGTCCCGACGGTGACGAGTGAGTATAACCTCATATATCTATATATATCTATATACAAACGGAGTGATTAATACCAGCGCATATATTCTCTTATCTCGAGATTCGTTTCGTCCCAGCCTTTCTACTTCTACTACGTACCTTTCTACGCCTCTTGTTTATCACGTTTGTACTATCGGTATGCAATCTTCTTCATCTTCCTTTTTCATACGTTCACAAGGTTTTCCGACGTTGTTTCGACGTTAGACAAGGCCGACAAGACTGCTGTGTAAGTACGAACGAGAGAAACGGCGGTTGTGTGGAGCCACGCATCGTCGCTCGTAAGTGTCCTGTAAAGGAGAGAGAGAGGGAAAGAGTGGTGGACGCCCGAATTTTCTTTGTTTGTAGAAAAATGTGCCGAGAGGAGCACACCATTGCGAGCCGTCGAGAGGTTTTGCGTGAGAGTACAGAAAGAGGAAGGGTACAAAAGTCTCGGGATTTCCGTTGGCACGATGGTGCGATTACGAATTACCGGGTGACATGCACGAGCGAGAAGTGAGGTTGGTCGCGTCGGGGGAAAAGAGCTCATTCTTTTTTCACGGAGTTTTCTTCGCGCGTCCTTCAGTCTTGCCGCACGTTGGGAGCGAGTCGGTACATTTGCCCAAGTACCAGAAACTTTTGGAAACGTAGCCGCAACTCGACTGTTACCCGACTCTTCTACTCGTATCTTCCAGTTGTTACATATCGATGTAACATTGCGCGAAGAGAGCGCCGGATAGACCCTCGTGAAAAAAAGATGCGGTACGTCGGTGGTGGTGATATTTGGAAGAGGGTCCCGAACTTACCGATACGTAGTGAGTTTCTTAAATAATTTAATGAGCGAAAATTGACCTTGCTCGTTTACGCGGTTGAAACTAGAGGTGAGCACACCGTTCACTCGAGAGATCTCCGGAATTGTCAGCGGGCTCTTACGCTCCAAGTTGCATTATTCGTTTACAAAGCAACGGAGTGGCCAAACGAGAAACGCGAAAGCAAAATCGATATTTCATAAAAACGAAAAAAAAAACGCTTTGTCCAGACGTAACGATGATAACAATTGGGTGAAGGAAGGAGTGTAGCCGGTGGGAGGGGGGTAGGAGTGTATAGAGGTAAAACAGAGATCGAAGGGGGCAGTAAAATAGCGGGAGATGGAGATGCCGCCGGTGATTATTAGCCAAACGAACTTTTTCCATCGTACTGAAAAACCGAAATATCGCAGAGAAAACCGCTTATTAATTCAAAACGAGCGGTTTTATACATCTCTCCTCATTATCCTTATTGTTGCCTCATTTTTCAGATTATTTTATCTCGTTTGCCTGAAATTGCAAGCACGATTTTCTCGGCGGTCAATCGTTAACTCGTCGCGAGATAATCAGCTTGTGTCGCAAACTGTTCGTGAAACGGATTAAACTCTGCTGTTGTGCCTTCGTCTCATCTCTCTACCGCTGGATATATAGCCCGTGACTCGGTGTTGCACATGAAAGGATTCGAGGGAAACGGAGGAAGAGAGAGAAACTCGCTCTTGTCGGATATTGCAACCTGAGAGAGGTCAATTAACGATAGCTAGCGAGGAGGTCCTTGTTCTTTCTTTACCGAGCGCGGCGACCTCTTTGCAAATTGCACTTTGTCCTCCCTATTAATTAAATTGCAATCCCATTGCTCCTCTTTCATGGGCTATATTGCCTTGGACGCTTTTGACTTTTCGGATTCTTTGATGGCAGTTACCTCTACCAACGAGGATGCTTTTATCGCACGCCAATGAATAAGATTTTTCAATTTGCGATACTTGGCCAGCTCGCTTGGGAAGAGAAGGACTCATCCCCTTTGTTTCCTACTAATTCGGCTATTAAACGTCGTCGCTCCTTCCAAATTGCAAAATAGATAAATATACTAGATCTAACAATTTTGAACTTAGCGGCCTTCTACCTCGTTTAATGAGCCCGATAATCACACGTCTCTCGTTCTCAAATGCGAAACATCGCATGTTCGCCTCGAGGGAAATAACATTCACGATGCCTCGATCGAGCTAGAGAGAGAGGACGATAAAAGAAGCGTCGAGCATCTGTTTTCCCTCCAAAATACTCATCGCTGTTGGCACACCGGGGACTAGGGCCAAACAAAGAAGCCCGCTGTTATTGATTTTCTCTTGGCACGGTGGCAACAAAGAATCACGAGGGATTCTCTTTACGTATTGCCGAACCGTACAAACATTGCATCGAATGGTGCACTTTCTCCTACCCATTTTTCTTCTCCAACTTGGTTTATTTACAATGTTTAGGAATAATTTATATACGTGCATCCTTGATCCAAGAAGCGGCCACCGCACGCACCAGTTCATTCGTATATTGAAGTGATTGGTAATAGTGGCGAGCAGAGTTTCTTGATCGTTTCGGTGTAAATTGAAGGTGAGAAACCAAGATTGCAGAAATTTAATTGCTCGTACGATTGGCAGGTGTCCATATCTTCATCGAACAGCCGGTGATACCGAGCGACGTTATCATCTAAGGTACTACAAGACCTGCATGTGCGTTCACGACACGGACACCCGTGGATTTTGCGTCAAGAATGGACCTCATTGCGCGTTCGCGCACGGCAATCACGATCTACGACCACCGGTTTACGACATCAAAGAGATACAAGCGCTCGAGAATCCAGATTCGGATCCAAATTCATCCTCGAGCGGTCCCAATATACTGGACAAAGAGAGAAATCTAATGAACGAGGATCCAAAGTGGCAGGACACGAATTACGTACTGAGCAATTACAAGACCGAGCCATGCAAGAGACCACCGAGATTGTGTCGTCAGGGTTACGCGTGTCCTCAGTACCACAATAGCAAGGACAAGAGACGGAGTCCACGAAAATACAAGTATCGGTGAGTTTATCTCGACGCTTTGCCAGCAGCTTCGTATCTTCTGTTGGCATTTCTTTGTTTTTCCTCCAACGATCGTCAATTAATATTCTCTGATTTGTTGTTTCAACGACGACAGCTCGACACCGTGTCCCAATGTTAAACACGGGGAGGAATGGGGCGAGCCGGGTAATTGCGAACAGGGAGATGCGTGCACTTACTGTCATACGCGAACGGAACAACAATTTCATCCGGAAATTTACAAATCAACGAAATGCAACGATGTACAGCAGGCTGGCTATTGTCCCCGCGGCGTCTTCTGCGCATTTGCGCACGTTGACCGTGAGTTTACTCTGATCAATCGTACGTAAAAACACTCTTTCTACCACCGCAATCATATTAAGCATCTCACGATCATTCATTCGTTCGCTCGCTCGATTTCATCCGTTTCTTTCGTTTATTCGATTCATCGCTTCGTTCTATTTAAGACTTTTAATTCACAGTCGAGCACATGATTCTCCCAGCGTTTTACACGACCACCTTACGTTATAATATTTTATAGTTAATGACAATTGCGACATTTTTTTTAATGCGAAAATTGAAACTCTCGCGCGATACCTTGCTATGGTGTGCTGATGGAGCAGTCTTGCCAACAGAAGAAATGAGCCTTGCGAGGGATATGGCAGTACCGATAGATTGTGGCACTAATTTGGCGGATCTACTGAGCAACGCTCTCCCACCGGACAAGCGTTCGCACGATAAGGACAAGCCACACAGCGACAGCAGCGTAAGTTTTTCAACGATTCGTGATTCGATCGAAAGACCAATTCTTCATAATTTACAATATCTGTGGAATAAAGTACAAGAGCGATAATAAACAGTGGTAATGACTCGTGTCATCAGTTTACCGCGTTACAGAATGGAAGCGGCGAAGTTTCGGAATCCGCGAGCACGAGCAGCCTCGGAAGCAACAGTTCGCACAGCAAAGCACCGGGGGCCCAGCTTCACAATTCAAACTCGAACGCGGGCTCGAATGCTCAACAAAAACTTACTAGTATGCTGTATAATCCGAATTCTATGATGCACGTTGTAAGTCCACCTTCGAACCATTCGCCAAAACGCTCAAATTTTCTTGCTACGCGAATATTTGACTCGATCCTTTCTTCCAGAGTGAAATACGAAAGCAGATTTTGGCGATTGAGAACGATCCGCTTTTGACGAAATCGGAGAAGGCACAGAGAAAACAGAGCCTCTACATAGCTTACAATTTGAACGGTTCTCTCGGCAGTCATTCGTTGGGAACGGCAGTCTCGCCTCTCTCCAACTCTTTTTACACCAACGATACTGTCGAATCGGTAGTGGGTAAGTATTCCGATGTTCCAATCGACAATCTCGCCATATCTCGTTTCTAATGTTTTAGAAATTGTTTTCCTCATTGCCTCGGCTTCTTTGCAATCGTTTCAGGAAACGCTTTGGACGACTTACACCTCGATGACTCTTTAAGTTTAGTAGATTCAATTCATAGAGAAACAAATTCACCGATAAGCAATTCGATATCGGCCGGCCTTGCAAGTTCCGGACTGCTCGGAAGTTCCGCACCGGTCAATATACCAAGAATTGGCGAACGTTCTGTCCTATCGAATTTTTCACCCTCGACCTCGAGTCCTCTGCAACATCTGCAATCGGCCGGATTTCTTACGGGATCCAGATTCTCCCATCAAGATCCCATAGAATCGGTGAGCATTCGTCGATTTTAAAAGACAAGCTCGTTCGCACATCCGTCGTAATGCATTCAAATTCTATACAAGCGGATCCATGTCCGATATATAATATATGTATTTTTTAATTTTTCAGACAATGTCTTTTATGAGTCAAGTATCGGACCCGTTTAGTAATCACATCTCTCAACTAAGTAGTTCAACGTCCAAGCTGAGCGGTTTCAACAGTAGCTTATTCGATTTTGCGAGCCAAGGAATGTCACCGTCCCGGACGCAGCCACTTCCGGCCTCGCCTCTCGTCAATGCCTTCTCCCTTAGTCCAAGCAATACGGGATCTCTCTCGGAGGTTGGAAATTTATTATTATTATTATTTAATCTTTCCTTAACTGGTCATCCGGACGATCTTATTTACCGAACGAGTATCCTCGTTTGGTCAAAAGTTACAGGTCCAAAGGTTGCGCGAAGAATTGACATCGAGCAGAGCTCAACTGGCGACTTGGGACGAGCGAATAAATCAAGCCCGTGCCGCATGTGCCGCTTGGCACTTGGAGAGCGAGGAAGCAAAACGCAAAGCATCTATCGCGGAACAACAGCGAGACGAGGTGAGTATGCCAGTGGAGACACGTTTGTTGTCTTGGAAACAGCCGAATTCATGAAAGTTGTATTTGTTGGCAGGCATTGCTTCAGGTCAAGGCTCTTAGAGTGGAAAACGAGGCATCGAGCGGTGGGCCGTATCTTCACACGCTTCGAAGAACCAGCGAGCTCCGATCGCTCTCCATAGCGGCGCTCAAGTCCATTCAGTCGCAGCTGCGTCTTGATCTCGAAGAGGTTGAAAAGGTAAAGCAAAGTTCTCACTCGGGCTTGAACAGCTGGTACATACAACGATTTTCAAACTACTTCTAACACGATCCGCATACCGAAATCTCAAAGTATTAAAGCGTAGGTGCGTGCGCGCGAAAGAAAGAGAAAAAGAGAGAGAGAGAAAGAGAGAAGAATATTTAAGGAGAGCGAAAGAAAAAAATAAATAAATGCAAAATAAATCACATCATCACCCGTGAATCGGGATAATACCGCGCCTAGCTGAGTTGTTGGGATTCTAGGTGCTGTACAGGGAAACGGCAGCAAAGTGCATGGTTTGCGAGGAACAGAAACGCACAGTGACACTGTCACCGTGCAATCATTACGTCGTGTGCTCGACTTGCGCTCCGAATCAACGCGAGTGCCCGTACTGCCAGAGTCCCGTTGCCTCCACCAGTTAGGTCCCAATGACATTTCTCGTGTGCTCTGTCACTAGCGTCATTGGCTAAAATCTGATGGAGATGAGATCGAGGAGGAAAAGCAACATTCTCTACGAGCATATACCAGTGGCAACGATGAATTTTATTCAATGAACGAGTTTCGCGCGGAGATCGTATCGCGTCCAGTGAGATTGAGTCGCTTATTCTTCCTTGGAAACAACAACAACAACAACAACAAGAACATCCGAATTCGCGACTGCCAAATCATGATGACCGACGCGTGAAACAAGAGGAACATTATTCAAATAAAAACAAATGTTTTGTACTAATAACTATCTTTTTTTGCATTATCGGAGGCCCCGAGATATTGTCTCGCGTTTAAAATTTCTCGTTCGTATTGAAAAGATGATAGTGTAGTCTATGAAAATGTAGGAGTATTAAGTCTAAATAGTTGGTAAGGAGGAGTTGACGAGTACAGTATATATTGTATATACTTAACCTCGAGACGTTGCCGCGTCTCGTGATATATAGTATAGGTAAACGCAACAAATTTATTCCGCGAATCAATGAGTTCATCGGGCTCGTTTTGGAATTTAGGTACCGAGTTGTGCAACGAATGTCAACGAAGGTTATCGATTTTGATACTGAAATAAGAAGAAACAAGCCCGTGCCTTCCCCCATTATAACTTTACGATTGATTCATCCAATTGCGATTAATCGAGATGATAATATTGGCCAGACTTTGTCTTTATTCTCCGTGTTAAATGTAATAAAAGAAATATTGGGGGGAGAAGGGGATTTGGAATTTTTAAATTTAATCAAAACGTAATTAATGGTCGATGATGAATCCAATGAAGAATTAAAGTTATTATTTATTGATAAACTCGAGACACGGGACATTCGTTGCACGACGCATGAAAAAGCATTTTTATTTTTTTTTATTATTCAATACGTACTCGCTTGTTTGATAAAAATGATATAAACATATTGTATAATCAGCCCTACAAATTTGGATTAATCGATATAATTATGTGTATAAAATATGTGACGGAGTTGGCGATGACGAGTGCTCGTTGCACAATGAAATGGAAATGAAGCAACATTTACTAGGATAGATAGGACAACGTTATCAATTTTTGTTCTCCCAGACGTTAGAGTCTTACGAGAAACAATCTTTTAACAGAAAAAGATGAAGGTATAATAATGCCTTAATTCAAGTCGACAGCTTATACCTGTGAGTACCGTGTATTAGTTAGTAATATCCAGTATACAGTTACAATGACTGGGTAAAAAAAAATCAAGTGTCATTCATCGCGTTCAATCATTCTCTCCCTTAAGTATGACAAATTTTAAACTCGGGGTATTACGCGATAGATAAAAATTACATTTTGTTATTTAAGTAGTCCGGTATGATGTGCATATTGGAACTGTTGGTCCCCCTCCCCCTCCCAGCCCTTCCGTCCCGCTATTCACCATCGTAGTACAGTATCAAAACAATGAGGCCAAAAAAGAAGAGAAAAGTTTTATTAGGTCAGTTTTTATTACAAAATTAATATTAACATACGATAACGACATAACGATTATTCCTGAGAGAATATACTTTTTATATCGTTTCATCAAATTTCGACCACACGACAATGCGGGGACGATCGTCCCATTGAATCGAAAAACAAAACATACGTTTTATTTAGTATAGCAACCACCGGTAGTACCATAGTATAATAAATTACCTACAAAGGACTATCTAGGATTTAAATAATGTAGCGATGTAACAAATTGCATTGTGCGAAATGCTTGAATTTGCAGATAAATTTTTGTACAGGCAAGCCGTTCGATACCGATGATAATGTATCGAGAGTGGCTTGCTTGCGGAGAAAAAAAATGTTTTGAAAGAAGCTGGTCGTGATCTCGCGAGCAGGGCTTTCGTCAGTCGCATCGTATAAACTTTCTATACGGTTCGACGTGAAACGAAATTGTTTTTTGTACGCGTCGCTCACAACGCCCGTAAAATGCGAAAGAAACGAATTGTCGATTAATTGGGGGGTTGAACGATCGTCGAAATGAATAAAATAGACTCGAGCTGGCCTAGTAGATAGATAGAACTTGTCAGCAGGGAATCCTTATTGCGGGGGTCGCACTCGAGCAAAGGAAATGAAGAAGTAGAAACGAGAAAGATACTCCTTTGGTATCTTACACGTATGAATATAATAATAATAAATGAAACAAAAATTATACTGTTATCTTACTTGTACCGATAATACATACGATAATACGAAGATCATTATTGATAATAATGATAATAATATGAAATTAAATTATTGTAAAAGCAAGAAATTTAGATACAAATAGGATAATAGGAGAGAGTAACGAAGTGGCGGCGAATTATTAATGTGGCTAATGCTACGAAAGTTGACACATACCCGGAATAATATTTCTATACCAACTGCCCAAATTGTTGGTTTCACGACACGTTTTACTCTCACCACGTATCGTCCGTGTGCTTTGGAACACGTTCCGTTACGGCTGCTAATCACTTGTACTTTCTCTCGATTATACGTTATAAAAGACACAAATTTTGCTCACACGTCCCGTTCTCTATTTGTCACAGCCGACGACACATAGTATCTCAAATCGAAAGGACTAAACAATAGTACATGCGTACGGGTTAAGTGCTGCACAAGTTTAAGATTTTTACTTTATTTTGCCATATTTGAATCTTTAAGAAACGTTTTCTACTCGATAGCCTAATTATTATCGTAAAGTTAAATAAAGCGTAGTATTATAAACGAAGGAAAGGAGGTAAAGGACGGGGAGATATAAAACACATCACGCTAACGACCAACTTCTAGAAACAAAAACAAAAACTCTAGAACAAATTTCGATACTACGCAACTACCTGTAATGCAATTTTATTACGGGTGCACAAATTAAACCAACAATAGGGCAGGCCAAATTAAACGATATACTATATTTTTGACAAATTACACACCTACAACAAACAACAACAACAACAACATCAATACAAAACGTTGAATTGCTCCGTCTGTGCAAATAATTCTTCTACACCTACTTTCTTTCTTACCTCTTTAATCGACCATTCTTCGGGTATTACACGCAGCCAATCGGATTGAATTATTATTACTGTCGAAAGAACAAACGAAAGAAAAATCTTTTAACAAAATAGCTGTGAATCTATGGTCGTTAGGGGGGTACGCTTGCTACTAAATATTTGAAACTAAAGGGGAAAAGATCCGTTGAATTATGGTCGAAGAACTATTTGCACATTTCGGATAATAGTTCTACACATAATCACTAGGCTACTGTACAATGATATAAATTATGCGAAAATGGGGAATGGTATTATGTACAATCGGAATGATCTAGCAAGACGAATATTTGTATGAATTCAAAATTGATAAACGACGATCCTCTTTCAAGACGAAAAGTAACAAAAAACATTCAATATTATCTTTAATCAATCGCAGTTATGATGTTTGAATGAGATAACGATTGTTACTAAGAGTGACGACAATATCAATGCGTTCACAGAGAATTTATAAGAAGAATGTTTTTTTTTTGTTTCTTTTTTCTTAAGCAAAGAGAGCGAAGGGGGCCTTGCTTGTGCCGGAGCAAAGTCGTGTCGATAACAGGAAAGTGCGAGCGAGGCAACTACAAAGCAATTTGATCAAATATCGCGAGCGAACGCGAATTGTGTCGCTATGTCAGGCGCAAATAAGAAACTTGAGATGGTCCATCACGGTACGTAATCGTATGTGCCAAACACTTTTGATCTTTGTTCAAGGTGCGAGGAGAGGTCGGCACGTTTTTTCGATCAGTCGATCCAAAGTCGAGACACCACGGCTGATACAAATTTTGATAAATCTCGATGTCTTTAACAAATCTCTTACCTCTATATAACTATTGACTTTGTTACGTGGTACAACTTGGTCGAGATAATATGTCGTACGATCTACATAGGACTTGGTAATGAAACCAGGATCAATCGGCGCAAATAATTCGTTGGTACCGTTCTTCTCTGTGAATGTAATTGTGCTCGTCGTTAAATTCTCTTTCTACTAAACGACGATACGATTATTTATCGCGCTCTCGACGAGTATATAGAGACGAAAAAGCGAATTGTAAAGTGTATACGAGGTGCCCGTCGCTTTTATTATTATTATTATTATTATCTTCGAACGGATATCGAAAGTAACACGATTGTAAATTTGCGCATGGAAGAAAAGAGTTCTGTCGGATGTGTTTCGATTTCTATTGAGATTCTGCATCTCGAGACGCGAAATCACCTTTGCTCTATATATACGAAACCATTTTTTTACTCGAGACCCTTTTTAATAAACATTTTTTCAATGCTGCAAAAATCCTCTCGTCGTGTAACAAAATATTTAACAGGGCAGCAGAGACAAATAATTGAATTTCGAGAGTGCAGGAGTCAATAGAAAAAACCCATGACAACTATTTTTACGATATTATCGACAAAACCGTCTTCCGGAACAATAATTACGATGATGATGATGATGATGATTATATGATGACAATGTCTGTAACGCCTAAAGCGCGCGGTGTAGAAAGACAAAGAAAGAGAGAGAGAGAGAGAGAGAGAGAATGGGTCGGAGGTTTTGATGAGAAACAAAGTAAAAGACAAAAAAATATTTATAAACGTAATCGGTAAGCTTAAATCTAACCGTGGCCCTTCGACAAGCAAACGATAAAGATTACACGATTATTCGGCATATAGATTAATAATGTAAAAGAGGAAGAAAAAAAGATACTATATCCGTTATACCATTTAGCTTGCGGTGTTGAAAGCAATGTGCTATATATTGTAAGAGGATATATAATTATTGTAGACTTTGTTGTACGATCAGGTAGGAACCTCGGTCTCTGTAAATGTGGCAGGTCCAGCCTTTCAGTTATAGGAGAGAAAGAACAAACAAACAAATGATATGTATGTATAAATAACGTCATAGGAAGACTTGCACCATAATGCTTTGCTCGTACAACAAGGTCCTTAAAAAATGAAGAAAAAAAAAAAAGTATAAATAAAGAAAAATAACCATACGGGTCGGTTGTAGAGACAGTGGGTCCTTTTCATTTTCACACTATGTATCCAGGGCTGCAACGATTATAATATCTCGAATCTACAGTACTGCAAATACTGCATTACAACCAATGCTTCGATGGTAGAAGTGGATAGCAGCGGTAGACTTGATAAAAACAATGTACAATTCCACTGTTTGCAACCATCCCGGGGAAAATGATACAATAAATATGTACGAGATAGTCTAGCTATTATGCAATATTAATTATAATAGTCTGTAACAAATTTTTTAGAATTCCAAGGTGGTTTGTCGTTCTGGTTGTGGTTTACTGCTACACACTCTGTACACCTAACGAATTCTCAAACTCATATCATGGACTTTCGTATTATTGGAGTTTTTGTACGTTTTTTAAATTACTCCATGTGGAATAGACCGGGAAATAATCATTGGGGGGCGCCTTAGTGACGAACGGGTCATCTATAATTTTCTTACCAAATGTACGTTTCAGCTTTGATTTTCTTTAAATCCCTGGAGCTATCATTCTGCTACGTAACGCAAAACCTAGTGCAAACACAAAATGAAATATGCTTCCTGAGTTTTGTTTAGATTTTTGAAAAAGTATGTATATATATATGTATATGTATATATATATATACATATCACCTGGCATACAGAAAAATAAGACTATACCAAGTTGCAGCAACAAATTTTTATGGATGAAAATGACTGTAGCAAATTCTAATGAATGTCAGTACAAATTGAATAATAAAATGATGAAAAGCAAAGCATAGTCTGTGGGAGAAGAAAAGATGTATCGGCAACCCGTATTTTTGGCAATACAGAAAGATAAGCTCGTATCGTACGTACATGTATACTATTAGTAACCGAAGACGATGATGATGATGATGATGATGATGGTCGCAGAACCAATAATAAAGCATTTTTCTGTTTTAATATTTTCTCGACGACTGAAAGTTTAAACAAATTGATAATGATAATAATTATCTTATATGACATGCGTAATTCGTAGAACGAATTTTCATTATTGCTTCTTACGCTATAATTAACTAGGAAATGTAATATATTATAGATATTGTCAATCAATAAATTAAAACAAATTTAATATGTATAGTGATTATTTATTACGGGTAATAATAAGAGTTTTGCCATACTAATTAATAAAACAAAGAAAAATAGTACATATGACTCGACCTATGGCGGGAAAACTTCTGCCTGCGCTTACGCCATATTGTCATTTCAATCCATGCTAGGACTTGTACAAACACACGCGCACACACACACAAACATGTATACATAGTATCGAAGAAGGCAAAAAGTTTTAATGTATTGCCACGGGATGGCGCGTTGGGTCAGAAAGAAAAAGGGGAGTTATGTTTCGGAGGGAAAAGACGAAAACATTGTGCGCGGTGATATCCAGTTGAATAATTCATCGATCGATTAACTAATCAGGCATTGCGTTATATTTCGATCGACCAATCTGAAAAATCGTCTTGTCGCAGAACGCTCTCTGTTTAATGCCATCCTGCGTTGGACTTCACCACGAATACTGACCGACGAGGCGACATTACGAATAGCCGCCATTCACAGTCACGTTCATACTCGTTCTCTTGTTCATGCATCAGTTGCACGTCGTCGTTCCGAGAGATCTGTGTCAGTGAAATTCTCGTTCCAAGATACGATCATAAACAGGTAAAGATTTTTCGCTATTCCCATTCAAACCATCCACATTTTATTCCCCTTACGTCGGGCAATCGTTTCCAACATTTTGGGGTTATAATTTTCTGTCACTTGGTTGGAAAATGAAAATATTTTCGGTAGCGTCTCCCACGCAATGAAAATATATGTGTTCGGTCCGCCATTTTACGCGCCTACTTACTTTTGGAGGGAAATTATTTCTGAAAAGAACTCGCATTTTTTCGTCTAACGGCCCGTATCTTATCGATTTTAACTTTATTTTTCTATGAATCGTTACTCGTCCAATCTATAATCTATCCGTAAAGAATATTTATAATAACTTTCGACACTAAAGCGACAACCGTGTCGGTGTGAAAGAAGGAGGCGTATACGTGTGTGTGTGTGTGTGTGTGTGTGTAAGTCATCCCACAAGGAAAGGATGGTGCCTCGTTACACACCCAAGAGCTCGGAGTACGATAGTGACGCGAATTGCCGGGTATTATTCTCAAATAGTGCTCTATCAGTTTTAAACTCGTACGCCTAAAATCACTTAAATTTCGAATCCATCCATCAGAAACTGGTCGTTCTCCTTTGTTAAAGTCCATGAATGTTTAATTGTAACGTGGCATTTTGACTTATTTTGATTTCAGACATGGCACGTACCAAGCAAACTGCACGTAAATCCACCGGAGGAAAAGCACCAAGGAAGCAATTGGCAACAAAGGCTGCTCGCAAGAGTGCACCATCGACCGGTGGTGTCAAGAAGCCCCATCGTTACAGGTTAAAAAAAATGAATGTCCTTAATTAAGATCTGCAAATTCCAAATTGACACCATGTATCGTATTCATTTTACAGGCCTGGTACCGTAGCTCTTCGTGAAATCAGAAGATACCAGAAAAGTACCGAGTTGCTCATCAGGAAATTGCCGTTTCAACGACTCGTTCGTGAAATCGCTCAAGATTTTAAGACCGATCTACGTTTTCAAAGTGCGGCTATCGGTGCTCTTCAAGAAGCCTCGGAAGCATACTTGGTCGGTCTCTTCGAGGATACTAACTTGTGCGCCATTCATGCAAAACGCGTCACAATTATGCCAAAGGATATACAATTGGCACGACGAATCCGTGGTGAACGAGCTTAAATCCATGTGCCCCTTGTAAGGCAGAAACCCTATCGATATCACCATTTATTCATCCTTGTCTCGTGTTTCCAACATTATATTTTTAAATCTTACAGCATTTCGGTTGCGTTCTTTATACAAAAAAGGAATATATAAAAACAATAGTTATCACTGCCATGAATTCAAACGGCACGTCCGTGTTAACGTTAAGTAAGATCAAACACAAATGTCCATTGGTCATGTGGCATAAGTACTAGCACGATGTACGACCTTTAAATATAATTTTTTCTCTTTACGCCTGGAATGCGCAGCATGGAACAAACGTGACGACGAATTTAAAGAAACAACTGGGAAACAAAAGTAGCTTTATCAGATATATGAATGTTTCCGTCATTAAAAAACTGTAACTTCACGAAATTCCGATGAAATAACAATTCGTCTAGAAGCGCAGCTGCTCTTTCATCGTGATCAATCCACCATCTCTCTGTTGGTATTGAAGAATCGTTGTGAAATGGAACACATAACATCTCCCCTATTTTTCGATCGAGGATGAAACAAAACGCCCCTTTTTTGTTCAAACACAATTATTATATACAAATAGAAAATACTTAATATTATGTAATTTTGTAGCAATTAAACTAGTTATTATTAAGATAATAACTGTATTGTATGTCAGTAGGGTCTAATGGCCTGAAATCTTAGTTTTGTAATTTACTTTGTCTCGATCTATAGTTAATTCTCTCACATCTATACTGTACGGGTCGAAACATTTTTTAGAACATCAATTTGTGAGGACGTCCAATCACGGGTTTGATAAATACGAAAATTCTGTACTAAGAATAGAGTCGGAAAACTCATTCCAGCCATCAGCGATCAAACTTAATATTTTTATGCATAACAACATAAGAATCTTTGATTGTATGATTAGAACAGAGGTTCGCGGACATATCTGGGTAAAAAAAAACTTTCCTTCGTTGTGTTAATAATCGTAAACTCTGATTGTTTTTCGATCATTTTCTTAACAGCAAAACAAAGATCGTAAAAAATATCGACAATATCCGTTGGTGTCTGCAACAAAAGACAAAAAAACGACCCCGTTCTTCACAAATAATTGAAATGTAACGATATATGCATTGTGCACTGTAGACGAAACTTTCAATGTATAAACAAATACGTACATCAAAATCGCATTTCATCTGATAAATAAAAATGTTATTATTCCCACGATGGCTCACATTTGGCATATCCGAGTATGTCTCAATATTGCGAGAGGCTATTGTTAAGTATAATAACATGAACTTGGAAAAAACCACGTCAGTCTTCGTCGAAAATGATAACCTGGATATCGGATAAGCGCCGATGTATACTATGTAAGTATCGCTTATTAAATTTTCTATTAGTAACAATAAAATACGCGGCTGATACTATTACGCTGACATAACCCTAAATAAAATGCAAGTGGAGAGTTTTGGTACGCAAAACTATGCAAGGCTGACACACCGAATTCCAGGATATGTTCTAGATGTACTATGAATAATCCGTAATTGCGTATTCATTTCTTTTCAGGATTAAAAATCGCATCTATTATTCAGGAGTGTCAAGTCTGCTGAAACGCTCGCACAAGGTGCTACAGATGCCCACGTTTTGCATATGTAAATATAACTCATTAGCAGTTTCCTGAAGAAAGTCGGGAAACGCGTTAATATCGTTTCCGCAATTTGCAATTCCACAAACTGTAACACTGGTAGTAATAATAATAATAATAACGGTGAACAATGTAGTGCGCAGCGGTTGTTTGTTGCTGCAATTTCGTGTCGATATTCGTTTCACCCATTTTCCTATTCGAACGATTTATATAGAACGGGCCTTCGAAATTCGTTACTATCCCATGCTTATCATTGCATCGCTCGAAAAATTTAGAAAATAAAAGCTTATATGATCGAGTGCGATAAAGCTTTTGCGATTCTTAGATGGCGGAGTACCATATTGGGAAATGGGTATGTACAAAGTTGGTACAAAATGACAAGTGCATGTAACCGTATGTAACGGCCGACGCGGCTGCATCTAAGTGTATGTACGTAAGTATTTACATGTATGAGTGCTAGATGCTTAGCGGTCGTGCAATGAACCAATGATGGCTTTCGTTTCATGAATAGTGGAAGATAGTCGAGGCACGATTGGTGGTAAGCTCCCGCGGGCTTACGTTGCTTCTCTCGATTCAATTCGTAGGGGGTAGGGACAAGGGAGCCCCGCGACTGCTCTCTCAGAAGAGCGTCCACTGCCATCCGAAGTACAAGGAGTGTAGTACCTAGACCTCCGTTATTTTCGTGAAAAATTGTAAACGCGTGAGAGGTAAGTTTTTTACAAAAAATCATATCACATTTTGTGTTCCTTTGGTTAACGAACAATTTGAGTGTAATGACTTCGTGACGACGTTCCAGTGGATCCGGAAAAACGTGGAAAATTTGGGTCGCTTTCGCGACCGTTCTGTGTATTGCTGCTAGCCACCATTTTGTAATTGTCGTTTGGAGGGAATCGTTGGCTACGCGCGGATCACGTCTGATCGCGCGTACTCTCTCTCTCTCTCTCTCTGTCTCTCTCTTTCTCTTTCATCACCGCGTATCTCTTTGTAATGTTTTGTCCGTTGACGGGATACGTGATAAGAAACCGCACGAGTCGTCACAGCGCGTTGTGAAAAATTCTTGGAAAATTTCGTTAAATGTTTTACTTCTCGATGGTCAGACATGTTCGAGGACATATCGAGATGTAATAGTTTGAGAGTTGTTCTCGGGAGTTCTCGGTGTCTCGATAGAGACAGTACGAACGTGGATTTGGTCATTGCGCAACTCGGCGAGTTCCCCGTTGTTAAGTTCCGTTGCACTCTTCCGGTGAATTAAACTCTAGCTCTTGGCATTACCAAAAGTCAGCTTTCCACTCGCGGATTATGACGTTTCGCTCCGGGAAAATTTGTATTTTTGCCAGTACTTCCTGCTTAATTCTCACCCATATCATTAGGACGTGTAATAAAACCGTTAAAATCATTGTATGAATAACAAAAATGCATTTTTTTTGACAGATTTAAAAAATGGCACGTACCAAGCAAACTGCGCGTAAATCAACGGGAGGCAAAGCCCCGAGAAAGCAGCTCGCCACCAAGGCAGCGCGTAAAAGTGCGCCTTCCACTGGTGGAGTTAAAAAGCCTCATCGTTACAGGCAAGTACTGTTTTCTGTATCGGAACAAAATTGTTGTTCTGCTTCATGACAAAATTTCTCTAATATTGATAAGAGTGAGGATACGATCGCTGTTACATCTTTTATATTGAAAACAGGCCAGGAACCGTCGCTCTTCGTGAAATCAGAAGATATCAGAAGAGTACCGAGCTGCTCATCAGGAAATTGCCATTCCAACGACTCGTTCGTGAAATTGCACAAGATTTCAAGACCGATCTGCGTTTTCAGAGTGCAGCTATCGGGGCTCTTCAAGAAGCCTCCGAAGCTTACTTGGTTGGTCTCTTTGAAGACACTAACTTGTGCGCGATTCACGCAAAACGTGTTACAATCATGCCCAAGGATATCCAGTTGGCCCGGCGAATCCGTGGAGAGCGCGCTTAAGCTGCTAACATCTAATGCTCCAGCATACATACCGTTTACTATTACTACTATTAAGTATAATAATTATTCATAGTGATAATAACTATATTTCGTAATATGGATGAATCGCTTTCATTCCGTTTCATGTCGCATTGTTTCCAACGACACTCTCTCGAATATCCGGCACATTAATCGATTGTCTGTCATCGATTATTATTTTCTATTTTGTCAAGGTGTTTTTACACCTTTCATGTTACGCGTACGTAGAGGCACTTTTTCGGTTTCAAGTCTATTGAATAATCGACCAACGGAAAAATCGTTCGAAACTAGGGAACGTTTTACTTTTGTTTAAACATCTTGTAGATGGCAGCTGCTCTTTACTTTGAAATAATTGTTACGTCGACCGGCTTGTATGACTATCACCATTAACACGTAAACACGGTCATTGGCATCATTATCGTCATCATCATCATCGTTGAAAATCATCATCAATTTAATACTTATCTTACGCACGCGTAGATACGTGCATTAGAAAGTAAGCCATCTTTTCTATAGCGTGATCCAGTAAGAATTGTCTCTTCAGACTGGCTTTTTGGTTGTACTGATATGACGTAATCGATACGCAAGTATTCACTATCTTTTGTGTGGAGAACGTTTCATAAATAAAACTGATAAATTCTCAGGAATTGCCCTCTCTCTTTTATTACCTTTGTTCGTTACTTGTATTTGCCGAAGAGCAACCGCGGGAGTAGTAGAAATTGATGGATGTAATAGAGAATAGGACAACGGGTTTTTGCGACAGTGTACGATATTTATTTCAGGAATGAGCGAAACAATGCACGGTGGCAAATGTTTGAGACATATTTTTTCGTTCAATTGCGTTGATACAAATCAAATTATAATAAATTGCATGGTTATTCATATCCGACATTAATTTGCACAGTGATTGATTCGACGATACAAGCGATTTACGTTGAAATATGCTCAATTGCATACTATAATATGCAAGAAACTTACTGAACATTATAGTATCTTAGCCCGTGCACTTTCTGTCATCGATTATTGCAAGTACCGAAGTCTGTTTTTATACTGCAGTAATAAAATACCTCATTTGTATGAGTCAGCGGGCAATTGAGAAGCTATTCAAACAAGTTCCCTCACTACTTTCAATGATATAAGGTAAAGTTTATCTACAAAGCTGTTGCGATTATCTCGAGACCATTTATTTTACATATAATATAATCAAGGGAATATCTATAAAGAAATATTTATATTTACAAAAGTCCTGCCGTAATAAAACTCTTGTTGAGTTTGAGCGAGAATGCGTTATTTTCCGAGTGCTACGTTGACAATGATAGATGATTTTATATAAGATAAATTGGTAAAACGCAGGAACTGCTCGGTCCCAGCGCTTGTGTAATACAGTGTTTATCCAGCGTGATTATGGGACATTTACAATCGATTGTGATTGTTGTTGCCGGCGGAGAGACCCCGCACCTGCCGTCTAGTCCTGGTTGAACAAAGTCAACTTATCGTTACGACGACACTATAATTCTCATGGAAACATACAGTACAGGCATGTGGAACTAAACGAGTGAAACAAGCACTGCTACGCATTCAGATGAGAGGTATAATATACGGCACGTAAATGACCGAAGCTTGCATGCTCGATATAAAATAACCGTGTGCCAAGAAAAAATGTTCGTATCTGCGAATTTGTACTGTTTTCGAATCTGGGACACAAGTGACCAATTTTCGATTTATAATAAACATACATTCTACAAATTACAGGATTAAAAAATATATTGTCCTAAGTTTGGGGTACGTAGACTATGTACAAAATCAGAGTTAGTTTGGAATTGGTCCATGACTTGTCAATGCATTCTAATTTAACTACATGAGAATGACCGTTAAAATTAATGAATCATTTATACATCAATTAAACAAAAGAAAACAATTTGTTTTGAGTTTTCGGATAAGATAAAAAATGTATTGTTTCGAAACACGCTCGCTCAATTTTCCAATTAATTGTCATTTTTTCCGCTATATCACTTGTTTTACGGATCCCCGGCTACGGTAACGAGTTTAAAAAACAATTATTGAACCGAATAAAACACGCTTTACTATGATTCTAGAAATAACGAATAGATTACTATCTATCTCTATCTCTCTTTCTCTCTCGATGAACACACGGAAGTAGCAGTAGAGTAGCATTAAAACTACGTACGGAGAGAACAAAACTGGGTTGGTTCGGAAGAAAAAAAACTCATAATGACGTGGTGGAAGCACAACCAGCGTGTTGGCCAAGTGAATACCATAGTATCGAGCCAATACCGTGTACCGTGTCACCCTCGATTCTTTATATCCTTATTGCCGTGGCATGAGACAAATATTTTCGAGAATCACAGGCACATGATATCCGCGTAATCGAATACGAACACGCAACGAACAAGACGATAAGGAGAGACAATCCTACACGATCCATTGATTGCAAGGTTGCGTTACCTGTACAGATCTCGTACGGCTTGCTCCTCTCGAGACGCATTGCGGCGTGCATTCAGCTTATTTTCCAGGGCCTGTACAACGAAAATGTAATATAAATACATATGTCTTTAAATTGTCCATATACTGTTCTATATTTCGATCGCATAATCTAGTGGAATTATGCACTAATCGGCAAAGAAGCTTAGAGTTAGGTCAATTATGGTAATATATATTGCTGGTGCATGGATGTATGTGGATACGATACAATGTATATGGGACACTGACAAAGCTGAGCATGGCGTGCAGGCAAACTCAAGATAAACCAAAATAAGACCTGTATTTAAAATAGACGAACAGGATCAACGAAGGTCTGTGTTTCGTCGAGGGTAGACACTGTCAGCACTTGGTCGGCTTCGATTGTTGGCTAATACATTGAACCGAAGGTGATACGGTGACGCGAGACGTGGCGTTTTCAACGGTCATTCGACCACCGGGACAACAACACTTGATTCTCCTACAGTCCATGCAGACCCACCTGTCAAGCTACCAAAACACCGACTACGTCACACTCATCACCAGTGGATAACCACGCGCTTCGTTTTTTTTTTTAATACGTGAAGATATCAGGGTGGCTCCTCTCCGTGACATAATCTCTGCGAGGGGCAAGCTATTTGTTAAAAGAGGATTGAAGGGCATCAAAGAATAAAGTACACAAATCAACGTCAATAGCCGAGCCAAGTATTCGCTTTCGCAGGATCAGGACGTACGGTGCTCGTGCTTATGAAAGCTCTATGCAAGACTGTACACAAACTTGATAAAACTGTACGCGTATAATGTGTCATGCATTTTTAATTGGCATGAAATTCAGCATTTTGACTCACCCCAACTTTTCTCATAAGGTCTCCGATCATGTTCATTGCGAGTATCCTCGTGGAGGGTGTCAGTGGCACGTTCATGTTGTTGTTGTTGTTGTTGCCGATCACACCCCCCACAACGCCATTTCCAACTGATTGGCACATAGAAATAATGAACGTATATTACCACTCGTATGTGAACGGGCGACTTGGTTGTACTTTACACGTATGTAACATTGTGGGCAATGTAAGTATAGATTTGTGTGTACGTTGTCTTTATTATATTACAAACATATTAAACGATAATTACAAATGACAAAAGATCCTTTGGATCGTGGGACTCGATCGAGAATATCCGTTTCGTGCAACATGCAAGACATAGCAATCCAAAATTGGTCAGAATCGCGATGCAGGCGTTAATTTTGGAAGCTGTTAAAAATGTTAAAAATGGATGGAAGCATTATGAGCACCGAGCAATCGAAATCTTCGACAGTTCTCAGACGTTTTTCTGAAGAAACACGTGCATCACGTGGATCTTCTGGAGAAGGAAAATCTTTTCGTTGGAAATATGACTAGAGCTTTTGCTTTACATAATGCGCTATGCATCTTACTTTTTAGCGGTTGCATGGGTGCATGGACTGTTGGTGGTATACTCTGAGGCAATGGACCAATCGCCGGTGTGACATGTGTTTCCAGTTCGACTTGAAGTTTGTTGCTGTCTACAATGCCACGAACTCTATCGGCCGCTGACTTGTCATTATCAGGATGATGCCGCTCCAGAACATTGACCTCTTGCTTCAGGTCTAAAATATAATTTGGCATCTCACTAGAGTGCAATCGTATAAATTCCACAGGATAAATTATCCTGTTTGACTCACCCCGTATTTCATCCATTAATCTCTGCACGATCATCTTTAAGCTCTCTTTCTCATCCAGTTCGGACTCAAGCAAAGCATTCTTCTCAATTGCAGAATTGAATTTAGCTTCTATCTCTTCTTCCGTTGCGATATTTATTCTGGAATTAAGGTAAGTAATAAATTATTATACAGTAACGATATAAGTTATTATCAATGTATTTTACCTCTGGGCTCTTTCCAAATCATCATTTTTCTGCTCCAGTTCTCTAATGTACTTTAGAAGCCGCTCATGCTGAGATTCCAAATCCTGCGCCCTGCTTTGGAACAGTGAACAATCCGATGTCTGTTGATCTAGTCTGGCTCTCAACTGATCCACTTCCGATGACAGTCTGGCATTCCTGTGTCTCAGATCTCTGTTAGTTTTTTCCGCTTGTTCTAATGAATTCTCCAATTCCTTCTCCAACATCTGAGAATTTTCTTGAAACTCTTCCAACTCTCGTTCCACATCATCCTTGCTGCAACAGACAGAGAAATAAGTGCAAGGACGAACTTTATAATAACCACAGACCACCTTCGATCCTACCGTTGATACATCTCTTGGGCAAGATTCATCCAGTACTGAATTTCATCGTCCTTGGATGTGAATTCTGGCACATCAATTTCCATCATCTTGAAGCCTTTTTTACACTTATGGCGTCAAGTCGAATCTGTGCCAATAATACTCCAAGTAGAATACGACCCTTCAATCATATGTCATACTCTTTTTGGAAAATAACGTTCATTCTGTGTGAGAATAAATGTGAACCACCGAGACGGACAGATGAGTGGAATAACGGTTAAGAATTAATCATTCGATGTTCTCTGGCGGTATTAGGCTCTCTTGTCGATTGCACTATCGTTTTCTTTTATCAATGTGCAGTGAAAAGTGTTAACGTTCAAGGCCAGCAGCGCACGTACGATGGCCAAAGAAAGCGACAGAATTGCGTGACGTTACAATGTACGGAACAGAGATGAAACCTGAATACAAGGACCAAAACAAATCGAATCGTGACTCACACTGACTAGAATATTAACGATCGAAAATAGTTACGCCTCATACCTGAAACACCGTGGAAAATATTTAAAATATCGCGTTTTACGAGTTCGACGAACAACTCTCTTTCGTATAAAATGAATAAAACAATGGAAACTGTGTGCTACTCACATCAGTCAGAATTGTCAAAACGTACGTCGTAAAGGTCCTGCTGGTATGTGTTTACGGGTCACAAAATGGCGTTTCCGAAAAAAAACGTATATGTATACCAGCTAGAAACCGGAAGCTTATTGCCCGCGCCATATGCAACCGCGGGAATTTCACATACCCGTAATATGCACCGTTCACGTTTAGAACGCATATATCGAATGCAGCAAATACATTTACGCCTTTTAATCGACTTGACAATGCAATTCCGCGAGGACGGCTCCCATCATGCCCGATCTGAAGAACGGCCAGAGTCTATAAAAAGAAATCGAATAAAATATATTGTCCTAAAATGCATCATATTCTTGCAATGTATATCTATATGACATATTATTGTCTCGATGGATTGGCTCTGATTTCATAGAAATGTAGCCTTACTATATTTTTCGGTTGAACATCGGGCTTCGTCATATACAAAGATAGCCTTCTCTCAGATGAAAACCAAAAATATCGCAAAGTTAGATATATAGTCCTTCGATATTTGTCATATATGTATGACAAAGTACAGCGAAAATTTTTTTTGTTGCTATGTGTACACATAACGAGTTTTTCTTGTAAAAACAGACTCGCCAGACGAATTGGCTCCGCGATTTTAAACAAATCGTTAAAATCACGGTTGAGGAATTTAATTTTTCTCTGTGCTTTTAGTCAACCGTTTAAAGTCACGGAAAACTGGGTTTTCAAGATGACTTAAAATGTGACTTTAAAAAAATCGTCAAAGTTACGGAATAGTCATTAAATGTTTTCTCCGTGACGTAGTTATTTCGCTAGAGTCACAGAGTGAATTTTTTTAAATCTTAGTTTTCGGCTTTTTTAATCGATTTGTCACGCTTCATCACGAAGTGGAATTGACGTGAAGTATCCAGTTTTTTGTGATTAAACTAATTTTTATGTGTTGTTTCCAGTATATCTACTGTGTGTGAATGTTTGTGGCTGGTCTGTGCTACGAAACGTGTTGTTGCGTGCTGTGTGGGTTTGGAGTCCGCTGTACACATTGGCCTACTGAACAAAAACTATACTCCTGCTATATTTTCGGGGTGAACTAGTCATTGCTACATTTTTGGATTAGAAATTGACGTTCGTTCAACAAAGTTTGCTATATTTTGTGATTGAAAATTGGGATTGTCAAAAGATCATTTGAAGGGCATTTTCATTTTTGAGAGATTCATTGTTTCCAGTGTCTTTTTTTTAAACGAGCATCGTATGTTATGAAATATGAAGTCTTAAACACAGTCTTTTTTTTTAATTTTTATTTTATTTTTCGATCGTACACAGTAAATTTTTTACTGAGTAGCAGCAGCTGTAGTTGCTGCAGTGGTAGTAGGTGCAGCAGATGCAGCGGCAGTTTGAGCTTGTTCTTCACGGATGCGATCCTTCTTGAGTTGTCCCATGAATGAAGCCTTGTCCGCAGCAGTCTGGAAGCGACCGTGTCCGAACTTGGAGCTCGTGTCGATGAACTTCAGGTTTATTTTCTCGAGGGCAGCACGCTTGGTATGGACCAGCAGTGACTGCAATGAAGCATAAAAATTTGGTGTTAGAACTCGAACGAATATGCAAAGCAACAGTTTCTCAACGCAGAAATGTTCTCAGTCCTATCATTAAATATCACGTGGTTGTCATAGAGAATATTTTGGCTCTATTCTTTGTTCATCACAGGAAACGTATGCAAGCGTGTATGCTACAACTGTCAATTTCCTTTTTTATTGAAATAACGTACCTTGCGAAGCGTGATTACACGTTTCTTCGGTCCCATGCAGCATCCCTTGAGCATGATGAAGTCATTGTTGACCACACCATAGTGGGGGAAACCACCCATTGGGGTAATAGTCTTCTCAGTAAGGTCGTACTCGGTTGAGGCATTGTTTTTCACGATCTAAAAGGCGCGAATGAATGTTAGATTGAAATCGGACATAGCATGGATAATAGATAATAGCTGTTATGATGTTGCCTGATTGGGAGGCCCAAATTGTAAAATAATATTTACAACGGGTACTATGTACAGGCCATGTCAGTCTGGCCTCGAATTGAAGATGAATCAATGCTTTCGAGTATGCGAAAGATCAATTAAGCACGAGGCTTGAAAGATCATGTATCGGTAAATATCTATCAGCACATGTAGTAACATTACCTTTCCATCCTTTGTGTGAATTCCCTGTCCAATCCTATATATCTTTTTGTTCATTTCGGTTCGGTGATGGTACCCCTTCTGACCAGCACGCGCGACAGTGAAGGATACTCTGCTAGGATGCCAAGCTCCGATACAAGCAACTTTCCTGAGACCTTTGTGGGTCTTGCGAGGTAATTTTTTCGTGTGCCAACGAGACGTGACACCTGGTAAATTGAACATCATTATTAGTGTTTATTACAAAAATGCAAGTGATCAATATATGATTTGTAATACGAAATTTCAGTAGGAAGGCAGCATGATTGTATCGTCATTATAATCGGTTAATGCACATACATGCTTTTCATCATTTAGTCCATATCGTCATTAGGACTTTATATCATAGAAACATGTCCAAAAGCAGTTAGTCTTAAAATACCTTTGTATCCCTTTCCCTTGGTGACACCAATGACATCAATCATCTCATCAGGAGCAAAAACATTTGTGACAGGCACAGGCTTCTCTAGATGGTCCCGGGCCCATTGAACCTTCTGTTCGATGGTTCCACCGTTGAGCTGGATTTCCATAATGTTGGCCTTTTTCTGGCGTTGTCTCAAAAGCTTCATCTGCAATGAACAAAAATGGTACAGGAAAATGTCTGGGGAAACGGTAAATAAAGCATTATAAATTCAAGCAAATACCTGAGTGTGAGCAATGACACGAACGACCTTGCAGTACTTGACAATTTTCTTGAAGTCCTTCTCAATTGATTTGCGACCAAGATCGTCCTGCCATTTCTTCGACGCTTTGGTGAAAGCCTTCTTCTTGCTCTTGTACCTATACAGAAGCAATGGCAAATTCCGTCTATGTTGCATGCACACTTTGGCCAGTGTCCTTCTGTAACGTGCCGATCTCATCATAAAGAGCGGAGATCGGACACATTCTTGGATCAACCGTTATTTGGGCTTATATTCAAAGCCTTGTGGCTAATTCCAAGTTGATTCTCTCATCGTACGAGCGGAGAGCTGATATTTCGTTATTTTATTATCGGTTTTTACAATCTTTCACAACAATGTGCAATTGTTTAAATTGTTCACGGTGAATTGAAAGTTATCGTAATAGCTGTACTTGTACTTACCAGTTCTTGTAGAATCGTCTACGGCAGTCCTCGGAGAGATGTTCGGCCCAGACAGTGGTGAGGGCACGGAGACCATGAGGAGTTTCGATATAGCCAACAACACCAACAACAAACATAGGCGGAGTCTCCAAGATAGTAACAGCCTCAACAATTTCCTTTTTGTTCACCTCTGTAAAATCGATGAATCAAATTAAAGTAAAAGTTGTAAAAATATTACTCCAATATTGCATAGATAAATAAATACTGATTTCGTAATATGTTTTTCATTAGATGAACTGTACCAAGCATGGTTTTTCTCAATGATCATAGCCCAATGGGCTACAAAGAGTTTATGGAATATGCCGTGTCTCCGTACACTCCTACAGAATAGGGGACAGAGTTAATTTTCGACACTGTGGTTTAGAATATACTGCCCAAGATCAAACAGCTCATGAACCACTACTACCGCCGGACTGGTGTATTTCTACACCTATCTAACGGTAGTAAAAGCATCGTATTAAATATGGGTTTGAAAAGAAAGGAGAAACCATTACTCACTTGAACCAGGACGATCGGCTTCACGAACAACGTGGGTCATGCCAGCTTTGTAACTGATGAACGCAGTCAAATGAACGGGCTTGGTTGGATCATCTTTGGGGAAAGCCTTTACCTTTCCACGATGACGTTGAGATCTTTTTTTGGGATAAAATCCCATGGACCCATGACGGGGTGCACTAAACTTTCTATGAGACTGAAACAAAATGGACACAATTTCAAAATAAATAACCATACTGTAACTTATTGACGTTTGTTTAATCAACGGATAATATTTCAGACCGCCCTAGAATAATGTCGTCATGGTTAATCAGTATAAACCATAAACATTAATATCTAAATCATCATTTATATATTGTGACCACATGGTCGATCGCGGCCATGTTTGAATGCATCGTGGCGACCGAAAATAGTGTGTATCTCGATGTTGAATATTACAGAATATCGATAAGACCCTCGTTATATACTGTGTTTGAATACAATTATAATAGTCATACATTATAAAAATACGAAAAATCAATGCAAACATTCAAAGATGCAAGACCCTTAGACGGATTAACTAGTGGGTGCACAGTACTTACCATGGCCCGATCTACGACGAAAATGGAGGATAAGACGTGGCAACATTTGATTTTATACCTCAAAGATGGCGGACTTCCAAGGCTGCCAACTTTTTTTCACCCCATTGGTGAACTGGTCGAGAAAAAGTTGGTGGTCATGTGAATGAGCGAGATTATATCGAATATCGAAAAATTTTGGGTGCTTCGATAGACCGTAATTAGTTACGATCCTACTACCGGAGCCTTTTAACTACTGCCATTTATATATATTTTTCGCTCGACTTGGACAGATTTTGTGTGATTTTTCGCACAAATATCCGCCAGAATGGGCGAGCCGCGAAATATCATAGAGAGTTTCGCCCAAGCTTTGTACAACATTGTGGATACGCCAGTCACTCTTTTCCGAGGTATTATCTAATCATAATTTTAAGGTTATTACCTAGGTCAATGTTACATCTTTAAGGGGCTTGACTCAAGTTTATGTTATTTTTTAATATGGAACGCAGAAAAAATTGTTGAGCCGAATCAGAAGCAGTATCCCTGGTATCACCGGAAGTTTCGTCGCGTTCCAACCGTCGACGAATGCTACAGTGACGATTATGTTTGCATATACGAAGCCGATCAACAGTACCGACGAGACAGGTAAATGTCTAAATTGATTAATCTATATGTCAACACGTATTAGCAATTATTTATATTTCAGGAAGGTCGACAGCGAGATACTTTCCATCTTGAGAGATCGCGCCATGGAGTGTAGATTTTATCACGATCCTGATAGACAGTTGTGTAAACCGCTTCAAGAGGCTTATGAAGTTGCTGCTACCAATTGGTTTTCCAAACGTGTGTTTATTTAGATTAATCCCAATGAACTAACGATCGTACGCTGAAAATCACATTTTCTTACAGATGGTGATATGGGTATTACGGCAAACGCAAAAAATAGTTTAATGAGACAAAAACATCGTATGGTGTGGGAAAGAAGACACGGCCCCATTGGTTCTGGAATGAAGGAATGAAATTATACCGCATATAGAAATACTATAATATTAATTCTGTAGACACACGAGGAAAATGAAAAATGTAAAGATTTGGCCATCAATGATGTCAAAGATGAATTGCAAAATCATCATTTTCAATAAACTGTTATTGCTGCTCAACTTATATTCAAATTTTATCTGCCAATGCCACTCAACTTGATAATTTACTGACGTTCAGGAAGAATGCATCGAGCATCATGGGTACAGGGTGAGACGAATTACTTTGATTATTAGTACATAAAAGAAATGAAAATCTATTGTGATGTATATGTATACAAAATTATTTTTATTAAGTACTTATTTGGAGGATACCACCGATTTTCTATACTTTACACTACAATTTGTTCCTGCTCGTTATGACAATAAAACATTGATGCTTATGTAATTACATGTTCGGAGTTGGCTCTGTTTTGAGATTTGACATGCTATTTTGTTTGGTTTATGCGATCGCAAGATCATAAATAAATATCGATTAATCTTGCGAGATCGTTGCTTCAAGTCTTGCAGCAAATTCTACTAAATGAATATAAAACTTGGCTTTATGGAAGTTGTGATGAATCGAACGCGCGTGACTACTGGTATCTGCATGGCCTCGTAAAACTTTTAAATAGTATGATACACTGCCCTTCTTCAATAAATATGTATGATAAATTAGCACGTATCACGAAAAAATAATCCGAACGTGAAGAGTTGATTGCACAACGACGGTAAGTGATGGCATCAACGAGACGAGAAATCCTCGGTTGCCTCTCTACGTGCATCTATCACCAATTCGTACGTTCTTATCATAAGATGCGATGTGTCGCATTCAGAACGCGCAAAATAAAGTTGCAACTGCATTACCTTTGTCGAGTGTTACGAGGAAAGCATCATGTATAAATAACGCACTATGCATCACAGAGACTTCTCTTACTTTCGCGCTCTCTCTCTCTCTCTCTCTCTCTCTCTCTCTCTCCCTTTCATCCTTTCATATTCACAACAACTTAATCACATACTTATATCGCTAGTAAAATACCATTCATAAGTATTAAAATAAAATTTGAGATCATATGGATACGTATCGGACAAAGCATAGATCCTAATTTCCATAACGGTCTCGATTATATTAACTTTAAATTTATGAAACAACATACACCCAACGAGACATATGATTTATATTACACTCGTACCTTCGTTTGTCTTTTATTTCGATAAAATGGAGCAACGATTTTCACCATGGGTAAATGGAGGAAATGTATGATCCGGCGTTCGGGAGTATCAGTAAAATCTCAATAAAGCTTGCCGTTTTAGCACTTTGCAGGGCCGCGACGTAGGTATACCGTGTAATTCACATTATCTACACACTAAACATTACAAATGTTTCTTTTAAATATACTTATATGTATTAAAAAAAAAAAACGCTCTAACAGAGTTCGTTTTAAGGATCGTTCACATTGGGGGCCAGATCTTTGGCGCGCCACATCGGTTACCACTATGTAAGACCTTACAAAAATCTCTACGAAAGAAAAAAAAAAAAAGAAGAAACGAAAGACCATCACCCATCAACGCAAAGAAAACAGTCAATGAAAAGTGCATCTATAGGAATAGCTATATTTGCAAAAGTACGAAACTATATAGAAGTGATAATAGAAGAGCTGGACCGATACACTTAAATAATTATGACGATATCGCATATCTAAATTGAACGAATAATTGCAGAGGTGTGTACATGTATAATACTTGAATCAAGTATATGCGAGCTCCATAAAAAGCATTGAGAGAGGAAATATCACGATTGACCGAACGAGGGTTCGTGACAATTTTGCAACTTGATCGTAACGCCAAGTTTGTTTTTTACAACGTTCTATGATTAGAATAGATATTGTGGTGTGGGTCGCGGATGGAAATCCGGCACCATGTATTCTGCAACGATACTGAACCGATTGGTCGCGCTTAGTAGTACCTAACGTTTCGTTTTTTTATTACGGTCTTGGAAAATACTACGCAATCCCTCGACAGTACGACTCGCGATATGAGATCATTCGGTATAAAAGCGATACGGAACAATTGTACAGTAGCAATTTATATATTGGAAAATAAATAATGAACAGTCTACGGGGAGGGTGGATGGTCGGAGTAGTGTAAGGTACCATGATCATTGGTAAAGGATGGCGAAGATGTTGTGATATGAAATAATGCGAAGTACCTACCCCTCGACATATGTACCGTTTATGTATTCGACCAACCGGGCACAGCGTGGATTACCGATACTATTACAATTCCATGCTCTTTCGGTATTCACGTGCATATGATGAACCCAAGAAGTACGGGAGCCGATGACTCGAGACTTCTCAAGACTTGTTCTATCATAGGGAAGTTTCATGCATCAATCGGTTGATTGAATTGGGCGGCTAGACGTCGCTTCCCCGCAAATACTTTGAAACATAAAGAAAAACAATATTGACCCTTGAGATACGTATATAAAAAGACACGTTATTTTAGACACATACGTCGTTTGCTGGGTGTAACGATGACTTGATTTACAGCTTCGATGCTGGAATTACTATCATTTTCCGAATCGGTGTGACTAGCATCTTCCAATGAGTTTGCAAATTTCATCGACTCGACCTCCTTGTGCGTCTTGGACAAATTGTTCCCGTCCGCCGTAAGGGCGCATCGCTTAGGTACAAGACTCATGGATGGCAGTGGTAATTCCGACGGATGCGGCGCTGCTATCACGATATTTTGCTTGGACGCAAAATAAGGCGATGTGCGTGGATTGAGAGGATTTGCAGCTGCGGGCAACAAATTTTTCGCTGGAGACAGCAAGTTGGACGAATCGTCACCCGGAGTTATTTGACTCCAAGATGGCAAAGTAAGTGGTGGTACGACGACGCTCGTCTCAGAATCCTGAGAGTAACTGTATTTTGGTGGGGTAACCCACACCGAAGACTTCCACAGTTTATCGACATTGGAAGCGTCCTCCGGTGGTGAATCCGGTTTTGGTGGGTGGTCGCTCATTTTCTTAGCGTGAATAGGAGGATGCGTTAGACTTTTGAGAAAAGTATCACGACTGGTCTCGGCTGGCCAATTACACGTTTCGTCGTCGTCTGTAGTTGGCAGTGATGACCAATGATCGTTGCTTTTCTTTGGCCATATGTTTTTCTTAAGTTTCTGCGACCAAGCGTTTTGGTCTTTCCAATCATCGCACCCCTCTCGAGGGCCTCCCGACGTATTTGGAGCACTGCCCCGAGACGATTTGTTACTGTTGAGGGAATCGTTGCTCGAGTCTCTGGCCCGATACGGTGAAGCGAGCGTAGATGGCAAAGATATTCCGACAGCGGCAAGCTTTTTGTTCAGGAACATGAACTGATCCTTCTTTGGACGAGCCTCAGGAAGAATTACCGTGCACGGCAAGGCGCGAAGTAGCGCTAGAAGCGTTGGGAAACCGTACGTCGCCACTTTGCACGCAACACCGATGACCTTTAAGTAAGCATTTTCAAATTGCGACAATTTCATCTTCCCACCGTAACTCATCATAACCCGGTACAAGTCCGACGCAAAACGCTGTAATGGCGCCAATTCGATAAACTTCTCCTCGCCAGAAGTGATGAAATTGACGACGTTCGAGAGATCTTGCTGTATCTCGTTTATGTCGCACGGACTACCGTAGTACCCGTCGTACAGCGATTGGAATTGATCAATCGGAAGACGCTGCTGTGGCTGATCCATGAGAATCCGACGGCATTGGAGCCCCAGTTGCTGTAGATGAGTCTTGTCGACCAGTGTCGCGACCGGCCCACTCGGGGTTTCAATTACTTTGATAGTGTGAGCGATTTTTTCCAATAACTCTGGTATTGAATTGCACTGGAAAGATTCGGGTCGAAGAGCGTAACCAAATTGACACAGAAAAGCTTGGCCGATCTCCGAAACGTTTGTACTTCCACCCGAACGTGTCACGATCTTGCTAATCTGTTCAGCGAGCACACGGAGACCTTCCGTTTCCGTAAGAGTTAGACGTCTTTCACCGCCGATCGCTTCCCCAATTTTTACCACATGTGGTATCGCCTCGAACAATTCTATGAGCTTCGTAAACCCATAATCCGACACTCGACACTGATGACCGAAATGATGATGATACGATGGAACGAATTTGTTGAAGAGCATTGTACATTGAGGAGCATGACTCATTAACTCGATCACTTCAACGGCAAATTGTTTAGTTCTTTCAATCTCTTCGGCCGTTTGTTCGCGCTTGGGTATAGCTATCATTTTATCATTGCCATTGAACGTTGTGACTACCACAGTATTTTCTGATACCTCGTTGAGAATATCGTCGATCTCGCAAACTCCGTAATCGACAATGTCCCAAGGTTTGGCTGCAACATTAAATGGAACTTGATTCTTAAAGACATTCGACTGATTTTTCTGAACAAAAAGGATCCATTTTATGCCTCTTTACCTATAACTCGTGCGTAGACGTTTGGGAATTCCGAGAGAGCAATTTGCTTGTTAGCTTGAGCCTTGAGTACACGAAGTAGATCGGATGTGAAACGCCGTATTTGTGCACGATGCGAGAGAGTAACAGTGCGCTTATTTCCCTCGCCCATGACCTGTACAGTGTGGGTCAGTGCCTCGAGTAGTTCAATCAATTTTGTGAATCCGTAATCGGCCACTCTGCACTGACGTCCAAAGTGATGATGATAGGCGGGTATGAATCGATTGAACGATAACTGACAGTGAGGCGCGGTCTTGAGAAGATCTACCAGCTCTCTGCTGAAGAGTGCCAATTGATTGGCCAATGCAGGACTTACACATTTGTTCTCTGTACGTGATAAAAATGAATTTTGAATCGTGTGGAAAGGAAAAAAATTTGATATCCATTGCATTTCCAACAAAATATGCTAAAGTACCTTCGTGGGTTTCCTCGTGAACTTTGGTTCCAACCCAGACGAGGTACTTGACGCTTCCATTGCCCTGTTTCATATCCACTAATGGCAGACAGGAAATTAAATGTTCGAGGGGTACTCCTTGCTCGTCGACTTGCAGCTGTTCCTTGAATTCTGCCTCATAACAGTTTGGCACGCTAAAAAAGCATTGAACCAATAAGGAATGAGTAAAATATCTTTTATTTCTAAATGGAATGTCAATATCGCTTGATGATACTCATAAAACAAACCTTGGTAACGGCAAACTTCCATTATGAGTCGTTAGCAACTGATGTATCCGTGTACCGAGAACCTTGAGGGAAATTCTAACGTTCGGTAATGAAGCCATTTCTTGCTCAGCCCATCCTTTGTCGGGCCACGGTTTCTGTGTGTGAATAGTACAGTAAGGCAAATCTAGATGCCCCTCCTGAAATAATTCAATTATGAAATGATGCCATTTCGAAAAAAAAAAAAAAACACCGCGAGTGGATAAAAAATCAGATATCAGTTGGTATAATTATCGCTCCGATGAATGATCAACGTGTTATCGAACGGCGAAAAGGAACGCAGAAGGCTCTACTCTTCAAGCATCGATTACACTCAGACTCGGCTGTATGTTAATCATCATTATAAAAGTTCGTTCTTTAAATTATATTCGGCCGATTGCGCCAAAAGCAGAAATTTTACCTGTGACATACTGCTTAGACAAGGAGACGGAGTATTTCTGTGATCGGGATTGAGAGACACCATCCGGCCGCCAGGATCTTCAGTGATTGTGCAAACGTCTTTCATTTTGTACAGTTCGGAGACACTCACGGAAATGAGAAAACGATTTTCGTACATCTCGCGAAATTTAAATAACGGCAATTTATGTCCTGGCACTTCTTGCAGCAAAATTACAATCTGCGATCGGATAAGCTGCGGGTTTGACCCTCCGCTATGAGCGTACGATATAAGAATTCTCTTGTACCCGACTTTGCGACGATGCAACTGCGAGATTGCGTATTGAGCATCGGGGAGCGATGGAACTTTGACGCTAGCAGCAAAGTTTCCATCCGATTGCATAAAAACAGATACATGTAATACCTATTCAAAAATATAAGTATATCAATATATGTGTACACATCTGTAAAGGCTGACGTATTGTTGCCAGTTCTCACCATCACGTGCTCCATGAACATGGACGAAAGTACGCGCTTTATCTCTTTGGGCTCCATATTCTGATCCAGATTAGTGATCTGTAGCTCGATAGGTGTGTGCGTGCCATTATCTCGTCCCGAACTACCACGATTGCTTATTGGATTAAAAAAATTCTAAAAAAGTTGAAGAAATAATGTTAACAGGTCCGAAAAAGTGATATTTTGAGAATTTGTTTTGTTAGTACGGACTTCTACTTCGTCGTTCTCGGGTTCACTCTGTTGATAAGGCGAGTGGCGGTTCGCTTGTTGATTCAAAACTTGCATCGCGCAGCTCTCGTACGGTGACGGCGTTCTGGCATTTCGCATTTGGATTGGATGACCATTCCACTGTGGTTCTCTCGCTTGACCGACGTACAATGGTGATGGACTGCGCCTCTTGAAATTATTTGATTGCCCATAGCCTGTGCGAAGTACGCCAGTTATTAGAGTGTCAGTAATTTAACCATAAAGCTTGAAAACATTGGTAAATACCGTTGCCGGTGTAAGAATGTGGCAGTGGCGGAGGACAATAAGAGGCTCGTGGAAGATTCCACTCTTGGAGATGATTCGGAATACCATGAACTCCGCGAACGCGTCTTATGCCGTCTGGCGTACGACAACCAACACCATTGTCCCGAACCTGCGGACCTTGAGTGCGCTTTCCAAATGGTCTTGTTCTGTCCATTTTGTATTGCTGCTGAGGCTGCTGCTGCTGCTCATCCCGTCGGCTGTATTGCTGCGATCCACCGATCTGCCAAACGATCGGTGATTGAACACGCGGAGGTTCACCATAAGATCTGTTGTAAATAACATCAGTATTGCTGCCAAAGGATCTACCAACGAAAATGGGCGGTGGTGGCATCATTCTGAGAACATTTTGAATCACGGTACCATTAGGCACTGCCATAAAGATTTTCACCGAGTGTGCATGCTTTTCATTATCTTTAGTCAGATAAGATCAAATAAACTCATTGTCCGAATCAGCAAGGATTTCTTAGAATCAACTTGCGACTCAAGAACTCTCTCTCGGCTTCGCGTCATCCTAAAGAAGATCTACCATCAACGATGATATCGTATGCAGTTGATAAAAACAGTGTTAACTTACCCAGGAGGGGCATTGATTGGAGCACAAGGGACTCCATTCCAACCAGTGAACGCGCCGACTACTGGTGATGAAGAATGATATAGCGGAGTGGCTGGGAGACTTCTGGCACCGGGTAATGAAGCACTTGCACTATACATTTGTATTGGCGAGCTTACCGCTGTTTTAGATTCACTTGGCGCCTCGAGTGCCAAGCTACTTTCTATAAAATATATTTATTGCCGTGCCGTTATTCACGCATAAATTCTCCAATATACATTTAGTTCGAAAACTTAACGCACCTTGAGGTTTGACTACGCGACTCTCTTTTTCCTTGAGAAATTTCGCAACAATTTTGTAGTCGAAGACGTCCTCGTTGTCCATACGCTTCTGGGCCCTGTCGGAAAAAAAAAGAAACATCCGTGTTATTATATTCACCAAAGAGACGCATGGATGACCTACGACCGTCGATATGTTCGCATGACCTCTAATGTATTGAAACGATAGCCGGCATTAAACGTTCAAGTCTGTTGACACAGTCTTTCACAATTTTCTCTGTAAGGTATATCTGATATTGGAATATATTTTCTGTCGCATCTGTGGCAATTGTAAAATATACTTACCGAAATATTTTAACTTTGCTCGGAGCATGAAATAATTATAAGTTTCCTAAACGATAAATACGAGAAATATACAGCTACAACATTTAATAAATAAATAAATAAATAAATAAAATATCGTAATTGTTTTACGAGGTGATATTTCAGACAACAATGTTTTTAATAACGCGGTACTTATTAAATCGTTAAGTTATAATAATAAATATTCACGGAAGATGATGTCCGATCAAGTTAAATGCGCTACATTACTACCGTTAGTTCGAATTCACTCTTATTTATAAGCTTATCCATGCTACAGAAGTGGGGATAGCTTGTGTATGAGAGTTCTACAGATTCAATGTGGGGAATTAAGGGTCATTTATAGTTGATGGGTGGTACGAATTGGAACAGTTAGAATAGGTATTTCCAAGAATTTATTACCTGTCCGCACTGTCCTGTGAACTGAAGCGGATAATAGCCGCATTTGGATTGATCCCTATCACCCGACCTCCACAATTGGCTGAAAGACGCTTCAAACGATGTTTTATAGAGATTAAATCCTTATCCTTGGGTAGATTACTAACTAGAAGATCACAATATTCGGGAACCTGAAAGGTACGAGGGACTTTATTACGAAAGTTAGAGAAAGACTGACACCAGAAATATTAGTAAACACTGGGATAACGTCATATCTCGAAAAACGTTGAGGATTGACACATGAGTGAGGTAATATTATATACATGAATCTAGGCACACTGAATGACAAGCGCGGATTCTATTGGAATATATATAATCAAACAAATGAATCATATAGCAGTTTTCGAAGAAAATTTTATTGCAGCAGTGTATACACAATCTTAGTCGTGTATTTTCTTTGGTGCAAAAAGCATGGAATGATAATATATTGATGTTACCTTTGAAGGTGTCCTCACTGGCAAGCTCTCCATCAGTTCGGTAAAATTGAAATTCTCATTTGCACATAATATAAGAGCTTCGGATGCATTCTCATTATGCAACAATATAACATGAATCTTCTTTCTATGCCGAAGATCGCTCAAATCAACAGCAAAATTAACATCGCCGGATATGAGTATTATACATGCTAGACTTCCATGTATATCAGCAAATCTTCTGATCGATTGTTTGAGCTTCTCGTCAGCAGCATTTTTGCACGTTGCTGCTACGTGTATCAAGTTAACCTGTTTTTCAAGCGACATTGCGATGTGTTCCAATATTTTCATTTAAAATCTATTTATCGTGGAAATTTCAATTCACCTGAGCATCATTGAGTTCTTGTATGACTTGTTTATTTTCCTTCCGAACATCACACGCAACTATGAACTCGGCCTCTCTATATCCATGGAAAAATGTATCTCTGATAACTTGAGCTACGGCTGCCGCTGATCGTCCTTTGGGAACCTGTATTATATAGTGTAACAGGTTCATAATGAATGTTTGGGAGTCAGAAAACTCAAAGTATTAGCATTCTCACCTGACAATTTTCAATGTCCCAAAATACTCCTATGGGAGGTAGCCAATTTGGTGGATTTTTTGAGTTCATAGGACTACCATGATGGAGGAAAGCATAGTCATACTTGTAATGGACCATGGTAGAATACCTTGAACGACCACTAGCATCTGATTGGCTTTCCTGATCCGCATCTGAATTCGTACTCGACAATGTTCTTACTCTATGTGAGCCAATAGGTCTTGGTGGAGTAGATAGAATATACATAGGTAGTAATTCCAACAGTTTGTCGTTTAGCCCTTCTATTTCATCCTCGTCCGCCGATCCTGATGATCCCGGACCATTGTTTCTTGTTTCATCCATTGTCTTTTTCCGCATGCGGCAAAAGCTAGACTAATATAACACCTTTATAAGTTTCAAATCCTTGTACATACAATTTGAGGCTTTGCACCATATGGCACTAATGTGTACCACATAAGAGTATGTGTTTAGTGAATAACAATTTTCATAGATATTCAGTACCATTGCAAATTTATCAAGCAGCCAAAAGGAGGGGGGGGGGGGGCGGGGGAGGCTCAATTTAGGAAAAGATAACAAAGAAACAATCGAATTAAGGATGTTTATTAAGCGAGATAACAAGAATGAAGAGTAAAGACAATCAATCGAATTACCACGAGCAAGAAGAATCTTTGGTAATCAAACAACAAGCGTTGAATTAAGTATACCTGGTAAATCAGCCCATTGCATGTTGATAACCAATCAATAATATTTCGAAATTTCGTTTATCGACTATTATTGAACAGGTCCACAAGCCAACAAACGGTTTTTTGATAAAAATGTGCATCTCGCGTCCAACGAAAGCTTCGCCAAATTTTTATGAATACTTCCTGATGATTCCGACGATCACATACACACAGTGCGCAGCCATAAGACTGTGGTTGTACACGGTACTACCCGAAACGAGATAGTGCTCAGCTCCATGAACATAGCCGACCAATTTCAGTTTAAATATTATTTTTCTTATAAAAATATTAACAAACTGATTGATATTCTTTGAAAACTTAATTACGTTATTTATTAAGGAGTTTATTTTTCAGTAAATTAAAGGACTTTTGATAAGTGAGAAAAAACAAGTCTTTTTCTTTTTTTCAGTCTTTTTCAGTATGTTTGTGGGGTTTTTCGCAATTTTTATCATCTTCTTATCCCAGATGAAATAACCATATATATATGAATAACTGATTATTTAATGATTTTGAATATATTTAATTTAATTTAATTAAAATAGTTAAGAAAGATACATAGTGTCGGTTAATTGCATCAATTAAATGACAAATGTATTTTTTTTCTATCATTTTTCTTACATATAAATTTGTCGAATACTCCTCAGGATGACTGAAGTCCGGAGGAAATTCGTAGGGACGCGCAGAAGTTATAAATCGGATATTTCCGCAAGGTCGTCGCGGTTACACACCACAGACGCGCGGTGCATGCCCATGAGTTGAAACTACGAGAGAGTAAGCTAATGCGCAGAGCACACGAGTCGGTTGTTTGCAAAAGTCGCCGTCGTAACCTATAGGAACACACATGATAGAAGGCACAAATGGAACAGAAAGCACTTTGCGTTAGGAGACCATAATGTCATACAAGGTTGCACGAGGTATCCGAGTTTAATTATATTAATAGTAAAACGAGTCAGCCAACTATCATTTACTATCTTTTACACTGGGTGTTCACGTGTGACTGTGAATTCCACGTGCAGTATCTGTGTACAACTCTGCCACCTAGGCTCTTTCATATACACCGTATTGAACTTATGCCGCCGTTTACCACAAATTTCACAACGGCCGACGCTCTTTATGTTTTTTCAGGTTGGCCATTATCTCAAATGTCAAAATTACAACGGTAGTTCAGAATTGATTAATCAAAAACAGCCGGGATATGTTGAAGCCAAAGGTTCTTACTCAGGTGCTGAGTCAAGCGAACACTGGGGGTGTAGAAAATACGTTGTAAGGGGAATGGGAACTCGATCAACAACTGCATCAAAGCTCATTCTTGATGTTGCATTGATATAATAATTATTTCTTCAGATTACTCAGCAGAGATGGTGGTCTTTTGGCCTACAGTGGTTATGGTGACAAGGATGCTAGAGTTACAGCAGCGATTACCAGTAATATTTGGTCAGCGTACGAAAAAAATGGCAGAAATGCTTTCAAGGAGGATGAGCTCCAGTTTGTCTTGATGGATTGCTTGGTAATTTTATAGGATTTTATTATAAACAGGATGAGCATATACCGGGTTAACAAAATCATTCTATCTGCAGGAAGGCAAAGTCGTCATAACTGAAGTTGCAAACTTACTTCTATGCCTTTATGCAAGAGAAAATGTAGGCTTTGGTCTCCTCAGAGCAAAAGCTCAAGCTCTGGCGAAATATCTCGACCAGCCTTTGAAGACAATTGCCAGTATGCCCTGAACGTACCTACTTATACATTGATGTAATTAGTTATTTCTTCCATGATTTAATATAAATGATATTCTTATATCATTCAGTGTTGAACCCTGATCTTATTTGCACCTTTCTTCCTTTGGAGACTGTGAAATGTGGATAGAAAACAAACCTTAAAGAAATTATTTAAAAAAAAAAAAAAATAGGAATATATATATATTCTCTTATTACGTATAAATACTTAACGCAACATTGAAGGACGTTGTGTCCCATAGCGATACTGTGGACCCTTGAGACATTATAAAAAAGTTGGGTGTACAATAAAATTTTTATTTAGATTACAAATTACACAACTGATGAAGAAACAATTGTTTCATTGTCGAAAAAAGGTTCTCCTCGATGGTGAATTAATTATACTAGAGTGGACTTGCAAAAAATGCCTTGCGTGTGAAATAAAAATAGAATTGCACTTGAATTACTGTAAATGATCTAACAAACAGTTTCTTGATGTTTCCACAACTAGTATACAATAATTAGTAATATCTGACTGACTTGCAAGCGTATCATGTAAACCCATTATTTTATGACGAACACTGTGAGTTTAATCACCAAAGTTTTCTTAAGGTTATTTGCAGGTGGTAGGCATGATAAGTATTATAGCAATTTGTCAACTGATTCATATAGTTTTAGCCGCAATAATCTGTTTAAGGATCTGTCGATTGCATAAATAGTACAGTCCGACTACAGAAGTGGTAGGGAATGAATCCTCTTCATTAGTAAAACTCCTCAGGCACTCCCAGCCACATTATTGTGGTAATTAAACTTCAGTTATTCGATTCTTCATCACCTTACCATTAGTTCTTTGCTTTTTCGTATTAAAAATTTCAAAAGGTGTACAAATTGTTTAATGTCCTAGCAACAAGACATCGAATAGTCGAGGAGCTTTAAAAATTCGCCTATGAATGAATAAACTTTTCCATTAAGAAATTACGTGAATCCACTTGCACGTCAATGGATTAGGACTGTGTGTGATTTATCATTATTGTTTTTTTCGCATTAAATTTGAGCTAATAATCGAGTGAACTGTTCAAATGCACAGGGGTGCTAGATCATTGCACAAACTTGTCAACTGGCAAGGTGTAAAAGTCCAGTAGCTATGCTGTTATGATGACAAGTTTTTAACGATTCGCATGATACATTAATATCGTCGGAGCTAGTACACGCACTTGCAGGGCGATATTTGTTGTACTCTTCCAGAATCATGGGTCTTGGCATTATCCAGCACTTAAATTATTATCCATTTTTCTTGTTAACAAACTAATCGTGGCCGCTACCTTGGCTAGGGCTCACGCATCGCACTCCTATGTTAACTGATAACTCGAGTCACAGATATTTCAATCTCTATCGCATAGATGTTTTCTATGACATCCACGCGTTACATCCGCACACACACACACACACACCCACACACACACACACACACACACGCGTGCGCGCGCACGCACGCACAAACACACGTCCCCGATATATCTCGTGTACAAAATAACAAGAATTATTAGCATTATGCGAAGATGAACATTAAAGCACATATAACTAGATCTATTACATATTTTCACTCTTGCTCAATGTTGACTCGAACAATAACAACTAACAAAATTTAATGATGATGTTCGAGAGCACTTTTAATCAATAATGTACATGCTACTAATCCTCATCGGGCCGAATATATTTTCATTATGGGTATCGTTAGATGAACATTATATATATATATATCATATATATATAAGAGGCTAGATATTATCAATATTGAATTATGTTTTTTTGTTCGTAGCGGCAGTGCAAAGGTAAGTAATTTAGATATCTCCATTTACGTAAAAGACGCGCATATGAAAAGAAAATACAACTAACTCTGTCGATGTAGAATTTGATACAAAAACAATGGTCTGTACACAAAGTCGTATAATTGTGTAGAAATTTATATTAAAGACTTTTGTCTCGTCAATGCTATTGTCATTTCGAATTGATTCATAAAGATGCACAAATCCTATAACGTTTCGTGAGTATTGGTCATTGACGACGATGCTTACTTTTTGATTATATAATATGTGGATTTATCCCAACTTGGTGGATGAAAAGATAAAGCGAGTTGGCAAGTACAACTGCGTTTACCTTTTTCTCAGTTTTTCGTACACAATGTCATATATATATCAAATACTATAATAATGTTTAACAAAACCCGTTGACTTTCATCGCACGTTGCTTACATCTTATTTCTCTCGTACTTGCATGTGAACGCGCACGCGTACGCGCGCGACGAATAATATAACTATATGAAGCCTCTAAATAAAAATTAGAAGGAAAAATATACAAAAAAAATTCTTAAAACAGTCTTCATCTTGTTGCATCGTAGTCGGTTTCGTATAGGAGAGGTAAAGGAACGGATTGGGCAGGTATAGAGATTACATGCGCGAGCCCTTCTGCTGCAGTACCTAAAATATAACCCAACGACTCGAGCTTAGTATTTGTGCATGTCGTAAGTTTCGTATTTCTAATTCAAGCCTCCATCCCACTTAAATCTAATTACATGGACGAAATGTAACTCGTACGAGTAACTACATCTAATAAGACCCACCACCCTTTTATAGTATTACATAATTCGCCACCAATGAGCAAGCAAAACATTGAAGCATGCAAGACAAAAAGGTCAAAATTAACCAAATCCATTTAAATGAGAATAAATCTTTATTCGAAAAGTTGCATGCTTTACAATAATCGTCATTATTTATATAACGCTCAAAAAACAAATGTTGAAACATGCGCATGCACTTAATAGTAGATTAGTTGATGGTATTGCAAGATGGTTTAGCAAACATGTATTGTAGCTATCTCGAGGTTGCACCATACATTGTCAAGTAGATTTATAGATACACCATCTTGCAAGACCCGACATATTGAATATCAAATTGATGTATTATCAAAGTTGGCAATTGCTTTAATTTTCGACTGAAACGCACCGTCGCGTGTTATTTAATGTGCAATACATAATTGTAGTTGGAATAAATTATGTAAAACATTTCAAGTCATAAAATATAATACTGTTGTAGATCATCGTATGAATACACGCCGACACAGAGATTAACATTTTAGGGGACAAAACTGGTATCAAAATATATGACCATCTACCAGGCTGATCATGAATGAAACAAATACAAAAATACCCTAAACACGACTACTTTAGGTCAGGTGGGGGTGCGAATGATGCGAATGGCATATGGGTACCTTGACACGATCGGTGGATTCTTGCTCCTTGCAGCTCAGTTGACTTGCTCCGTATTCTCGGCTGACAACGCAGAGGAATTCTGCATGATCGTCATGACCATAATTGTACTGAGATCCAATGTTGATGAGCTACGATTGAAATGACAATTTTTACTTTTTCATAATGCCATTTGGATATATTTCTTTTAATGTCATATCCTTTAGCATATTCTTTTCAACTATTCTATTCCTCATACAGTTGTTTTACCTAATTTCATTATCATAAACTATAATTAGAAAGGACAATTGTCTAAAAGCAAATGCACCAATATTGAAAGGGTTGAAATAATACTTCTTTTAATATAAAACGTTAAGATGCATATACCTGCTCAAATTTCCATCCATCAGACATTGTGGAGACCATCTGCGTTATCTCATCTTCATGACACTGGATCACCCTGTAAACGTGCTTCTTGGAATCACGCTGTGGCCGAGTATCTCTTTGTAGAATTCTTTCACTGACCAAACGAATAAGCTCAGTGATATTATAAAATTCGGCCTCTTCAAGCACACCCTCCTCCGCAAGATCTTTATTAATGACGAGTTTTCCATGACGAAGATAATTCAGGACAGGACTGAAGTATGTGGGATCTCGATCTATGAGATAGGCTCCTGTCTCGTCCTAAAAGTTATATAGAAAAACATTACGAAATTTCGAAATATTATAAAACGATCGATAGTGTATGCATCATCCCGTTTGTTGCACATAGTACCATGCTTGGTATTTGGATAATAATCCTACGAATTCAAACTCGGCGGCAATAACAGAACATGTATATCGACTAACCCTGTCCGAAATAAGATCTGAATCCTCTTGACAGAGCCGGTACAGAAAGGAGTTTGGATCTCGGGCTAGAGTTGTCTTTGCTGTCAAAAAGTGTGTTCCGCCAACATTTAGTCTCACCCACTGGTTTTTACAACGTTTTGAAACATTATTCTCCGCCGATTCGTGCGAATTCGTATCACCGAAATCTGCCATCTTCGTTATGATATACGGCAAACTTCCGGTCGACAGCGCTGTGATGGAAGAGCAACGGCACCGCCATAGTGAAGCTAGATATTAGGGTGAGATCAGCAACGCTCGACAAAAGTTGCAACCTCGAGAGTTAGTTTTGCGACATCTCAGTGGCCAAAGGGTGAACTTTTGTGAAACCCCGTTAAGTTAGCCGCAAACTATCGTCGTTATATATATGACGAAAGCCGTGGCGATTCAAACGACACTGCATTATAATCGTGATCAGATATCGATAGGGAGATCGGCTATGGTCAACAATATCTAACTATTGTTCAATTTTTATATCCTTTGTGATCAACAAGGACAACACTCTGCGTCTCTCGCCATCGTAAGGGCTTGGCAGGATGTGCAGGGCGTCTGGAAAAATGCGTGAGTAAGAAATATTACCTTTACTTTAAAGTTACTACGCGACCCCTGACAAAATGTTAAAATAAAAATTTTACCGGAACTCTCGGTGGAAAGTTCAGTCCTAAGCGAGAATGATGCGAAATTTGGTTCTCGACAACGAGCGCTATCTCGTGGTTGGCGGGTCTATCTGGGTGAGTCGATATTGTATATTTTTTCAAGCTCTCTTGTTGCTCTCTGTACATGGATATAGGATCTTATGGCGGGAAGCGGGTACCGACGGTTATTGAGATCATAAACACAAGAAACACATGAGGCATTAAGTGCAAGAGCTTCACGACAAGTAGGACAATAATAAACACAATAATGTCTCTACCTTCCGAGGACTCGTCTGTTTCATTAGAGCATATTCGAAAGCCTCGCGGCCAGCGGTCCACTAAAAGACTGGAGCGAGCGAACAAATCCATTGTAGATATGTTTGAGACGCAACACGACAAAGTCGGGAAAAGAATAAAGATTCAGTCTGAAAAATCAAGCGATGACCTTGTCAATAAGGACGAAGCTGAAACAAGCCATGGAGAAGATCAAGGACAAAAATTGCAGAGTAGTATAAAAAGGTCAAGAGTTTCGAAACGCTCCACAAAAAAGGTGGCAAATCAACAAGCTAGATGTCAAATCTGCAGACAATTAGAAAATAGAATAACGTTCTATCCAGGTCATCCTGATCAAGCCACAGAAGAATTTGTGTCGATCATCGATCCAAAATTGTCTCTTTTTACAGGGGATGAAGAAAATGTTTCCGAAATCGATCAGACACCTCATAACAAATTAACACAATTCAGGTAAATGGTCTAGCAAATTCTTAAAATTTATAGTTGACATCTATTAAATAATGTCATAATGATCGTTTCCATGGATAGTAACTATTGAAAAGATGGTTGATAAAATAATTGTTTTACAGTGTATACGATAAGAATGGCCACTTGTGCTCCCTCGATTCAGGTCTCGTGGAGAAAAATGCATTTCTGTATCTGTCAGGATACATGAAAGCCATATACATCGATGACCCAAGTCCCAAAGATGGTGTACCTACAAAAGATGTAGGACCTATAAACGAATGGTGGGTATCTGGTTACGATGGTGGCCAACTTGCTCTAATTGGCATCAATACCCCGTACGGAGAATATATCCTTATGGAGCCATCTGTGGCCTATGAGCCTTTTATGACTGCTCTTAAAGAAAAGATTCACATAAGTAAAATGGTGATTGAAGTTCTCCTGAACGAGTTCAATCCGAGTTATGAGGATCTTGTTAATAGACTACAGGTCAGTGAGTGGTATGATTATCTAGCCTAATTAACTTTAGATTCGTTAATTAAGAGAATTTTATTATTTCAGACGATTGTACCACCGAAAGGTTTGCTAAAGTTTACAGAGGAATCGCTGTTAAAGCATTCCCAATTTATCTGTGATCAAGTACTCTCATTTGATTCGTCGGCGAATCCTGACGATCCGTTACTTATAACGAATCCATGTATGCGGACCCTTGTCAAATACGCTGGTTCAGATTTCAGAAAGAGAAGAACAATAAAAGCTGGTCATAGACCGATTTATGACGAAAAGTCGAAAAAGCGATCATGGACAAAAGCAACGACAACACAATTAGTAAAAAACACATTTGAAACTTGTTTCCCTGAACGATTACGCAATGCCACGGTCAAAGAAACATTGGTTGGTGTCGTAATTTTTATAATGTGTATTTATTCAATTTAATCATGCTAAAGCTAAGCGATGGGATCTTCCTGTTTTCAGGGTCCAAGAAAACGTAAATGCGGAGTGTGCGAGGTATGCCAAGAGACTGATTGTGGTTCATGTAGTTCATGTAAAAACATGAGAAAGTTCGGCGGTAAGGGGAAATCGAAGCAGTCTTGTATCAAACGAATATGCCCAAACATGGCGCTTCAAGATGCGGATGATTCTGATGGAGAGGATGACGAGGAATTTCCAGTAGAGCACATTAGCGAGGAAACCATACGAAAAACACTCGGATGCCTCGAGAAAAAAGTCGTGTGGCAGGGTGCTGCGATAATCGAGGAGGGTCGTAAGAAATTTTATCCATCTGTTCTCGTTGGCAATGAGATAATTCAGCCGAATGATTATGTAATGCTGGCATGGTCCGATCCAGTAATACCGTTTCAAGTCGCCAAGGTGATGTATATGTGGGAGAATGAAGGTGGAATCGGAGTCTTTCATGCAAGGTGGTATCGTCGTGGGGACGATACGATACTTGGCGAGACTTCCCACCCAATGGAATTGTTCTTTATTGATGAGTGTCACGAGGTGCCGCTTACATCAATTTCATCAAAGTGTACTGTTATACAAATAGAGGTTGCTGACAATTGGGCAGAGCTTGGCAACTCGAAGCTCAGTTTCAAGAATGAAATCAAAGATCAGGATGGTAAAACGTTCTTTGTCAAGAAACGTTACATGCCGGTGTGTGCGAGGTTTGAAAATCCTCTGCCCGATCCAGAATGTCATCGGAGTGATATCAGACATCGATACTGTCCCGCCTGTGATCGAACCGAAGCTCTTGAGAAGCAAAGCATAGCCACTATACATGAGCGTGGGGAGGAGATGAAGACAGGTGAAGTCAAGTATAGTCTCGTAAAGTATAGAGGCACCGAATATAGAGTGGGTGATGCCATCTATCTGATGCCAGGATCGTTGAAATTCAAATACAACGCTGCGATTCTTGAAAAACCAGAGGCGAAGAGCGAGGACGTTGATGAAGAAACATATCCCGAATTATATCGAAAATTGTCCGACCGAGTCTCGAACGACGATACACCAGACCCATTCGACATCGGGTACATACATGATATCTATGCTACGACGAACGACAAGCTCGTCGGACCCGCTGATATTTGGCTGAAAGTCAATAAATTGTATAGGGCTGAAAATACTCACAAAGGTGAATCGTTGCTACATCAGGTCGATCTGAATTTGTTGTACTGGAGCGATGAAGTTTGCAGTGTTTTATTTAAGAACGTAGCTGGTAAATGTCTACTCTACTATTCCGGGAATTTAAATATTTCGATCAACGAATGGACGTCGATAAGTCCTCATCGTTTTTACTTTTCCAAGTCGTACAACGCTTTCGACGAAACTTTCAGCGAACCTCCCCCAGAGGCATTGGCTATCGGGAAGATTAAATTAAAAGGCAAAAAATGGACGAAGACAGATTCGCTATTAGAGAATCCACCCATTGTCAAAAAACTACAAGCTCTTGACGTGTGTGCGGGTTGCGGTGGTCTATCCGAGGGTTTGTGTCAAGCTGGTATAACAACAAATCGATGGGCTATCGAAAAGGACGAAGCTGCGGCTAGGGCTTACAAGCTAAACAATCCAGAAGCAGTAGTATTCGTAGAAGACTGTAATGTTGTACTGAAAAAAGTTATGAACGGTGTTAAGACAGATGAACAAGGGCAACGTTTTCCGCAAAGGGGCGAGGTGGAGTTAATTTGCGGTGGTCCACCTTGCCATGGCTTCACTGGCACCAATGGTTTTAAGCCGGGTCAATATACCTTGCTTGAAAACTCGGCTCTGGCCACACTATTATCGTACTGCGATTTTTATAGGCCAAAATATGTGCTGATCGAAAATATCAGAAACTTCATTCTATTTAAGCAAAGTATCGTTCTCAAGTTGACTCTAAGATGTCTCGTGAGAATGGGATATCAATGTACATTTGCTATTCTCCAGGCTGGAAATTTCGGAGTACCGCAGTCTCGTAAGAGACTGATTATACTCGCTGCCGCACCCAGTCAAAAATTGCCACAATATCCCGAACCGACTCACGTTTTTAGCAAACGAGCTTGCCAAATGAGTGCCGTCATAGACAAAAAGAAATACCAGTACAAATGGCACGAATCGGCTCCTTATAGAGCGATAAAAATAAAAGATGCTCTATCCGATCTCCCAGTCATATCAAACGGCGGCGGTCTGGATGATGTGGCTTATGAAGGGGAGGCTCTGACACATTTTCAAAGAAATATTCGAGGAAATGAGACTCGACTTAGAGATCACGTATGCAAGAAAATGGTACCGTTAGTCGAGGCTCGAATGGCTCACATACCAACTACCAGCGGTTCCGACTGGCGCGACTTGCCAAACATTTCGGTAGAATTGAACGACGGTAACGTCACCAAAATACTCGAGTACACCCATGACGACAAAATAGCCGGAATGAGCAGTACGGGCGCTTATCGGGGTGTTTGTTCCTGTTGCACGGGAAAACCGTGCGATCCAATGGATAGACAATCCAATACTCTGATACCATGGTACCTCTCGCACACGGCAAATCGTCATGGCAATTGGGCTGGCCTGTACGGAAGGCTTGATTGGAATGGATACTTTGATACCACAATCACGAATCCCGAGCCTATGGGAAAACAGGTGGGTTGGAATTATGAGGAAAATGTAACATTGTATGACGGCCCGAGAGTCTCTTAGCAATCGTGAAACAAGCAATAATGTATGTTTTCAGGGTCGAGTTTTACATCCGGATCAAGCTCGTTTGGTGAGTGTCAGAGAGTGCGCAAGATCTCAGGGATTTCCAGATTCGTATTATTTTGTCGGTAGCGTTCTTGAAAAACATCGACAGATTGGCAATGCCGTACCACCGCCTCTCGGAGCAGCCATCGGTCGAGAGATAAGAAAAGCTCTCGCACCATTAGACGAACCATTAAACTGACAGATCTCACGTCTTGTTCGGTGTAAATATCGACATTCTTTCACCTTCACTTAGTTTTATTTAACTCTCGTTAATTCAAATCGCATTGATTTCTTTTTCAAATACGGACATCGAGTTCCAGAATTACGACATTAATGCATATCTCGAAAGGTCATGAAGAACTTGATATGCATTACGATTGGATAAAATTAGTGATATGTATAATCGTACCGACCTCAATTAAGTGTAAATAGGTTGTACGAAGGTGACATAAAATCTTTATTACAAAAAATAAATTAATTCGCTCTACATACAAAAATACATAATTAATTAATATTAATAATACTCTCTATTCAGTGATGATTTTTAGAGCTATTGTTATGGTTTGCAGAAACATTACTTAGTCCAGACGAGTTTAAAAAGAAAAGTACACAAATTTGTCAAGAAAACCTAGACAATAATGGCGCAATCCGATAATTTCAACCCCCATTGTCTCCGCAGTTGGCAATGAAGATTAATTATCGGATGTATATGATATCTCCGAACCATTATGTTCGTCAACGACAATGGTACTTGACTCACAATTTAACAAGGCTAATCTCAACATTATACTTTATCAGTTCTGCGTCTAATATATTATGTTATGACGTATTTGTTACATTATGGCTGCTCAAACTTGCACATTGTACTATAAATTGTCTGTACAAAGAATAGAAAGTACATAGAAATAATAATATGTTTTATACAATTCAAAGATAACATCCACAAATTTCACTTAGTCCAACGATTTGATGAATAGATGATGGCATTTGTCATGTCGAAAACGTGCTCTGTTTATCGAGGAACAGATTCGCTTTTAACAGGAAAGTTGAACCTCACACATTAACTATGCACATGAATACTGTACATTAACTTTCGTTATATCTTTGTTGCAACGCAATTCCAACTATTTCACTAATACTATTGTGCCGACACTGGCAAATCATCGAGCCAAGTAAAGCCCTGTGTAATAATGTGATGAATTTGGCAAGCTTTGTAGTTTGTTTATCTGTGCATGTTCGTTAACACCGGGAGTTTACCACAGGAAAAACTACAACACTTCTGGGCAATCCTCATCGTAAAGAATCAAGTATAATTCGTCCTATACCTTTTCTCATTATAGGGTCCAGGTAAGTAAACTCTTAGCGAGAGTAGTCATGTCGTTTTACATGGGATCATGAATGATCGCATTTTTGCAACTTAATAAAGAGATACGACGAGCGATAGAATTATATAATATGCCAACTTTCAACCTCAAATAAACTTGCTCTCATTTAACTGTTGTACGAAAAAGTGCTTGACTTAAAAATAACTAGCCTCTTCCAACTACAATTTATCCTATACTATCAAAGCTATATTGCATACTAGTTATGTTAATACATACTTCAACATTTACTTTTGTACTTCATTTTAAGTCGCATTTGTTCCAACCGTTCTTCGTACTGACACTCGACCTCTTTTAATTTAATCGCAACTTGTTCTTCCTGGGCACTTATTATCGCCTCTATCTTCTCTTGGGCTTGCTTCATGGCCCTTTCATATCCCTCCTCTATACGCTTGCGTTCACTCAACAAAAATTTCTCTTTATTTTCGGCATGTTCCTGCAAAAGAAGAAACAACATAAAAGGCTCGTCTCGCCACCGGTGTGTTTCTCAAAATGTTATTTTACTTTTTTACAGCTGTGATAGTTCGCAACAACTTGCACGTACCTTGTAGTTATGGGCAGTTTGTCGGGCGGATTGATACTTGTGCTTCAGAGTGGCTATACTATTCTTCATTTCTTCCTCTTTTTCCTTCATCGATTGGATCCTTGATGCTAAACTTTTCTCGACCTCTTTCAATCTATTTATTTCCTCGTTCATCTTGTCCTCGTTTGCTTTTATATCACGAATTTCTGCGGCCCATTCCGACATTACCTGGGCCATTACGTTCCTCTCTTCATCGGCGTCGTTCTCCTTTTGCCGCAATTGTTCCTGTAATTCCTCGATTTTTAGCTTTCTCGCAATGAGTTCTTGATTAAAGCTGTCAAGCTTTGCCTCTATCATTTGCGTCACTATCTTCTCTTGTGCTTTAAAAGACGAGTGAAGCTTAACTTTATCGGCAAGCATGGCTTGTCTAAGAGATTCGATTTCCTTGGTCTTTTCACTGCAGCGGCCATGTAGTTCCAACAAAGCACCCTTGTATCTCTCCTCGATGCCCTTCTGTTTCTCTCGATGCTGATCTTCTATAACGCGCAACTCTTCTGCAACTTTCTGTTCCATTTCCTCGCGAACTTCCTTTATCGCCATTTCTCGCAATTTTTGCAAATCTGTGCCGTCCGTCGAGCCACGTGGTGACAAATTTAATTCGACCGACATCTGTTTTTGATTTTTAACGTAACGCTCGAACTGCTTTGCTTGATTCTTCAGTTTCAGCAATAATTGATTTCGCTCTTTTTTGATCTTGTCAAAATCTTTTAATTCTTGCAACTTCTCTTCCTTCATTAGTAAATCAATTTCCAACTGTTTCACACGTTCTTCGAGAAACTTATCCGTTGCTTTTTCGTCTTTCTCCGGGTCTTTGTACCTGGCCAGTTCCTTCACAGGCTTATCTGAATAAGCTACCTTAGCATTATCCTTGCATCTGCTCATCATTTTCTCCAGGGTCGCTATTGTTTTTTTTTGATCAACTATCTCAACGACCAATTCTGATATTCGTTCTTTGTGCTCGATTTTCTCCTTGAGAAGAGCATCGCACTTCTTTCGCAATGTATTGTTTTCTAATTGAATTCGTGCAGTTTTGTCTTTAACGTCATCAGAATCGTCGCTTTTGCTCTTCCTTGCTTCGGACAACTCGATTTCGAGGTTCTTTATGCGCAAAAGTAACTCGTTTCTCTCGATAGCGACATTGTCGTACTTTCTTCTTAGGCTCTCTTGAACAATCTCCATTTGAGCAACTTTTAATTTCGTGTCATCAAGCTCCGCTTGCAATTCAGACATATTCCGTTGCTCCTCGACAGCGGCTGATAATTTTTCTTCGAGACGCTTACAGTCATCCTCGAGTCGGGCAATTTTGTCGGAATGTTCGGTACAATGATCGGGCAATAAAACAGATATTTGATGATCCGGATGGGCATTTCTGAGCTCTGCCAGAGCTTCATCTTTTGCTATTGAAATCATACAATTGATGAATTAAAAATAAAATGACATTTCGCGAATTTGTATGATAACGTACCTCTCTCGATTTCACCATGTATCCTCTTTGTATATTCTTCTTTTTTCTTTCGTTCGTAATTGAGATCTCTCTCCAATTCGATTGCTTTTATTTTGTACAATTCGCACTCTTTCGTCATTCTCGCAGCAATATTTATCTGGGTCTCCAAATCGTTTCTAATCCTGTCCATGCTTTCCTTCTGGGACTCGAGACTTGCATAATGCTCTTTCAACAGTTTGATCTCGTCTCGATGCTCACTGATGAGCTGTTCCTTTGTACCGCAAACGTCTATATACAATTCTTTGACGCGATCCAATTCTTTTTGCGTCTGCTCCAATTGCACTCTGAAAGAAAAAAATTCGTCAACGAGCCGGACGATGTAATGTCTCTTTCGATACATCTATTTCAATGTACTTTTCTTTATACTCACGTCAATTGCACCACTTCAATGCGAGCTTCCTGTCGCACTCTTTCAATTGCTTTCTCATGTATATCCAAGTATTCCTTATTGTATTCGTCGACCATTTCCTTAGCTTGTTCAGACGTACTTTCCTGAGCAAGTTTTCGTACCGCCTCCTGTTGGTTTACCAAAGTTTCTTCGAGCTTTTGCTCGATAATCAACTTCTCTTCTCTCAATTCCTCGTAGTGAGTTTTAACGTCGGTCAGATGGTCCGAAAGTTTTTGTATCTGAGTATTCGCATTTGCGGTGTGTTCTGTGAGTACGATTTTTAATTCGTGCTCGAGTTCGCTGACGCGTTTTGCGTAACGTGCCGCTTCTTGCTGACACGTTGCCGCCATTTCCATGGCTTTACCAAGCTCTTTTTCCTTTTGAGCAAGGGTGTTCTCCAATCGATTTATCTCTTTTCTCTTCGCGACTTGCCCGGCAAGGCATCTCTCCAATTCCCCCCTCAATTTGTTGGTAACATCATCATTACCCCGATACCTATGTTGCGCATCTCCCAGTTTCAATTGTCTTATGGAATCGGACTGGTCGTCCAAGCTCGTAGCCAAAAGCGAGTCGTATTGCATCGCATCATTTTTTGCTGCTTCCAATTTCTCCTGTAACTCTTGTACCATTTTTCGTAACTCTTCTTTCTCCTGAGTCAACATTTTAACTGTAGCCTTTAGCTGCATGGCTTCTTGACCACTGTTGTTAGCCATCAGATTTCTGCATTGCGTTTGACTCTCCTCCAAAGCCTGAGATAACCGATTCATCGTATCACCTTTCTCGACCATTAGAGACTCGTGGGCTCGTCGCAAATCGGCCAGTTTGTGTTCTAATGCGACGTACGAAGATTCCTGACAGCACAGGGCAAAATTCAATGAATAGCAAACCTAATATGATAGGATTATGAAGAAAGCGGGCTGACGAATGACAGAGATTGATAAATTGCTCAAATTGTTATTAGTATCCGTGGTTTGATACTGCAATAAATGTGAAGAGTTTTCTTAACCGTTCGAAAGGGCCACAACGATTGTACGTACCTTGACATTTAGCTTATCCGTTAGTTGATCTATCTGTGTTTGCATGTTTCTCATCTCGATACTATGTTTTTCCTGAGCCTGTTTAAGGAATTTGTCTTGAGTTTTATCACTTGAGTGGAGCGCTTGTACTCTCTCCAAAACTGCGATTTTCTGCTGAAGATCAATCACCGAATCTCTGGCAACGGTTAGTTCGTGCGATAGCTAAACGGGTATAGTAAATTTGTTTGTACAGAGTAAATTTAACGATTTTGTTGTATAGAGAAACGGAACACATACGTTTTGATTGGTTTTCTCGAGAATGGCAACGTTTTCTTTCAGTGACGTTACTTGAGTCTGTAGGTCGGCAATTTCAACCTTTGCATCAACTATAAAGGAAATCAAGATTAGCCCGATAACTAAGGCTATAATAGTCATAATAATGTTCTCAATCAATCTCACCAAGAGCATTTTGCGCCTGATTCCACGATAGATTTGATCTTTCAATTTCAGCCTGTGCTAGTGCTAATTTTCTACTCATTTGATCTTTCTCTTCCTGCTTCTCTAAATACAGTTGCTGCAATTCCTCTGTCAACCGTTGGACCTCTCTCATTCTCACAGAATACAGAACTTCGAGCTGTTCTTTACTATTATACTCTGTTGTCTTGTATGTATTATTCTCGTTCAGTAGCCGCCCATTAGGACTTGTTTTGTAGCAATGATTAAAATGCTCGGAACTAACATCATTGTCACCATTACCTCTATGTTCATTGCTCTGTATGTTATTCTCGTACGGGCCGATGTAACCATTGTTTCGACAGGACTTGATCTTTCCGTCATAATGATTTGATGGCGTTTCATAATTGAACGGATAATTTTCGAGCGAGGTATAGCAATCATTGACTTCAGCTGTGTGGTCATGCGTCGAGTTGGAATTCGGTAGTCTGGGTAATTCATAAGGGCTATCTGCTGTACGACCCATTGTTACAACGTCCTTATTATTAGAGTATGGACTTCCATCATTCTGGAACAATCCATACTCTCTCTGAATGTCTGATATTGTTGGTCCTTTATTGCTTTCCTTCTCACTGCACTTTGAGTTTTGATTGTAACTGTGACTCTGATCCTGGCCATATAAACCAAACTCATTTTGAAAATGGGAAACAGTTGGCCCCTTGGTCGTATTAGGATCATTATCTATGATGCTGGTTCGCTCCCCATCTTGAGTCGTATCGTGCAAGTGACTACTGCTCACGGAACTGACATCGTCCTCATCCTCCAGATCATCAAATGCATTGGCCAGCAGGTCTTTGATCTAAATTTGTTAACAGTGCAATACACATTAAACAATGGTTCTCCAAGTGGTACAAATAAAATGTATAACTTTATTTATCTGGATAGACATCTTTGTTTTTTGTGGCCTCTTCAAAGAATGTCGATATACTATGAAATTTATTGTAATTACAGACCAATATATAGAACCAGAAGTTAGAAAATTGGTGCATTCTTGTTTTTTTAAATTAATAAGCAATAAACTGGCACTTGAAGAATCTAAATAATGATTTGAACCATTAGAGCTGTTTTTAAGAACAAAAATAGAACTTGAATCAGGCGATTAGGGATCGGTCTCTTATTGGCATCAATGTTGGTTTTACTTATGATTTGCTGTAGGAAGTGTTGTAGTGATCAGACACATGGTAAGATCAATCTCGGATAACACAAGTATCCAAATTCTACCAGCTCATAAACTATAATGCCATTACCTCCTCATTGCGCCTTTTGATATCCTCTTGTTCTTCCTCCTCCTGTTGCCTTTGAATGCTTGGATTTAACTGGATACTCTCTGAGCCATGAAAGAGGCTCAGACCAGGGGCCTCCATACCTGCCCTATCTTGCTCAAGTAATTTTCTCACTCAGAGTACAAAAAAATGTGCAACATATCTTTGTTTATAATGCCATAACCTCGACGCAACAAGTGGGTAATCGAATACTCGTTTCATCTAGAGAATCAACATTTAACCAAGTTCGAAAAACTTATTGCTTGCCATTTTGAAGGCGTCGGTAAACTAATTCGAGGCACTAGAATCCTGGTTCGATCACTATTATCACAACTATTCACTCCAAAAAGTGCTTGTAAACAATCTTTTAAAAGTCAAACAGGGCATCATAGGAAGTGGACGCGCGAAAAGTGAGTTTTCCGGATGCTTGTGCACTCCTATTGGCTCTAGTCGCGTGCGTGAGTGTCAGTAAAGGACTATTATTTTCTAATCTCGTTGTTAAACTCGAAACCCCCGAAAACCAATATTATCGACTCTTGAAGAATTCATTGAAGAATTCGTCAAATATGAGAGCCGTGATACAGCGAGTCAGCAAGGCATCTGTTTCAGGTTGTTATCACTTAAGGTTATACGGATGCTGTCTTGACTATGATTATCTCCGCTCGCGTCGTCTTTCACTGCTCGTTGGACAGATCTTTTGTTAATCCATTAGATTTTTATTTATCAAGTATTCCATATTCGTTATGAGTAAAATCCGAGATATCATCTCGTTATTTCTTTTTATTACAAGCATTTGCACACAACTCTTGGAACACCACGCTCACCAGTGCGCATGCGTACACTCCATTTAACACACACACGCGCTCCCGGACATGTGTGTTGTACGCGGCCAAATCACATGTACGCAATGGCAATTTATATGTATGCGAGTTGGAACTGCGTTGGTACAATCTTGAGGAGAGCGTGGTTAACGAGCACGTAATTTGATAAAGATCCTTGAGAACATGTGGAAATGCATGGTACTCGGACAATTATTCATACGCGAAAAGCTCTGACAAACTTTGTCTTATTATTTGTTCCATGTTTTTCAGTCGATGGCAACATTATCAGCAGCATCGAGAATGGGCTCTGTGTGTTGATCGGCATAAAAAGAGACGATACGGCAACGGATGCGGAATATATGTAATAATATAAGCACTTTCATGTTCTTTGTCGATAATTACGTATTTTGCATGCTACATGAGATTGCATTGATTCTGCAGAGTACGCAAAATTTTGAATACCAAGATATTTGATGGTGAAAACGGTAAACGATGGTCCGCGAACGTAATGGACAAACAATATCAAATACTCTGTATCAGCCAGTTCACGCTATATCATGTTATGAAAGGAAACAAGTTGGATTTCCATAGATCGATGCCAGCACAACAAGCAGAACAGTTGTACAAGCATGTACTGGCCCAGCTTGGACACGAATATAAGTCAGAATGCATAAAAGGTGCATATATGTATAATTAGGTGGCGCAGGCCTAACAATAAGTACAATGAGATGTGCAATACAATTTAAAATTTTTAGATGGGCAATTTGGTGCGATGATGCAAGTTCACATTCACAATGAAGGACCTGTGACATTGGAAATAGAATCACCCGTAAAGCCTGAATCTGATTTACACCCCGATGCACAATAATAGGATAACAATAAAGATCATTGCTGAGCAGTTGATAAATCTTTTTTTCGCGTTACCTACGGGCGTATCGTGCTCGCGTTACGCGCGCGCACGCTCGATTTCTGTCCAACTCGAATAGAACGGACAGCGTCGACGTTGCATATTGGAAAGCTAAGAAGCCGACAAAGTCGAAACACATGATCATTATGCGGCATAGAATAGCGTATAGCAGTAATTGATTAAGTTTCACAATACAGTTGAAAGGACGGTTTAAAATCAGCGCGTATGGTATTATTAAATTCATTTAAGTATTTGTTACATGTAACGGGGAAAATCTTTTCGTGATCGCAACAGCTGACGGTGGAATGACGTGTGATGTGAAGTGAAGTACGTGTAATACACAACAGACGTGTAACCTATTTTGAAGTAAAACTTAGCCTCGTCGTATACGTCGTTTTTATCGGAATTTAGTCTGGCATTTAAATCATGGACAAACTGACCAGGAAAGAAGCCTCTAAGGAAAAACAGCATAACGAGACTCCGGTAATAACAGGTATGTGATACGGTTATGTATGTTATCTCCTTCCTCATTTTCAAGTTCGCTCAATATATTTTCGTTGCAATTTTTCAATTGATCAGACACTTCGACGGTCAAGGATGATTCTGGGACAGAAAGAAACAGCACAGAATCGAGAAAAGCACAAAAAGTTCAGGTAGATAATCAAGTATGAATAAACGGTTATGATTTTCGTGCAAATTGGAAGGTTTACGTGCTATGTATAAGAATACTTGTTTTTAGCGAGCCGAGGGACCAAGAAGATCGGAGACCGTAGAGGAATTGAAAGGGCAACTGAATGTATTAATGAATTCTTTGGCAACCTTGTCCGCCGAAAAGTCTAGAATGGAAGCAAAGTTTCAAGCGGATAGAAAACAGTTGAGAAGCGAGCGTGACGAGGTACTCATATGCGATAGAGATAACTACTTTTAAATCGATAACTTCATACCCACTGCCATATATGCATTGCAGTGCGAACGACTTATTAGAGAATTAAAGGATAAAGTAAAACGTTCCCAAAATCATACACATTCCGAAGTGGAGCATGTTAAGTATAGATTGATAATGGAACGTCACGAGAGAGAAAAGGAACAGGCTGACAATTCTGCAATGATCAAGTAGATGACGATTATTTTGATTTTCGTTGATTACGTTTTTCCCTTTTATGTATTTATCGAAAGGAAATTACAGAGAACTGCAGAGGTTGATAACGGACGAACGGCGGGCCAAAGAATACTTGGAACAGCAAGTTAAAGAACTGAAAAATCAGGCTACAAATAAAACGCAGAATAAAATATTGGAAGCTGAACTGGAAATAGCGAATAACAAGCTCAAGCAGGCGGAAGAAGCAGTAAAAGAGACTCCCCCTGTTCTAGTGTCTCTCCAATCTGAGATGGCTGCTCTGAAGAAGCAACATCGCCATGCAATCCACGAGGTCAGTGAATTGTCGCACAGCCGAGTTTTTGATTCATCATCTCTTTGGATTTCTTTAAAACTCAGGAGAGGAAGCGCGTTGCAGCAGCGGAGCAGCAAGCCAAAGTCCTGGAAATGGCTCATGAAACCAGAGTTGTTGGGTTAGAGGCACGACTTGCTGAACTTTCCGAGACCGTCGGCAGTTACGACAGGCTCCGGCAACAGGATCAGCAAGCTATACAGAAGTTGAAACAACAGTTGGCACAATTGGAGGATTCGGGACGTATAGATGCCGATGTTGGTTTCGATCCGGCGAGATTATCCGCTAGAATAAGAGAATTGTACGCCCGATTGTTGGACATGGACAACAAGAGAAATAGTAATTCGGAAAACGTTCAAGGTGAGAAACACGATCAAGATCTGATGCGAAAGATATAATGACGAGTAATTACCCGTAGCGCTGTTGGCGAGTCTGAACCTATGCGATGCCAATCGTGACGTCGAGTACAAGGAAAAGTGCGAGTCACTGGAACAAGAGTTGAAGAGTTACAAGCAGCAATTGAACGCAAAGATCGACGGCCTATCGGCACCGAATGGTGTTCAAGGCAAGCAGCAAAATCGAACGAGCCTTATAGAATCGCACAAGAAAAATTCGGACACTGCCGAATTGCATTTGGCCAAGACATACAGTAGGAATCTGGAAGAGAGGATAAGGAGCTTGAATAGAGAGGCTATTATTAAGGAGAAAGATTTAAAGACGAAACTCGAACAGCAACGAGAACAACTGCAGAACGAGCACATAAAATACGAACGTATTCTGGCTCAAAAAGATAACGAGTATCGTGGAAAAATCGTTGCTCTCGAGCATCAACTTCTCCGACAGAGAGAAAGATCATTGGCGCTCGTGGAGGAGAAGGATCAAGAAATCGCGACGTTGAAAGCTTCGTTTCATACAATTCTTACGAAGAAAGATCCGTCGTCTTTGGAAACATCGCGGACATTGTCCATATCGGATCAAGTAGTTGAGCCGAATACCGACTACGTGACTGCCTTATTGTCCGTCGACAGTTCGCCAATGTTGCACTATTCGCAAGAATTAGCTAGACGCGAGAAACAAGTTTCGGGATTGCGAAAAACAAATTCCGAACTGGAATCCACTATACGTGAAAATCAAAGGGAATACTTACACGCAGTGGACAGGCACAAGGATGAGGTGATGACTCTTCAAGCTAGAATAACGAGGTAAGCGATTGTTGGTCGATACCAACTTTATGAGCCGACGTGTACACGTTATGTTTGTTTTTTTATATTACACAGGTTGGAAGCCTGCAAGTCTCGGGAAGGAGCCAATCTCGAGTATCTAAAAAATGTTTTTGTAAATTATTTGACGAGCAATGATTCGTCAAGCAAGCGACACATGTTGAACGCTATCGCGACCGTATTACGTTTTACGCCCGATGAACTGGACAGGATCCAGCGCATCAAGTGACGCTGGAGTTTCACAACCGGAAGAAGAGTAGATTTTGGGCCTTAGGTCTCGACCAAACCCTTTTTACGCACTCCACGCCATGTACATAAACTAGTCGAAATATTGTAAAAAAAATAAAGGCCGGTGCTGACCAGTTTTTCTATGAACAAGTGCGCGAGGATCGTGGTTTGTTCGAATGATTCGCGCACGGAAAAACATGCTAGATGATAAACGCACGTATATACGCACGTGGTACGTATCATTGTGCATCCGATTTATTACATCAATATCTTTACATGGAATAATTACGTTGTTGGCATTGAAAAAATATTCTCAAGCAATTCTCGTGGGTACATGATGCTACATTGCGTGCACTTTGAATATACGCAGCGAACATCGCTACATGTTCTATATATATTTCTATGAACGATAAATCGATCTACATTAAATTTGTTCATCACCTGTAATAAACCATATAGATATATATGTAGTGGCTTTTTATCGTTTAATATGTACAAAAGCGAAGCGACGTTTAGTCAGTCACGGGACTCGAAAGAGTATGCAATCGTGGTGCAACCTTCGTGACAGCCTGCTGCTCCAGTATTCCTCATGGAACAAACCGTTAAACCAAATATTCACGCGTTTTCATATACTCTATATATATCGTGTAATTCGATCAATTCGTACGAACGAGATTGCGAAAAGAGGTTGCGACGATACAGCAGAATATCGATAAAGAAAACGGGAGAGAATTTTAAGGCAGTGATTCCCCATAATGATGAGTGTGATATTTGGGACCGGAGCGCCGACGGTGCTTGTATAATAAATAACGCTCGATCAGCGTTCAAATCGAATATTCCGATAGATTGGTGCAGTTACCAATTACTCGGGGTAATAATACTATTCGTTTATAATGTTACAATTCGTATGCCAAAAATTAATTGCGCAAGGCATGATGTTGTGTCCAACAACAACGTCAGTGATTCGGAGCGTTATAGAACATCGGCGATTGTCAACACAGATTACACAACATTTTTCTTTTTCTTTTTTATTCAGTAACACTTGTTCAATACTTAATAATTAGACATCGGTATATAATATATATGCTTTGTCAATATACATCTGATTAAGTATTTGTTTTTCCCGTGTATATATCCAATCGTATCAACTCTCATTTGAAATGTTAAAATTTGTTCACACCAGTATGCGATAATACCAGTATGGACCGAGGCCCATCATAAACCTTTCTTCGAATACTTGGAGTTCGTTAAAGTTGGAAAGGGGAATTTGGGGAGGTGGGGAGCTGACCAAAGTTGCCATCTTAGACCTGGGCTACCTGGCTAAAACCTTCCTTGTCTAGTTTTCCGCACAATAATCTAATCGGGTATATCCAAAATACAGTTCTCTCTGCGCAACATGATTAAATTTCGAAAATTTCTCTATTTTTGTTTGTCCTAGACGTAACGAGGTAAGCGCGATCGCTTAAACTCGACTCGTTACTCCACTGAATGTAATAATCCCTTATTATCGTCTTTTAATAAGGCATAACTGTTTTAAACGCATATCGAAAGTGCCAAATATCGTCCGAAATGATTGCATCGACGTGTTGCGAGATACATCGTATTATCCTATATGCAGCGTTGAAATTTCCATTACTCATTCAACTATTATTTCTTTCTTCCGTCTCGTAAACTCCATTGTTCGGTTAATTTGCATGACTCGGAAAAATAAATATCGAGTCAATGGTTTCGGTGTCGGTTTATAGCATGAATGATTGATCAATGAAAGAAAAACAGTGGGTCTATCTTTGGTGGGAAAAAAAGAAAACGGTACTCACATCGGTGTATTATAGAACACGATAATCGTGTGTTCATTGTAAAGCTTCAACTGCCTAAGAAATAATCTCCGAACGTCACTTTGTTCCGTAAGCACGTCTTTCGTCTTCTTTTCCGATCCAGTACTTAATAAAACCTACCACAACACGTGTACGTTAGAAATGCCGATACGGCAATTTGGTCCTTTAAACTGGTTCACTGATATACATGTTACGTATGCGTATTCATTCTCTGTTTCAATATTATCTTCTTTCTTTCTTTCTTTCTCTTATGTACAGAAGAATTTACCGCGTGAATATATAGACACTTTATTTTTTCTTCTTTTTGCTTTACCATCTTTTGTCTGGTATTTATTTCCGGTATACGCTTCGCTTCGTAACATTATACTCGATTAATTTATGTATATATACATACATACATATATATATATATATACATACATACATATATATATATATATATATACATATTTATTCAACAATTTTAAAAATATTTCAAAAGTGAACTAGATACAATAGAATAATAAGAATTGCAATAATATAACTAAGCGCATAATAAAAATACAATAACGCAAATAATAATAATAATAATAAGTGGGTTTCAGTTAAGGTGGTAGATCCATTTTATAGTCTAACCGAAAAAAAAGTTGAATTTTCGGTGAAGAAACTGCCTGCAGAATAGCCGCCATATACATTTACATTCTGTTTTTCTAGATCACAGTCACTCGTATGGCTGCTTAATTACGAAACAAATTTCATCACCATTGTATCATTATGAGAGAGAGAAAGAGAGAGAGAGAGAGAGAGGAGAAAAAGAGGAAAATACAGAGAAAAAGATTAGAAGAAATGATATATCATATGCGAAAAGTCTTAAAATACTGTCAAGTACCTTACGAGCTTACACACACAAGTACAAAATATTTTCGGTATTCGATTTCTTTGAGCGGGGCAAGTACGTGAGGCGTCTCATCCCAGCGATAGGGGACTCTTAATGCAGGAAGGAGGATTACATTTGAGAGTTGTTAAATTGTTCGGTTTTTGTAAATAATAAGATACAGGAATGTATTTTATATGTATGATAAAGTTTGGAACTATAGGACATAATTGTCAATCGTTGTAACCCGTACCTCTTTTGTTCGCACGCTGAGACATCGGGCCGAGGCTGTATTTCAAGGCGTCAAAAAATTTCCTATATATAATAAAAAGCAACCGAGAAATAATAAACCAAAGAAACTCATCGATCCTGTAATAAATTTATGATTGTTTAATCGTGCGCATCTATCGAAACTGAAGAGGATTCGGTTAAAAGTTTTGGTCCTCCTTCCAGCTACGCTATATGCCACCGTAACATATTTCACATTGCATAAAAAATAATAACTTGAGTGTTGAGGCAATAATATATATTATATACAAATGAAAGTGACAAAACACTTTTGGAGGGGTTTAACTTTGGAGAGGTGTGTGGGGAGAGGGACCGTCCCGAGCACAAAGCGTCCAAACGACGTATAAAGGCCCATCATCTACAATTAATTAAACCTAGTCCTGCCTGCGTTACGCGAATCAATTGTGTTATTATCCTACAAATCGCATCGATATACATACAAGTAGTACGTGCACGACGATGTGTATCCCTTTGTCTCTGTGGCATGTGTTTGTGTGTGTGTGTGTGTGTGTGTGTGTGTGTGTGAGTGTACACTTTGTTTGTCATCGTATCATCTATCGTGTTGAGTGAGTTTATTATATATAATTTTCTATTTACAAAATGTGTAGAATAAACATTGTTTCTATCCTAACTAAAGTTTGCGTGCCGTAGCGCAAGAGACTTGGATTCATCTCCAATGTGTGCTCTGGTGAGCATTCGACTAATTATATTATCTATTTTACAGCCAAATTCAACAATCCTTGCTAAAATCCAACAGATTTTATTGACAGCTCTTTGATTTGCGAATTAAAAAGGTTCGTGTATGAGGGGGTTAGGAAAAACGAAAAAAAAAGCAATAAAAGATCAACGGAATTAAAACTCGAGATCAAAAGCGTAGAGTTTTCCGGACAATAATTCGGAGATGTAGTACCATCTCTGTTTTAAAACGTGGGCGTTTTTTAATTTCTGATAATATCCTCTATTGCACTTGTCGTAAAAAATCTGTACGTATCGTTCAGTTTTTCGCTCATGATTATATTCCGTTGTGCGCACGGCTTGAGTATAATAATGATGATAATAATAATAACAATAATAATAATAAGAACAATAATAATTAATAAAACAGCAGAAAATCGATCAGCATTGCGATGTGTTACAAAAGATCGGAATAAAATTCGTCATTAGGGGCCAAAAAAAAAAGTCGAAAAAAATAGGACCAGTATGTAAAACCGTAAATACCTACGGTAAAAAAAAATGGGAAAAGAAAGGTACCGTACAGCGATGACGACCCTTGAGCTGTAAATACGTTGAATTTTAGCAAAGCTCTAAAAACAGTCGATAAGTACTTTCGAGAATATTGGAAACGTGTTACATATTCATCTATACCAAGTTTCGCCAAACAGGTAATTAATTACTAACAAGGGAATAATAACGCATGCCTTCCCTCGCTCGACGCCGCACGATGGCACGTTTTCTTTATTCTTATCTGTCTGATAATGTATGATGATTTACGGATCACCAATGCCTAAAACAAAAAAGTCACAGTCCCCAAACACTCGAGACTCGGCACGAATAGTCATTTAAACTCTCTAGATATCTCTCCGTCTTCATATACCACAGATATATATTTACACGAAACATGAATATGTTTCTTCAATTGCCATTACTATAGATGTTATGTGAAATGTTTGCTGCGTTTTATGTTCAGTAGACGTTTCTTCTGTTCATTTTTTCGTTCTTTTTTCATTTTATCATACACACATACACATATATAATATATAATATATATATATATGCGTACGTGTGAGTGGTGGGTGTGGGCGTGTGTTTGTGTATGTGTGGGTCTGCGTGTATAGATATACATGTATAAAGTATAACTAAAGTATATAAACTCTCATTGAAATTTTAAATGTTTTCTCATTAATCCTAATATTCTCTGGTTACGATTCTCTTCTATACCGAATCTCTTAGTATTTTCAACAATATGTAACAATAGCATAGGCCTTTTTTGATCCCCCTCCCCTCTCTGGCGCGTCAATTTACAATTTCAGTAACACCGATTAACCCGGGACTTGACTAACAGGCGAATGTGATTGTGTGAGTTTATCGCGATACAATTGTAATTGTATATTTCGCTGAAATTACCGTAGAGACACGAATGAGCGTCTCCACAAGTTTATACTACGATGCGCCGAGTAGCACTCGCGAGGAGAGAAGGCTCATGATTCGAAAAATATATTCTGGAGTATAAACAGCGCTTTGTTGCTCGTTGATTGCACACGTACAGGCGTGACAGATCGAGTGGACAAATTATTACAATCCTTTCCATTCTTTCCTTCGTCAAACATTGTTGATTAACTTTGTGCCACGGCGAAGGTTCAACACGCAGAGTCCCAAAACATATGCCACTTTGGACTGGAACACAGCTTCTTGAACACATGTCGTTTTCACACAACCCGGCTAAACTTTTCTCGCGAGAGCTTTCTCGTAAAATAAAAAAAAAAAAAATAAAAAAAAATAAAATAAAATATTGCGAAACAAAAAAAAATGAAAAAGTTAGAAACGCGCGAGAAGCTAGTGGGGTATTAAGACGCCTCGGAGTCATCGCTCTTCAAATTGCCTATGCCGTACGGGGCTTATTTATACAAGGGGTCTTCCCGAATTGCACTGTACACCTCGCAAAGCACCTCGTTTTACGCCTTGCAAGGAAACTGTACACCAACGATATTGAAGAGAAAAAAAAAAGAAAAACAACCAAGAAACCAAGCACTCTCCTCTTCAAAGGATTATGATGTACTCGTGTTGTGGAGTAAGGGGATGCAAAGTATCACAGTTGGCACATGGGCGCTAGCTGCCACTACTGCTTACGGGCAGTGAAAGCGGAGCTCCCATTGACGTAGGAGGAGCGGTCAAGGGTCCTGGAATCAATATCATACGTAATAGAATGATGTTCCATGTATTGAGCTAAACCCCCTGCTACGCCTATTCCCCCCTGAAACGGATACACCGGAAATGGAATTTTACCAGCAACGTTTGGAGATGGCTCCGAGACAGGCAGAGGACTAACTAGACTGCTGGCGCTCATCGGTGTCGAGTTCGCTTTCAACTTTTGACGAACCTCCCGTATCTTGAGCTGCAGACTCGTCTTGTTCGGAAATATGTCCGAGTGTTTCGCCTGAAAGGTCGATGTCGCCTGAGTCGATGGAAAATAGCCGTGGTCTTGAAAGAGCTGCATAACCAGTTGTCTACGCTGCTCCAAGACTTTACGGGGCCCACGCTCGTTGTCGGCACGACCCGTCGAACCGACCACTCCACTGCCACCACCGCCACTGGGTGTCTTGGGGGTTCGTGGTGAGTTGGTCTCGATGTCACCGCCGCTCGTATCGGCATTCAGCCTGAAAGCTTCAACGTTGAAGTCCGGACCGAAGAATGTGTTGCCCGTTAATTTGACGCTGGCCGTTGATTTTGGCGTCGCGGAAGCCGATATTTCCGACTCGGCGTCCTCCTCATTCACTATAGATCGCATAAAGTCGTTCACGATACAGTCTCCCATGCGAGATTCGTACACAAAATATCGACGATGATATACTTACTTGTGGATCTATGAGGGCCCGATTTCTTACGATAACCGTGAAGATTCGAAGCGTGATGAACGTTAGCCCCGGGCGTATGAACCGACGATCCTGCTGGCGTGTTCATGCTTATAGCACTCGGGCTCTGTATGTCTTCGGGTTTGAACTCCGGTAGAGACGAGAATTTTTCTTGAAAATTGACCTGTTCGAGAACTCTGTCCATTCCATCCTCGACATTTTTCTTGAAAAACGATCCCTTCTTGGTAGAGGGCGAGGGTGAAGCCAGAGGTTCGGCGAGGCACGCTGGTTGTTGTTGCTGCTGTTGTTGTTGTTGAGACTGTTGGTCCGTACTTTGACACTGATTCGTCTGTTCTCGATTATCGAATCGACACATCATAGGCCCATGGTCTCCTGCATTTGATGTGGGAGGCATTGCTGCGCGAACAATCAAATGCATTATATAATCCTCATTGTTATTTTGATTTTTGTTTATCTTTATATGTAATATTCGGATTATTCTCGTGTCATTGAGAATATTCAGACTCACCCAATGACTGTCTCCTTTGCAATGGTGCCCGACCAAGCTGCGCGGGTGTCGGTGCTAGCATGAACGGACCTTTATTTTGGCCAGTATCATTGTTCCTACCGAGAGACTGATCCTCGATAGTGGAGTAAACCATGTTGGAAGAAGCATCGTTGCTACTCTGATTGGTGCGAGGCGTATGTGGCGTGTGAGGTGTCGACGGCTGTTTATGTTTATCCAACGTCAAAGTCAACATGGCCTCTTTCCTATCTTGTTCGACCTTGGCATTGTTCGCTAAGGATCGTAAACAATGACATTGGAACAAAATCGAACGAACGATCGTAGTGACGAGTCGACTTACCATAAAATTGAACGTGATTGGCCATTGGACTGTCTTTTTTCTCCGTTTCAGCTAGACGCGCGATGGAGTGACCGATTCCTCGATGAGTGGGTGTACTCGGATTCGAAGTCGTAACGGGATAAGATTTAGCGACTATCACGCTTGGAGTATCGACTTTGGCGCTGGTAACCATGTTTTGCATCGGTATATTGCGATTTGCGGCTTCTGCAACGAACAATCTTTCTTTCTATGCTGACCAACTATCGCTTGGAAATATATTAAGATATGGAGGTATACTAACCGGAAATTGGTATGTGAAAGCCGCAGTACATCCTCGGGTGTTGCGCCGCTGGTCCAAGGTACGGGGAGCCCTGCTGCTGTTGCTTAGGAATAGCCACCAAATCATTATCGAGCAACGTAAAAGTGAGCGGGGGTTGGTAGGGAGCGGCTGTAGTTGGGTTACGATGGAGAGTAGTCAAAGGCTGCAAGGGCTGCTGCTGTTGTTTTAACAGAGCCATCATCGGTTTTGATCCAATCTGTTAGTACCGTTTATAATGTTCGTTACTCAACTTTTCGCCCCGAGCGTTCGTATCTTTCTCCCAACTGGAGCGCCAGGCAAAGAGAGACAACGATTCGTGGCCGAAAGTATGAGCTTACGACGGGACGGCGATGCAACGACTAATTTCTCGGCTAACTACTTACCGAATGGAGAACCGGTGTTGATGTGAACTTTGGGATATTTCGACCGTTCTCCGTGTGTACACTCGCAACTAGATTATTCACGCTGTACAGAGCGCTGTATTGTTGTTCGTTTTTCACGGGTTCGGGCTTGACGACCTTCGGCGATATCGGCATCGTAATGAAAGCTCCACCTTTCGGTTGAAATCCCGAGACCCCGGTTGGATTGACCGGACTATGGTAAGGATAACTCGTGGAAAGTACGGACACCGTGCCACCCTTGTCCATGGAAGCGTGATGATACTTGGTTGTAGTTTCAATGCCCGTCGATGGAAGTAAAGCTGAAAATGATCGACCGACAATCAGTATATCTGTTTTGATAATTATCAAACTACAAGTGCAACGATCGTCGCGTACCTTTGATCGGCTTCGGGCGGCAAGTTATGTCGGATTTAACATTTTCCCTATTCTGATTGCCGACAGGCGAAAATCTTCCTTGCGGATACTTGTTTTTATCGGTATCGTCCTCTTGAGCAACGTCGTTGTCGCTATCCGTCATTTTATCCTTGCACTTGAGATCGATCTCCGGTTGAGGATCTTCGCAGATGACCATTTGATCATCATCCGATCCATTTGCCTCGTCTTCCTGCTTCACCGTGGATTCGGGCGGCTCGTTTTGTCTCGGCATCTCCGGAACTCGATTTGGCGGATGAACGATTTGATTTTGCTGTGGATATAAGAGGAGTAATGAAAATTGAACCGTGTCTCGTGGGTGTATTAGGAAGGATATATATATATATATCGAGCGTTTACTCGAACCTTACCTCCGGTGTAGGAGCTTCATTGTAGACGGCAGTGGCAGGTACGTAAATTTCTTCCGCAGTTCTTGGTGTTAACGGTACGTCGTCCATAGGGGGACCCATGTCCATCTCTTCGCCGGCACTGTTTAACTTTCCTCTCTGCTCGCCACCCTTAAAACTCGTCGTGGACGATTTTCTTCTGTCCTTACTGCACCACTTCCAGTCCGGATGTGCTTTAAAGTGAGCCTCTTTGACCTCCGAGGCGAGATTGTGATATTTTTTCTTCTCATCTGGCCCAAGAGCGTACCACCATTCACCGAGAATCTTAGATACGGTACGATTGTCCTGATTGGGATGTCGTTGATGCACAACCGCTCGATGTCGTTTCGAAAATATCATAAATGCATTCATCGGCCGTCTTATACGAGGGTCCTTGGTCTGCAACATCGCGGTTCTTTTCACAGTTTGCTACAGCGGTGGGGAGAGTAGCAAAAATAACAAAAATTTGTCAGTTCCCATCGAGATGATCCGAAGCGTTCGTACGAAACGCGGACGATCTTTCGAGAAAACAACAAGCGCTACTCTTTGCGACTACTCGAACGAGTACGAGGTGAGGGGGATTTGGAGGGTACGTACCTTCAACGGACTTTGAGGATCTTTGGTGTGAAGAGCGCTCAGGGATTGACTTCGTCTTTTGTTCGAATTAGCCTCGATCTCCGCGGGTGTCGTTGGTTCCGTTTCGAAAACATCGTCATCCTCTTCCTCGGCAGGAGTGATGGGATCAGGACCAGGTACGGGCGCGTCGTCACCAAGATTGCCCATGCTCAGAGGTATCGGGGGTGCGCTCAGGGGTGGACTCAGGGCCGAGGGTGGCGGACTGACTTCCGGTTGGTCCAGAACTGTCGTCTGCCAGGAAAAAGCTGCAATGAAATTCTTGGGTTAGTTGCGATGAATGTGGTTAGTAGCGTGGCATGGGAGTAGCAGCTATCGAGAGTGGGGGAGGGACCAGATGAGAAGAGAAGAGAAAGATTGAGAAAATAACGAATAAAGGACGTATATAGAAAATGAGGAAGAGATCGAGAATGGGTATGTATATATCGTAGATGCGGGAATGCTGCGACGTCCCTAAAGAAGACACCGGGTTAGTGCGAATGCTACTTGTGTGTTCTTGTTCGATTACGAATCTTATTGACCGTTATCAGTAGTAAAACATTTTTTGTGACAATCTCGTTAATGACAACGACAAAAACTTTCGTGATCGAACAATAACGGTTAGTACAGAGCCAAATTTCCCCCATGTCGAAGCAGACTCAAGCACACCGCTCTAGAATCTCGATGACCAATGAGATGATGAAATGTACACACGGTAAGAGGATAAGCAAGGATTCCATTAAAATGATGCAATCTGTCGATCGTAGCTCATTTGGGCTGTCAAACCTTTTTTCCAGTTGCGAACTGTACTGCTGAGTAATGGCGGGGGGTGGGGCTGGTATGTAGAAGATACCTCGTGGCTTCCATCTGTGAAATCCTTACCATTTAGTTTATCAATAATATACAACCGAGGGGCGAAGAAGGATTTTTAATTATCCTTAGATTTCACGCGCGATGCAAATGTTTGTCCCTTGATATCAACTTGCTTTAGGCATCGTTGATATGCCGGCGAAAAGCTGCGCTTAGCGAGTGTTACGTTATTTTTATTTTCAACTTACAAAGTACTCCATTGCTCTTGACGACGTCGTCCCGCGGTGGTAGAGGCTTCGGTACGAGATGATTTGGTTGAACGATCACGTGTTGGAAGACACTCGTCGGAGGTGTGCTCGTAATGGCTGTTGTTGCGGACATGACGACACTCGTCGAGGGTGGTGGCAGAGGTGGCGGTGGTTGCTGCGGCTGCTGATTTCTCTGAAGATCGGCATGAGTCGAGACTACGAGTCCAATCTTGTTGTTCTGGAAATCACACTGCAACGACGTTTAATTATACGGCAATCCTTTCATCGTGCATTTTTATCTCTTCGAATCTTAATCTTGGCTTAATTTCTTACTTGCGGAATAACAGACATCTTGTTGTCAATGTGGGAGGACGGAACGACGACGGGCGATTGTGGAGGTTGACACTGACTCGGAGGCAACTGGGAGATAGGCCCGGGATGATTTATTAATCCTTGATGTCTGTACTTGTCATCGGGACTAGGCACATGCGACGGTGGCGGTACGTCCATGCTGTTCTTTATCACCAAGTATTTTTTGTCCGTTTGATGAGCATGATGCATCAGATAAATCGGCTGCTGATTCGGTCCCTGTTGGGGCTGAGCGTAATCTACCGGTTGTTCCTGGCTTTTGCAAAGAAGCGTCAGGTTCTGCGGCGGTGGTGCTGCCAATGGGACATGGGGTGAGTGCGTGGATTTGAAAATTTGAAAAGTTTCCTCCTGCATCTCGGGATGACCGGGAAATCCATTGTTCGAAGTGAGGGCATGCTGTAAGATTATACCCTGCTGCTGCTGCTGTTGTTGTTGTTGTTGCTGTTGTTGTTGTTGTTGCTGTTGTTGTTGTTGCTGCTGCAGTTGTTGTTGCTGTTGCTGCTGCTGTTGTTGTTGTTGTTGTTGTTGTTGCTGCTGCTGCTGCTGCTGTTGTTGTTGTTGCTGCTGTTGTTGTTGTTGTTGTTGTTGTTGATGCTGCTGTTGAGCTATGGAGGTGACTACCGAAGGATGCCTCGGGGGTGGACTCTGCTCGGACCAAGGAAGGGAAAGTGTGGAATGCGCGGGCTGTCCACGACCCACGGGAGAGATTCGTATGACGCTCGTCCCTATACTAGCGGGTGCGGCGGGCGTCGTCGGTGCTGGTCGATTGGGTCTTATCATTCTATTTGGTTCGGGTTTTATCACCTGTTGCTGATACTGAGAGAGAAAGTTTTGTTGCGTCGGCTGTGTCCACTTCGCACCGGGCGATATCAAGGACGTCGTATGATGAGCCGGGCTCGAGATCGGCATAAAAACGTTGTTTTGATTGAGACCCAACGGTGGAACGGGTGATTGATTTATGCACGGTGATATGGACGAATGAGCGGTTGGCGACGAAAAGGCCGGTGTTGCTGATCTCGAACTTCCTAGAGAAACTGAAACATTCGACGGAACGGTTTCCTCTATCGAATTTATGCACGATTGCGATTCTAAATTATTGGTATATGGATGTCGGTTTGTTATAATGGTGATGAGTGAAAGGTAGAGTATTAATTTACGATCGATAGTAGAATATTACACAAATATCCATAATTACCTAGCATATTCGCAGCCTCGGTCTCATCCTGATCGAATCGGCCGGCGATTCTTCGATCGCCATAATTCGGCGATGTATCCGAATCTCTCGAGGTCTCCTCACCATCCATCTTACCGCTGTGAACATACACATCCGCGATTGATGCTTTATTTCATTGTACTTTCCAAGACACGAAGGAAATACACGAATATAATGCTTACCCTTGAAAGTTGCCCGTAGGTCCGCGAAGTCCCGATCCATTCAGGCTAAGATGACGAGAACAATAGCCTCTTCGCTGACTCTCTTTATTACAGCTTTCTTTGCTACACAATCTACGCCACTGTTTTCCATTAAATTTCTTTCTAATACCGCTCGGGCCTGTCACTACGTCACCCTTTTTATATTTGTGTGGCGTCGCCGCCTGAGATCTGTCGATGTAAATGAATAAAGAAGCAAATAGTTAGTACTCAACGCCAGAGGGATGAAACGAGAGAGAGAGAAAGAATTACCTGGGTGTGGCTGCCTGAGAACGAGGAGTTATGCTACGTTGCTCAACTAGGCTACTGGTACTTCCTCGGCTCTGCATACTACTTCTCTTACTGCTCCCTGAGAATCGAAGATCGGTCAGTCAAATATACGCATCGTGCGAAAAACGTATAAGCGGACACAAACGATTGGTTCAAACCTGCGTCCGAGGGAAACGTTATGTCCTCTCTGCCTAAATCATCGTCGCTCTCCAAATCGTCATAAGCTCGGCTACCGTTGCAGGGTGTCGTGTTGGCCGAGTGGGGTGTCGTGCCGAGTGTCATGAGAGGGCTTGTACCGGTGGTTCTGTAATATCCGCCCGAGTCGTTGTGAGACGACATGTGGGGCGTGTGATGAAGCTGTTGAACGATCGGACCCGCCGCGGCACCACCTCCACCACCACCACCACCACCACCCTCCAGTGAATTTCGGTATCCGTGATCTTGAGAGACGTAACGGGAAAAGGGCATATGCATGAACGAAGATGCTCGAAAGTCGAGCGCGTACCGCGTCATTGAAAGAAAGAGGGGGAAGGAATTTTCTTACCAACGGATTCGGGCCTCACTGGCTCGACATCCTCCAGACCCTCCTCGAGCTCCTCGACCCAAGGCGGCTGCAACAATCTCAGATCGGCTCGCTTGACGACGTAACTGTCGCTCTGATCGCCCTCCATCGGTATCTTAACCAAAAAACGCTTGGGCGACGTAAATATTTTGCACACGGTCCCACGTACGAATATGTTCGTCATTGCATCGATGTGACCGTTGGGCGTCGGACACTTGAAGCAAACTTTCGCGTCCAGAGTCACTTGCCCTATCGATGGGCTCGCGTCGCTTATAACGTCGTACTTGCGCGCACCGAGTACGTCGTTGTATTTCACTAATTTTCCCTCACCGTCGAACTCGATGAAAACTTCACCGTGCGACGCGTTTCTAATTACACCCGGATAATACCGCGAGTCTCGAAGTGCCAGGACCCTCGTGCCGCGCCACTCGCTGAGATCAACGGCCAATGTCGTCTGACGGGCTCGCAAGCGCGGTGGCTCGTCGCGCAACGAATAATCCACCGCGGTACTCTGCGGGGGTAAGACAACAACCGATTGGACCGGTGAAACCTGTCGAAGAAGCGTCGTTCGATTAGTCGAGGGGACGAATGGTGTACGCGAGAGAAGAGGGCTGGAAAAAAATGAAATTTCGACTTACCCGATAACATTCGGTTTGTTGTTGCTGCTGCTGATGCGGCGAGCCTTGGGGCTGCCGTATCGGTATCGTCGCGTGCTGCACGAGAGACGACTGATTGACCGTTTGTACGGTCGGATTGGTACGCGCACCGACGACACTCGTAACCATATTACCAACGTTGCTGATTACGTTGCTCGTCTGGTCCATTTCCTCGAGCTCCGACGGATCGAATTTACGTTTCTTTGGAAGTTTTTTAGCGCTTATCGTAGGGTCGGTGGGATCGCGCTGGGCAGGAGGTGGCAACGGCGGTAGCGGGGCTGGCTGCTCGGATTTCTCCTCCATCGTAGCTACTACGCCACCCTCGCCTGCTGTCCCGTACTGGCCACCACCGCCGCCGCCACCACCACCACCTCCACCACCCAGGCTCTCCCGTTTCTCGTGCATCTCCGGATGTGCCGTCAGCATCTCGCCTTCCTCACTCTGCTCTGAAAACGAACGGATAGTTTTTGCCGTCACTGTCATAATCGAGGATCGATGTACGAGATTGAAACACGAGGATACTCACAATCCATAAGGGCGAGAGAAGGCTGATGGCCGGAGTGTGGAGACTCGAAGGAGGTATAATGACGAAAGCGACCGGGTGCATACCTCAGCACCCTGCTCTCACCGATCGGATGACTCGAGCTCGTTGTATCGCCTCGATCCTCGCTATTTCCCAACTGATTCGTAGACATCCACGTTCTCGTAGTCGTTGGAGTTTCGCTACCCTCGCCCGACTCCAATTCTTCTTCCCAGATCGAACCGTCGAGCATCCTCCTCCGACCGTGTCGACTCTTCGTGCGACACCCCTCTCGTCCCTCTGAACTCTTCCACTTTATTCTTTTCTTCTTCTCGTTCGCTCGCTAATTATTCTGCAACGAGTCAACACAGACGTACCAATTTTAACAAATTTTCTCATAATTACGTCGTGATCGAGCGTGTCGAGAGTCAACGTGCAAAATAAAAAAGAAAAAGAAAACGATTCGTATCGGCACAATGCCGGGCCAAAATATTCGAGCTTATTTACCATCGACGTATCATCGTTGCTCGTTAAACGAGCGACACGCCGATATATACACCTGTAGAATTAGAATAATACGTTAATTATCCACGTGTATGCACAAGCCGGCAATTCACCGACGGATCTTGAAATTACGCTATGATACGAGCGCCGTCGTTCCTCGCACAATCCAGTGGTACAGTCTTTGCGAAAATTTATCTTCTCCCCGGAGAGAGAGAGAAAGAGAGAGAGAGAGAAACAAACTTGTTAAAAAAATTCTCTCGCTCTTGGTCTTTTGGAGAAGAGATCGGAGGAGATGTATCTCGATGCGAGAGGGAACCGTTGGAAGAAACAAGGACGCTCTCGGAGGGAAGGAGCCGAGGAGTGTTCGAGAAGAGGACTTACCCCGCTCATCTCCGAGGCGCTCTCTCGATCTCTTGGATCCTCGATCTCGAGAGCTCGGCTCCCGTCGGACGTGATCGGAGCCTCGATCCTCGCTGGCAAAACACGCGCGCGCATACACACCGATTCAACACACGTAAGCAAGCTATAAGTGTACGTTCGACTCGTGGACGAGAGAGCACTAACACGGATCGACTCGTACTACTCGTGCGTTACGCATCTGTACGAGAGACGATGATTCGCGGTGTTCGCCGAATATCATCAATAATCAGATAATACCTCGGGCCACGCAATATATTTTCAAAGAATACACTTGTACACTCATTGATGAGAAATAAAACTGAGAAAGAGAATCGATAGCGGAGTGCTTTTGAAAAATAACAAAAAGATGAAGAAAAAAAAAACGAAAAAGAAAAAACAGAGCGTGCGTTCTCCGAGTCTCTCCCCCCGCCCACGAGCTCTTCGCCAGTCAGCTGGAAATCTCGCGTATCGTTCGAGAATTCAATGGATCGGTCGAAAGATTATTTCCTCGCGGAACGACCGAACGAACGGACTGACTAAAGAACGGTGCGATAAAAACGGGAGCGCAATAAGGGAGGAGAGGAATGTAAAGAGAGACAGACGCGACGGCGGTAACGACGGCGACGACGACGTCGACGACGAGAACGGCACACGAGTATAGAACGAATGGACTCCGGCAGCACTTTCGGTACGACCGCTGCACTGACACTGAGCGTTGTCCCGTGGCCCGGGCCCTCTGAGGAAAACAAGGATCGGGGGCGCGGGTGAGGTCTGACAGAGAGGAGATACGTAGAGGGGGAAGGAGCAAAGCACACGCGACTATCAACCGAGAGTGCGAGAGAGTAGGCGCGTACGGCTGTCGCTCCTCTCCACCAGTTCACCACCGACGACGAGGACGTCGTCCGTGAGTCACGAACGGCCTCGGGAGCGATCGGGCCTCTCTGTGTCTTCTCTCTCACTCTCTCTCTCGTGTTGAGAGAGAGAAAGAGAGACGCGCCACAGTCGACTCCTCCTTTTCGCCATTGTGCCACGATTTCCTCCTCTTCGCCTCCCCTTTGACCCCCCACCCTCCAGCCTCAACTATATCAATTAATATAGACGATTTTATCTCTCATTAATATACTACAGACACATCGTTGTCGGCTCCGATTTACGATTAATTCCTCTCGATCTGAGATTTGGAAAGGACGAGAGATCTTTTCGTTCGGTAGTTTCCGTTGTTGTTGCGGAATTTTATGAAAGAACGGCGTGAACTTTTTGGGAATAACCGGAGGACTTTCGAAGCTACGTTAATACCGGAGAACCTCGAATCGGTTGTATTCGATCGGTAAAACGCACGGTGATACTTATAACTACCATCACCACCTGCAGCTTCGCTTTTCCTCTTTCTCTCGTTCTTTCACTTTCTCTCTTGTTCTCCTAACGGCGGGGCATCTCAACAACCTGTAACCGATACCTGCGCCTCGCCATAGTGACGATCGAGATGAATACTCCTCGCTCGTTACGCCAACATTTTTGTCCCGTCGTACACGCCCGCGTCCGAAAAATATTTCTACTCGTGACGTATAAGTTTTAGCAATTGCAAAGTTGTTGGCGAAAATTAAGATTTGTTTTCCGACTTCTTAATTTTGATACAAACTAATTAAAGTTTTGTAGTCAAAGGGTTTTAATACATGGCTACGCGTCAGAAAAGAAACGATGGTTATTAATCTTTGAACGAGAGAGAGAGAGAGAGAGAGAGAGAGAGAGAGAGAGAGTGAGAAAAAAACGGTGCGAATCGAACAGTAAGAAATCACACGCCCTCGAGGACCCCCGTGATGAGAGAAAATTGATACCCCATGGTCGAACAATGAGGAATATACGAGGAGCGTCTTGGTCGTCGCAGGTCGTACGGTCGCGAAGGCACCTGCGCGCCTCGGTGCGCTCGCTTAACGCGCCTTTAACAACTTGTAACCGATACCTGCGCCTGTGAGCCCCGCTCTCTCTCTCTCTCTCTCTCTCTCTCTCTCGGTGCGTATAAATCGAATGAATAGAGAGGTAGGGGTTTCGAAAATAGTCGCGCGAATATATTGTAAAGCATTTCGAAGCGGGGGGCCATAGAGAGAGAGAGAGAGAGAAAGAAACTTACTCTCCCTCCGGTACGAATGAAGCTTTTCCTCACTGGCGATATTTCGCACCGGCGGCATAAATCAGAAAATTCAACGTTGCGGAGTAGCGAAAGGACAGGAGCCACAGGAGAGAACTTGTATTTTGAGCGAGGAGGGTTTTCGTCGCGACAGGTACCAAGAAGGCGGATCTCGCTTTTCCGTAATGCTCCACGGAGAGAAGATGCGGAGGAAGAAAATCCTGCGAGTATTGGTAATAGTGATATACGGGGAAATATAGAAGGAATTCTCGAGTACCTGTGGCGAATGCGCGCTTTTCGTCTCCGGGGGTTGTAACCGACCCCGTGTTTTCTCTGTGTGTGTGTGTGCGCCTGTACAAAGAAGGTGCACCTGCCTCGTCGTCTCTTTTACCGACGTTACCAATACCGTTTACGGTATATGGTTTCGCTTTTGGAAGAACGACGACGATTCTTTTACTACGGGGCGCTCCGAGCTGCTCGACCTTCCCCTCTACCTCTTGCTTCTCTTTGGGGTAGACGTATACGCACACACGCACACGCATACACGTATAGAGCCACGAGGGTCTTCGGAGCGAATCAATGAAAGGGCTCGGTTACGCGAAACGTCAATCGACTCTCCCCTCTCTCTCTCTCTCTCTCTCTCTGGGAAAAGGGGAAGACGTATCGTGCCAACTCGCTGGAGGAAACAATTTCACGTTACAAAAAAAAAAAGAAAAAAAAGTCTTTCTTTCGATGGAATTATTATTCATCAATTTATAGAACTATCAGACTCGATTGCGAATATAATATTGATTTTTATCCCGATATAAATGTCAGAGAGTGAAGAGAAAGAGCGAGTTCTCTTCCTCTCTATCTCTATGTGCGGCGCATCGGGTATGCAATCGTCCGGAATGGGATTTTCCAGGAAAGTGAGCTTTTTCTTCTTTTCGGTAAAAATAAACCTACGGTCTCCACGGGGTCGTGTCATATATACGTATATACATATAATTGCGCACGTAGAGTCCATGCGAACCGAGTCCCTCGTGCGCCAGGGGTTGAGAATTCGATAAAAGTTGTCGGTGACGGAATAAACCGAGCGAACCAGATAAACCGAGAGAGAAGTATGTGCGTGAACCAGCGCTGATGGGTTTGGACCGCTAATATGGATAAAGGCTTCTTCCCTCCGTGTATATATAGAGATACGAAACTTTGTTACCGAGATCCTTCCATGTACGGGTCATTCCGTTTTGACTCGTTTCCAACGTCGCTACGTTGGTGGGAAAAAGCTTCCAAGTATAATCTAATCTCTCGGATTCGTCGCAACTTCGTAATCCTTCGCCCGCTGTTCCGCCTAATGGTTCGTGAGGGCAAACGCGTTTCGCATTCGTCCGAATTAGCCGAAACTTTTAGCGAAATGTAATGCGTGGGAAACAACCGCGATGGACAAAGTTTGATCCGAGCTCGGAGTAGAACCTTCAATTACGTAGGAAATGTACGAGCTATTTTACGTACATATGCATTTAAAAAAGAAAACAAAACTTGATATTTTCGGGTAGGAGGAATTTGTCAGATCGGACAACGAGTCATAATCGAGTTATCCCGCGAAGCTCTAATTCATAAACAGATTGACGCGAAGGAGAAACACGCACACGCGTATATTTGTCCTCCCCCCCCTCTCTCTCCCTCTGTGGAGGGTTTACGCATAGCGTAGGACGAGAACGACGGCGTCGCTCGCGTCTGGCAAACACGGAATACTATTCATGCAAATGATATTAAATTGCATTGGGCGCTAGCTAGGTTGCCCACGGTTCCCCCGGCGTATAATCCACCGCCGTTACTACAAGCGCGACGCACGAGCTCGCGGGCGAATCATCAAGCGGCAACGGCTTTCGAGAGGCACACGAGTTACGATCCTATATACACGATGCATTTGCGCGAGCATGTCCAAACATTATTGGCTACAATGTCGAGGAGGGTCAAATCGTTGAACCGAGGTCGGTCGAGTCGAGGAGCGACGAGGTCTCGGTCTCGGTCTTGGAAAGACGGAACACGATGATCGCTTCCACCGTCGCGAAGCTAAATGGGAAAAGAGGCTGACGGACGGAATGCCACGGAAACCAGCACCAGTCGAGACGAACTCTCATAAATTCCCGTGCGCTTTTGTGCGGGAATAAAAGTGCCCGCTTTATATATACGCGTGATAAAAACGAGGGACCAATTTTACCGTAGGATATTGCGGTCTTGCCTCGCACTCGTACCCCACGATCGTGACGAGACCGTATGAGAAAAAGAATAAACTCATTTTTAGGATTTTTCCTTTTGTTATACGAGCGAGATCGGGGATAGAGAAAAATTGGGAATATCGCGTTTACGCGGAGAAGGAGGAAACTGAGAGAACGAGATGATTGACTGAATAATTAATTTCTGTGGATGAGAGGAGCAATAATAGATATTCATCTGTGGTGGTGGGAGAAGAAGGAAGCTCGCGTGGTGTCGGTGGGGAGGATGGGGTGTACGTAGCGAGAATCGATCGTACGAGAAGACTGAAATATGTAGACCAGGCGTTCGTATTTCTCAGCGGATACGATGCCGCCAATCATAATTATGTAATGTCATTATTAAATAGAACATTCGCGTATATTTTTGATCGATATATCGCGCGTATAAATTAGTATAATATCGTAGCTCGGCATCGTCGAGGAGGAGAATGACGACGCGTGGGGATTATCGAGCGCGCGAGCTGATTGTTCGCGATATCAATGTGAAATGACGCGTATACAACCGGGAGTTTTAAATATATTAGAATACGAATTCACGAGACAAAAGTCGCACGATAATGTGAAAAATAGAATAAGTCAATGTCGATGAACGCGGACGAGAATGCGTGACTCACGGGCCTCGTGATTGACGATTCTCGCGCGGACGCACGCGTTAAAACCTACCGATGTCTTTGCTTTCGACAAAATGTATACGCTTTCGCGCGAATACTTTTGGGAGAGAAAAAACAAAACGAGTCGATTAATTGAAAACTCGAGAGAAATAAAAAAAAGGGGGGGAAGAGTCTTATGGAGAATCGGGGTGGAGCGATAAACGTCGATGAGATAGACAACCGTGTGCGAGCCCGAGACGAGCATATACGCCCATGTAGCCTCGCGTTGCTGCGGTATTTTAACGAAAATTCGCGGTCTCTGTCGAGCCAACGGGCGAGAGAGACTCGGGAGGGGGGGGGGGGGCTATCGCGAACTCTGTGACCCGTGCGATTAAACACAATTGTACAACTTTAACCGCGATAAGACGTTTTTTCAGACGCTTTTACCGTATCGATGGACACGCGAAGAAATCTAATTCGCGATTATGTTTCTTGGAACTCGTAAAACCGGGGTAGTTGGCTTTTTTTCTATCTTTTATTTTCAAGACAGCTCATAAATACGAACGATTTTTTTATTATCGAGTTAACGTTCGACTTTACAAAACGCGTGGCAGAAATCTCTCTCTTTCGAGAGAGAGAAAGAGACTCGATGATTTAATAGAATTATCCACGTCGAGCTCCCCAAAGTACACAAAGAAAGCCAATGCTCTCGAAACTTCTCCTTCCTCTTGTTCTCGGGGAGTCGTTGAGGGACGCTTCTCGCGACTCGTCAGAAAACTTCCCGTCTATTAGTACGAGCGTGTATAGGAATGATATAATGTGGAGTACGCATAAAGACCGCGGCTGCGGTGAAAATCGTATACGCACTGACGACAAAGCGCTTACGTACGATATAGATATAAAAGCGGCGAGTATGCGGTCGTGGTGAATACCGGGGCGTACGCCGCGGCTCGTCGATGTACGCATTCGAGTCAGCGTCACAATAATATATCTCCACTTCTGGTATATACTCGACGTTATGCGCTTGTGCCGCTCCTCTCTCTCTCTCTCTCCCTTCGTGTGTCCCACTATAATACTCTATCGCACGCCCGCGTAGTAAAACCAACCGACGTTTACTAATAGTAAAACCGTGGACACAACGACGGCCACGCCGCCGTCGGAAAATATATATGGCAAATTTCATATGCGTGTCGTAACCTCCGGCTCTCCATAAATACGGGTCAATAGGCTTGTACTGAATTATTTGAATGAAATTTTCGTTCAATGGTAATGGCGCGAGGAAAACATGTTTAAATTCACATTTACCAATCTTCAACTGATCATTCATCCTTGATATTTTCCTAATAATTTTATTCTTGTCTTTTCATTCCAACTCGAATCTTCTTCTTCTTCGTTACTTCGTCTCGAAGAATCGCGAGTTGGATAAAGTATATCGTTTATATACATACGGCGTACATTAGTACAATAAACAATGGTAAACGTGCCGCACATTTGTCATTTTCCATAACTTGACATTCGGAATTCTTATCATCTGACAACATCGAGCTTACGAGCACACGTGGGGCAGAGAGGTATCTCGCTCGGTGAAAAAGTATGCGTGTGTGTGTGTGCGCGCGTGTATGTGCGTGAGAGAGAAAGAGAGAGAGAGAGACTGGCATCAAGCGGCGATGGAATACACGTAACGCTCAGTGAGAAATGTCATTCATGAATAGTCAATGAACCGAATTTATTCTTCTCGCTGAAAACTGTTCGTACATTATTTTCAGACGGCGCGACCATTTTTTGTCAACAAGCCTCGTTATATTGTGCAATAATTTATGTTATTTCCCAAAAATTGATTCACTCTGATCAAGTATAATTATAAATAAATTAGTAAATTGAAATATAATCCATCTCGCTACACTTCACCAATATGGTTGAAGGGTGAAAAGAAAGAGAAATATATGGGAGAGGCGAAGATTGAAGAAGCGTGGAATGCGTGCCGTCCGTTTCAGAGACCCGGCTGTGTTCAACTCTGTTCCCGGATAACCGCATATACATATAGGTATGCAGGCGTGTACGTATGTGTTGGTGGGTGGGTGAGAAAGCGAGAAGAGAGAAGTAGAAAAAAAGGGTTACGGGGTAGAGAGGGATGGACGGGGGTGGGACGGTAGAAGAGAGAGAGAGAGAGAGAGAAAGCGAGCGCGCATACGCGCAGCTGACGCGACTCGATGCACGAGTCTGTGTTGCCGGGCTACTACTCGCCTCGTTCATACCTCGCACCACTCGCGCTCTCGGTGCATACACCAGTTTATAGCTGGGGAAACACAAATGCTCCGAGCATGCCTCACGCATATCGAAGGAACCGCGCGCGCTCTCTCGCCATGTGTCCCGGGCCGAGACACGATTTTCTCCTCTGCTCTCCTCTCGTCTTTCTCTTTCCCTTTTTACAAATTTGCTTACATCGTACGCGACGAGATTACAATGGCCGAAGAAGAGGGACAAAGTTGGCGTACGACGTGAATTTTCTAGCGAACCAGACGAGTCCTTCTCTCGTCACCGAGACGATCGGTCCATTGTGAGAAAATTCCTCGCCCGTACGTATCTATATGTAGAGATAGAGAGGTGCGTTATGCCGCACGAGAAGTCGAGCCCGGCATGCAGACACTGGTATATATACGCGATGACTCGAAAACACAGCTGAGTCGCTGGTGCACACAGGCAGACACGAATGGAAAACAAGACGAAGAGGTAGGGTGGTGATGGTGGTGTTTGTACGAGATTCTCGTTGCTCGGTAGGTTCGCGTGGAGGGAAGGCGTGCGCGAGTCACCGCCGTGGCGTCTCTCTTACACTCTCCTCGTTCGTTCCACGGCTCGTTTCGCTCTCGCCGATGTCGTCACGGGCCTGAGGGAGAAAGAGAGAGAGAGAGAGAGAGAGAGTGGGTAAGAGGAGGTGAAAAGAAAGGGGGGAATATAGTTACCCGTGCGAGCGAGGAAGCGAGCAAGGTGGAGGGAAGCAACAAACGCTAGCTGTACCGAGAGCGAGTCGCGAAGAGGAACGTAGAGAGCGAGTGAGAAATACTATTATAGCACAAGAGTTGCTCTCCGCTGGTAACGCGTATAATAGTAGTAGCGACCGTCTGAGCGAGAGACGAGTCTGATACGGGGAGGATGAGAGGGGTACGGGAGAGGAGGCAAGGAGGGCGGTAGAGAGGTTGAACAGTAAAGACAGAAGAGGAGGAGGAGGAGGGACGAAAAATGGAAGAGTCAGCGAGGCAGAGATAGATGGATATACGGATAGGAGAGGAAAGAGAGAGAGAGAGATGGCAACGGAGAGGGAGAGAGAAAGAGAGAATCCCAGAAGAAAGAGCGAGAGAGGGAGAAAAATACGAGTCGCGTATGGCCGCCGTATAAATAGACGAGAGACGATAGCGTTGTACTATAGTGAGTAGCGAGGCTTTCCTGTGGCCCCAGGTACATATAGTGGACGACGAGACGACGCGCGCTCGCTCGCTCGTGTATGCCACACCAAACTGCACACACGTTATCCCCACCTCTACCAAATAATCTCCCTCCTCCTCCTCCTCCTCTACCACCCTGTTCTTCTTCTTCTTCTTCTTCTTCGTCGCTCCTCTCTTCCGTCATACATTTTCTACTTATATACCGCATCGCTCGAGCACATATTCACGATCATAATGCATATGTGGGTGTATTTATACGTGCGCTCCTCCGGTGTGTCGCTCCGGCCACGAGAGAAGAATGAAAAAGCGTCGAGGTGGTAGGAAGGATCGAGCACCAAACCGCTGGCACGTTACAAAAGACAATATGCATTATTATCGTTTGTATTATTACAACGAAGACGTATCGAATCGTACGTACGGTAATGAGTGGAACGTCGGGGCGGGTTAAACGAACAGGAGGAAATAAGAGAATCCGATTATCTCTCGCACGCTCCATGCGCCAGGGATCTTCTCCACCGTGGCTAGTCCCGCCACACGGTGTGCCCTCGCAACAGGCCACGAGTAAATAAACACGCACCGTGGCGCACACACATACGCGGAAACAACACCGCGCGCGCGCTCCCTCGAAACGTTTCCTTTCCTCGGAAACTCGAATCACGACGCGACGTCGGAGAGATCGAAGGGATGAGAAGAAATTGTCGAGGGTGTTTTTTCTACGTAATCCGACCTACCTGCCAAAAAATCGACAATGGACCTTTCGGAATTTCCAAAGGAGCCACCAACGCGTACGCTCGCGCGCGTATAGCTTGTTTCCCGGCTTTGCCGGAGGACCGGAGTGGTACCTACGAGAGGTGGTCAACACTACTAAAGAGGGGTAGAGGTACCGGAGCTCGTTTGGCTCTCGTAGCAAAGTTACGGTCGAACGTGCGAGAGGGAGATGGAGAGAGAGAGAGAGAGAAGGTAGGTCCGTCCGTCGGTCGGTGCGAGGCAGCTCGGTACGTGGTGTGTGCGAGCTGTGAAGAGTCGCCGCCACTGCCGCTGCTCCGTCGCTGCTTCGTCGCTCGTGGCGAGTCCACACTTTCATAAGCGTACGTGGCTAGCGTACGAGCGATATAGCAGCAGCGGCAGAGCACCGAGCAGCAGCAGCAGCAGCAGCAGCAGAGACTCGCCATCGTATACTACACTTATAAATACGTATACGACGGCGACACGAACGACGGCGGTGAGGCGTAAGGGGAAGGTGGAGCGACGAGGGAGGAAAGAGCGAGATATAACCACGCGAGATCTCTCTGTCTCTCTTTCTCTCTTGCGCGCGCGCGCGCGTGCACAGACACACACACGCGCCTACATACACACACTCTCCTTCGCTTATTATTATTTTTCGTCCTCTTCCGCACCGAACAAAACTCGTATTTACCGTGCGTAAGCGCAACGACGACGACGACGACGACGACCGGGACGACGACGAAGGTGACGAAAAACCACCACCGGCACTTGAAATTATTGACATCCTCGACTCTCTTCGGTTTTACTGGCGAGACTCTGCGGGGCTCTCCGCCTTGAACCCGCTGCTTCGGTCTCGGTCTTCCTCTCTGACTATATGTATGTATATCTCTCTTTCTCTCTCTCTCTCTCTCGCTCTGTTACACACGTTTCACGACGACTTCCATCACCGCCACTACTACACCACCACCACCATCACTACCATCACCACGAGCATTGGCATCGCGTTGTAGATACGATTCTCGTATACACTCACAGAGACACGAAACTCCGAACTCTAGAAGATACACGCGCGTTCCGCTCCTCCGTCTCTGTCCGTCTTTCTGTCTCTCTAGCTCCTCCGGCCGTCGGACGCTGCTGCCGATGCTACTGACTGCCGTTGCTGTTCCCTTCTGGTCCTCCCCGTCGCGGGTGCTTCTTCGAGTTGTACGAAGCCCGAACGCGCGAGGTTCTCTTTCTCTAGCGCGCAGCACACCTTTTTGGAGAGCACGGGGGGGGGGGAGGCGAGCAAAGGGAGGGAGGTTGAACGAGGGAGAAAGAAAACAGGCGTGAACTCGCTTCGACACGCTATCCTCCTCCTCGCTCTTTCTCTTTCTGGCTCGTTCGGGCTTGCGCGTACGTTGATCTACGTATGTGTATAGGTGTGTACGTGTCGACGCACGCGAGCGCACTACTGACAGCGCGAGTACGGGGCCGGCGGTCTCTCCCACCCTCCCCCTCCTCCTCCTCCTCGCTCGACAAGTCCCCCCACCAAGCCCGACTTTTCTCCTCCCGGAGCAGGGAACGCGAGATTCCGCGCGTGTGCGCGTGACTCCACCACAGTCGGAGGATCAGCTGAGTCTGTGTGTAACACACCGTGTGCCGGGTATCCGGGGCGCCTACACGATCAAACCTTCGAGTAACATCGACGAGCGCCAACAAACTTACAGAGAGGAAACCGAGTATCGTCGCGTGTGTACATAGACGTGGGAGTTTGCGAACGTGTGCGGGGAGCTACGCGCGTTCCGTGATGGAGCAGCGGCAGTGTTGTGCCACGGTCTCAGGGCCGTACTCAAGGAACGTGCTTGGCTCCCCGGACGGATATTTCGCGAACCTCTCTCGTAGTTACAATGCCGATACTCGCGCGTTTCGTACGTGCCTCGCGCTCGGCCTTCCTCCTCCTCCTCTCACCATCCTCTCTCTTCTTCTTATTGTTACGGACGAGGCACGACCGCGACCATTATTACCTCGCACACGAGACTATCGAGCGGGCCAAGTACTTCGAAAAATGGATTATTTAAGATGCACGAGTATGGGGAACAAAGGATGAATGAGAGCGGAGATGGAAGAGGGGCTGCTGCTGGTGCTGCTACTCGTTCTCTCTTTCTCGCTCTCTCGCTCTCTCGCTCACTCGCTCGTTCTCGTGGAGGCGCTGTCGAGCAGCGCCATTCATACTACGGCTCGCGTCGAGACACGGTGAGCACGCCCGCGCATGTGTGTCTGTCCGTGCGTGTGACAGAGCGAAGCCTAGCGGGAAGTTCAAGACGGTCGAGGAGCGCGCGAGACGCGAGATCGCCTCTTTTGCCAATAAACGCTTATTGACTTTCTCTCCGTTGGCATAAATATTACGTATTGTGCGATTACGATGACCGAGAGCCAAAGATATTGCCGACTTATCGATTACAAAGCCTCTCGGATGTCGAACAAAGCGCGTACCGAGGGTGTGGGTCCGAGAGAGAGAGAGAGAAAGAGAAAAAGAATGTTTTTTTCGCAACCGCAGAGATACCGCGAGATGGCGACGTCTCGTTGATCGCGATTTTCAAATTGGCGTTTGCACACGGGAGACGAGTCGACGAGGAGTCGCGAAAACTGGACTTCTCGGTGAGAGACGAAGAAGGGGTTGGAGAGCTCGAGCGACATGCGGCAAATGATGTTGCCGAGGGCGAAATCGCGTCGTTCGCGCGCTAACCTTCCGGGGGAATGAGTGAGCCCATGGCGCATGCTCGTCGTTGCCGAGCTCTCTCTCTCTCTCTCTTTCTCAAGAGAATACGTACACCCCCACCTCTCCACTCACAGGAGTATCCGCCGTATAGAATGAAACCCGCAACACATATTGCGGATTTGCCGAGAAGGGTGAGCGTTCTTAAACTAGGCGCGTTTATATAAAAATTAAATGAAATCAGGAATTACTGACCACTCGTCGATGATTAAAGTTTGTCGAAGATCGTGTACGCGTTACGGCCCTGCGATTCACAGTCACACACGATGCAGTTTGCACACGCGGTGCGCGATGGCGATCGGCAGAGGCGCACGGCGTTGGCTCGTCGCAACGACGCGATGCAGTCCGATGAATAAAAATGTACAATCCTATAGCGTATGGTACGGTGTATAAGCTCGAGACTCGAGGTACCCTCTCGGAAAGTCGAGGCGCGCTCAATAAGCTCTTTCTCTCTCTCTCTCTTGCTCTCTCACTCCGCCGCTTCCACGAGCAGCGACGATGGCTCGACCAGAGAAATTAATAATTCTGCGAGGGCAAGAGCTCCGAGCGCAAGGGTACACGAACTTGCCGGAGAGAAAGAGGAGTTGGGGAGGTATGGCGGGGAAGAAGAGGCCGAGGGGAGAGACAAGTGGCATTAGCCGAGAGTGATAAGAGAATATGAAACGATCGTGCACGGAAATTCTCCTGCATAGTGACAACTTGGAGCGTTCGAGGTTCTTATTAGAGAAAAAAAGGAAAGCAATTATTTAAATAACTTTGATCGTGGCTTTATGTAACGGTGAATAATGAGAGAGCCGAGAAACGGTCGAAAGTCTGGAGCGCGAAGCTTTACAAAGATTCGACGCAAAGCCATATTCCCCGGTCTACTACGGAACTATATTTATAACTATAAGTCCTATAATATATCGTAGGGGCGAGAAGAAGAAGAAGGACGGAGAGACGCATGAGAGTGCACTCTCGGAAGAGTCGGACGACACGTGCTGCGACTGACCGACCCGCAGTCACGAGGGCAACTCAAACAATGGCCAACAAATACGAGTCTCTCTCGCTCCTCTCCCCACGAAGCCCGAGTGGTCAAAACCTCGATGAAAAAAAAAAATACACACACGCATAGACTTTTTTTCCTCGCTCGCTTCGCTATCGACGGGGAGATGCCGTTTGGGTCTCTCGACCCGATGACAACGACGACGACCACGACGACGACGACGAACAACGACCACGGGTCACCGAACGTTCTACAGGCGATTTCATATTGTAATTCGTTCCAACCAACACACGCGTAGTCTTCGTATAAGTATATCGTATGCGAGCCAACACCGTTATCAGACAAGGTGCAGTCTGCTGAGGTCTACGATGTGCGATGAACCGCGAGTGACGAGTCATTTTTAAAAAATCTCGGGGATTATCGCACTGAAAAAAGAAATATATACATATATATATGTACATATAGATACGAGTGTCGTACGAAGTAGCGATTAAATATATTTTCTCACTGTACGTTATGCTCGGTCTCGGTCGATTCCGGAGTGATTTCCCATAACCGATATCGTACGTTCTATCTGTGTAAAATATTACGAGCGTATGCGGTGATCCCCGTGTATCTCTCGCATTGACTCGGTAATAGCGTGGATGCATAAATACACGACAGGGGCCGAGCCCACGACGGAACGAGTCGCTCGTCTCTACGTACAACTCGTGCATGAACACGGAGAGACGCACACAGGCGTACGGAGGTAGTACGAGCCCATCAGTTGTGTATCGAATGACGCATGCCACTCGCACACAGTATGGAGATCTCGCCTCCGCCCTGCGCTCCCCCTTCCCGACCTTCCTCCACGCTCGACACACACCCTTCGTCTAAAATAACATTTGTGACGTTTGAAATCCATCAGATCGATCCGTCGCGCGGTCTCTCCGCCTGCTCGTTTAAGAATAGTAAACTTCTATCTTTCTCTCTCTGACTCGGTCTCGTTGCTACGTGCAAGAGATTCGAGACTATATAGGCGCATTCAGGATATCGCCGAGAGGGAATGTAGTTCGCTCGAAACGAGAGTTATAAACGGCGATGTTATAACGATGAATTATTTCACGCGGGGTTTACAGAGTCGAGGAATCCTGCTGCTGGTACTGGTGGCAGTGTGATGCCTGCGCACGCTGCAGTCGCGAGCCTCGAAAACCCGCCAACGAGAGTACTCCCCCGACGACGATCTTTACTCTTACTATTGTCTACTACTACTTCACTATACTTTGTGCTTCGATCTTACTACTCGTCTCGTTTCGCTCTATACCAGTCGCTCGCGCCTTACTGTACCATTTATTTTCGGTATAGATATATACGTGGACTTTATTTTCTCGAGTCGACTCTGGAGGTAGGAAGGGAGAGTTGGAGAGAGTGAGAGAGAACGAAGTAAGAACGTCGTACTCTTTGAGTATACGGTCCTGAAGCGACGGGCCGCTCCTGAATGGACTCTGGGCTATTGGTCGATGTCGGATCACATGCGCACCACCGGGCGTTCATTCTGCTACCGCAATTGGTCCGAGAAACGCGTTTACACATGCACATACTTTGCGGGGGCTTTTTACAGTCGCGCGATGCACGCGGGACAAGATTCTCTCGAAAGTGTCTCGGTTACCCGTCCACTTTTCCTACTGTCGCAATTCTCCACTTTTTTTTAACCCGTACGATCGATTATCGAACGTAATTTGTATTACAGACTTCTTTTTCCTAACGTTGGTTCGATCGGATCGATTTAACGTTTTTGCTTTTCATAATGGAAATATTAGGCGTGGATTGCGCAATTTCTATCTAGATGGAGACAGCCGGACCAGCGTGCCAACCCGTTTAACATACGCGTTAATAATCCACGCATATCGCGATGTAGTACTACTACGTGTAACCTATTACGATCCCGAAGAGACCGGTATCGCTGATGGTGCAAACGCGCTCGTCACTCGACCCACGCGGCTTACTCAATTTCTTTTTGCGCCTCCAACTACCCACCGATTTCGATTTAATGGTTTTTCATCCGCTTTGGAATACCGAGAGCTCTCTCACCTCGAGTACTCTTCGTTCACCCAACGACTTTGACTCACTCTCTCAGTATCGTTGGTAAGGAATTAAAAAGTTTCCGATATTCGACTTGGAAAGAAACCTCGTTTTCCATAATATTCGATCCGTACCTGTACGGAGAATAAAATAATATCGTGGATAAATAATTTTTCCACTTGGGCGAGACTCGTAATTATCGCAACGCGATGCGGTAGTTTTAATTCTCGTTATACACGCGAATACCGGGAAATTCATTTTTCGTTTCACCGAACGAGCCGGAGATCTCGTTGGAGTGGCGAGCGTGTACAGCGAGGTAGACGTAACCGGGCGAGAAAGAGAGGAGAAGGGGCGAGGAGAAGGCGAACGAGAAGGCAACAGGGAGAAAGACACTCGGCTCTCTTTGTTTGAATGAGTAATCACGGTGGAAGTTCAGCGGGTGCTCCGAGTGACGAGCGACCGTACAACAGAGAGAGACAAACTGTACGGGGTTCGACGTGCTTTTCCGATAATTCACCGAACGCTCATTCACTACGAACGACTAATCGCGCGGTCGGTAACTGATTTTTCAACTTTCGTTGGAGGAAAGAGCGCGAGTGAAGAAGGATCGCGTTGCCAGGGAAGTTTTTCGAAGATGGGAGAGCCCGCTCGTCAACCTGACCCCGTACGACTTTTCTAAAGCCCCTCCCCTCCCTCCTCCTCTCTCTACTACACTCTGTTTACTCCATCCGGCATGAGTCAAGATCTATGGAATGCCCGAAACGGACCCAACGAACGAATTTTACGTTTCTCTCTCTCTCTCTCTCTCTCTCTCTCTCATGGAACGTAACGCGAAATTAAAATGAACCGCGCGAGCGGCGTATGTATGTTTTTTCGCCTTAATTTATTAAACGAGTTGCACCGCCGTGTGCAAGAGAGCGCGGGTGAACGAGCGAGAGAGCTAGAGGGGAAAAAAGGAGGCCCGTTGGTACACAGTTACGTACGCGTGTATGTGCGCTCGGTGTAATATAGGATAAGCAGTCGTTCCGAGTGTTTCGACGCGCCTCGCCGCGGCGTGCACTCGCGCTCGAGGCCCGCGCTCGTCGTCGTCGTCGTCGTCTCTCGGGCGCAGCGCAGCGGCGGTTAGCAACAGATTTGATCAGGATCGGACCAACTGGCACGTGTGGAAGGTGCGGACTATGGGGGAGCCACCGTCCAACGCGCGCTTTGCATTGCGCGACGTACGCTCCAACCTTCTTTTTACCTATTTCTTTTTTCTTTTATCTCTTTCTTACTCTCGTTTACGACCCACGAGTTGAACTTGGACCTCTGCGAGTTTTCCTCGGTAAGACGGGAAATTTCGTAAACGACATTATTTCGTCCACGTCGATCGAAAGTTTAACGTCGAGCGTGTAGGTCTTTTTTTTTCGTTTTCGTTGCGTTTTATAAACACGCGGCAGCAGGTTTTCTTGGTTTCGAATGAATATAGTTCAAGCGAGAGTATTCCTTCTTGTTGTTTCGTTTTTTTTATTTGCGCCACTATTGGACACGCACGGAGCGAGTCGCGCGTACTCTTTCTCTTTTCATTTATCTACGTGTGTACGCGCGCGCGCGCGCGCGCTCGTGGTTTTCTCTCTTTCTCTCGGTTCCGCGATCCGTGGCGTATAGTACCAGACCGCGATTCGCTTACTCGCAACGACGCGCGGCGTGTGTTGACCCATGCGGCGAAAGTTCTTTTGTTTCCATCTGAGAATCAAGATCTCATGCACTCCCGGGACGGAGAGCGCTCGCTTATAATACGCGTATCGCGATACGTACGTACGTACGTACGCGCGTGGTCTTACGAAATCGCGTACGTGTATGTACGCGCGCAGCCAACAAATCCTTCGTTTCTCGAGATTTTCATGTTAATTTAATGGCGCGAACGGAGCTAATTGTTGTTGTACACACAACAAACGCCGAGGGTTCATCAAACTTGGCGAAGCTCCTGACGATTTAATATACGAGGCTTACGAATAAACGGCGTCTCCAAGAGCGAGACTCGTGTACGCGATCGCGCCTCGATTTTCAATGGTGGCCCGCGACTCGCCTCTATAATTAGAAAATTCCTAATGCCTCGCGACATGGAGGGAGGGAACGTCCCTGTGGCTAGGAGAAACGAGGTGGATGGGGGTGGACCTGTAACAAAGAAAATTGGCCATTCAAATGCGTCAAGATTCGCCGAGTCTTGGAAAGAGAAATAAAAAAATGCGAGCTCGCGCGCGGCTTCGACCCAATCGGAATGGCTAGTGCGTGGTGCGTGAGCCTCGACTAACAGGTTTTTACGTTCTCGCGAGAGATAGTACGTACGTGTGTGTATAGATACACGTCGCTTCCCCGCGGCTATATATTTAAGCACGCGTTGTATTCGAGCGAGCGAGCGGGCGAGCGAACGAACGAACGAGCGAGCTCGATGCAGTGTCAACGACACCCACCGCGAGATCGTCCACGGTACTCGACCTTCAGGTTTACCGGCTCGATGCTCCGACTTCCGGTTTTTCGACGGACGCGCATACATTGTCGAACGATCCGTGGTCTACCTACACTCGCACCTTGTATTTTCCGTCCGTGCGACACTGCGTACCAACGTAGATACCCCGTGTGCCTCTCACCTCTTTCTTTTTCTTTCTTCTCTCGACTCGAAACTACGAAAAGAAAAAAAAAAAGAAAAAGAAACAATGCTGGCGCGATCGAGGCCCCAAAAAGTCTGCTACCGTTGGAGATAAGGCCTGCAACCAAGAGTATATCTCGGCGGAGCGGCCGTGTGGCTGATAGTACACGAGCGAGTCGAACTACTGTTGCTGTACGCAAGGTCGCGAGTTAAGGTCGTACGAGTCACTGCTAATAATCGAATTAATATAGATATACCGCGAGCCGTTGTATATCCGCCCCTGGCTCCACGCCTCTCTCATTCTCTATAACGTCTCTACGTATTTTACAAAAGTTAATCGAGCCAATTTCTACTACGATAAATAAAATTCATCGGCGCGCTTAACCCGCGAACGCATACGCGTGTATTACGCATCGGATCTCTTCTCTACTCCGTAACAATATTTACGTTACGTGGTAACGTAAGCGAACGCGAGGTTTTGTTGCCGCGTCAGCCAACCGAGACTCGCAACACACGCATGAGTGCGAGTTCCCTAATTGCATTTTTCACAAACGCGATATACGAGAAGGAGCGAGATAGCGAGAGAATAGTGCATGCGTTGCATTTCCCGCACTCGTTTCTCGTATGACGAAACCAAATCGCCTTCTCGTATCGTATATTTCAAAGTGCCAGTATAAAACGAGTCTTTCTACAATGTTGGAAATGGACTCTCGATCTTACGACCTGAAATAATGAGAGATTGTAGCGATCCACCGGGTTGTACGTATCCTACGTGAATTAATAGGTTATACGAGGAATATTGGGGGCACTCGTCTCTCGTACATTCGTCCCTGATTATTATTACCTGTAGCCGGTATATGTCGCGCGTCTCACCTTCTGCTCTCGTCGCTTCACCGGCGGTAGTACAAACACACAGGGAGAAAGAGAGATAGATAGATAGAGAGAGAGAGAGCGCTGGCGTGTTCTTTAATAGGTATAGTTGCTTACCGTTGTCGCTACCGTCACTATCGTTGATCCCTTTCGTGAGGAAAGGCCGTCGACGGTTGGCTCGAGTGGCCCTGTGTGATATTCCGTGGCGCTGGTGTACCCGCGAGGATAATCGTACCGCGTGTCCGTTCACCCAACACTTGGCTTCGACGTCGAGGTCGAAACGACGATATCGACGACGAGTACGATTACTACAGGTCGAATCCCCTTCCGTCTACCGTGACTCCCGATTCACCACCACTCGATTCAATTGATCGCGCTAATAACCGAACAACACGAGCGTAACGACGTGCCGAGGTAGCTGCCGCTGCCGCTGCCGCTGCCGCCGCCACGTACGAAAAACAATCACGCGCACCGGTCTCCTCCGACCAACTCGCCTCCTTCTTCTTCTTACTGTTAATAATGACGCACCACCACCACGTTTCGTTATAACCTCGCGATTCACGAAAACACCTTCGGTGCAATCCCGTTCTGCACTACTTGTACGAGATCTTTGATACGCCTCGAATCCGTCGTCCACGTCGTTGTACAACGATACCCGAGAGAGCGTCGCGACGCGCGTCTCCCGGCCAGGCGCCATTTACAGAAAAACACTCGCTCGTTCTCTCACATACGCATGGCGCACACCGGCGACGGCGCAGGCAGGCTCACGTCGTTCCAACTCCCCGTACGACCTATCCCAATTACACACGAGCAGCCAAACGTCCTTGAGATGACTAACACACCGGCCATAACGCCGTGTCAAACGGAGAGGGATGCATTCGCCGTGGATAGCACGAGCAGCGTGTCTATCCTCTCCTCCTCCTCCTCCTCCACCACCTCCTCCTACTTCCCCTTCCTTCCCTCTCACCCTCTTCGAACGACGTGCGCGGATCGTGAATCTTTTGCCCCGCGGAGGCAAAAAGGGAACGAAAGCACGCCGATGACTTTTCTCAATGTCGCTACTCGCGCGTCCTTTATTTTCCCGTAGCAATCTCGCTATTCCGCCGCGCCACACTTGTTGGTCATGGCGGTTATTTTATTTCAAATGGCAATAGCGGTGGCGGCGCCAACTACTTTATGAACAACACAATGATAATAATAGTAAAATCGTATTTCAAAACTCTAGAAAGACTCACCGTTGCTGATTCAAAATGTTCGTCATCATCGACCGTCCTTGCCTCCTTCGTTACATAGGATTCTCCGTAATTCCGTTCTCGAGGCTTTTTGCTGGTTGGATTATTCAATTAGTCAATTTATAGTCCACACGGTTTTTGTAACTGTGTACGATGCTACTACGTATACGATGTAATAATAGAGGGGTAGGTAGCAAGGTGCCGGAGCGATAATCGTACGTATGGTACACATGCGAGCTCGATCGAGCGTTTAGAAAGTTCTCTCCGATAAGAACGGAGAACTCGCCCACGACGCGCCTTCTCTCTCCGTTGCCCCGTTCCCCGTTTCTTCCCAACGCCACTCTTTATACGTACCTTATTCCTGTCTCGACACGTCCAGACTCGCGCGTATCTCCCACTTACACGACGATCCGCCGCGTCCACCATAATAAAAACGTTCGCGAGAAACGCGCGCGATGATTGATGGGATGTATGGCCTGTTTCGCAATCTCGCTGCTTCCCGCTCGAGAACACTACAAAGGGCATTATTTATTTATTCGTTTGGCAATGCATATGATCGCATCGTGCCAATCTATGTATTTGAATTGTATTCAACTTGAATGATGTAAAAATAGGTACGGAACGCAGCTCTCCGTTGCTTATATATATATGTATATAAATAACCGTATGCAACGAGGCTCCTTGCGTATATACATATCCATACATAACCCTATGCATCGACGCTCGTTGCAACGTGCCGACTACGAGCGCAAAGCTACGTCAGTCTTCTTTTCATACAACATCCAATAGCGATAGTACGAATCTTATTACAGGCTTTATCTCGCCATTTCGTTTGTGTATACTTGAAATAAAATGTTGGATATCTATCAAATGTTCTTTGACAAAGTGCCAGGGTAGTATTAAAACTATTATTCTAACGGTCGCTCTCTCTCTCACTCTCGTGACCTGACTTTTGACCAATGTATCCGGACGTAAATTACAATATGAAAAGGCGCGAGCGAGGAGGCTTCTCGGTCCAATTGATATAATTACACATGCTTTTGTTCTATAAAAAACCTCCTCGTTCGTTTTATTTGTATTTTATTTATGCAAACCCGGAGATTGAGAGCAGCATCCATCAAGCAGGGGAGGAAGGAGGATACTAAACAAGCGACGAGCGATGAGTCAACCACGGCACTTTACGAAGCGCGCCAAGCGGCCATTACGGCAACTAGATGTATGACCCGAAGTTTGCCGCGCATACTTTTTTTTTCCACAAAATGAGCGAGTGAGAGTAGTACACCTAATTACAACACTTGCGGCGTTGGCACTACGGCTGTGGGAAAACGGACAAAGGAAGATAAGATATTGCTTTGTACTGAAACTAATTGCGAAGTGGCGATATTTAAAATGTAAGAAAGACAGTGAGGGATATATAGGAGGGAGCTCGATGCTCACCGTATTACACATAATTACACGTATATCTATGAAGATGAGTTATTGAGAAACGCGACTCGTAATAATGAGGCGCGCAATATTATTTTGTAAGTGTACGAAGGGAAATATATAGATGTGTAATAGGGTTTTCGGAGACAGGATTGACAGTAATTAATCCCCCGTCGTATGTATCTACATATATGTATATATATATATATATATATACACACACGTGTGTCTATATATATATATATATTTCTATTCGTGTGTTTATTGTGTTAATTTCTGCTCATGTTATAATACTAACAAAACATTTAATTAAAAAACATCGGTATATCGGTGTGTGAATGTATAGACGATATTTGTGTATTTTCTGTCTTGTCTCTGTGTGATGAAAAGCTACTACGTGACCTGCTAATGCATTTACGTATAATATCTTTTGGCTAATGTATAAGTAATACGATTATTCAATATAATTCTCTAGTGTAAGTAGATGGATTTATAACGACATTTCGCACGCAAAATACGTGTCTTTGCATGTACATGTGTGTTTATAATCTGTGTTTATTAAATGCCTCTCTTGCAAATTTGCCGTGTCGGTATATTATATACATATTATAGTATTATAATCGACGACGGAAATTACACTCTCCGTTGTTCAATTGAATTTTTGTTTGTTTGTTTTGTTACTCTTTTGTTGTTGTTTTTGTTGCTGTTTTGTAATTATTATAAACGGGGTTTTTTCGATGATACTCGTACGAACTATGTTTCGTTATTACGCAATCGCAAAGGGTTAAAAACGCTACCGATATATAGCTTAAATAATGTCGCTCTTCCTTATTTCATGTACCTCCATATTACAGACTTTGCGAAGGATTTTTCTTCTCGTTTTCTTTTTGATAATTATTTGTCCAAACACTGAATATTTTACAACAGCCATCGATCGCCAACTATCCCCATATCCTTTCTATTAAACATTTGACAACGTTTGTTGGTTTTACATGATTCTTTGTTTCTCTCTCTCTCTCTCTCTCTCTCACACACACACACGCATTCTCTTCGCGCCAATTATTACTCTTCATTTTTGTTTGTTTATTTTTTTGTTTTTTTTTTTCTTCTTTTTAATCGAGTTTTATATACGCGTACTTAGTAACGCATTGTTTGATCCAATAGTCTATCAATAATAGGGGTATATCGTAAATTTTGTAATTTTCTAAAAAATATTTTCTAAAAAATATGTCGACCTAGAGATTATTATGACTGATAATCACAGACAATTTTTTTTTCTTCCTTTTTTTCGCCCCTCTCACAAATTTGTTTAAAATCTTTGCATTTTGCGTGTCGCGTCGTTTTACAATATCGTTTTATAGCCTCGCTGTAAATATTCCAACACGGAGATTATGCTTAAACGATGCGTTCTCGTCGCTCTTTTTTACTCCTCTTAATAAAAGAAAAAGTAAAACAAAAAGAAAAAACCAAGCGGTGCTAAAACGTGGCCAAGTACACGAGTGACCGAGTCAGCGAGACTCTCCGGTATTATAAATTGTTCACGTGTGTTATATCGGTGTAAAGTTGCGTATTGCGTGTACGTGCGCGCGGGCGGTGTATACAATGAATTATAATGAAAGTTAATTTGTAATACTACTACGGAGTTATTAGCCACTACTGCGAGTGTCGCGGCAAGGGAACTTGTGGAGTATGCGTTTCACGAGTACACTGTTAATTTGTTAAGAAATATTCACCAGACAAGGAATAATAAATCTAGCGATAAAACGTTCGTTTACGAACGAGAAAGCCGATGTACCTACATATTTTCTCTCTTCGCTATTTTATCGGACCAGCAAGCAAAGTGGTATGTGTATCTTACGCGTATGTATTTCGTTTCTTTTTTTTTTTGTTTTTTGTTTTTCGTTCTTTTCCTTTTTTATATTTTTATCTTTTTCCTCATATACGTTTGTTTCGTGATACTTTGAAAATATATAGCGTGTTTTCAAATATATAATTTATATAAACGACGTATCGTCGATCGGTGAATATACTCGAATATGTTCTGGCTCTCGGTTAAAGCGAAAGAAAATAAAAGTAGAAGAAACAAAAAAAGAACTTGATTCTTATAGCGATAATGTATAATATAATAATGGGCGGTCGCAATCTCGACTCGCCCCGAATATAGTACTTGCTCGGCGATCAAAAAAAAAATCGTCATTTAAAATCAATAAATATCAATAAAATATCTAACATTGCTATTATAGTATTTCCAAGTCAATTATTACCTCCCGCATTTCGTATTAATCGTTTGTTTGTTTTTTTTTTACACATACAAATTAATTATCATTATATTAACAATATTTATCTTCGTATAATTAATATTAATTATCGAATAACTACGATGCTAAAAGAAAGAGAAAAATTAAAAATGTACCTAAAAAAAATGGCAATTTCTCGTGACCAGAACAAGTTTCCATTTTTCTCCCTCGTTTTCACGAACTTTTTACAACTCGTCATACATATTTTGTACCAAACCAGGCCGATTAAAACGTAGCGCGTTTCACGACATTAATTGCGCGCTCAAATAATGTTCCTGCCATCATTTATCCTTTATATTACTTCGTTAAATAATTCGCAATCAATAATCTTCGTATAACGACGCTTCTTCCACTTCCTCAGCTTCTTCGTTTTTTTTTTTTTTCATTTCGTTTCCGTTTTCCTTTTTTTTCATGATTTTTTGTTTTCTATTCGTAGACAGACACTTGCTTCATCCTTACAATCTCTTATCTCTAGGCCATTTTTTCATTAAAAGTGCACTTAACGGTGTCCGTGGAGCACCAAATTTAAGGGATGTCTACCTCGGCAGATATTGATCGATCAACCCACCGCATCAAAATACTTTTCCTTCCCTCTCCCTCCTCGCTCGCTATTCCCGCTCCTCCCTCCCTCCCTCGCGCCGCTCCTCCTTCTTTGCAATCCCACTCGAGAGAGCCGGGACACGGGTCGGAATATTCCCTACACATCTATCACCGAGTTAGCGTAGATGAGACTACGAAATTTAAGGCAAATTACCGTTCACAGAACCACGCTCGACGGTAGCGGGGATAAAAAAAAGCCCGAATTAAATTCAAATAATTAAATACAACATGATTCGAACGATCGTACTTAATCGCGACGCGACTATGATCGTATTTAAGACAAAAGACGAACAACGCCGTTGCAAATTCTATGGCATTATCTCGTTATGCCATTCCAAGAAGACTATAGAAGATTCGTTTATAATATGCAAATATATAGCGGATGACGAACAAGGAATACTGCGTTGTCGCTCGTTAGAATGGAAGCACGACAGTATAAGAAACGACCCGTTCACTAAATTCATTATTATGAAGTCTTGAAATGCCCAATTGTAATTTGCACCAAGGTCAGCACAATGAAAAAAAAGCTCTTGCACTGGTTCTATTCGAGCTTTAAAAATCTTTATATTGCAAACACGACGATATCCCGAAGGGGTACATCGTCGGACCCGAAATCTTTAATCAATGTCTGCCAAAGTAGGTATACCTCCTGACAGTATCTCAAAGGAAATCTGTCTCTTCCTGCCATTCTCTATCTCTCTCTCCTTAATGCCTACATTTATATATCTAACGGCAAACTGATTACTTTTTTTATCCCTTACATCGAAGACGTTACTCTCTACTCTACGCCTGAATATCTTACAAGAGAGTTTTCATTTGTTTTTACACCTGGCCCAAAAGCAGACGCGATAAGAATATACATTGTTAATTATACACTGTACACTAAATCTGGATTTAATGAAACGACACTGGACGTCCCCGATTGAGGACGCATTAAAAAAAAAAAAAAAAAAGAGAGAACTTAAAAAGCTACCTATCGAGTAAAATTACTTTTGCATATTGGCTTTTTTCCGTTTTTTTTCGTCGACCACGCGTCTGTTACTTGCCGATCTTCGATCGGCTGTCATGAATTCTTAAATTATAAAAACTTTATACGCGGGCTGTGAAATCGACAATCCACATTTAGTGTAAAGCATAGAGCGAGACTCTTTAAGACGTGTTAACGAAGCACAGGCGTCGTGTACTTTTTTTTTTTTTTTTTTTCATTTCTTTCGTATATTCGGAGACAAGTGTTGGTCGCGTGTCATGGGACAAAAACACTCTGCGAGCGTGAAAGCGTGACGTTGATTCATTTAATTCTATTAAAGTGTTGTTTTTGTTTCTTTGTTTTATCCTTCCGGCTCGACTATCAAAGATATTACTCATACGCAACACTGTTGCACTAAATCCGTTTGACCTTTTGCGATATACGCTATGCCTCTCTGCCTACCTATTACTTTCGTTACTATTTTAGTAATAAAAAAAAGCTGTGTGATGTCGGAAAATAGACCGATAATGAAAATCAATAACGTTCGATAAAATTGAGTCCTGCACTAAAGCACGCGTGACTATAGCCATATATGTATATACATATATATGTGTGTGCTTTCGTTTTCTTGCGTCTGTACCTTGTCGAAGATTACGATATATCTATTAACGTAGTCTCAGTTGAGGTATTTGCGACATCTGCGCGAGCCGCAGGTACACGGAATCTTAATATCCTCGAAGGGAAATTTATAGTCGTACGTTAGCTCCTCTCCTTGGACGATACGCCGTAGGGCAAATATTAAAATGTGTTTCTTACCTAAAATGTCGACGACGCGGGAGTAACAATTCGGCTGTAACGAAAAAAATTGCATTATTTTTCTCTATCTAACCGTTGTGCGACATCGATTCGCATCGTTCGATAGGCTCGAATGAACAATTACCTCGCACGAATGGTTAATGAATCTCGCTGCATTTCCTTTCATCGTAGCGTCGACGACGAGATGATCATCGATTTTAAACATGTAACAACCGATGTTCTTGCTGTCGTAATATTTTTCACGTTTGTCGGTCAGAGATGCTCGAATTACCTGAAAGGACAACGATTTTTGCGTTACCTTCTGTGACGAGGGCGTTTACCTGGACGTACGAATCGAGACTCACCTCTCCGGCATATTCGATCACCATTTCTCCAGCCTCGATATCTCTTAGACAAAACAAACCTCTGCCATGAATGTGCGAATGATAGACCCCCACTGATTCCTTCGATGTTTCCTTAAGTACCCTGAATCTCATTGCCATCGGGAGATTCGTGCTCGCGGCTCGTCTACGATACGATTATTTCGGTGATGGGGAGGTTACAAAACAAAAAGTCAAAAACAAAGCTGTCGGTCGGCTTACCTCATTTCCGTTTCCGAAATCGCGATCATTTTCGGCTGCTGCCTGTGTCTCGAGGCCAACCAACTGAAGACGTCGTGAACCTTTCTTCCCTTGAAAGGTTCGGCACGAGCAGCTCCGCTATCGCACTCCGAGAACATATCGTCCTCGAGATCTTTGCTCTTCGGAGGTTTCAGATCGTGAAACTTTGGCTTGTACTTCGTGCATCTGTTGACTCCTGCCAGTTGCTCGACCAGGTACATCGTAGCATTGTTTTCCAGTCCGAGACTCTCGACGAGTGGATTGTGGGCGAGGGGCGGTAGGTTGTGGGCCTTTCGAGCATTCTGTACAGCCTGAAAGACGGTCTCCCAAACTTCGGCCATCGACGAAGCCGTATGAGTGAATCCGTCCTGAGATTTGATCTCGTACATGAGGCTCGGACCCGTCAGAGTCTGCTTGGCTACTTTTTCCACAGGAGGGTCTTTCTTCGCTGGTGCAATGATCGGCGCCTTGGCAATGAATCGAGGCTTTTTCACGGCAATGGGCGGTGGTCGTATTTTTGGCAAAGTAGCACTCGTCTCGTCCGTCTTGTTCGCCTTGAGCGTGATTGTTTTTATCGGCAATAATTGAAGCGACGAGATTTGCGGCACTTGCTTCGGGGCCAATATCTCCACGGATGTTATTTTCGGCGGATTCTTGTTCTGCGACGGCTGCGGTGGTTTCATATTTTGCGTTATTTTGTACGATCCATCTTCCAACTGTTTCTGCAGCACTATCTTCAGTGGCGTACTCTCGACAACCATCTCTTTTTCCTTTTCTTCGGGAACGTCCAACTTGGCAATCTCCTTGTGTTCCTCGACAGGCGGAATCTCCAATTTCACTGGTTCTGTTGCCTCTATAACTTTATCGTCGACTATGGATTCTGCGATTTTATTCTCCTTTTCGATCGGTTCGATGACATCGAGTATAGGTTTTATGACTGTCTTGGAGGATTCTTCGGATTCCGTTAACGGAGATTTGATCACCGGTTTCGTAAGTTCCTCGAGAACTATTTCAGGTTTTTGCACTGGTTTCATGGGTTCGGGTTTCGGCATAACAGCTTGCATCGGTAATACGCGATTCATCGGTCTGCAGAGCGGAGCGACGCTCGCAGGTGGCATTGTCAATTTAGCTTGAATACCAGGATTTTGTGTGACCGGATTGACGCTATTGAGACTCGGGTTGACGACGACGTTGTTGGCAACGTTCGCGATCGGATTATGGTAATTATTATGCACATTATTTACATCACACGCGATCTTATTATTTACAATGGTGTTTCTCTGTATGATACTCGGAAGAGGTGGCATTTTCGATGCTATGCTCGCTTTGATCATACTCGTATTCTCGGAAACGTGTTTCGAGTCGAAATACGGCCGTGAACTTTTGTCGATCGGTTGGTCGATGCTGTACAATGGCTCGGCTACTTTCCACTGGGCATGATTCATCTGGGTCACGGTGTGAGAAGCGGGACTCGGTCTTACGGCGACGCGTGGAATCGTCGACATGTGCTGTTGTTGTTGTTGTTGTTGATGTTGCTGCTGTTGAAGAATTGGTTTGGGTGGTGAAACGATTCGTGGCGCTGATTCGACGTAGGGAAGAGCCATGGAACGAACATCCGGCGTTAATATGTGAGGTCTCGGGATTTCATTGGCCGAGGGTTGACAGGGAGCCAGAGCGATCGTCTCGCAGCTCGGGATGACGAAGCTCGTCGCATCGGTAACGGGCGAGATGTTTATCTGGGAGGGTTGTGGTGGCGGTGGCGGTGGCGGAGGCTGCGGCGTCGGCGGTGGTGGCCGTGGCATGGGTTCGGGGGCAGGAGCTGTTTGATTCATTACGACGTAACTACCGTGAACCGTAGGAACACCCTGAACCGCTTGTACGGCCGGAACACTGGGCAGAGTTTGAACGTCCACCATGGGCTCCATGAGTTTGGACGCTTGAAAGACCTGAGTCGTAGTTTGATAGCTGCTCGCCAATACCTGTGGCACTGCTCCGGTCATGAATTGACTCGACGACATGACCGTGTTGCTCACTATCGTTTCCAGGCCATAGTACATCGGTTGACTCGAGACGAACATGCTACCGGTAGAGTCGGAAAACATCTCCAAAGTCGGGGCTGAACTGAGCACGAGTTGCTCCGATGAAATGACGCCGCACTGTATGGCGTTAGGTTGCTGCTGAATTATCGTCCCGAGAACAGTCGGTTGTTGCTGCTGAGCGATCTGTACGCTTGGTAAGACGGAGATGCCCCCATTTTGTAACGCCAGCAAGTTATCCGATGCGGCTTGTATATACGCTCCCGGGACCAATTGATTAGTAGCGATGAATTGTGGTTTGTAGGCGGGCTCTTGCTGACCACCAAGAGTCGTGATGTACTGAAGGTTCTGGCCGGACTGTTGCTGCAGAGTCTCGACGTACGCTGACATCATACCGGATGTCGGAACTTGCTGGAGTATCACCGTAGGCCCGTTCGGTCTCTGCTGCTGGAGTTGCAAGACCGGGGCGCTCGTTTGCATCGGTACTTGATATCTAACTTGGCTCGTGTGTTGCTGCGGCATCGAATTTCTCGCGGTATTGGGCTTGATAACTTTGGCTCTTGCCCGCGGAACTCGGGGAGATTTAGGTTTGGTCACTCTCGCTGTTTGCACGTTCGCGTGCGGAGGGATGATATTATCGTTGTTCACGGATCGAACAATCCCCGTGGAATAATTGGGTGTGACGACGCGTTGATTCTGAACGATCTGCGCTGGTACGGAACGCTCGGCCGACGTTGACGAATGATTTATCGAGGTGGACGTAATACTTTGTTCACTGGGTGTCGGTGGAGGAGAATCGGCAATTTCCGTAATCTGCACTGTACTTTCCTGAGGTAATACTGCTGCTGGATTCGGCAATGTCGTCGTCGTTCTCGTATACTGAGTCTGTACGATCATGTCGTTGGATGTTAATACTGTTTGATGAAGGGTCTCCACGGTCGAGTGGCCATGGATCTGCGGTGCTATCAGAGCCTGTGCGATCGGCTCGATCTGCATTGCCGGATGTGGCGAGGCAACGGAAGCCTCGAGTGGCGAGGTCATCTGCGTCTCCGAATACTCGGAGGAGAGTGTGTGACCTTCGGACGGTGACATTATCACGAATTGTGGCGACATCGAGCCGATACTCGGGGAAAATCGCGAATCCGGTGAGGTTCCTTTGTTGTCCATAGTTTCCGAGTCGCTGTCGCTGGTCGTAACGATGTCGCAATTGGACAAGTGTCTGTCGTAACTGTCGCGCGTCCTGTACGTGCACTTGCAGCGTTTGCAAGTAACCGGTCGATCGTGAAGATCGGAGACTGCGACGTACATGGGAATCGAAGTCTCGTCCTCGACTATCCTCGGCGACAGGCTCTCCTCGTCGCTCGAAAGATCATCCGCGCCGTCCAACTGCGGTATTCGCAGACTATCGTCGTTCGAATCGTCCTCCTCGAGAAACTCGGTTCTCTCGAGTCGCGGAGGTTTGGCAGAGGGACATGTCGAATTTCGCGACAATTCGTGGCATTCGTCGGAACTGCTTGTACTGTCGATGCTGAACGATCGACGACGATCTTTGTAAGAGAACCAGTCGGAATTGTCGCAAGAGGATTCGTCGTTCGTTCCGTCTACCTGAGGTATGTTTTCCGTTCCGATAGTACGTAGCATTCTCTCCTCGATATTGTACTCCGGAGAGCTGCACTCGCTAGCGCTGCTTGGATCGGCGGGACCATCCACTTGAAGTATTCTAGGCTGTTGCCTCGTGTGCTGCCACAATAGCCGCTTGTGATCTTTGCTATCATCGCGGGGTGGTACGCCGCGACGATTAATCGCGGGTGTCTCGTCGATGCAATACTTCAGTTCTCTGACCGACTCGGATATGATGCTCGGTGTATTTGCTCGTCCAACGGTCACCATTATACTCTCGGGAATTCTCAACTCGTGAAACAACGACGTTCTCTCGACGTTCTGGGAATCGACCAACATAACGTTCGCTTCACCCGATCTCGTCGTGGCCGATGCTCTCGGTACTTTTCGTCGCTTCATCGTTGGTCCGTAAGTCCCGTCGAGTTTACAGCTCCACGTTAAACTGCACGAACGCTGATGGTGCCTTTGCCCACCGACTATGAGAGGGTTATTCGTCATTACCTCGGACTTGGATCTCTTGAGTTCGCGACCACCGAGTTTCTGGCTTTTGGCGTTCAGCAAATCATCCATGAAATCTTGGACGGATCCTTTCGTCTCCAGATGTACCCAAAAATCGTTCTGCGTGGTAGCCTCGGGTATCAAGGTCGATCCATCGACCTTCGACATCTTGTTCTCGGGAGGTTTCATCATGTCGTCTACGTCGCTCGGTAGTATCTCGTCCTTCAACAGATCTTGACCAAAGACACCGTCGCTCTTAAGATCCATCGCTAAGAAATCTTCGTAAGTCATTTTCGGAAAGATATCCTGCATGGATATACCGTCGAGCAGATCGTGGGGAAGATCCTCGAAGATAGCGTCCTTGATCTCCGGCGGCAAGAGATCCGTGTTGTTTTGCTCGGCAAGGTTCTCGTCGACCTCTCTGTTGCAAACAGCGTCAATCAGCGCCTCGAGCGTTTGCTTCACCGTTGATTGTTCCAACTTTTGGTGGTCCACCAGAGCCTCCTCTTTCTCGCGTTCTTTCGAGTGATCGATGGTCACGTTGTTTTCGGCATCGGCACATGTGTCCGGTACGTACATCTGCACGTAAGTTCGGATGTAGTATCGCACGATCTTCATAGGATTCACGGTCGACCAGTAGAGTCTGGAGCACTTGTAATTAGCCGGAAGAATCTTTTCGGGGGTGTCGGAAAACTGGGGAACGACGCTACCGAGACAATCAACGGTCAGCGAACCGATCATAACTTTCACCTTGTCCGGCTCGACATATTTCTTCTTCTTACGATCGAGCTCGACATACACGGGTCTTCTAAGATCAAATTCCGCGTCGCTCTGACTGATTCTATTTTGACAATTTGCCAAATGCAATGTACAAAATACGGTCTTATCGTCGTTAAACGCGACGCCGATGCTTCTCGCGCATGGAAAATGAAACGTGTTATTGCAATTTTTTGAACAACATCCGACACTCGCACCCTTTTTCCCGCATTCCGTGCAACGTATGAGACGACCGCGCGAAATCGCGCTGTGAACGTTCTGCAAAGATCCGTCGATTTCTTCAAAAACCTCGTTAGACCACAGAGCGCAATTCAAATGAATCCATTCGTTCTGTCCGCAATACAGTAGCCGACCCTCCTTGGTTTCCTGTCCGTCGGACAAACCTTTGCACAGACAGCAAGATCTGCTGTCGTTGGCATGAAGATTGCTGTACAAGTTTCCAGTTTTCGCCGCGATGGCTTTCGGTGCTTTCAAAACTTCTTCCTTCCACGTTTCCAGAATAGAATCGTCGAGTTTTGCCGGTGAATCTGTCTGCTTTTTCGATCGATCTTTCACTACCGCTTCGCTATTCGAGGAACTAAACTCTATGCACTTGGGGTCGAACCACGGGAACACTTCTTTCAGCGACTTGTGATAGGCATCGAGGAGATCTTTGCCGCCGACGCGATTCACCACGTGCTCCATGTCGCAATAGAATTGGACGAGTGAATTATATTCGTTCCCGTTGACTTTTCGTTTCACGGACATAAGACTCGGTGATGGTCGGGCTATTATGTGTTGTTCCAAACACTGGCAATCTCCTACGTCGTTCGAACATTCCTCTCGGCCATCTTGACTGTCTCGAGGATTACAATTTTTAACCCTTACTGTGCATTCCTTGAGATGAAATTTTTGTCTGAGTCTCCGCAGACCTCGTCGCGGCGCATCGACGGATTGATCCTCCAAATCGAAATCGTATCGCGTCCATGACGAACCGTCCGACTTTGAGTCTGGCCCCGTAGAATTCTCCGTCGATTTATCGCTGCAACAATCTTCGGACTCGTCGCAATTGTGATAACGTTCCGAGTCCGAGAATTCCAGTCTCCTCACGCTCGCCGCCGGCTTGCACAGGCACTCTTTCCTCGGACTCCATTTGAGTGCCGCGCAGGCTTTCCGATTCCTGCTCAAAGCCTTGATGACCGCGTTAAAACCGGCCTTGAGCTCACTCTCTATGGCGCTTCGCCAGATTGAATTGGGCTGCGGTGAGCACTGACTACACGTAAACTCTATAGAGTCGGGTAAGTAACTAAGAATCTGATAAGACTCGTCGGAGAGACCTTCGCAGCGTGCGTGGACCCAGCAGGAGCACTCGTTGCACTCCATCATCTGAAAATGTGCGTGATATTGAAGAAACGTAATTTTGGAACAATTCGGAAATGGGCTGTATCTTCACCCCGAGAACAACGTACCTTCGTATCGAAATCATTTTCATTATAACATCGTTGACAGAGTGGACAGTAGTTGCCTCGTTGCCTCAACTTAAAGCACATGGAGCAAAGAGGTAAATTTCCCACGTGTACGTTGACACCCTCGCTGCCGCAACTCTTACACTTGATGCAACTCGAACAAACGTATGGTCTATCGGGACTATACAATCTCGCGCTTACGCCCGATTTTAATAAACACGAGTGATGAAACGACTGACGACAGCGTATGCAAGATAATTTCGGACCGGATCTGAGCCTGCAGGTTTGACATATGGTGCAACGAGGACAGCACCAGCTGGGCTGAGCGCAAGCGTTCCACTCACTGGGCTCGAGACAGAAGGCGTGATATGGCTCGCAACAGCACTGACAATGAATAAGCTATACGGCGATTAAAAAGAAACATGTTTAATTCACGATGCGGTTGTTCTTTAGATAAGAATTTTACCATGTTCGATTCTGAATAACTCACGGGTTCCCTTCCGCCGCTCCCACACAGAAAACAAACAGCAGGAATGTGAAACAGTTCCGAAGCAATCAGAGCAAAGCCTTTCGTTCCTACTTCAGCCGGATCGTATTGTTCCCAGAAATCAATCGATATCGTATGAATCGCGTCTATCGTTGGCTTTGGTAAAGAGCGCACCTTCGAAAAGACATGAAATTCGTTATTAACTCGATTAAAGGGGACGTGAATAATATTGTAAATAAAAACTGTGAGTTTACCACTCGATGATTCGGTGCCAGAACATTTTGGTGAGACTTTGTTCTCTTTGCATAAGACGTTTGAGATCCGCTGCTACCATTCGTACTGCTTGTAGTACTGCAACTACTCTCCTGAGTGCTCTTCTGGGCATTGTTATCTTTTTCCTTGCCTGTATCATCGTCCTTCTTCCCCGACCTTTCGTCCTCCCTCTGTATTTTTGAAACGATTTTTGCAGCTTCTATCTCGGTATCCTTTCCGTCGGTCGACGGAAAGGTCGCGAGAGGTTGACCCAGAGCAACACTGGCGCTTCTACAAACGTGCTTCACTCGTGGGCCTTTCAGATCGATCCTCTGTCTCGGTGGCTGGGCATTCTGAGAATTGGCCGTCGTAGAAACTACCAATGGATTTTTCATTTTCTTTCGTACTTTTATTCTGTTGTCGTTTTTCCTTTTTTTACTCGGTGATATGGATATCGGATAATCGACTGCAACATAAGAAATATCGTCAAGTATCTTCTCCGTAAGTGACTTGGAATGAAACGATGGATTATCGAGTTCGTCGCACTTACGCTTGTCCAATTTTTTCGACAACAGACCTCCGGCGTTACCGTGATACGCCGGTTTTCTCCCAATTTCCATATTACTGCTCCAGCTCATCGCGGATTTGAAAAGATTTTTCTCCAGGCTGTCCTCGGCTGGCCAGCCTATCTTCCCACCCATAGATTTGTTCTGACCCATTCCATCGTTATCATCCTGGCTGAGTGATAGAGAAATCACAGGATCTCTCATCAGAGGTGGAAGCAAACTGTACAAGCCAGTTCTCAACGACGACGGGATATTGTAACACTTTAAACACATTTTTAACCAACAGGCGGGACATCGAGCTTTGTACACGCATCTCATGAGATTCCACTGCTGACTTCGGACAACCGGAGGCACAAGGCATAGTCCATCGCCCTTGTGACACTGAAGTATAGGAAGCGTACTATTCACCGACTTTGCGCAAGCCTGCCGTTTTATCATCTTGCTGATGAACTTGCGACACGATTCGCAGCTGTGTATGCCAAACTTTCGGGCTTGTTTGACGAAACGATAGAATCGAACAGCTCCGCAAACTCCGCACTTTACCGTAGCCGTTGGACCTGAGTACGAAGATGGTTGTTTATGAGGAGTCGAGATCATGAAATGTTAAAAGACAAAAGTTAATGCGTGTACACAGTACCTTGATTAGAGTTTCCGGAGGTGTTTATGTTGTTATTCGCCGTCGAGAAAGGACCCTCGGTACCGCTCAATTTTTTGTTGTCGAGCTTCAGTCTGGCTTTTCTCAATATAACTTTACCACCGTTCATTTTCATACCCGTCCACTCGGACTGCTCGTCCTCGCTGTGATCGTCGTGGTCACTACCGCTCTCCGAGAGAGTACTCTCCGACTCTGAATCGTCCGAACACTTGCTCTTAACATCTTCCTGATCACTGTCATCGCTTTCCTCGATCGGAACGGCGGTCTTCCGACTCGTAGTCGTAGTGAATTCTGGATCGTCATCGGCTCTCGATTCGTCCGGTTCACATGGAGTTTCAGGTTTGACCTGTGAGTTCGTATCGCCGGACGTCTCGTTAAGAGTTCCCGATCTTGTCTGAACTCTGGAAGACTCGACACTTGGAACATTTGAATCCGGAAGAACTTTCGTAGGAACAGGAACTTGTTTGTCCGCCGACCTCGGAGCCTCTGCACTTTTTCCGATCGAATCTAGTGTGTGCTGTGCAACTTTTGACAAATTTGCATCGGCTTCTAATATTTGATCGCAACTCTTAGAATTGGATAATGTACAAAGCGTGCTGGCTTTCTTTGATTTCATTTTCATTTCTCTATCGCTCGTTGACGATGTCACGGAACTATCCGCATCTTTGATTACCGTTTCACTGTCTCTGCTTTTTCCCGGCACAATTTTTGCTTTCTTAGAATTTTTACCAGCTTCATTCTCACACTGATCGAGACCCAACGTATTGTCCTCTAATTCTTCTATAAATCTCTTGTTGGGCTTGATTACCCTGGACGAATGCACGCTACGGACAGGTAAAACGAATTTTCTCACCGAATTGTTCTTGTCGCTGCATTGAATGGTCATATGTCGTCCATTGCCGATGCTGCTATTACTTTTTGCCCTTTGGAGTAGGCGCTTTGCTGTACTATTGCGCAACTGTCTAGTTCGTTGGTGACGATCCAAGATATTATTAACAGATTTTAACACAGGAGCCTTGACCATATTTTCCAACTCGGCATCTTTGCAATATCGATTGTCCTTGGATTCGTGGCTTACGGTAGTGTTTTTTATACCGACACCTGACAAAACTCTCTCGATCAGTGGTTTTGCTTCTAAATTCATCTTATCGTCCGTCGTCTCCTTAACATTCTCAATGTCGGAGCGCAATATCTGACCGCTATCGATGCTTCCATCTTTGGGGATATTTTCCACTGGTGGTGGAGCCGTTGTGCCTGTATCGGCGACATCTCTCTGCTGTGTTTTGACATATGACACAGAAAGTTTAGCCTCGTTACTGCTAAAACCATGAAAAGGTGAATGTTCCTGAAAAAAATTAATCTAATGTACTCTTGTACTTTTTCGCCACGATATATAAACGATCTTGAGAAGGCAACCAAAGCAGCTGTGTGAAATGGCAAGAATAAAAGTTTCACAATTAAGAAAAAATCAATGGCAAATACTATCCAGAATATAAAAATATAACATAAAGTGTTGCTGCTTGAGTCATGAAGTAAATGAAAAGTGTACACAATCGTTCGAGCAAAGTACACAGTGATCCTGATGCGAGCAAGAGCTTGTGTCCTGTCAAACATTTCTCACTGAAAAAAGGTTATGGGGATAAGAGCTGCATACGAGGGACGCATACTACAATGGAATGGAACGTTTGAGTGACGTTTTGGAGGAAAGATTCGAAGGTGGCTCTGAGTTTGTGCAGCGATTGTCTTGAAAAAGGACTATTAGAGTCGGAGCGGCAGGTTAACCTCGCGAATCGCACATAGGCAAATGTGAAGCTTGTAGGAGAGAATAAAATCGGCGCGCTACGCGTCACGTACTATAATCACAACAACAAGCTGCACAAGGCAACAGAGAGCCATGAGACACGAAAAGCAATGGATACAACGAGAATGAGAATATTGGTAGATTTTTGTGGAATTTGGAAATTACCTTCTCGTTGTCACCGAATGTTTCGTTGAACAGGGAAAGTCCGTAATAGATGTTCTCGGCGACGGTTACGGAATCGCTTTGGTTCGCCTCGGGCCGTCCGAGAACTTTGATTCGTTTTCTGGTTACCGTTTTCGGCGGTTTGCCGGGAAACTTGGACCTTCCCATGTTCAGACTTCTTCAACGATCGACTTCCACTTTGCAGTGGAATTCTGTTTCCATTTTACGCGGATTTTGATCAGGTCGAAGCACACACTAACCGAACACTAACCAACAATTACCACTACTACGATGTTAGTTTTCACACACGAAATCTGCTACGAAGTACTACGGAGTTCGGCCAACTCCGTTCATGCCCGGTAGAATCCGATGGACGACCGCGAAATACGCGCGTTCTGTCAAACCCGAACTACGACGAAACTTGACGAAAAGTCGTGTGTCCCTGAACAAAATACTTTCGATCGCGAAACGAGCACAAATTGATCACTTGAAAATTATATCATTTATCCCACATTAGCCTCGCCGTGGCGAGTGGCGATTGAACGCGGCGAGCAGCAGTACGAGGCCATCGATATATACTCTGACGCCGCCATCATGATGAGATAATGAGCTACAGTTTATTCCTTCAACTCGGCATTTGTTTTATTTTGTTCCCAAGTATACCTATACCCAGTACACTTTCGCTCCTTCATCATATCGCGACTAGTGCGCACATTCTTGCGCATACACGGGGCAGCGATCGACCGATGAAGCACGACGGGCCTGTGTCATTCTCGCCGGCGGCCCGGTTGTCCACAAAAGAGGTCTAATGAAGGTCCCACTAGTGAGTCCTTCGGGCCAGTTTTGCAAGGACGGTGGCGTGGGGAAACGACTTCCCGGGTAACCTTCACCCATGGCAACTCACAAAATATGAGAGGAGAGCGATGCGACTGTACTCGCGCCTACTTGCGTGCCAGTGTTACAGAATTAACATGTATTGCGTTACTACTTCGTTCCCCAACATTCTCCCGAAAACCTTATTGAATCACTCGTAGCAAGTATTTATATACACTTTGGCTAGAAATATATTTCCACGCAGCTACCGTGAGAAGGATAGAGACAATTACCGACTGTATTTACAAAGAGATACGCCGTGTGTCGCTAGTATCGCACTCTCAACAGCGTTTCGGATGTACTAATTGTAGATGCAAATGGTCGCGTTCGTATCAACTGCATTTTTCAGTTAACTGCGAAGGCTGCGAAGCGTACAAACTCACGTAGAGGACGGAGCATTAAGAATATTGGACTTAACCAATAAATCCATTCTTTTGAAAGTACATATACATACTTGATATCAATATGAGTGACGATGAGAAGAGCAACGATCAACGTGATGTAAATGAGAAATTTGGAAGAGTACAATTCAGTCATGAAGAACTTGTGAAATTAACGAAGGAAGCTATCGATAAAGTTATCGAAAGTGATCCACTCTTTCATGGATTACCACCTGATACTACCGCCGAAGAAATTCGTGCTCAAACTGCAGTTGCACAGGGTCAAGCGATCACTGTGTATTTGAATCGCGGAGAACTCCCAAAGCTCCCTATAGTGGTATTTATTTATTTTCCATTTGTCGCGTCAAACACCTTTGTAAAAAACAAAGCTGCATGTTTTACAGTGCATTTTCAACTTTAGGTTCCTCCACATACTACAACCGTTCTGGATCTAAAAAAAGGCATAAAGCGGTATACCGAACTCACTTTGAAGAGGGAACGAGTGAAAAAGAAGATCAGCTGGAAACATGTTTGGAAAAAGTATGGATTGTGCTTCAACGAGACTGTTCTCAGTAGTGATACAGAAAATATTAAGAATTATGGTATCGCCAATAGAACAGAGCTTTATTATACCAAGAGACTGCGGCTTAAACATAGAAAGATTTGATTATTATTAAGTAGGCTGTTGCACAAATTGTAAATAAGTCTAAATAACATATTAAATAAAGTTATTTTTTATTATTTTGTACATATCTTTTCCTTAATATGATTTTCAGCATCCTTAATCACGATAGTCAGATTTGGATTAACATCGGTCAACAGTTCACAAGCTAATTTAAAGGAAGGTAAGTTTTTCCAGTCTGTAACTATCAATGTTTTAAGGTAAAATAGTTTGTGGAGAGGCTCCAATGCCCTGTGTGTAATATTTGGACAACCAGAAATATCCAAGTGTTGAAGAATCGCAAAATTTACTGAAATTTTATCAATGCACCATTCGTTCAAGTGAGGGTTATTTGCAAAACTTGCCCAGTAAACTTTGTTTAGATTCTGAAAATTTTCTATGCCCTCGTAATACAAAGGTATTCCACTCGCATCCACCTCTGTAAGCTGCCAATGAGGATCATAATTCACTGGTAAATCAACTGTTCCATCTTCTTTCATCGTAAACCAATCCGGCTTGCCCCAAAATTTCACTTTGCCGTCACGATGAAGAAGAAAATGGGCTGCTGCCAAGTCACAACCGAGAATTATATGCCTCTCTTCACGGAACCGTTGTGTTAATTTCTCGGTGTTCTTACGCTCCTTTTTAAGCCAGAGCCTGAATTGCACTGCTGGCCCCAAAGTTCGTTTGCTCGGTAAAACCCGCTTATCGCGTCTTGTAAATATATTTTCGAGCTCTTTTAAGCGAGTATCTCCGAAATCCCGTGGTTGCGGCCATTCCTTTAATTCTTGCACTGCTCTTACGGGTTGATCTTTGTCCAATGTGTCTGATGTCGACGCGGTCGTACTGAATGACGATAATATTCGTAATGGACCGGGCGCCACAGAAAGACGACTCAGACTCGTAATGGATCGGCGAATAAACATTGTTTGTTTTCGTTACGACCGTTACGAGGTTAGTATCATATTGTTGGTATCGAAAGAAATATGTACGGAAAGTGAAAAATCTATCACCCAGTGTAGTTCTGCCACCCAGTTACTCGTATCGCTGGCGTCGCTAGAAGAATGTGTTAGATCACACAGCTTCAAGGCGTAGCTCCGCCTCCTCTCTCGCCAATCACGTACGAGCTATCCACCGCTGGGATGCCAAGTGGCCGTTTCGGGCGAACAAACCTTTACTTCAATCGGTCTATAACACGGTTTTATACACAGGTCTTGTAACTCGGTAAGAAGCTCAATGGGAGGCCGTGACACCCTTATTGAAACCGTAACCAGGTGGCGTTGCAATCGAGGGATGTATGCACAGAGCCTACATTTTTGAACATCATCTCTCCCGCACCCACGGTCTTATGACATCCGTCGATCGCAGCGACCCTAATACGACTGATACGCCAAGAGGCCCACGTTGAAACTCATAGTTACAAGACCTCTATGGAATAACGTGGTCTATAAGCATATTCCTTCTGTAGTCGTCTGTAGCGACGCCAGCGACGCGAGTAACTGGGTGGCAAAACTACACTGGGTGACAGTATTCTCGCGTCAATCGAAAGCACGGGCATATTCCTTCTATAGTTGTCTGACAATGAGTTCGTTGCCAGAGTCTAGTATAAAAGTTATAACGATGCAATATTTTATTGATTCATTTTTTGGAAAAACAACGATCAATCGAACGTTCGAATAATATTATTTGTTTCAAACAAATGATTCCGAATCGATTGGCGTTTGAAAAACTCCAATTAGACAACATTTTTTAAAATTGCGGCTAACTTGACGCTCTTTTTTGTTTCGTTCGTTTCATAAAAAGGATGATCAAGCAAACGTTTTAATTAATTAAACAATCTTAAACAATCGACAAACAATCATTATAAATTAACAAAAAATGCAAAAGTTAAAATCGAGCGACTAATTTTATATACCTCTACTGATGAATCTGTCACTGTGCCAGAGACGAAACACACCTTCCTTTTCCGACCTTTACTCTATCTTACCGATCGAACCAGGACAAAGCGGACGAGCGCGACATTACCAATATTTACAATTACAGCTAAGCAACCCACACCAGAGAGCGTAGTTTTCTTCGAGGTTCATACACGCACACCGATCCGTGAACGAGCGGACGACAGTTCATTACCACGTAAGCTGTCAATTGTTGTGACTTTGGCAAACGACAAACGCGTCAACCGATGTTCTCGATGTGAATGAACGAATATCGGGACAGCTTGGCGTGATTTATATAGAACTTGGAGTGACTAGCATTGTGAAAATCTGCGTAATCTGGAGTTGAAGCGGCCGCAAAATATAGCTGCGCTTGTGAAATTCATCGTAGGCGTGTCAACATTCCAATTTCTATAATTTCATGATGGAAGACATGCAGGAAGAGGTTAGAAGCTTTTGTCATAATTAAGCGCCTCCCCGTTACAGCATTTCCTTTACTTTTAGACGCAATTTGTGGTGGATGACGTCAGTAAAATCATCAAAGAGGCCATTGAGGTGTCGATCGGTGGAGATGCATATCAACACAATAAAGTAAATCAGTGGACTTCACACGTCGTCGAAGGCTGCCTAGGAAATCTCACCAAGCTGCAAAAGCCCTACAAATACATAGGTGCGTAGAATAGTGGATAAAACGGAACAAGAGGCAACGGAGGTGAACATTTATGATCGTGATTGATGATTTCACATAAACGGCTGTATAAATCAGTAAATTTTTACTTCACAGTGACCTGTACTATAATGCAGAAAAATGGGGCAGGCCTCCACACGGCTAGTTCATGCTTCTGGGACAATGCCACCGATGGCAGTTGTACCGTGCGTTGGGAGAACAAAACCATGTACTGTATCGTTTCTGTATTTGGCTTGGCAATTTGATTTCTCTATGTGCTTCATATTTACATACATCTAGTCCATCGTGAATCAAATTGACATTTTTTCTTTTTCACCAAAAGATTGCTCAATGGTGTAATGGAAAGAATATCTTGTTAAACAGAATAGAAAGGCAGTGGAACGAGTAAAGCTACTTTGAGCAGCTGTTTTGTGTAAAATATGTATTCCTATATATTTTTTTATAATCAAAGTATAATTTTGAGAAGTGTTTGTCAAAAGCCTGGGCTTTGCAAGAACGGTTCATTGCAGATTGAATTTACCAAGTTTGGTCATAGAAGAGCTATCTTTTCATCAACTACGATCTAGAAACTTTTGTGTGTTTCTATGGATCAAAGGAGTAAGGGATAGAATTTGAAAGTCACGGAATGTACATCGAAGGTTAGCATGGTATTTGATTCTGCTCATTTATAGCTACAATTGATTCACGATCCAATCAATCGCACAGATTATGAAGATGAACATTTATTAAGTATTATACGATGACATGTACAATGTCTTTATAGCTTATCAATGGAAGGGTGCACAGTTTCTTCCATACATCGATACATTTATGCCTTTTTGGAGTACAATGTAGGTAGATGGTTAAAATTAAACGTAAAGTGCAGCTAGTTTAGCACTGCATTATATTTCACACCTTGTATTCTTTCAATATATAATTTAGGAACATAAATGATATTTCTATATCAACTCTACATTGTTGTCCTTGTTTCTATCACATGTACTCTATCGTTAATAAGCAATCGTTAAAATTGCTTTGAGTAATTAATACTGTTTCTTAAACAAATAGTCAAATGTTCCAACTCAATGCCGAAGGACGAAGCAGTCTTTGAATAATAACTTTTAACTTCTTTTTTAAAAAGCAACTGTAGAATCCAACTTTTGTCGGATGCCGACAGAATTTTAGGCCCCCGTATCAGGGTTATTGTCATTGATGTTAAAAAGAAATAAATAATTGGTGATTTTTGATTGTTCGTTGAAGATCTCTATGGATACACTCGAGGGTCGGACAAATCTAACAAATCGGGAAGAACTTCTTCGTCATCTGGCATTGTATCACCATCCAAAAGTACCATGTTGACATTCAAGTTGTCGCCGAATTCATCGTCAATATATATATCCTCCACAGTATTATCCGGTGTGTCCTACAATGGGATAGAAAAGAAATTATGCTATGGATCATGGATTTATTGGGTAAGTGCGCTTGAAACCTTGCCCAAGCTCTACAAAAGCTTATCTCTATATTATCGAAGGTAGAATTTTTGAAAAATGGCAATGTCAGTTGAACGAGATTAATATTAGATATCCGTTGATGTGTCAGATTTTTCTTCTCTCATATTCTGCCTTCGATAGTAACAAGGATAGCACGGTGTTGCCTGCGAAGGACAGAATAATCGAATTGGATGAATTTTTCAAATCCAGACAATCAGTAGCAGTTAATTAGAAAAATCTTGGATTTTATCCATGGAAATGGATAGCTCGTTTTGTTTTTACTTACCGCTTTTCGTATCGGCAACTTCCCCAATGATACGTTGCTCAAGTTTCTCAATTGACCAAGAGCAGCAGGAAGCGATCGTCTTCTTGCCAGAGCACTATTGCCATGGTTGCAAGAATTGCATACGCGGGTCTTGTCGTTGAATATCATTAGAGCAAAGCTAGTCTCGGAATCTTCTTTCTCTTCCTCCTCCGTATTGCCTTTATCTAGCTCGAATGGGACTAAATCCTCAGAGATGTTCAGAGACGTCCCAGGAGACTGTGATAATACATCCGTTTTGTCGTTCGGGTTTGTATCTGTACCGGAGCTGTCATTTTCGTTCAAACTCTCGATGATGGACTCGCAAACGACGTTCGACAATCTCGGTAGATCGAACGAATCCCGCTTTGTTTCATCACGGACTAGACTCCGCCGTGGACTCGTATAAGTCGCTGTATCGTAACAAATACTTTTTATGTCATCCGATTTATTATTGGCGGAGAAGAAACTTTTGTTTCCATCGACGGAGCGTTCGATGCTTCTTATTGCGCTTTTAGGTTCATCATGTTTCAATTCGTACAGTTCCTCAAAAACGGATTCTTGCGCACTGCTCGTGTTTAAATTTTGACCGATGCATTGTGGACTCTTGGACAACGGCGATGATTCTGTTGTTAATGATTCTGTAAGTGGAGCAGTGGTCGATTGTACAATATTGGTCGCTCGATCCAGAGCCTCTTTTAGGGCTTCTAACGATTCGTTGCCAGGTACAGTGCTAGCGGATATCGTGCGTGTTAAATCAATAGAATGCGAATCGAGGCTTATTTTGGAGTCATCGGCTAGTGCTTCGCCAACTGTGTAAGTCTCGTTACTTGCAACCGATTCGATTTTGTCGGTCGTACTCGGGTTTGTCAACGGTAGACTACGGGAGCCGAAGAATAGCGAATTGTTAACAGGGCTTCTGCGCATTTTCGATAGGCATATCATCTTCTCTTTCCTCCAGAGTGACGATTCGAAGAAACTTTGCGAATTGGAGTTTAAGACTTTTGGCTGAACGACAGCGTTCCTTATAGCCGAGGGTACATTTGAATATGGCGATTTTTGACTTTTGTGATTCGCCGATCTCGTGGTGTCCGCGGCGCTGTATTGACCCGAAGATTTGGTTTGTTTCAGCTCGAAACTTGGCTCGAAGCTGGTTTTGTGACTAGCCGGCTTATGAGGCGAGCAGTCTTTGCTTCTCACTTGCGTCGGCATTTGACATTTCGTATTTCCGTTTTTGTCGAGTGACGAACATTGTGAAGAATCGCTACCGTAAAAAAAATTCTGTCTCTTATTAGCCAGAACCCGTTGCAAGTTTTTGATATTCATTCGTGGGTTATTGTACTGTGATTCGTCGTCGGCGGAATCGACCGAATAAGTCGCGTCAGTTGGTGCCATCGAAATTGTTTTTTGGGGCGGCACCTTTTTCTGGGTTTCACTTGCTGTGGAATATTTTTGGTCGGAGCACGATGGTTTTTCATTAGCGAGAGGCTCCTTTACATTTTTAGGGATGTCTTCGAAAACCTCGATGTTTGCAGTGTCATTGCGATTGAATGACGGAGGGTCTCCCGACTCCGACCGTTTGGGTACTTTGACGAAATTCAGATCGAGAAAACGAGACGAATATTCACGCTTCTCGATGTTTTTTCTACTGGCATAACGATTTGGTGTTTCCGCGGATGTGCATATTTTGCCCACCGGAGAATTACTGCTGGGCGTTGTGGAAACCGGCGCGGAGCTGAACACGCCTTTCGGTGAACAGTTATTCTTGTTGGTCGATCGTTCTATGTAAAGTGGTTCAGCGTCCTCGTACTGTATCTATAATCAGGACATAACTCGGTTAACGATAAGAGCCTCGCCTTGTACCTCGTTGGAAAGCCTCTCCCTTGTACCAGAATTCAAACGAACCTCGAGGGTTTGCAAAAAACGTCGCATTCTACCGATGTCGAGGGTTCTCTTGGAAACATCCAACTGTAGTCCAGCATCCAGCAGATTGTTCAGCAACGGTGGGAATTTGTAAAGATCCGTAATGACGCCCCGTTCCCACTGAATGTATTGTCTCTCAACCTCCGACTTATTTAGACCATTCCATGGTACGTTCACTGCGGACGTACATCAAGTTCCGGTGATTACGTCTACATAATTGTATTTTCTTTCCACGCTATGAGGAAACATTTTTTTCTATTCGTACTTACTGGTACACATCTCCCACATGAGTAGCGTCAGGCCATACACATCGGTCGCCTTTGACGGATCTTGTCCTGCAAAGATCTCGGGTGCTTGCCATCGGAATATCTCGAGCCTCAATCGGTCCTCTGACTCGCGCGTTATCTTGGGCTACAAAATCCAATAGTAAAATACAACACATCTTATCAGTTGATGCCAATCGTGGGCGTGAGCCATAGAACAGGCAAACGCGGACGCGGATCGAAGGACTCGTTCCCAGTTTCAGGGTGATCGGCCTCGGTGAATTCATCGATTGTGCGAAAGGCTCGTTCTAGAACGAACAAAGGAAACAAAGCGATTCGGGAAATAATTTCCGGTCGTGCGATACGTGTGCGTACGCGTCATTCAACCGAGACTGACTCTAGCGAAATTATAAATTGTAGGCGGAGGCAGTTCGCAGGGCATTAAACAGCGAATGCGATTTTTGGTATTCTCATTAACGCGAGGAATCACGATTCATCGATTTCCAGGAATTGGCATTTACTGGCTTTGAATACACCGTAATTGGGATCACTTTCCCTTTGTCACGAGCGACTTGGTGACCGTCCAATGTCTCAACCTTCGTGGCAGACGACGTGGGCACGCGACCGGCTCTACTTTCTCCGTGCTATAGGAAGTCACGCTTCGTCCACGAAGGCGCAGAATGAATTACGAATCGTGTAGCGATATTTCCTCCCAAATATGTCGGGAAAATGTGCGAGAGGCATTTCCGCGGTATTACTCGTATTTGCATCTCCGTTCTGCACCAATAATACTCGTACTTACGTTCTTGAGAGAACTAGCTAGTTCCCATCCACCGAGTTTTACGGTACCGCACGTAGCTAAAAAAACGCAGTGGGAGCTTATAGCACCGTGCACGTAACCGCGCATGTGAGCGTGCTTTAGAGCACCGGCGAGATTTCCGGCGCACTTTGCTATACCCTGAACGGACACGCGTTCACCCTGCTCGTGAATGAAATTGTATAGCGTGCAATCGATCGGTTCGAATATTGCAACGAGACCATGATCGTCGGTATGCGTTGTCGCCATTAGCAGTAGGACGTTTGGGTGCCGTATTTCCCTGCAAAATAAATTATTGTCATCATTCGTGGTGCTGCATTCGAAGAAGATCCTTATATCGATCGATTGCTCTACTAACGTTAGAACTTCGAGATCTGCTTTGACGGCATTTTGACAATCGGGATGAGTGTGTCTTCTCAATGAAACTCTCGTATTTTGCCATTCGGCATATATGACTTCCATGTATCTATCTTCTGTCCCTGCAACACAACCGATCTCGAATATATCCGAGGCACGAACGTGAGGAACACCTGGAATCGGAGTCTTCTCTCTTTTGTCGGTTTTCTTTTTTTTGTCGTTGTCGTAATTTTTTTTAATAAAAAGTTCCAGGCGTTGCTTGTCTGGGCTGTTTGGTGGCATAGCGCAGCCTGATTCATTTGGATCTCGGCGTCGATCGATAAACGCCTGTATGGCGTTTCTGTAGGCCTCACTGAAAGAAAAACATTGTTTATTCGTACATCGATCGTTATTCATTAATATCCCATTACCTTGCGTCAATCGACGGTTTTAATAGAATTGTCGCTGATGCGCATAGCGTTTTCTTTCGCGGGACCATATTCGAAGTCGTCGAACTTAAAATATAGTTTAGATCGGGGATAAAATAATCTTGAAAAATAGAGCGACGATAACTCTTTCCACGTCGGTTATGCAAATTTCTTACCGACCCTCCAGTCAGGTGACAAGAAGGTTATACCGGTAAATAAACAACGCGGAACGTACTTCCGCGTAGTCATGTGTGTCTCTGACTTTGTTCCGTCTTCCGTATCGTTACGTATAACTGTTCGTCAGAACTTGTACCACTACGAATTGTTAAAACAACCGTAAGCCGAGCTGTCCGGCATCCAGCCAAATGCTAAAGTGTCAATGTTGATAGAGATTCACGCGGATGCTGAATAGTTAGTTCGAACGATCCCGCTGATGGGGGCGGTACCGTCTAGTGGGCAGCAGTAGCTATCTTATTTTCGCGCGGTGATGTAAATGCATGCATCGGTAAGTACAAACTTGTTCCATTCATCATATTTAATAGTTTTAACTATATTGACTGTACGTATTAATACGTGCTGCTCGCTGCGAATCCCTCACTTACTTATTTAGCCCGCTGATTTTGGGCGTCAAGCTTCGTCGATTACGATCACGCTGAACAATATCCCTGAAAAAAAATAAAAGAGGCTTTGTAACAATAGGTGACTGCTGGCATTTCCTCGTACGGTTGAATATATAGACCCTTCAATAATATAATGAAATCTCATGGCATTGCGGCCCCTGATATATCTGGGCGAGTTCACGGCTCGGGTCATTCGGAAGTTGCCGCTTCGAATACATTCTACAGATAATAATAATAATGACAAATAAACTAGGAGCTCTCTGTCCACGCAGACTTCCGGTCAGCTCTGTAACGTAATATCCGGTGTGTTATTAAGATCTGCCACTGGCGGCGCTACTGCAGCGCGTACTACATTTTTGCATCGGTATTCCGAGCGCCAGGACGAAAGAATCGCGTTGAAGATTCTACATTCGTGTTGCAGACAAACAAGGTCAGTAAAAGAAAAGAAAAAAAAAACATGTAGACCGGGAGTTAAGATTCACGTAACAATATCTGTCGGGCGATCTTCCCGTCGCGTCGACATAATAAATCGTAATTAGTCTGCTTAGAAAGCGTGGAACGAGAACTCTGGGCTCGTTTTCATGAGCTATTGTTTAACAAACACCGCCATCTTGTGTCGAAATTATACACTGCACGCGACACGAAGATGTCGTTGAATCTCTTATTTACATAATTTATGCACTTTATCTGATCACATTTCATGGACAAAGTTTGAATTTCTGGACATGAGAGTTGCCAAACTATTATCGAACGACTAGTAGTGGTAGTGTAGTATTTGCCCCTAAAAATGATGTGTACATTGAGAATATTCGGGGTATGTAAGCGGAGCGTGACGGTGTTAAGAGATTTCACGGGACTTTTGAGTGAGTAGTAAAAAGATCGATTCGAGTAAAAGTTTGATTAACGGCAATGTCCGCGCTCCGGGTATTCTGGTACTGACGTTACGGCCGGCAAGATTATCGAGCGTGACGATATTGTTCCAAATCTTTCGAACTCGCTATTCTCACGGTAGCTTGTTATTCTTTCGTTCGGGCGCAATTATAACCATCGTCTCGTCCAAGGCGGTGAAACTCGCTCTTTTAATGAGAAAAATATGGACCACTGATTTTGTAATCTGGGCCAAATGGTCAGATAGTTACTACGACGCCAACATTGCCTTCCCTCTCTCTTCTAATGTATATGCGATGTACACAAACACCTGCGCACACACGTATACATATAGAGTGAGTGATAATAAGCGTGGAAGTATTTCGCATGAGAGACTGTCTCAATTAACATTGATCGGAGACGGATTGTCGTGTAATTAAAACTCTCGTGGGCCTTTGACTACAGAACGAGGTGCACGGCAAGCCGAGCGTGGACTCTCTAGTTTCCATCCCACGTGATGTCCCAGAAGATCATCAACTCGTAAAAGGAGAAATACCGTAAGTTTCCCGTAACTAATTTTGTTGGAGCGCATGAAGAATTGTGCGTCTACGAATTCGCGAATAACAAGAGCGGCCATGCTAGGATTTTTACAATGGAAGGATCGATGAGTCGTACGTATACATCATCGTCGCTCGTACTAAAGTAAATAACTATTTTTTTTCAGAAATTTTTGGCATTCTCGACCGTATCGACAATTTTGGTAGAGCCAACGATTGCCGATGCACCGTACGAAGGGAATACCACGAATCACATCTTCTACCTGTGTATTAAGTTAATCCCGTCAGATTAAAGCCCGTAATGACAATAAGCCGGGCGAACCTTAACGTTCACTTTTACTGGACACTCCTGCCGGATACTATTTGTCACCGTTCCCCTTTTAACCAGGGACTTCGATACTCGAGTTTTCGACCCAGGTATAAAACTGAAACTGTAAATGACTTACCGAAGACAAAAATTCATTTTTAACTAAAATAAAAATAAATGAATTTTAAACTCGCTTCTATGAAAGAATGATCGATCGCGACTGAGGCTTTCGACAACGACAGATCAAGACGCGTTTTATCTGACGACGTATCAATAGAGATAACGAGTCAAAGGGGACTCTGGTTCCCGCGTTTCTCTTGCTACATTCTACATATTTATACGCGTGACGTATTTGCCTCATTTTTTCTCTTGTTTTGTCGCCGAGCCGAAGTGATATAAGCAGTATTTAAAATGATGTACCAACGTGTAATACATTAATACTTCCGACTACCTGAGTACGTACGAGACTAGTTGTGGACGGAGGTCGCGTGCGAGTTTCGAGCACGATGCTCGAGAGGCGACGTACCTTCTCTACCTGTAATAATCGCATAATCACTCGTCGTTCCAAAGTTTCGTCGCTCCGAGTATTCCTCGTCGCTCGTGATAAGAAAAAAATGCGTCACGCTCGAGAGACAATTATTCAAAGCACGGCCTGTTCACACGCGCGGTTTCACTCTTGCGATAAGTCAAATACCGATTTACCAAAGTGTCTCGGGCAACCAGTAAATCTACAGCATTTTTTTTTAATAGCGTTTGGTCGAATAATGTTTGTTTTTGGAGCACATGATAGATCTTATAATAACGGGATTATAGCTTGACGCGTTACTCGACGTAAAATTTGTATTAGATTCGAAAATTTGGATACTTAGTTAATAGTCGTGAAATATTTGTCATAACACTTACTTTCTCAGCCACTTCAACACCCCCATCACTCCCATGATACATGTAGCACAGCGATATATGAGACCGATATAAGTTTTAAGCACGTATTTGAATAGAGTCAGCGGATATAAAATATAAAATTGCCAGGACGAAAGAACAGCAACGCGCTTCACAATTTCCCGACTGGCAATGATACCGGCTCGTTTCCTCGTGGTCTTGCGACCCACCGCTCCTCGGTTTGCTCGGTTCTCCGATGATCCCCCACTTTCCCCCGGTTCACAAACGCTACTGCGATTCTCTTCGAGCATTTCCATTCAGCGATCCCTTCACTCGACCCTCCTTTTATTACTTCGTTCGTTTCAACTTTTGAGCACGGAACAAAATTACTCTCTTTTGTCTATGGTTAGTTTTCAGTTCGGGAGAATAAAATCATGAAAGTTATTCGCGTATCGTCGTTTACAAAAGAGGAGAGTAACTGTTTGTGTCGTTGACAGAGTTTAGGCTTTTGACCGGAGTTCTGACCTCGGTTCAACCTTCGTGAATCTCACACCGGATCCCGTCGATCAACGGGGCAACGGAGAGAACTTTGGCGCAAGAATTTGAAACCTCTCTTTCTGAATTAATCTCCGGCGTTTTATCGCAAATTCTTGTCTCCATTCTCCTTAACATTGACGAAATGGTTTTCAGTGGCGGCGTGTTTCATCGTCGAGAAGGAGTAGGAATCAGCGCAACGAGTTATAATAAACAGTAATTACAGCAATTGAAATCCACGGTTGAGAGATAACACTGGTCCACCGACTGTCTCTCGCAAGCACGTACAGTCTCCTGTTCTGTTACCGGTTCAGGGACGTAGGATTCGAGAATTCAATGAAATGAGAAAGAATTTTCTAACGTCTCGAGTATTTATTGTATCTTATTCGTTGGTGAAATATTTACTTAAGTATAATCTTTGGAAACGAATGCATCGGGATATAAATCATGCTGAAGAAGCAATAGATGGTATTTGCGCGTTATATCTCTGAGTTTGTCGATAGATCATTGCTCTTTTATCGTTCACGGTGCTTTCATCTCTTGCTTGACGCAATACCTGAAAGCTTCCCAGCCTTCGCCCCTTGGTTGTGACTGTAACGATTAATGGGTATGTGAAAGTTTGTCGTACTGGTAAGTTCTGGCGTTAAAAGTAAAGCCGCGGTAAGTGAAGCCTGGCGCGAGCAACCAGGCATACACTAGTGTAGCTGGGCTCACCATGCGGTCGTCTCCGAGGGGCCCACGATTCTTACCTTGAAGCCCCTATGTAGTCTGTCTTTCATAATTGCGATGAACTCTTTGTAAGACAATAGGCCATCTCCGTCGGTATCGAATAGCGCAAAGACCGTATCAATAATGTGTGCTGCCAAAGATGTTCCGGTGCAGATTTTAACGGCTCGTGAAAACTCGTCTAAAATTTGTTTATGTATTATGTAGGTGTGGAGCATAGAGAACGATGGAGAGGGTAGAGAGCAAAATGGTGATTTGCAGAACACATTAAAAGTACGAGAAGATGGTTCGATGATGGGATTTTTGTCTACCTTTGGATATTGGATGATCGGCGAGGGTGTACATTCTCATAGCTATCGAGAAGTCATCAAGATTGTTCAAAAATTGATAGAACACTCGGAACTCATCGAAGCCGATATCTACTTGGCGATCCGAGCGATCCAGTATCCTCTCCAAGTACTTGTCGTACCTGCGACGAGTTCCAAATGAAGAGCGATCTATCGCCTTCTGGAAATTCCCCGATAAACTATTTGTGTGTACTCACTCATCCATATCGAGATACGTATATCTAAGCAGTATCTTGGCAAAGTCGAGTTCGGAAATGGTGTCGTGACCTTTGCTAAATTCGTGAAATTCCAATTCTAGAACCTCGTGCTGTAGATTTTCCATAAATTGTCTAAATCCGTCGTATCTGAGTTCCTGGGTACCATCCTTGCCAAAAAAGTGGGTCATCAGCGTAGTGTCTACCGAGTGTCTGCGTTGGAGACCCTGATAGAATCGTCGCGTTTAATTTCACTTAGTCCATTTTGTGTTCAAGAGAAATTCTGAACCCACCTGATCATCGCCAAATTCCTGATGTCCATTGTCCTGGGGTCTTTTCGTGTTTGACAAAGTGGTCAAGTCGGTTCTCGTATCCATCCCATGGCGTCCTCTCCACGCGTGGCTGAAAATGTTCTCCATCTGCGGCATAAATTGATTTGCAATTACGACCTTGCGATGTTGCTATTTTATAGAGATTCGTTCACACATTATTTAAAAGAGAGAGAGAGAGAGAGAGTAAATGCTGGGAGTACAGCGGCTCGTTGAAGATCATGGAAAAGAGAGATAGAGTTAGTAGGCTGAAAGAATTTTATATCTGGCAGATGCGAGTCATAGTGATGTTTCGATGATGGCCTGGGTGTGTGCGAGTATATGCGTCCCTGAGGAAACTTACGTAAGAATTGGAGATGATGGCTTTCGTCTCGGGTACATGGACTTCTCGAAGCTTCGCTTTGGATGCGAGAGCCTCTTCGCTCGGCGCGACAAGAGAACGTAGCTAATTCACCAAAGTGATCGAAAATATAATTAAACCCCGATTCTATGAGCAATGTAAATCTTCAAACAGAACTCAAAAGCATATACGCCGAACAAAAAGTAAAACCGTGCGAACGAAAAACATGTGGATTAAAGTCGAAAGTATGGAGTTAAGTTAAGGTCGTAATTCGAGGGAGATTAAATATTAGAAGAACTCGACGATAGTTGAACACGCGGTTTTGTTAATAGAATGAATTACAATTAAAATGCTGAAGCGCGATACCGAAGATTGTTAGAAATTAGCGGCAACCCGATCGCAAGGGGAGTGTCCCTTCGATCCTCGTCGCAATACATATGCACAAGCGTTTTTCACGGCTTTTCTCTGTGACAAACTCACGGCTCGAGTGGTCCACTCATCCAATTCTCGGTCTTTCAGGCTACCCCCGAACAGTCTTCGAATCTGTGAAAATTTATTCATGCACAGGAGATAAAGGATTCGTGTTTCCCAGACTGTAGCGATAACATTCCCCGACGAATTCCCTGTTGATACTGGTATTCGACTTTCTGCAGTAGTCAGGAATCACCTTTTCGTTCTGTTCTCTCGAGTGCGATTATATCCCCAGCTTTTATCGAAATAATAATTATGTTTACTATTTTTTAACATCAATCTTACCACGAGAAACTCGTTTTTGTCGACTCTCTCGTTTCCGTCCGTGTCAAACATGTTGAAGGCAATTCGGAAGCCCGTTTGCGGTTCTGCAATGAGGTAACAAGTCCGCTGTTCGCGAGATTAGAAATTTCGCAGATGTTGTCGGGTGTGCTTGATTAACGAGCGATTCACGATAGTTGTGTGATCCGCATAGACTCGAGTGTGTGCCCGGTTAGTTAGGCGAATGAGCAAAAAACAAATAATAGCGATTTTTTGCGAGCGGCAGGGTGAATAACATTCCTCTCCAAGAAGGTGTCTCGGTAAATTAACGAAGCCCGCGGAAATGTCATAACTCTCGTCGCGTTAATCGAGAGGTCGGCATCCGCGGGAATTTATACAGCGTGCGTGCGTGCGCTTCAATTTGCATACTAAATTGGCGAGCAAGATTGTGTGAAGAACTCACTCGTGAGGATGGACAGTAGAAACAGGTACTCCGTGTAAGAAAGTACTCCTAGAAAAGAAAAAGAGAACAAATCATCAACTTTATAGGTTTGGCTAACACAAAAATCTTTGCAAAGTATCGAATCGAGGATCGATAGTCGGAGAGCCAAGATTCAAACGATCGAATGGTATTAATGATGATTAATCGATCAAATTCGGAGACTATCGAGCATCGAAAAAATCGGTTACATATGGATGGAACGTATCTTCGAACGATTGTTCAAATTTGTCACGCTTCACAAGGCCCGAAACATTCGAGAATGAGAGATAAACCGTTGGCAATCCGACAAATCGAGCGAGCAGAGAAATTCCAATAACTCAGAATTTAACATAAGCTGAGTTGGTAGCGTTGAAAAGCTGGTGTCGACATGCTCATCCCAAACTTCGTCCTAATATTCACCTTTGTCCCGTAAGTTTCGAAACATGTGTGAACCTCCATGGCGAAGCGAGGGCGTCGCGTTTTTCATCACCTCGAGCTCCTTATCCGATAGTATGCGCCTCTTGTGCCTCGCTGAAAGCAGAAACATGGCATCATTGAAAGAAGAGGTCTCGTTTTCCGTTCTCACTCGTCCCCCGTAACTTATTTACTAAGGCAACGTTTGGATGTACCGATGCGCAGCATCAAAGGGTGCGAGAAGAACCCGACGACAGGTCACTTTGATACGCAAATAACTCTGCGGGATGACGAGGCTCGGACGGATCGACCATTATTTGATAGTTTAATGATACATCGGTGTTTCAATTTTTAAACTTACGTCTAGGTTCGGATTCGATGACACTGTCCAAGAAATCTTGAGGCGTCATGTACAACTGACCATCGTACTCGACAGAGGCGAATTTGATAAATCGTCTCTCTCGCGTAGTCAATCTCACAGCTTTCTGAAGATCATCTTCGCGTTGCTGAAAAATGCAATTATTCATCATAGTTATTATATTTATGTATGTCTGCATAGTATATTCAAAATAGATTTCCACAGCTGCTTGCGGTATTTCTGATAAAAGTAGGTTTGTACGAATATATGTATATTTGCTTGAGATAATACGGTCGAGGAGCTCATCTCGAGATTCTTATAGCAGTGAGACCACTGTATAGATATTGATCCATGAGAATAATTGTGGTGGTATGCGATGGGATAATTGCAGGCAGATGGTTATCGATATTAAGATGATACCTTCATAATTCCAACATGACTGATTGTTAAATTCCTCATAAAGTAGTCTGTTCCCACTCCGCAAGGGGGGGTAGGTAGGTTAAATGCCTGAGTAAGAGACCAACGATTGTTATGTCAGTAATGAATGTGCATCGGAAGAAGCCACTAGCCAAGACAAATAATCGACTCTTTGGTAGAAGCACGCACGATCACGGTAACTAAACCATCCATGTATGCAGTCTTACGTTGGCTTTTCGCCAGCCAGCGTGAAAAATAGTAATTTATTGGAAGTCTCTGTCTCAAATGTACACACATGACTTCCGCTGTTCATTGTTTCTAACCTCATTCCAAGTCCAATAAACTTCCTTGACAATTATTATCGTTCACTTAGATACTTCGGGAAATTCGTATATTGAACAAACTTGACTCGCCAGTTTTTCTTGCCACAGGTTCTTGCGGTTCGAACAAAATACAGAGAAGCCATCTTTTAGTTTCTTTAGAGGGTAATTTCTGTTGACCGAGGACTAGACTGGCAAGGGAGAGGAACCGAAGCAGCTTTTCACGCACGCATAACATACACTCGTATATACACGCGGGTGAGTCTCGTTGAACAAACACATAGCGCTAGATAGGGAATGCGAAGTAGATACATGCACGAATTGGAAAACATTCAGAGTCGACGAGAGGAAGACTTTTCTGTACGAAGTCGTAAAGGAAGAATCGCCCACTCGTGAGACGTATCTCCTCGGGCTCTCCGACGCGTTTTACGAGCTCACGAAATGAGAAAGAGAAAACAAAAGCTCGGTGAATAAAGAGAGCGTGTATGCGAGCGAAAGTCATTTCTGCAAGACTCGCGTGCATGTACGACAAGTCACGAGACTCGGTCTGTTTATCTCGCGTGTAAAATAAACCCACACGTTATTTTTGTCCAAATTTTTTTGGACATTGCGCCCTTTCCCGCGCAGTAGAAAAGGGAACGATAAAGCCCGTAGATGGCTCATCGATCGTAAATCAAAATTGGGTGAGTTGGGTGGGTCGCGAATCTGACACGAGCTTCGTAATTCCTCCACTATTTGACAGTGGCGTCGTAATTCAAAATGGCGTAGTGGGATTATCGATGGAGCTTTGGTGAGTTTTTTTACATTGGAGTTTGACAAATTTTCCGCAATATTTCGAATATCCGTTGCAGCTCGACACACTCTATATAGTTTCTATATACCTTGGTTCATCTAGCGTGCGAGTAAACTCGTTTCGCGGACGTGCGTGGATAAAGTTGTCGCGAATGTTCGAGAACGTTCCCGAAGTGTTTTGTTTCACTTCGCGATCTTTCCTGTTGCGATAGTTTACATGCACGCGCGTTACGTGCGATGATCGATGCGGTAGTCCGTTCTGATCGATTTCGATACGGAAAATATTCATACCAGTTTGTACAAGCACGACGTCTCGTGAGACGGGTTAAAGAAGTGAGGCAATTACCGCGAGTGGCCGCGTTATCCAAGATAGTTCGGTGCAACCATAGGAAGAGGGTCTAATTTATGCATCGTGATCGTCCATGCCGCATCCCGCAGCTGCCACTCGGACGTCGGATGGTTTCATTCTACAACCTTTGAATCGTGGCCTGTGTAGTTAGTTCCAAGAGAAAAGGACGCAAGGACGCTCGTGGCAGGCGAATTGGACGTGTGAGTACTTACGTAGGCGATAAAACACGGCGTTCGTATATGGGGCATTCTTCGTCATGTCGGCCATTTTGTTTTCTCAAATTTCTCAAATATTTCCTATGCATTGACAATATTCGTACCACTGTCGTTATTACCGAACACTTTTAATTGGCGACGAATGCTCACGATCGAATCTGTCTTTTTCTCAATATCGAACAAAATAAAATTTACAAAATTGTTTACAGATACCGGAGAGAAAGTTAAAATTGGATTTCATTAAAAAGGGAGAACGCCTCGTGGATCGGCCGCGGTAAAGCGGTAATGAGAAGCGATGGAGCAAACCGCTTGCGATTTTTCACAAATGCAATGAAAACAAATCGACGCTGTTCGCGTCCTCGCTAATTGACATACGATTAATTTATCGCGATGGTTGGTCGCATAGTTTCGCTATACATAACGCGGTCAAGGCGTTCCTCGTGCGTCTAATAAATTTCTTAGTTTTGATCGATGGCACGCCTCGTACCACGAGTTTTAGTATACGAAAACTCTGCCGTGGAAAATATGGAGGTCATGCATTCATGTATCATGCCCCGGACAAACGAGTCCGATGGCATTTCGCCGCGGGACGGCGCAATATTTTCTCTCGTAGTCCCGATGCGACGTCATAAATATCGGACGCGATCTTGAACTCGTGGGCGTGTACGAACGAGATTTCGTAATTTTTCCCACAAAAAAATGTATTTCTCGATCGTCGCGATGTTGTTGACGTTTACGGATAATACATTTAACACAGATGAATGATAAGTCGCCTCTCGATCCGACAAATCCCTCGTTCAACGAGTCAACTATTTCGCGAGACTCCCACGGTTATCGTCAACGAATAAAATAATAACGCCACTGTCATACGAATTTCTTTATTCAAGATTTTCTTGCCAACGTCGACATTGAATTTTTTCTTACCTTTCTTTTTTTTTTTTTTTTTCAACGGGTTTAATATTCCATTAGTAGCCACGGGAAGCTCGTTTTTAGGATTAAAAAGACGGGCTCTCGTACATACGTGCGTTAGCCTTTGATAATTTATGAGGTACGAAGTGTCGTTAGGATTAATCCTCGAACCCGTATAATTCCCTAAAAAATTAAACGCAAGCCAGCCGGTCGATGTTGGACAAAAATTGTCCAAGCGACCGGAAGTATCTCGAGGTGTTAGGATTTTTGTTGTTCCTACTGATTTCTGGTTCGTTTTACAGGCGATAAGAAAAAAGAAAGAAAAGACATGTAAAAAAAAAAACGAAATCAGGCACAAGAAAATTGCCCCGAGGCGCTGGGCTCGATTTCATGGAAATTTTGTTCGTTCAATATTCCGTTCACTCCTGATATACGCCGGCACATCCTCGCTCGCGTGTCAGACCGATCACATCGATTCCGAGAGCCACGTTGCACTCTCAACGTGTAATAATGTGCACCATACGTAGTACGGCATGATAATGACAGGTGTGAAGAAACATTATGCAAACCACGACTCCCTCTCATTACAGTAGCTTATATATTACTTTTTCTCACCCTCTGCTCCCCCTTTTTTTTTTAATCTCGCACGCGGTCATATCGAAGACGAGAAGAAGAGGAGGAGGAGGAGGAGGAGGCAACGGTCCTCGTACTCGTTCTTGTCGGCTTTTCCGTCCTAATGACAACGTTGTTGTAAAAAAAACAAATGGATCCAACAATGTTAGTTGCCGTATTGCATTTGAAAGGTATTATAAATGTTGCGTACGCGCAACATTTTTATACAAATATTTATTAATTCAGCGATGCCCGATTCGCCTTAACCGGGCAATTATCTCCCCGTGGGCATTTTTCGCGAGTCCCCTGGCTTCTTTCTGGGGGTCGTTCCTTCTCTTTTTTTTTCTCTCACGGCAATCTTCATGCCTGTCCGTCGTCACGTATAATAACGAGCTTGTACAAACGTGTGAATTCGAATTTGAATAATGAGATGCGTGAAGTGTTAATATTCGAGCATCGAAGATAATCTATGTTCGCAGGCGTCGGTGTCTGGGTTGAATTCACGGGCCACTTGGTATAATTCCAATCTCGTCCGAGGCCTCGACTCTCTATAAACTATGTACATGCGTGATGTATAAACTATAAATGCATACGACTCTCGTTGCGTCGTGCGAACCAGTGACGGTGAGTGAAAGAGAGGGAAGGAGGGAGAGGAGACGATAGGATCGCTTGGATGTATGGACTAAGCGACCGGGGACCGACCGACCGATCGACCGACACTGCGATTCACGCTCGTACTATATACTTACGGAAAATCCATCCAACTCGACGATGCGCGAAAGAGAGAGATTTTGTACATCTCACCGCGTCATCCAGTTTCTCCCTCCCGGGCCGGTATTTTGCTTCTGCGGCAGCCGATTACCCGCTCGAGAAATTGAAATCAGATAACAGTGCTCCAAGCCCATCGCACCGAACCCGGCAATTGCGTTCTCTCGCATTTGCATTGGAATTACCCGAGAACGATGGACCTCGTGCTTTCTCTCCGTCTCTCTCTCTCTCGCTGGGTTCGTTGAGGGAGGACGTGTTTCATATCGTGTCCGCGCTAAACTGCTTCGTATCGGAACCTATTGGTGTGGTGCCGGGTAAAAAGTGAAGGAAAGACTTCCTTGGCGTGCGGCGAGTGCTCTGCCGAGATACGTTTTGTGCAGCCGATCGCCCTGCGGCGTTATACGTCAGTTTCGGCGTCGTGTGTTGCGCTTACAGGAAAGTGCAAATCATCGCCATACCTGATATCGCGTGATATCTAGTTACCCGAAGGTGGCACCGAGGAACAGTGCGAAGTGGCGCGCCTTGATAGGACTCTCTTTGTCGCCAAGTCGTTTGCCGTAGATCTCTGCCGGGCGTCGATAATTGCTACTTAATCCGCGGATCTGCCAGATGGCAGTATCGCGGCGCCTAGCACGCACGCGAAATTAGCCTGTATCGACATTGTCCGATTTGCCTCCCACCACATCGGCATAGTGCCGGTGTACGACGTCTATTGGGATTGTGACAGCTGAGCACCCGAAACTGCTTATTTTCACCGGCTGTTTCCGCGCACTCTGTATATACTATTACTCACAACTTTTGTTATCACTCTATATACTATTTGTCCACGCTTTTTGCACTACTTTACATTCTACTACTTACGTTATTTACACATATTTTATCTATTACCGTACCGCTTTATTTATTTATTTTATTAATTCAATTATTTTTAACTCGCTTCTTATCTATTATTGACTACGCTATCTGCATTATTTTACCCTTTTACGGCTTACTTTATCTATTCGTATTTTATCTACTATCGACCGTTTTATTGATTTACCACTTAGTCCATTCATCTTTTATCTAGTATCGTTATCTAGTTATCTAGTATTCGTATTTTATCTACTATCGACCGCTTTATTGACTTACTACTTAGTCCATTCATCTTTTACCTAGTATAGTCATCTAGTTATCTAGTTCATCTATTAATTTAATTATTTATTAACTCGCTCTTATCTATTATTGACCACGCTATCTGCATTATTTTACCTTTTTACGGCTTATTTTATCTATTCGTATTTTATCTACTATCGACCGTTTTATTGATTTACTACTTAGTCCATTCATCTTTTATCTAGTATCGACCGGCTTTTATCTATCGACCGCCTTTCATCTATCGACCGCCTTGCTTATCAACATTATCTACTCATATTTTACTTATTTCTTTCTCTTATTTGTTATTTTATTTATTTTGATTTATTTATTTATTTATTTATTTATTCACTTTTTACCTATTACCGTCCGCCTTTTATCTCTTAACGTACCGCCTTTTTACTAGTGGCCGCCATATTTATTTATTGTACTTACTCGCACTTTTTATATATTTATTTACCTTTTACCTCTTCATATTTTTATGTGCTACCGACAGCGTATTGAGTGACTTACTACTTACTTTATTTATTTATTTATATTTTATCTATCTATTCATATTCACTTTACCTATTTACTCGTATGTATTTATTATCGACCACTCTATCTGGTCTATCTGTCCGCTCCTCTTTATTTTTATTTCTATATTGTGTCTTATCTATTTATTTATTGTATTTATCTTATTGGGAAATTATGTGAGGGCTGCACGCAGGGTACGGTACTCGCGCGTTAGTCGAGACGTGGCAACGGTAGTATCTGTGAGGGTCGGCTTTTGCAAATTTTTACTTTCGGCTCGAGTGGTGCCACGACGAGATGGCGGCTCGAGAGGCGGGCAGTTCCGGCCATCCCTTTTCACCTGGGCGGCGGGACAGCGTCGACTCAGACTCTGAGGCGTATAGAGAAGCGTCGGACTCGCCGGTGTCGCCACTAACACCCGGGCTGTTGGAGGGCGAAGTGCAAAGGCCAAGAAGCCGCACGGCGTCGCCGCCTGGCGCGATTTTCACGCGTGATGTGCCCTATCGGCCGGAGGACCTGCCGGCGATCCTGAACTCACTATCTGATTCTAAGGCGGTAATTACGGCAGTGCTTTTGTCAAATAGGGTGTCGATTGACAATCGTAAACAGGTCGACAAGGCGTTAAACCACTACCACGATGCCTTCCACGCGATGGCGACGGCGTACGTGCAGGTATACACCAAACTTCAGACGATCTCGACGTGCGAGGCACTCTTCAAGGCCAACGCCAATATCGCGGGGCCAGGGAGTGCGGAGGCGACGCGCAGTCAACCTGGATGCTCAACGTACGCGTCTGCTGCTGCTGGTCGGAGCGATAGAGTCCACCTGGCCCGCAGAGCCCCTCTTGCGATCCCGAAAACATCAAACCGGGTAATCATTGAGCCCAAAGCGTCTGAGGCGGCAAGGCTTAATAGTGTCGAAGCGACGAAGCGCGCGTTAACCGGATCTGTAAATCCGGCGGCGCTGGGGATCAAGATATCGCGCGTATCGTCGGTTAGGAATAATGGCGTTCGGCTGCAGGCCAGCATGGGGGACTTGGAGAAACTGAAGGAGCTTGGCACGCTTCGGGAGGCGGGACTGGTCGTGAAGGACGACATCCGGCTGAACCCGCGACTCATCCTTAGGGATGTACCGGCCGACATGACCAAAGAGGCTATTTTGACAAACCTGACGGACATTAATCTGCTGGGCGCCCGGGCTGCGGACGTCAAGGTCGTTTATTTGTACCCGGCGCGCGGGCGGCGCTTTACTCGTTGCGTCATCGAGACGACGGCGGCCATCCGCAAACGGCTTTTGGACATGCCCGAAGTGTCCTTGGGGTGGAACTCGACGAGGATTGCGGACCACATCAAGGTACTGCAATGCTTCAGATGCCTCAATTTCGGCCATATGGCGGGCGATTGCGCCAAGGAGGTGCATTGTGGAAAATGTGCTGGGGGACATGAGACGAGGGACTGCCCGGCTGCCGATGCGCCTCCCGCGTGCCATAACTGCGCTGCGGCGCAGCTTGCAGACCGGGTGCACTCGGCTCTGGATGAGGTGCGGTGTCCTATACTTCGACGGAGGATCGAGGCCAAAGCGAAACTCATCAACTATGGCTAGTTCTCGTAACTCCCGCCCGAAACTGCGTCTCTCTATGTGCCACGTTAACTGTCAATCGCTGCTGCCGCACATTGATGAGTTCCGCATGCACTTCACTTCGGCATCGTATCACGTCATCTGTGTCACGGAGACGTGGCTCAAACCGGAGATCCTCGACGGCATGATTGCGCTGCCGGACTACTATCTGTTACGACGGGATAGGATCGGGAAACAGGGTGGCGGCGTGGGTCTTTACGTGCATCACAGCCTGCGAGCGGCGGTGATCTCCACGTCCCCAGAATTATGGTGCCATATGCCCGAACATATGATTGTCGAGATAACGGCGGCAAATGCGTCGAAGATCCTCGTCGCAGTAGTCTACCGACCGCCAAAAGTTGGCCACCTAACGGTATTTGAGGACCGCTTTACGGAAATTCTCCCGGATTATCGGCACGCGGTCATCTTCGGGGATTTCAATGCAGACATGGACGCTACCACCTTTGATACAGTCCATCTGCGAGCCTTTATTCTGTCAAATGGACTGCACCTAGCACCCCACCGATCGACGCACCATACCGCAACCTCAAGTACGCGGCTGGATCTCTGCATTGTAGACTGCATGACGAAAATCTGCGATGTTGGCCAGTACCCGGTGCCGTTTCTCTCCGCGCATGACTTAATTCATATTACGTACGACGTTCTTGTGCCCAGGAGAGTACCTGCGTCTTTCACTTGTCGAAGCCTAAGCAACGTAAATGAGGAGTCGCTTTGCAGCGACCTGGCGGCCGTAAATTGGGACCGATTCTACGAAACGGAATCCGTGGATGATAAGGCAGGCTACCTCGGCGCTGCTATCCTGGGCGAGTTCGACAAACTTGCTCCGGTCAAGCGGGTCGTCATTAAGCGGCTACCTGCGCCGTGGATAACTGCGGAGTTGCGTGAACTGATTCGGCGGAGGGATCGGCTTCGACAGGCTTGCGATAAGCGGAAAATTTGGCCGCAGCACCTACGGGAGAGGTTCGTTGTTCTCCGAAACCTAGTTAAGGAGGCGTTATCGTCGGCGCGTGATAACTATTACCGGACCTGCTTTGAAGCTGAAACGAACAACGCATCGAAAACCTGGACAAGACTACGCGAGCTGGGCCTTGTACCAACGACGAAGTCGCAACTCGCGCCAGCTTTTTCCCTGGAGGAGCTGAATCTCCAGTTTCTGTCGGCGGGAAGTGCATCCACGCCGCTAGAGCCTGGTCCGACTCCCACTCTGGACAGAGAGGCGGCCTTCTCTTTTAGACCTGTAACACGCACTGCACTCCACTCGGCGTTGCGTATGGCATCGTCAAACGTGGCAGGTTGTGACGGCATATCGCTCAGGATGCTTCGGCTCGCGCTGCCGGCCGTGGAGGAAAATATCCTCCACCTTTTCAACTTCTCGTTGGACAACTCGTCATATCCAGCGGTATGGAAAAAAGCCTACGTCTGCCCGATACCCAAGGTCAAGACACCGCGCGCCGTTTCCGACTTTCGGCCCATCTCGCTGCTCTGCGTATTGTCGAAGGTGCTTGAGCGCGTTGTTGCAAAACAAATCTCCATGTATATGGATGCAAGTGGCCTACGAGACCCCTACCAGTCGGCTTTCCGTGCCCACCATAGCACGCAGTCGGCACTGCTCCGAATTATTGACGATGCCCGGCTAGCGATCGACAAGCGCATGGTAACGGTCGTTGTCCTGTTTGACCTCTCGAAGGCGTTCGATTGCGTTCGACACGACCTACTGCTTAATAAGCTTGTTGCGCTGAATTTCTCCGACCGTGCAGTGAGGTGGTTTTCCGCATACCTCGTAGGGCGCACCCAGGCAGTCTGCGACCGGGAGGGGAGACAGTCATCGTGGAGGCCGCTGCGGTCAGGTGTTCCGCAGGGGTCCGTGCTAGGTCCTCTGTTGTTCTCCATCTTCATCAGCGACTTTTCCGGAGTGCTGTCTCATTGCAAGTATAGCTTCTACGCGGACGATTTGCAAATATATCTGTCGGGCCGTCCCTCTGAAGTCGGTGACTGCATCGCCAAAATAAATAGCGATATCCTAGCGATATGCGCTTGGGTGGACGGGTGTGGGCTGCGCCTTAATTCCTCTAAGACCACGGCTATTGCGGTTGGAACAGCGCGCTATCTAAATACGCTGTGCGCGGCCACACTTCCGCAAATTCAGGTTCGGGAAGCCATCGTCCCGCTATCCACATCCGTCTCCTGGCTAGGAGTCACGGTGACCAGCACCCTGAGTTGGCGGGAACAGGTCACGCGAGCCACGCGCAAGGCGAATCAAATTGTTCACCGGCTTAAGACGTGTCGCAGGCGATTGCCACGTGACGTCAGAACCACGTTGGTTAGGTCACTGGTGCTGCCGCAGCTAGACTACTGCTGTCTTCTGTTCACGGACATCTCGATCGAGCTGGACCTAAGGATGCAACGGGCACTAAATCGTGGAGTGCGATTCATCTTCGATGTGCGCAGGGATGCGCATGTCACACCTTATTTCCAGCGGTTGGGGTGGCTGAAGATCGCGGATCGGAGGGAGTACTTGCTGGGGTCGTTCGTGTTTGGCTGCCGAATGCGTGGCGAGCCCAGCTACTTGCTCCAGCGCATTACGCAACCGGTGCCAACGGGGAACCACGACACGCGGCGGCAGCACTCGACGGCGGACTGCCTTGTTCCGGCCTTTCGCACGGAGAAATACAGAGGCTCTTTCGCGGTGACGGCAAGCATCCTCTGGAACGCGCTGCCTGATACCCTGAAGCGTCAAGTATCGATAGGCGGCTTCAAGGGAGCCTTTCGAGCTCTGATACTGGCGCGAGGCACGCGGCAGTGACTGGCTGAATGGGTCGGGCTCGGCCTCTTTCAAGTCCCTATTTACTTATTATTTATCATTTTATTACTTATTATTTATTATTTATTATTTATTATTTACTTATTTATTATTTATTTATTATTTATTATTACTTTCTCGCCTATTGTTACTATTATTACTATTATTATTAGTTATTACTAGTATTAGAGTACTTTTTATTGTTATTATTAATTTACTCTTATTATTCATTTGGTATTCTTTATCTTAGCTATTACGGCTCAGTTTTTTCTGTCCTGATGTACACTTCTGGCACGGTGCTCTTAGGGGACGCGGTCTCAGAGCACGAAATAAACGTATCTCTCTCTCTCTCTCTCTCTCTCTCTCTCTCTCTCTCTCTCTCACGCTCTCTTACGCTCTCGTTCTAAGAGCGTTGAGCTGGTTGAGCGGGAGGCGCCCGCGCGAGAGTTTCATCTCTTCTCTGTTGCCTCGCTAAACGTCCTATCGCTCGACTGCGATTCACACACTTACCATATCGCTCTCGCCTCGAGTTACACAGACAAAAACATACCTCTCGTACCACGACCGCGGTACGAGTTTTCTTTATTAGACGGCTTATCCCGTCTCTTGGAAGTGTGTCGAACAAATTGCCACGAGTGTAATACACTCGGCTCGATTTCGTCGATCACCGCTATCGAGCCAAAGCGACGATTAACCTTTCTCAATGACAATGATAAAGACCCCTTGAATTATCGTACTCTCTCTCGCACTCGACTCGATACTACCTTATTCTCTTTCATGTTGAATTTGGCTTCGAGTCGCTTTTTGCATTCGCGCCGCAAATTGTAGACATTCCGACTAATTGGACAGGAACGCCCAAGATCCGGGCAGGGTGTCGCTCGCGAAACACTTTAACATGATAAATCGTAGCGAAACGTCACGTGTACTCGAGCTAAGTAACACGCTATGAGAGGAAAAAACAAAGAACTTTCCTCGGTGGGTTGGAATTGCACGACAAATTGTTTCAAATCAACCCCATAACGCTCGTAACTTGGTCGAAGGTGCAGCAGCAGCAGCAGCTTGCGTTCGTTCTCTCTCTCCCTCTTGGCGTTCTTTGCTCTCTTTCGACGAGTGCCCCTACCCGCGGGCACACGTTTCTGTGCACATGCACTTACAAAGTATGTCACAGCGACGGGCTTCTATTAATAGATCGTTGATGGGACGACGTCGGCGCGCGCGCGTCCGCGTGTGCACGACAGGGACGTTAGAGCTACGAGAGTGACGAAGAGGGAGGAGAACGCAAGAGTCGATTCCGGATCGAGAGGCTCGAGGCTCTTGGTGTCGACGAACCTGCAGAATCGAGGCGCGAGAACACACTTTCATTCATCGTACTATCGACAGTGCACGCCCAGTCGCGTACTCGTTTCTTTTCCTCTTTCTCTCTCTCTCTTTCTCTCCCTCGCCCGCTCTCCACCGGTCACAAATCTCATCCATGTACTTTAAGTAATGTATATATACATGTAATATACGATATCGTAGCGGTTTATTGGATGGAATCGCACTTGGGTGGTCTGAATATGGTACTTTGATTGCAGGATGACTATTTGACTCGAGCGGGGTGGCAGGAGGAGGAAGAGAGAACGTCATCGACGAGTAGGCCTTGGCGAGAACGAGAAAGGGATGGCCAGAAGTGCCCGTCGATCCGGACTCCCGATAAAATCAACCCTCTCTCGTTCTTCTCGTGCGGTAACCGTATACGAGTTTTACCAGGTTCTCGAGCTCGCTTGATTTCCGCTGTCGAGACCACAAAGGGACCAAGCCTCGATAACCCTCGAACACGAGGCCGCGCTCTTTCTCCTTCTCTCTCTCTCTCTCTCTCTCTCTCCCTCTGGGAGGAACGTAAACTCTCTCGATCGGTCCCGATCTTATTAGTATAAGCAATGAGGAAGAGAACCGAGGAATGGAAGAATAAAAATAAAAGGAAAACAGAAGAACGAAACAAGGAACAAAATTTCTCGTGAACCTGAGGGATACTTCTGGGAGATTGTTCGTAGAGATCGTAGATGAGGAGATGATAAATAAGAATTTTATAGCGGTACAAGACGTTTGTGGCTCGGTCGCGCGTAGAAATCGAGTCTATCGATCGATCGCGATACAAAGGCCTATGAGATACGGCGTATATCTCTCGATAATTTCGTTTCTCTCTTGTATATGTAAACGCGCGTATTGTATAACTTGGAAGCGTTCGCAACTTACCCACCTTTAGGTAGAGTGCAGCGCGGTAAATTTTACCTCGGCAAGACGTACACCACCGTGGCTCGTAAAGTTTTGGCAAATTAATTAAAATAGAAGGGGCCCATGAAAAGAAGCGTGAAATTAGGGGAATTGTGGTGGCCTTGTGCGTGGGACGAAAGGGCGTGGAGGAAGAGGCCAAATGGGCGGCGGCGTTGTAGGAATGAGAAGCCCGATCGCGTGTTACCGCGCTATGAATCAAACCCCGAAACAATGCGGGTAATTGAATATTTGAGGGATCATGATTTAAGAATCGCCCTGGGCGATATTCCACGTTGAAGAGTCGTCTTTGGCAAAGGAGCGAGGCGAGGCGAGGCGAGCTGTGCGCGCAGGGGCATGCGCCCGTTGTTTTATCCGCCTGTACACTCGGCGAGCTGGTTGCCGCGGTAACACTATAAATAATCATTTCGACTTGCTCGTACGGCCACGGAACGCGCGTGTGCTTTCTCGGCTCTACCGAAAATCTTAAATCAAAAACTAACTCTCACTTTATATGCAACGCTTCCTTCGTATATAAATACCAAAAGGGACTACGTCGAGTCGCGAACGCTTTCTCCTCTCCCTATCTCGTCCTCTCCCTTTCTCACTGTCCCCCGTGAGTAACAGGAATCGGGATTTCGAACACCCATCGAGACACGGGGTTGGAACGTGCACTCGACACCTTCGCGAAATAAGGCTCCAGGGAAAATAAACCAAAGAGAGAGAAAAAAAAATGATTTTGCAAACGAGAACGTGTGTACAGAGATCGATAATGCGACCAACGAGAGACTCGACGATAATTCTTTATAATCCGCACGAGGATCGTGCTGTTCCTACGGATACGAGCGAGGAGACCGAGAGTCGATCGAGATTTATCGTTGATCCTTGTTGGTCGGGAGGACGAGAGAAGCGCGTGGTCGATCGATCATCCGCGCGAGTCTTCTTCTCTCTTACTCTCTCTGTTGCGCGAAGCCGATGAGCGAGTTTGCGCCCTCCTCGCGAGACGACGAGAGTATTCTCCTCTCTCGTGGGAGGGACTTTCGACGCGAGACCCATTAGTCACTCGTATACCGAGACTCGTCAAACGAGACGATGAGAGTCAAGCCGAACGCATCCAGTGATAACGACCGTCTTTTCCCCTTTCGACTCTATGCGCGATCTAACTTTTCCTCGCGGATCGAATCTCGTATTGGAACGACTTGATCTCGTCGGGATCGAGTTCATTGATCTTCGTTTTGTTTGACCCCGGCGCTGCCTCATCCACGGTAGGCTCTTTCGCAAATTATTCTAATCGATGCAAAAAACTTCTGGCTCTATCAACGGAATGGACGACGATGTTGAGAAAATTCTTCATCACGAACTTACGCGGTTCGTGTGCCGGCTTCCGGTCGGCCTGCCAGCCACTTCGCTAGCGAAACGAGTGGAACATAAAACCCACGAGCGATCTCGTCACGTCGGTTTGCCAAGAATTCGACGAGAATAGAGAGGGAGAGAGAGGGACGCGAGTCGGACGAATAATGCTCGAACGTCGAGAGCGAGTGCAAAATTCTTCGCTTCGGATTATCTTTGAGTAATCCTCGATCATTCATCGAAGGCGCGCGCGATAAAAGCTTCGAGTCGGAGAGTGCACTCGCGGGCTCCGTGAGTTTTCAACGTTCCTCTCGATTTACCTACTTGGCCGTAAGAAAAATATAGCCCCGCGAGGATACTGACAGGAGGCAAGGGTGGGGAGTGATCACGCGTGCTGACGATCACCGGTCTTTGAGCTCCCGCGCTCGGTCGACAGGGGAAAGGAGAGAGAGAGAGAGAGAGAGAGGAGAGAGCTTCTTTGGCGAACCCGAGACGACCGACGAAAAAACAAAGTATAAGGAACGACTGGAAGGATTTGCGAGGTACTTGGGGCCCCGACGGCTTGCCAAAGCAAAGCTTCTCTCGTCTCTGGTTCGTCCGCCACGTGTGAACGCCCGTTATCGCTCTCGTGGCAACGAAAGGAGGCTTAAGCGTCTGTCCGAGGGAGCGAGAGAGAAAGGATCGAAATGGCTACGTGGGCAACGAGGGAGGAAGATGAAAGTCTGGCTGGACCCCGGAGGCGACGAAAACTGGTAAGGGGTTGTGGCCCGCCGACGCGAATGCAGGCGCGAGAAAAGAGAGCAACGAAATTACGACAGAGTACACAGGGTGTGTGTAGTCTGCGGCTACGAGAGAGAGAGAGGCGCGAGAAGGACGAGATTCGTAAATAGTCTTCACGAGCGTATCCTCCGTAGCTCGATAAACGCACCGACCGTGAAACAACATCGTGCCGGCCATTGATAGTTTCGAACAAAGGAATCGATTAAAATCGAAGAAGTACCTCCTCGAGTACCAGGAAAATCTTTTCCTATCTGATCCACGTTTGCCGATCCTGTTGGTGTTGTAAAGCGCGAAAAGATAACAGGATGCTGCTATCTTTCTTCCGTGTCTCTCGGCATCGAGTAAATTCTCCTCTTCCCTCGTGCCGCGCCGTGCGCAAAGTGAATTGCCGGTGCAACAGCGGCAACGGCAGCCCCAGCAGCGGCAAGGATCGAGGTCGTTATCCTTTGGCTCGCACTCGGCCGACGAGAGAAGAGAACGCCTCTCGCGTATCCTCCGTCTCTCTTCCTCTTTGTTAAGACGTTTCATCCTGTCAGTAAGTCCCAAGTTCAACAGAAAAGTTATTTCTTTAAAGCATCGGGAATAACACTTAAAGTCCGTCGGTATACGCGAATGCCCGCGCGCACTCAATCAGTCAGGACTTGTTGCGAAGTGGCCTCTCTCCTTCCTTTTATTGGTGCAACTCGCGGATGCATGCAGCGCTATCGAAGCATCGATCTCGATAGGCCGTGATCGATCTAATCGATCTTTAAATACCCACTCCCGCGGCTTCTCGCGCCGCTCCTGCACCACTATCCGGTTCTTCGACCCGTTCACCCGTAATCCGGTTGGTTCTTTGCTCGTCCGCACGCGCGTGCGACTTTGATATTTTCTCGAACGACTGGGCATGAAAAATGTTGACTCTAGTCGCGTTACTTACCCGTCTCGAGTTTGAATATTTCGTACCCTTTGCGGTCGACTATCGCCAAAAACGAAAAACAGCCAAGACCCCCTCGCTCGACAGAATTGTCTCGAGGCGTTCGATACGCCCCCCTTCGAGTTTGGCTATGGGAGAAAATAGATAGATGCGTCGATAGGCTCCGCGAAACGCAACGCCCTCGTCGATTAACTTTATTTTATATCGGGCTCTTTCTCCCTGCGCGTGCTTTTGGTATCTCTATTAGAGCCTTGCATCGTACCAAATTGCCCTAGGGGGCCGTTGCACTCGATACTGTCTTCTCCTTCCCTCCCTCTTTCTCTCCCAACCCGTGTAATTATCACATCTTCTTTCATAATTCTTCTTTCGTTCAATAATTCAGCCCACCCGTTCGCTCGAGAGGCAGAAAAAAACAATATGAAAATCGTGGCTAGCTGTTCCCTCTCCGATCGGTGTTGGAGGAGGGAGACGAGAGAAAACGTGCATAGAGGTATCGATCGACGATGCCCTGAGCTCTTTGCATTTTGTATAATTTATTAATACGCATAATAGCCGCGAATTCGAACGAGTGACTATAATCTCTTGATTAATGAAGTCGTGGATCGCGTATGCGCCGAGAGATTCGAGATGCGCGGAGAGAATCGGTAAAAATGATTTGGTGGTGGTGCGAGCGGGTGGTGGGTGAGGGGGACATTCCCCGAGTCTCTCTCGTGCATCCGTGGCAATATTTATCGTGCAATTTATTCTCGTAACTATAATAGAGACCGCGAGAGAGAGAGGGTGGGAGAGCGTGAGTATATCCCCTCGAGAAATGCGTGGCTTCTCCTCACCCCCTCTCCCCATCCCCCTTTCCTCTTTCGTTTTGCTGCGGCTCATTCACTTTTTGCAGTCTGCACCTGTCCATCCCATTTCACGAGTTCGCTCATAGTTCGCCCGATGATGACGTGCGTACGTTTCTGCACCATTCGACTTTATTACTCCACCGCTAAAATTGGTTTTGCCACAATTGCTACAACAAAGTTAAAACTATTTCGTTTTTACGATTCTATTACGCGCGTTGGGATTCGTTGCGCGTATCTCGAGTCCAAATCGGAGTTAAGTTTATCGTAAGGGAAATAAAAGAAAAATCTCGTTTTCCGCGTCCGTGCTACAATTTTAAGGGTCGCCATAAAGTTACAATTAGTCTCGTGAGACCGAAGGGTTGTTTGTTTTTTGTTTGAGGAAAGTTTCCCGGTAGAGAACGTTTTGTTGCCGGAACGACGATACATTCGATTTCATTGAGGAGATTAAAAGCCGTGGGTTAATCGCGGAACGCTTGTGTTACCACAAGCGTTTAATTACCGATACCCGGACAGTCGTAAAGAACCGCGAGGACTGACGAGCTCCGGTGGTTTCTCCGCTTACCTCTCTCGTGTATTATACGGGCTCGATGCGCCTCTTATAAACGTCCTGTAGGACAAGAGCCCGTAGGAGAAGCGCCCATAAACCAGGATAGAGAACCCGAAGAGAGACCGAGAAGGGCCAGCGAGTTGGGAGCGAGAGAGCCAACAAGAGGATGAGGAAGAACCAAGAGGTTCGAGGATCAACCACCCACAGTCCTCTCCGTACGTTACCGCGTACTTTATGGCTCTCTCGATGTTGAACGTGAGCACGGCGAGCACACGGCGAGCACACGCCGATACTACCACCACCACTAAATTACCGCGTACTATTTATTTATATACAAGTATACCTACACGGTGCCTCTCGACTCGCGAGACGCAATCTCTCCACTTTACACAGTTATCTCCTGTCGGAGGTTCGAGAGCGCTTTTTTTTGTTTCACGAAAGATATCAAGGAGAGTCTCGAGATCCGAAAGACCCCATGCCGTGAAATTATCGATTTGATTATCTAAATCCGATAATTAAGACATTACCCGAAAGAGGAAACGACGGGGTTTCTAAGATCGGAACGTGGGATATCGGATACAGAATTCCCCCTTTGCCCTTGGCTTATACTCGCGATATCCAATACTCCGTCTCTCGTGCTACGAGACTTTTTTTTTCGTTCTTCGTTCCATCGACCGATCGAACTATCAAATTGCTCTATTTATGGTAGGTATATACGCGATACGCTACGATGTATCTCTCAGCCGTGAGGGCGCAATTATCCTGTCGCTTTACTTGATTCCACAACGATCGACAGTAAAATGTCAGTAATGATGCGAAATGAATCGTCGGAAAGTATCTCGACTGCGCGTGAATTTACGAATCGTGTGCGCCGTTTTCCCTTTTTCTCTCTCTCGGAACAATTTATCCCGAGGCTATCACGCGAAACACTCGAAAACGCCTCTTATTCACGGATCGTGTTGCCAGCCTCAACAGCGGCATATTCTCCATCTCTCTCGTCGTTTAACCCCTCGTTCCGGTCTTTCGAGTTACAAATGTGCCTCCGCTCTTTTATCTCTTATTTCACGCCTCTCCGACACTATTCTCCCTTTCTTCATTTTCTTTTCTTTTGAGAACGGCATTGCAACGCGTTACGAGAAGAACATGCGGGAATATTTTCTCACCGCGGCTTACGTATATATATATTTGTTAAATGCCGCGATACATATAGAACGCAGTATTTTGCGGTTCTGAGTGAAAAGTGTATATATAGATCGAGCGCGTTTATTATTGGCGATAAAAAGAGTTAGAAATACACAGTTGGAGCGTAGAAGAAAAAAGGACAAGAGGGAGAGAAGTGGTGGACGTGCTCGAGTTCCCGTTGAAGCGGCCGAGTGAGTGATTGAAAGTGACATAACGCGTCAAAGGCCACCAACGAGGAGTCGACAAGCTACGCGAGCTGCGTTTCACGACCGAGTACATACTCGACAACGTCGGTTCATCGAGGAGGACATCGTGACGTTCGCACCACCAATTCATCCCTCGGCAAGGATACTACGTCACCAATCAATATCAATGTTTTTCTTCTCCAATCGCTTATTTAATACTTTGTCGTGCCCACAGGTCGTTGCGACGGGAATTACTTAAACTTTATAAATTGCGCCATTACGGATAAGCAGAAATGACGAGCTGTTCCCGATGACCCAGGTGGTTGCCTCGCGTCATTAATTTCTAACAAAATGTGAAAACATATACTAAGAATCGCGGGAATCCTGAAACATTAGCATGAGCCTCGCCATAAGGATGCGAAGTGAGAGAGAGCGAGAGGGGGGAGGAGAAGGAAGAGGCGCGAGCAGCGCCGAAGCCCAGCTTAGCGATAACGAGTACTTATATCGTTACTGCAGCACTTTCGAAACGATAATAAAGGCGTTGGACGATGCTCGAGAAGCCAGGAGTAGGTACGAGTGTAGGTATATACGCTCGTCGGTACTGCTATCCTTACGAGGATCCAAGGGGGTTTTAAAAAGGGCGATCGTATGGCGATCGAAGATGCCGGTTACGAGCGAGGATTATGCCCGTTTGTGGTTCATCGTATGAAAATTCTTGGGGCGTCGATGTTGCTGACGAGACCTTGCCGAGGATCTTCTCCCCTCCTCTCTCGTCTTACTACGGAGTTGGGTGTCGAGAGGGTACCGAGAGTCCATCGTGTGTATATAGGTATATGACGTACGAACGTCGGTGGCACGAGGGCCACCGGAGTAGATCGCGCGCCTTCGTTCCGTTAAGAGAGACGCCGACTCGCCGAGAGGATCGCGGTTCGTGTATCGAATTGCGATAGGCATCTAGGCGCCTCGCGCTTCGAATCAATTTAATTTGTCGGATGTATGCACCGTCGAGCAAACGCGCGCACACATACGCACGCACGGACACGCTTCATTTTTCATCCTGTCTCATTTTTCATTGCTATTCTTCGACGAGCCACGAATGATAGAAATTTTAGTGTCGTTGATACATCGATTGTAACATTTGCGCTCGGCTATTAATGACGCAAAAATACCGAAGGGTTCGAAAATTCAAGGTGGCAAAGGTCTCGCACCTGGTCTTAATAGGCCACACGCATGAGAATGAAATAGATATAGTTGCGAGAGGGAGGGAGAAAAATAAGAGGAGCTAGTCGTTTATAGAATTAGAAGGCTATACTCTCGTCGAAGGTGGAGCCCCTTGTTCGGCTTCGAGAACGATCTCGAGCAGGGTCGGCGAATGATCAAAGAGGAGCAACCAGGCCACTCGAGAGAGCTCTTCTTCTGCCTCTTATTCTTGTTCCCGTATATTCTTCGAGACTGCCTGTCGAAAATTGCTCGAACGATCGTTAGCCGAATACCTGCACGAAGGTGAAATTGAAAATTTGAATAGCCTCGCGTGTCCCATAGAGACTTTGCCGATCGAGAATTACGGAAGGATCTCGTTAAATACCTCTTGTGCATACGAGATACCACTCCGAATATCGTCCTTTGTCACGATCTCTAGGTCAATTTGCTCACGATATTTGTGCTCTCTTATCCGCCGTACCGAATCGTAACTAAATACGATGGAAAGTGCTCCGATAAACTCGAGGAGAGTGTAGTACGGGTTATGAGAAAAAAGAAATGAAAGAAAGGAACGAGGAACGAGATAGAGCGAGAGACTCGAGTCTCGTTAACCCACGCGCTTCTCTCGTCAGTGAGGAAGGCGTGGCGCGCGCCTCGTCGCCCATCTCGCTGTTTGCCTCTTTTCTTTTGCATCCGCGTATATTGTACATTTATTGGCGCCTTTCGCCGCTGCACGTGGGTGTTCTCGGTGCAATCGGCCGATAACGAACTTCTTCGTTGGCTTTTAATTTTTCTTTTCTCAACTTTCAGCGTTATTGATGCGACGAGGACCGGACGCGGATGGTGTGTTTCGTGTCATCCTGCGAATTCGACCCCGGAGCCTTTCTCGGCTGGAGGAAACCGGGATTTTCGTGCAATTAGTCAATGTCCGATTAGAGAGAACGAAACGACCGAGAGTTCGTCCTTTCGAGGAAACGAGATGTGTTTCAGAGGATACTTTGTTTCTAATGGGACATTTTCCTCTTCGCCACTACGATATATCGCGTTACAATGATTCTCCGGCAATGCTTGGACTCGATTGGTATATCAAACCTTGGAAAGATTAATTTGACGTGATTTGTGAAGAGAAGTTGATGCGACGGATACGAACGAGGCGTGAAAAGATTTTCCCTTCCCTCTCGCGCTCTCGCACCCACGATGCCCGAACCTGTTTTCCTCACAGACTTTTCTCATGCCTCGAGATCGAGAGACGACCGGAGTGGGAGAGAGCGGGAGAGAGCAAGGCCGATGCTGGGAGCCGCCTTGGACTTGTATAACGAGGGAGGCGGGTGAGAGCTGTTTTTTTTTTCTGTCCTCCTACTCACCGGGGCGCCACGCTCTTCTCGACAAAGCCATTTGTCCCTTACAGCTTTCTCCCTCTTCATCTCGCTAAAAAATAATTCCACCCCTCCTCAAATTTTCTCACACGTTCCAGAGAGACCGTGTGTCATATCGTCTCGGCAACGCCTTGGAGTTTGAATTAATTGACGAGAGGAAAAATAAAGAAGAAATAAGAAACGCGGGAAGATTCAGCGATTCGAAATCCCGTATGGCGCGTGACCTCTCTCGGAATGTTTATACGCTTGTGTGTTGCACGCAAGCTCCGATAGACTTTTGAGATATATCTCTCATTATAACCGAGCGCGTTCGCGCCGGAATGCGGATATTTCATAGTTCTCGAAGGAATTCTGGAATTTTCGCTCATCGGGCGTGCCCGCGTTCATCGACAGGTTAAACAATAAGCGTGTAATTAAGATAGGGATCGCATTTGCGGTAAGCACTTTTGTGTACGCGGTCTATAGAAGAAAAGAAGGAAAAAAAAGCATGGGCGAAACGAAACGACTCGTTCATAATAACTCGAGTGAATTTTTCGTTGCAACCGGGTAGCATACCGTAAGATAGAGAAAAAAGAAGTAGTTTGCCGAGGGGTTACGGATGTGAGTGATGCTATTTCGCGGTTCAAGCTCGCGTATATACGTATAATGCCGCGGCGTCTATTTTCACACCGCGATATGGATCTTCTCACACGAGAGAGTTCTTAGCTCGGGAGCGATGAAAGAGAGGAGGAGGACGACGACGAAGGGAGAGCGATGCATGCGCGAGAGTGCGGAGAGGATAGAAAGAAAAAAATCATGGGAGGCGAGCAGCACCGCTCGCTAGCTAGCGGTGGCTAATCAGATTGAAATTAATCAAGCCTCAATTAAGTACTCGATTACACGGGATTCCTGCATAATTCGAGGGGTGTTTCGCTCTTTCTCTCTCTCTCTCTCCCTTTCTTCTCCTCGTGCGCCCTGCGATCTCTGCACAACGCCAACCGGCCGGTACCGGATTCTTCTCGTTCTCTTTTCTTCTCTTCGTTTTTCGCGATCGTGCCACCTGTGCCACCTGTGTGTCCGAACGCGTATGTGTCGCTAACGAAAAAAAACAAACAAAACAAATCACATTCTCGAGCGTTTCTCTTTATCAATATTGTCACGTAGATTACGAGTGACAAAATTATGTCGGTCGACGGGAACAACGAGATAGGACGTAATCTTGTTTTTCATGTTTCTATACGTGTTCCAACACATCTTGACGTAAATGCAGCAATTTCGAGATTATTGATAAAGAAAAAGGGGCTAATCGGTAATCGTGAATGTGACACGCGAGATCGTACTCGAGTGATATTTCAAGTAATCGCAAACGTCATCGGCATCACTTACATCCTTCTCGTAGGAACGTTCTTCGACATTTTTAACGAGCTATCTCCCTCCTCGTTCGTACGTTGCGCGAGAAAATTGAAAGCAGAGTTTCGTTGTCTCGACTGGTTTTGGCCAAACTCGAATGCTTCGTAGAGCGAGTTCGTGGGACATCCGGGCAAACTCAAAGGGGTTGTCGAAAAGGGCAGGGAAAATTTCTTCGATGCGTCCTCGCTTTGAAGAGACCAAGGGGAAAGAGAAATTATCCCACCGAACGAGTCGCAGGAATCCGAAATTGGCTTTTCCTCGTTGTCGTCGTCGTCCTTTAGGTCTCTCGGTGGCCCGAGAGTTACAAGAAAGGAGCAAAGTGGAAGGAAAGCTGGCCTCGTATTACCCCGGTACGCCTCGTAGGATCGAGTAGGGGCGCGCATCGAAGAAACATTCTTCGCGATGAAAGGGAAAGCAATAAAGACGGCGGAACGATAACAGGCCGTGCGAGAACGCGCGCGATCTCTCTTTCTCGCTTCTCGTTCAAAGCGGCTCGGAACCCCATCAGCTTGTACCCGCGCCCGTGAGCCTTTCTGTCTCATGCGATCTTCGGAGACACACGACTCTCCCTTCTCCCTATATCTTCCCTCGGCGTCGATTCCCCGGAACGCTAACGATCGTGTTCGACTCTTTTCGTCGTGTCGTCGTCGTCTTCCTTCTCGTCTCGCGTTTCCTCTCACCGCTCCCTCTCTCTCTCCAACCCCGAATTCTCGTACGGCCGGTCACTGTAAAACGCATTAATGCGTCGGTAAAATTCGACCAGGCCTCATAAACGCATGCCGATTTTTATCTCTTCGTTTCTCCGGCGTACTGACATAAAGACGAGCTCGTTGATGGCTCTTCGAGACACGAGAAACAATTTTGTTACGATTTGTCTCGAACATCGCCGTTTCAATTCCGTTTCCGCACGAAAAAAAAAAAAAACGTTTGCGAAAACAAAACTTTATGCGCGTGGATGCAAAATATTCCAACGGGGAATGATCGTTGATTCATTAATCGTGGGTAGGAAGATGCGTCGTGTGTATGGGGAAATGTGTTCCTCGGTAATATATTAGTAGGATTCGTGAAAGAACAAGAAACCTCTCCACCGAACTAGAGATGTTCCTCTTTATCCGACGATCGTGCTATAATTTTGCCAAGTTTATGAGAACAGCGTCTAAAAGTGTTCGTCTAGAGAACGAGAGAAAGAGAGAGGGAGATACAGGTAGGGGGTCGTCGTGTCGCATTTGGAATGTCCGCTACGAGGGTACAATGATGCAGGCAGACTCGACACAGACATCATTCTCCCGAGGTACAAAAGACGAGAGACCCCCGAGGCAAAGGGTCTCTCTCTTTCTGTGAGTACCGTATTGCGGGAAAACCGAGTGATAAGATCAAAGTGTGGCACAGCCAGAGGGAGGGATGTAGAGGCATTTTTCAACTTTCTCCATTCGAGTCGAGAGCCCGCTGGAAAGAGAGAGAATTCAATTCGACGAGATCAAAGAAAACGTTTAAAACAAATCGAGACGCGTTTAGTCATATTGGCTTTTTTTTTGTTGTTTATTTTTTATTTTATTTTTGATATCTTAATGAAGAGCCTCGAGCCACGCCTTCGACTTGTAATATAATATGTTCGGTTTCCGTAACGCGAGAGACTCCACGGCCTGATGACTGGAGATCGAACCTCGCTTCCTCGCGTTTATAATTATACAGTACGAGTCTGGATGCTCGTAAATTCGTTAGAGAGAACACGAGAAGAGAATTGAGTCGTTCGTATCAGCTTGTATAAGGTAGTAGTACTAGAGCGACGGGTGATGAAGGTTAGTCTCGTTCGTTTGTATCTCATTGAAAATTCAACTCAAATCGAAGAGAAAAAAACGTATTGAGAAAAAAAAAGGAAGAAGAGAGAGGGGGGAGAGTGAGTCGTGGGCGAGTCGATGTGAGAGATTGAATCTCGGGAGTTTGCAAACGCGTCGGTATAGGATATTTTTTCTTCATTTTGGTTGTTTTTTTTTTGTTTCGTTGCAGAAGAGTAGGCTTCGTCGAGCGAGAGAGGGAAAGACAAAATTCTGAGCATAAATCTGAGGTGGATGGAATAACAGTGTGCCGGTGCAAAGGGCGATGCCGAGGGACCATGAATCATACGAGGAGAGTCTCCGGACGCGCATAGACTCGGTCGTGCTTCATACGGGCTGTGGACCACGGCTCTTCCCTCTCGCCTCTTCTCTCACCGTATAGTCTTCGCTCATGCTTTACGTCCTGTCGCTTTCGCAGTACGCTTTCGCCTTTTTTTTACCATAGGCAGCCTCTCCTCGCCTTTATAGTCCACGTTCTCGTTCGTCGCTGAGTGAGAGAGAAAGAGAAGAGGCGAAAAAAAGAAAGGCGAAAGAAAGAGTTGATGCTGGATTCATATACGAGAGAGAATCTCCTAAGGCGAGTGGTTTGGGTGGTCGAGTGAGATTAGGGGAGGTCCCGTGCATTATTCCGAGCATGGGGGAGATGATAGCGACATAAATACAATATAAACGCACCCTAGCCAGTGGATACGAGAGATTAAATAACTATATACGCGGTTGAGGGATACGCCGAGGAACAAAATAACTTCCAACCTCCAATCTTGTCCACCCGCTCGTTCTTTCCTACCCGAGAGAGAGAGAGGGAGAGGGAGAGGGAGAGGGAGTCTGAATTTCTTCGCGACGTCCACGACGCTTTTTTTCACCCTCTTATCAATCGTTTTTCGGTAACCAATCTTCTTCACGCGGGGGTGTCGTTGTTCATCCTTGGCCCGAGAGGCTCGTCGTACCAATCGTTTTGTCGCCAAAAAACACGTCGTCCCTCCGAAATGTTGCCCTCCCCTCCCACTACTTTCGCACGAAATCTTCGGCTCGTTTCCACCCGGATAAAAAGAAAAATACACGAATTGAGAAACTGATAGGTATACACACGTGTTAGAATTCCTACCTCCGAACCGGCGCTACCGTGGGACGATTCGGTTCTCGTTGGACCGATAAATCAGTGACAACGGTAAGGTGTGGCGATGCTTTGAATCCGAGTAAATTTGTCCGGTGAAAAAATTGACCAAAATCAACGGCGTGGCTTTAAAAATTTGAATTCAAACACTTCGGATTAATTTCCCACTCGGGTATCCTTCCATTACAATCGTCAACCGTCGTATGACCGCAGACTAGATTCGTCGAAGCCACGATGTTAATTAGCCCCGCGCTAGCGACACAAAAACTCAAACGATACGTGATTCTAAGCACGCGCGTCTTTCTCATCCGGACGGCCAAGTGTCATTGACAATTTTTTTTGTTTCAACGATCTTCATTGATAAATAAGCTAAACAGTTCGAAGAAAAAAGTGATTCGAGTACGTGACGGGATTAATATCGCGAATACAAACCGTTAACGAGAATTCTCATTAGGACTTTGTTCGTGCACGATATTCTTGTCGGTGGGACGTTTCTTTTGCCATTAATTCTATATTCGCGTCGGGAGAAAATAAAGCCAGTAGGCAAAATGTAGGTTATCCCGGGACGAAGCGTAATTTACTAATAGTGACAAGACGCACGCGATATTAAAGAGAATCGGGATGACCGGCGCATCAAGACTATAACTAACGGGTTATACCATATAGCGAGGAGATACCGAAACGATGATTTATATCTCCTGCCAATTAGGACTCGGGCGATTCTAAATCAGTGCAACACGTATATTCCATTTGATTTCTCGTCCCTCTCGTTGACTCGCCGAGGCTGTGTAGCTCGACGATCGAATCCCCGCCACTTTTTTCTCTCTCTCTCCTTGCTCTCGCTGGGACAAAGAAGGGCGCGAGCGAACCGGAGAGCAATAGTTTTCAACGCGTCTGGCTCTCATCGTACGAGAGACTTTACGCCTTTCCCACCCACGTGGTACTCGTTATAGATTTTATTGTATCAACAAACCAGCTCGTTTGTTCGCCGCACCACGCGATACAATTTTTCATCCGTTCATTATACGCGCGCATATATACATATAAACGTACACCGTCAGCCGGGACTAAATTGAAATCAATTCGTCGTCCGGCGGCGACTATTAGTCGAGCACACTGGGAGCGCAACGGAGAGGAGGAGGCGAAACGGAGGAGCACACGCACAATGTCGATATTCGATTCTGCGTCCGAGCCAACCAAAATTTATATCATCGCCTCGCAACGCCTCGTCCATTCGTATCGTTTCTTACAATTCTTTTTTTCGTTTTATCAAAGCGGTAACGAGAATCTCGGTAAACTAGTCGCGGACAATTATTGCGTTTACGCGTCGCATAAAAGTTGATGCGCGAAAAAAAAGGCGGCGCGGCGGCGCGAGCGCCCGAGTGCATTACAGCGGCGTGCGTTGCACGCGATAATTCACTCTCGCTCGAGTCCCCGGAAAGAAAGACTCTCGAGGACTGAGAGACGGAAAAAGAATGGAAAAGAAGCGTTAACGGTCGCACGAGGCTTTTTATCTTTGCATTAGTAGCGTTGTCCATTCGGTACTATATGGGCTGCGTGTGGTCCTTGTGGCAACGATACGCTCCAAGAGGCTGGTTCGTATAGGGCTTCGTGCACTATTTCACCGAGCTATATTGATAACGAATGCGTATAATGCCCTCCGATATCCGGAGAATGTATGCATACTGGCGTGTCTTTCTTTTTGTGCCCGATACGCGGAGAGACGCGAACTGTCGCGCCTCGAAGCACACACGTGCAATAATACTCGCGATAGTTATTATACACTTATGCTTATACTCGTATATACATGCATGCCGATAAAATACTTTGGTCACGAGAGAGTCGAGCACGTACGCTCAAGTTGCTCGACAGTGCCACTTGATTCTCGTGCTTCCTTCTCTTTTTCTCTTCCTCTTTCTCTCTTGTCGCTTTTCCAACTCTCACGCTTGCTACTCACATTGCATACTCGCTCCCGACTCGTCCTCTTCCTCTTAACTTTTGTTGCGGAAAATGCGACGCTCCAGCATTCGAGATTTATGCTTAACGCGGACATCTTCGCGGTAGCAATGTTTCTCGAGCGTGAGAGAGAGAGAGAGAGAGGGAGAGAGAAACGACAAGGTCCGATTCGCTACCAACTAGTTTAACGGCGTTCCGCCTCGTACGATGCACCGTCTTCGGTTCAAGTTTTACACGCGCGAGTCGGATCGAACTCGCCGAGGGAACACACCACAGAACGAGATCGGAGAGTCCGGCATCAGCTCGATTATATTAACCACTTCTCTCCTCTCCTCGCCTCCCCTTCTCACGCTCTATGCGCTCGTCGGAAGACGAGTGTACCAACGAGAGCGAGAGAGAGAGAGACCAATCGATTTTACCCTTAAAGGCGAAAGTGCGCATTTCCTGTAACGGGTATCGCGGTATCGAGCACGAGATTGTTTCTCTTTTTCTTCAATTTCTTTCCTCCTCTCTCCCTCGCTTCGATTTCTTCGGCATCCAAGCGTTTTTCCTCTATCGCGCGGGAACGCAAACGGATAGCCGGGCGTGCCGGGGGCGCTCTCGCATCATCGACAACAAGAAAATGCGGTAGATCGACTCACTTGTATTACGAGATAAGACTCTTTGCCGTCTCTTTCTCTCGTCGAGATTCCTTCGCCTTGCATCGATGGCACAATGCGTTACACCAGTCGTGCCATGCATGGTGCCCGTCTCTCTCTCTCTCTCTCTCTCTCTCTCACCGATAAATTCTTATAAATATTCTCATAGAAGCGCACGCGCACATCTGAATTCTCATACAAAGTTGCTCACTGAATTTCCTTTTACATCTTCGTTTATAAAATTGGTGAGTCTACACCGCGAGATACGTGAGAATGATAGGAGATAGCGTGCACCTCGAGAGCCACTCCAGGGGGGGTCCTTGCCACCGTCCGCGCCGTTCAAAACTAAATTTACGATTCTTCCCGTTTAGAGCAGACCCCCTTTAGTTACGGTACAACGCTCTCCGCTGCGATGGCGTGGGATATTTTTCAAATAGAAAAAACAAACGTTCGACGCCCGATTGAAATACGATTTTTTAATACGACCAGTGGTTACAAGATTGTCATCGATCTTGTACCTCGCTTCGGATTTAATAAAAAAAATGAGAATAAAAAAGAAACGTTCGTCTCGTGACAAATGTGCGAGTCGGGTTTAACCAAAATTAATCGCTTCCGTCGATTTGTCCCGGAGGGCTGCGGACTGTTACGCTATCGAGGGGGGTGAGTTTAACAGCCGGTCACCGAGATACCGAAACGACGAAAGGAAAAACGTCTCCGCGGAGATTGACGACGCAGACGCGACAACAACTCGTAAAATTGAATTCCAAAAAGTCTCCGTGTTCCGACAACGGAATGCCCCAACTACGATTTTACGAGCTTGTAAGATTGTAAACGATCTACTTGTCCCGCTGTGAAAACGGGTTGACGCTCTTACTGCTCGAGAGAGTACGTACGCCAAGTGAGAGGGAGAGAATTATACGGAGACTTGCCTCGGGGTTAGAATTGTGTAAACTATTCCTCGTCATCGTCCAACCTGTACAAGTACCATCGCGAGTTCCATCGCGAGTAAGAGCCTCGGTTTTGCTCTCGTCGCGAGTTCCTATCTTCTACTTTATTGTCTAGACGTTGAGAAACAAAAAAAGACTCGTCCTCGATTAAGACGAAGACGGTGGATAATCGCGCGATATACGAGTTCGATTAACGACTGGAACGATTTACGAAAACGTTCGATCCGCAAATGGTATAACGCGTTATTGGCACGACAAGAGCGAGAGAGAGAGAGAGAGAGAGCGTATCGGAGAAAGTCAGCGCGTGGCTATCGCGCTTGTTCGTACAGCACACACATGACTGTATGACAGAAAAACTCGACGCGCAATGTCAACGCGCCGGTTGTAACGTCGGAATCAAAAACATCCGGCTCCTAGTCGAGAGCGTTCGATATTACAAGGCAAGTCTCGTGCAACGGACTAGCAGACATTTCTCGCGCGGTTCCGTAAATTCTACCGCGATAACATCGTCGCTACGGCATTTCCTTCCAAACCAGATAAAACCTGTCCCCGTTTGCATTCGAGGACGTACGTGCGCGATGGAAAAAAACTGCCGATAAAGAGCGAATGACGCGTATGAAATCATTTTTTGACCAAGCTGTACTCACTTTACGTATTTTACCCGCATGAACGACGTTGCTTTTGGCGTATCTCTGTCCGACGTAGAGGACGATCGTCCCAGCGACGAAGAGGCCAGTACCGGTGACGAATTTCTTTTTCGCACTCGAATGAACGGCACTGTACGAAGATGAATTAACGCGCGAATTACAACGAACGAAATTTTGGGAGAAACGACCGAGACGATGCGACAGTTGCGCGAGAACGGTCGCCATGCTCGGGCTCACTGGACACACACCGCGAATCGTGATGGGTTCGTAGCGTTTCGTTCCCAGCAGCCGCAGCAACCGTCGGGCGCGATAGTAGCGCGACAAGGAAGAGCGTAACGCGCACGCCTCGTAAGAGATTATAAATAGTCGATTCTACGTGCGCCGTCCGTGACTCTCGCTCACTTTCGTAAACTTATGTAGTAGTATGCGCGAGACTCGCTCGGTCGCTTTCCAACCCAAAAATATAATGTCTATCTCTCGCCCTCCTCCTTCTCCCCCGTTCTCATTATGACGCGAACATCGCATCGAGCTACTCTGCAACTTTTGTCACGAAATTCCTCGCGAGTTTCGCGAGATACGTGTTCGAGAACGAAATCTTCCATCATCCAGGCGTGTTTGCTTTCGCCGATTCCGTAGCCAGTCTCGATTAAGAAATCGTTAATTGCTACTTACGAACGAGATATCCTCGTTCGTAACGTATAAACGTTATTAAATAATTACAAGTGTATTTATCGAAGGAGAGCTCGTTCGATCGCCAGCTGGTTATATTTAAATCGTCACGATTTCTTCTCTCTCTCTCACTCTTTCGAGAGAGAATTTCTTCCACCGTCCGGCAGATATTATGAAATTCCGATGCAGTCGGAAGTCTCCCTCTGGAATGCGCAGATACACGTTGATACGCGCGCATATCTCAAGTGCGGCACTCGTTTTCGACGACCTTGCCTCTCGACTGGTATTCGTGTACGAATGCACACACATATACAGAGAGAGGCGCGCGCACGCGAATACAGAGAGCAGCAACATAGATCGAAGAACCGGGTCTCGACGTACGTGTGCTGCCGCAATTGCGGCGTTAATACAGCGGAGTGTGCGCGGTTGCGTTCGATCGACGAGAAGCCTGCGACGACGAGATCTTCAGCACTCACCACACTCCCGTGTTGCTCCCGTCCCTCGCATCCCTCCCTCCCGGTAATTGCCGGTTAATTATCATCGGCCTAGATGGCACGTATAAACCGCTCTTCGGTATTAAGCATACAGCTCTCTATGGCCTCTGTACGATGTGATTTCTCGTGCAACGAACCCCGTCTCATAGCAAAAGGGAGAGAGAGAGGGAGAGGCGGGGACGAGTTCGCCACGATTTTTGAGTTGGAACGAACGTCGTCCGGGACGCGCGACCGATACTTATCCGTACGATCCTCTCGGACGATTGTACATAGATATATCGGTAGCTGTGCCAATAAACGCCATCTTATCGGTGTTGGGATCAATAAACATCTATCCCACAGTCACCGAATTATGCACACCCGTGTTCTCGAGTACGAGTGGATGAGAGAGCGCGGCGTATGGCTAGGAAATTTCTCAGGAGGGATTGAAGAAGATACGTGCTCGGAACCGATGGGCGTAAACGGGGCATCTTCTCGTTCCTCTATCTATAGATATACGCCAAAGACTAAGCGGTTAAAGAAGGAATGCAATCGCAACGTCGCCACGCTCGCGCCTCTCTTTACCTTCGAGCTCTAATCATCGATCTATGCGCTACCGCGGCGTTATCACGCGCAGGTTATTCCTGCTCCTCGCCGCCATCTCATCCTCCTCTCTACTATACTCGTATATACATACCCACGAGTGACAAAATTTTGCAACAGTTGCGTCCTAATAACACGTAACGCCGCCGGGTTATCTGCCTGCCTGTCTGCCCCCCTTCTCTCTTATTACGCAAAGTATTTTTCATTACACGCCGCATTTCTCCGGCTATCGTAATTGACCGGAAGTTGAGAGTTTACGCGCGGCTGTTACCGTCGCGAGCGCGAATATGCAATAACAATTACCCCGCTCTATATATGTGACATTACCCGCGGAATCTCCGACCCGTGAATTTTTTCTCTTTCCTTTTTGCCTCTTTCGCCTCGTTCAATTATTCCGGGCACGCATCGACGAGTTTTTTTTTTTTTTTTTTTTTTTTTGTCAACGGACAACAAAATAGCTCTTTCAACGTATGAAACTCGTCCCGTCACCGTTCTTTTCCACGCGACTCGTACAGCTCCGATTTTCTTTCGCCTCGTTCCACTTTATAATCGCGTCTCTTCGATGTTACCGCTACATCGCGAGGCACACGCTCGAAGCAAAAAAATTTGAAAAAAAAAAAGAATCGTCGGGACATCCTACTCGATAGATATCCTCGTGGGCGCGTATTTTTCGACTACCGCGAAAGGGACGCGCCTCGCTCGAGAGAACGAACAATGTCTCACTTATCGTAGGGCACAATCTTCCCTCCGATACACCGGTTATTCTCGTTGCCATCTGAATACAATGTCGAATAAATTCTAACCGAATTTTCGACCGCAAAATTTTGCGTTCGTTGAAAAAATTCTGAAACTTATTATACGCCGGATTATACGCGATGTCTTCAGTGTTGCGCGATAATTACTACGGCACTCGTCGTAAAATACTTGTTGGTTGTTTTTATACGATCGATTTGCAGCCTCGATGACAAAAATGAAGTAGCAGGAGTGACGAGAGAGCGCGTAATTTCCATGTTCCTCCGGGCAACGACCAGACCACACTGGACGAGTGAGTTTCATAAGTATTGGGTATAGTCTCGTACATATATACATGTGGGTAAACAACAGGATATCTCCGTATCGCGGCAAACGAGCTGCCCTTGATCGTACCGATACTGATTTGAATAATTGGGACCGATCCCCGAGTCTCCCGGCAAAGTCGATGCCGAAGGCGAGGTCGTTCTCCAATCTCATCCTCGATTACAGAAATGTAGCGAATCAAACAGTCGTTTGTCAGTACCATTGTAGATAACTCGAGGAAACGCAAAAAAGTATACGCGCGTATGACTTTATAGAAACACGAGTATAGGACGTCAATGGGCGTAACATGAAACCTCTCGGTATCGGGCCGTGATAACGGTAATGACATCTGGAAACGCGGCGATGACCCTTTCGTTTTTTTTTTCAGTTGATTATTTTTTTTCAAAACTTCTGTAGCTTCGTCTGTTAGCTCTACGTGTACATGCGCGTGTTCGCGTCGATCGTTCCGCATTCTTCGTGGTTTCTGTCGCTGAACCGACCGGCAGGAGGCCCCTTGCGTATAATCGTAATCGAAGCACATAAATTGGATGCCGATTACCATGTTAATACGGTGCGCCTCGAGAAACATTCCTCCCGAGATAAAAAAAAGGGGGGAAAAAAGCTTGCGTTTTAACCTTCTCGCGGGTGCTCGCGGGATATCGTGTCCTCGAGGGCGCAAAAGTTCAAGCGCGCACAGTCTCTTCGTCGTTGACCGAGCGATCTCACGGTTAAGGAGATAAATCCCCGTCGCTTTGTGTCTGTCGAGAGGCTTCCGCAGCTGTTTGAGTCTCGATCGATCCTGGCAAATGTATGCTTCTTCTTCCGGCAGACTTGAACGATCTTTCTCATGACGCGGATGAACGTTGCTCGAGCACCATTATAGGAGAAATAACGCAGCGCGAGATCGAACGCCCTGGGATTATCGTGTATTAAGGTTCGTTCTTCTTCCCCCGTCATCTGGCGATCATCGAAAAAGTCACGGGTTGATCCTTAAACGATAGCGTTTAATCTTCGCTATCTCGGACTAGTTTTCTCGATGTATCCAGCGCAGCCGGTCGGCGAGACTCACGGTACTCGACTCGCAGGTGCGGAACGCGGTTCCCGTAAGAAGAGCAAAATCGTAAGTACCAGAGATAAACTCACTGCGCGTCTCTCTCTCTCTTTCCCACCACCCTCGAGAACGGAAAGGCGCGCGTGGCCATCGCGTTAGAAACGCGAACCTACCTTGGCACTCTCGTCCCTCTCGTCCTATTCTGTACAAAGAAACGAGACGAAACGAGGCAAAAAGAAACACTTTGCGTACAATTTATCCGCCGCGCAACCTTCCAGTGGATTTCACGCGACGTTAGAAATCCACGCTCTTTCGTGTAATAAATTGGCATCTCGCGTACGTATATAGCGGAGAAGGACTATAAGCAGGCGATAGAGTAACACGAGAGTTGGTCGAGGATAAGCCCGAGGAAAGAGGAGTAAGAAGAGGAAGAAGAAGAAGAAGAAGAGAACGAATAAAAAGAAAAGCACAATATTTACGATCTTTGGGAGTTTAGTGAAACACGAGTCGTCGTCGTGGCATATGTCCCGACGTTGGCCGACTCCGAGCTACCTCACTGTAGGTACCTACGGGTGTATCCATCCCGTAAGATACCCGCGTGCCCGAGCTTCCAGCCGCAGAAGCACGCCCGTTTCGCGCTATAAATCTCTCGCTCTTACTGTCCATTTATTTTTTGTTCCTCTTATTCTTTAATTCTCTGGAACGCTTACTTACCTCTCGAGCATGGCGAATCTTCATTCCCCCATCCTATGTGCGTATGGCGTATGTTATATAATCAATTATTATACTTGTGATAGAGAAGCGAATCAAAGCGTGGATAATCCTGTAATTATCACCGAGGCATTGGCACCCGTGTTTCTTGGTTCTATTTACTCTTGCGCGAAGATACGTGCGTGAATTTTCTTCATCGTGAACACGTGGTTGCATACCGGCGGCGGTCACTTACTCGCGCCGATGTCCAAGTTTTCGGTAGAATGATAATGAAACATTCGTCGTTTGTATGCAATGATAATTCGTTTATTCAATCTAAAAAGTATATGGCGACGATATGGTGGGGTAGTGATGAAGGGGAGGGAGTCGTTTCTGGTTTTTTTTTCTTTTTGCTTCGTTTTGGCGCGATTCGCCAGGAATGGGATCGAGGCACGCGGTGCACTCGGGGGGGACGAGAGGATCGTGTGTCGCAATTAAGAAGACACAATTATTTACGAAAAGTGTCGACGAATTCGCAGCGAGAGCTCAAACGGTTATCACAAGGTAGCATCCGAGGTCTCTCTTTTTCTCTCTATCTATATTTTGGTTAGAAAAAAAGGCAGGCTCGCGCGTTCGGATTTCTCTTAAATATCGAGACGTAATCGCCTTTCGCATCATCCATTCTCCTCCTGATTCGTCGATTCCGATTCCGCGCTCTCTTCGCAATCTCTCCTTCCTCCGTTATCTTTCTTTCTTTCATTTTTTTTCTTTCTTTTCTTCGTTTTTCTTCTTTCGCTCGTTACAAAACGTCCTTTCTCTAATTCAAATACTTGCCTAAACTTATTAGTTTCAGTCTATGAGTTTAAATACAGTGTCGAGAAAAAGAAAATGGCAGTGTTGGACCGACGGACGTTTCGGTCGGATCTTCCTTCGCGATTCGCGCGCTTTTTTTTGACTCTAGAGACAGGAAAGAATGAGACAGAGAGAGAGAGAGACAGTTAACAATTTCTTTTTCTTCTCTCCTCTTCACCGTTTGTTCGTTCACTATTCTCGTTTCTCTTTTTGTTTTCTTTTCTTTTTTCTCTCACGCACGTGCAGAAACGCTCAACTTACGTCTCTATGGTCTGCTGCGTCCTTACGTTACAAACGATGCGGCGTGAATGTCCCGGAAGTACATATTTTCGAACCAGCAGGATGTCACTAATACTGACTTTAGGTACCGTACCCGCTTCTAGAACGCGCGTATACATACGAAAATTGGTATCCGCAATTTTTAGTTGCTTCTCATTTATTACGAAATTATCTATACGAACGATCGTCAGTGGCGGATGAAAACTTACCGAATTTTCCTTTCTCCATGCCTATTTAAAAAAAAAATAATAATAATTTCGCGGCGCGTACCGGTACCTAAGATCGATCCGCACGCCCGAAAGCTCATCACCCGTACGACTTACGCATATGTTAAATATATATATACATACATATATTTCGGGCATACACGCAGCGTACACGAGAAGCGCGCGGACTCGGCTGAACGCAATAAATAAATCATTTTTTTTGTTTGCTTTTATATAATAAATAGGTCACTAGAGATAAGCGGTGCGCGAGGGCGATCGCGATCGAGAGGGTCGCGCGATCGTCCCGTCGCGCATCATTCGTTCACCATGCACTAATATCTACGTCGATATACATTTATTAGGAGTGTCGGTGATCTCGAGAGTATACTATACAAAACAATTCCATTTCTCGTTTCGTCAAATCGATCAATGGAGCGCGATTCAATTAATTACGCACTAGTATTTACACAAGTTTACAAGACACGCGCGCACAATTAGGTCCGTCTCCCGGTCTCTGGCCGCTCCCTCGAATCTCGCTCGATTTACATGGCGAGCTTACCGAGCGAGGATCGATTCTCACGAGCGAAATGTCTCGTTCTTTCGAAGCTCGTGAGACCCTCGATCGTCACGTCCTCTCGATCGTGATCGAGCTCGTCCGAGGAGGTGAGACTCGATTGGGTCGTGGCGCGCGTATAATCCTCGGTCCTCTCCGGCGGTGTCGTGTCCATCGTTGTCATGAAAGTGCTGTTCTCGATCGAAGCGATCGTCGTCTCGTCGTCGAGCTGCATCGACGAGTCGTCCATTTTGGCCTCCTCGCTCGTCTCCAGCGACGTATCACTCGTCAAATACGGAACGCTCGAGATTTCCTCCGAATTTGTTTCCGTGCCCGTCTCGATCGTCGAACCGTTGGGGGCGCCGAGTTGGGGCTCGGCGAGAGATTTCTCGTTTCTCGAGGTGTGTCGAGCTTTCGAGGTTTCGCTCGTAACCGCGTTCCTCGCGAGTTCCGTCGATCGCGGGGTCGTCGATGCGCCTGGATACCACGAGGATGGCAGGGTCATCTTGGCGATACTCGGATTGACGGGTATAGTCGTCCTCGAGACTCTACCGTTAATTTTCTTTCTTCCACCCATCCCCGAGGTTTTCTGCTTGGAAGCTCCTGGCGGCCTTTTTCCAGCACCGCCGCCGATTACCGGTTGTCTCTCGTCATCCGTAGCTTTTTTCACCTTAGGCTCCTTCTTCCTCGGTTGCTTCTGCTGCCTCGTCCCGACCGCCGTTCTCGCGACTTCTATTCGCGACTTTCTCTTCTTAGCAGGTGCATCGAGCGCCTGTTTTCTGCAGAGCTCCTCGCTCGCCGCGCCCTCGCAGGATCTCTTTGAGTGCGGCGCGGCGGCTGCCTCGCTCGCGCCCGTTGACTTTCCCCCGTTTCCTGCTTTGTGATTCCCGGCGAGCCGTTCCTCCAGGAATTCGCAATGAGGCCCGGGCTTTTCGCCCTCGTTGCATTGTCTCTTGCGTTTTTTTCTCTTCTTCCTCTTGCGACAACGAAACTTATCCCGTCCGTCCTTCTCCTGGGGCGGTAAACTCGGGCAAATTGTCTGCGGCTGTTGCTGCTGTTGCTGCTGCTGTTGGGAACGATGATGCTGTATGTTTCGATGATGGTGCGAATTGTGTCGATGGCGAAGATTGTGATGAGCTCCTAGCATGCGAGCCTGAAGGGCCTCGACCCTTTCCGGCGAGGCAACCTGAGTGAGGACTCTCGCGTATGCCGATAACCTGCCGAGGTTGTGACCTTTGGCCTGCACGCGCCGTGGCTGACCGCGACGGTTCAGCCCGAGGTACAGGCTTTTTTTCGGGGTCGACCAGCGCACCGAGCTGTAAGTGTTGTAGTTGTGCTGCTCGAGGGTCTCGTTGAAAACACAGTCGTCCGTGTATTCACGCTGAAACATAAAGAACGAGCCTCTTTGGTAATTATCGTACTCGTTCGCGTACCAGTCGAGAGCTAAGAGTTTTCGCTTAGACGAGCGGGCGTTATCCAAGCGTTCCCCATTAACCACCTGGCATAAAGTACAACATTGTTGCCGTTTCCCCTTGCCCAAAGACGTATTCGTATCCGATTCGTATTATACGCGTAGTACGTATTATTTCACGAGTGCACGCAACTTCCCCGAAGCCACAGCAGGGATTCCCTCGGTATCGCTCTTCCGCAGCTAATTGCCCGATTCACCGCGGTGTGTACGCGCTCACCGTCAACATCCTCTCGGTCTCGCGCATCTATCTCTTTAATTACTCGACCAGTCATTAAAAAGATTTAAAACTCTTGACCCGTGATATGACTCGACTTTCAATTTTTGCCCCTAATATCGCTCGGCGAATCAGCCTTTTCTCTCTCTCTCTCTCTCTCTCTCTCTCTCTCTCTCTCTCTCTCTCTCTCTCTCTCTCTCTCTCTCTCTCTCTCTCTCTCTCGCTCTCTTCGTACGGACGGACCTCCGACATTATTATTCCGGCCGAAAGATTTATAGGACCGCGGACATCGAGAGAATCGAGATTCGTTCGCGCGATAATAACGCTGGTAGAACCGCGGGAATTCCGGTGAATCGGTGGAAAAGGAATAATCTCGGGAGGAGCCGAGGGAAAAAAACGGTCGCTCTCTTACCGATGAGAGGGAGAGAGAGAGAGAAGATCCACGGTGATGCGGAGAATTATTTACGGTCGCCCGCCAGACGACGTCCAATTAGTACCCAATTCTTTTTTCTCTCCAAATTCTTGAATGTCAAGTGCGGACCTCGAATCCTCTACTCCCGGTGAACACGCGCATTGACTGATACGTTTCGATTTCAAATTCGTTCAAATTTTTACTACCGACCGGTTTCGACGAAAACAAAAAAAAGTATCAACAAATTTACGTTCATAATTTCGTATCAAAGTCCTTGAGAATATTGTATTTTAAAATATAGCCGAGGAGGTGTTCTTAGAAGTTTGCATAATATTGTGCGTATACGGATAATGGTTGACGGTTGGAAACTGAACCGTGCTAAGCACCCACGTAAAGTAGTCGTTCGGCTTTATCGCAGTTCAGATTCCCGTGCTGGGTTACATATTAGAAGCAAAAATAGCATACGCGCGTTTACCTCCGACGGTGTTACGTATGCGGTGTTAGATAAACCAGCGGAGTTGCCGTACTCGATGGGGCACCCTTAGGCCGCGCGATTCGAGCACGTACCTTCGTAACGAGTCTCTTCCTCTGTCACACGAGCGAGAGACGGAGAGGTCGAGACTCGAATCGGCCAATTTAACGTTCGGGCAATGCCGCTGCCACGCACTTGTGCATCTCCTATTGTCTCTCTCTCTCTCTCTCTCTCTCTCTCTCTCTCTCATTCGCTCTGTTTAAAAGCTCGGATCGGCAGTTACAGCAGTTAATGTACAGTACGATGTATAGCAAAGTACTCTCTCGATCGTGTCCGGCAACCGCAAAACGAATTCTTTGGGTGCACTCGCGAGTGAGAGCATCCCTCGGTCGCTTCGTATCTCTCATCGCGGTTCACTCGGGGTCAAAGTCAACTGCCGCATCCAGTCGACCTACCGGAACATTTATGATACCCCGCGCGAGCTCGTTACGTTTTTACCGCGAGAGAGAGAGAGATCGTACTTTATCGCAACATTCGTTACAAATATTTTAACGATCCCACGTGTCCAACAGCAATTGGCAATTGGCGAGGCATTTATTGCCCGAGAATAACACGCGGAGAGCCACGTGTTTATAAACGGACAATTTTGGTACCCATTTGTCTACGCGATACGCCGGGGAATTTAACAGATTTCGATCGAGAATATACGACGCGAGCGAGTGAGACCGATCCATAACATCGGGAGCTTGAAATAGCGAGAGGTGTGGCCGCTATCACCGTCGGAAATAGTTCCAATGGTCTCCCCCCCTTCTCTCCACCTTTGCCTCCGGCACCGAAATACAAGTAGTAGTGATTCAACCGTGTCGAATCGATATGCACGTTGATCGTTCCGTTCTTTGTCGCGAATGCCGATTCGTCTTTTTTTCTCCTCGGTGTGGTGGGGGTGGTCTCGAAAGCTCTCGCCCACGCTGATTTACAGCATTCCCGATAATAAAAGCGACTCCTCGAAATTCGCGTGCGAATCGCGCACGAATCTGCCCGATCGAATCGGATGATTCATCGTGATTCTTTGACTCTCTCGAGTCGTAACTTGAAAATATTCTTTCTCTTCGCACCTTTGTGTCTCCTATTTTCGTCGTTCTACCAGGAAGTACCGAGTTATGTCTTTTGCTTTTAGTTAAGAGTGCAACCGCGAATATGCCTAAGCGGGCGAGAGCGTAGGTGAATCGTGTACCCGACAATGCGTAGAGCTACGCACGTGTCTCCTTTCGCTGCCCTCTCGAGACCCTGGTGTACGTGATTTAGAGGCAAGCGTCGAAGCCAAGTTTTCCCACTCGACTCTGTCTAAATTAGGCGCATTGAACGAACCGTGCGTTCCAGATAATTCGGTTTCCGGATTGGCATATTTGGACGGTTCAACGGGAGGTGCGTTTTTCATACGAATGAAAAGAATTTTATTTCATACTCGTCACGGAGCCAGAGAGGATGACTCGAGGTAATGAAAACAATTGACACGTCAATGCGTGGCCAACGAGACGAACCTTAAGGCAATTTCAACTTATCATAAATTCAAGGCGTTAACGCGACGGGAGCTCGCGTCTCTCGAAGGCGAAGGAGTCTCTCGAGATATATTCCGTACAAGGTTAATGGAGGCCGGAGAGGGCGAGAGAAATGATCGAAAAAAATCATTTCGTTAACAACAGGCCCGTCGGGTATCATAAAATGGAAAGTATACGATGTCGAGAGAGAGAGACGAGCTTTGGACGAGACTAAGCTCTCCCGTAAAACTAGCTCGTTTCTTATCCTTTTCCCCGTTTCGATTTTCTACGGGGCATCTTCTATGGCGAACGAGACGAGCTGGTTGCGAGACACGAAACGAGGAGCGGACAGCGGGCGTCTTGCCGTCATCGCGTTCTCTCAACTTTTTCTTTTTTCTTTCAACGTCTATATAGTAATCTTTTTCTCCACGTCCCTTTGAGAATCGGAACATGTGCCTTACGACTCTGTCCCTATCCAGTGACAGGTTGGCAAAGTTCTTGCGGCGGTGGTTCCGCGAGAGGCTTATTTAGAAACGTACAACGCCCACCTGCTAACTCGCCCTGGTCACTTCGAGCTTTGCCAGAGAGAGAGAGAGAGAAAGGGCATAGACCGCTGTCGCACGAGTCCCCCCGTTGCATTGTCCGCTCGTCGCACAACGATCGTTCATCATAATATTTGTGCTCGCGTCAGCGAACTTGAATTATGTCGTTACGGGGGGTGAATCGAGAAAAGGGAGAGAAAAGAGTGTGGGACGGAGAGAAGTGCGTGTGCGAGCTCACCCGGTATATAACACACGTATGTACCGTTCGCATGCGAGAGATCGAGCACGCTTCGTCGGCTTCAATGAGCGAGAAAGAGAGAGAGAGAGAGAGAGAGAGATTTTTCAGTCGAGAAGCGAGAGATGAAAACGATTAAGTGCCGTAAGATCGTCCATTGGGTTGTTTTTTCCTCTTTTTTCCCTTTTCATTTAAAATCTCCGCGCAGCGATGATCCCACATCTCGGGGAATCTTGTCGGGCAATTAATATGTGAGACACTAATTTATTAGTTTCCGTCTCGGTACGACAAGATAGACGGCATACCGGGCTAAAGTACACGAGTCTTATTGATCGAACAGTTTATAATTTCTCTCCGTTCTCGAAATTTTACGAGTTGTGTACCCGCGATCGATCGAAAAATACGACGTTGCGTGCACACGGGGCTGCTTTTCTCTTCTCTCTCTCTATTTTTTTTTCGGAGTATCGCGACGTTCGGCCTACATCGTACGGACCGGTGGGAGTCTTCTCGTTGTACAATTTATGTGGCACTCGAATCGATAGGAATGGGCAAGAGCCAATTAAATCTGGAAAGGTCGATAGAGTCGTCGTAGATTCCCGACAATACACTGTTTAGGTAGATAAGAGAATACCATCTGCTCTTATACACGACCGGCTGAATTTTCTTTCAAAGTTTTTCGAAACAAACTGGATTGACAAGAAAATTACAACACAGGACTCATTATGTTAAATAAAAAATAACATGGACGATCGCGATAAATAATCGCTCGGAAAAACGAGAAACTGTGGCAAAACGCGTGGAACAAGAATGTCGTAAAGGATAAGTATTTCTCTCGTGGCTGGACGAGGGGAAAAAGGACACGGTACGAGAGAGTCCAACGTCGGGTCGTTGAATAGATAACGCTCGCTCGGCAATCGGATCACCGTAGTCATGAATACAGGCTTTATGGTGACGATCCTTCGTACGCGAAGAGCACCAACGTGGACGAGTCGAATCAATTGCCGCGGAAATGGCTGTTAAACTCTTCGAGAATCCTCGTGGTTTTCCTCGTTTTCGTTCGGGACGACGTTATTAAGGCTCTCGTACTCGATCTCTCTTAACGACTGGCACGCTATCTCTCGCCAGGGCTTTTACGAATTTATGCGTTGTTACGCTAACGCGCGGTATGGTCGATGCGTGTGTGACGAAAGGTAAGCGACCTTTGAGAATGCGCGTATAGCTAAGTTGATCAAGGAATCATCAGCGAGTATTTCCATGGCGTGGGTGAGAAGCTGTGACGTCACCGAGACGTGAGAACAAGTTCAACCATATCTCGGACAATGTGACTCGCGATTATCCAGAAGCATTAATTTCACAAGTCGTATATTATTCCGACGTCATCCTCGAGGATTGCGTTACAATGGAATCGAACGAACGAACGAACGAACACGTTTGCGAGACCGTGTCAGGTACGCAAATAGAACGACACGGTATAAAGCGGTTCGTTAAATATTAATGAGCGGTTTTACTTAATGAATGTGAATAAAAATCGAGAGTGTCGGACGCAACGTTGGACTTCCAGGAAACAAGAAAAAAAGCAAGAGGAGTCGTGGTAAAGTTGACCCAGTGGCCCGTTTAATACGTCCGCGACGGTGTAATTAAGGGCAGCGTCGGTCGTTTTATCTAATCTCGAAGAAGTTGGCCGGGCGTCTGTTCGCGGCGCGATTCCGATTCACCTTCATCGTTGAACGCGCGCGTCCGGCCATCGCTACCATCACCGGTATTCATCTTTGCCCGAGTACAAATTAAGTATTTAAGATAATTAGTTGATTCGAGCACGTTTGTTTTTCCCTCAGGTCCGTGAACGTGCGTGCGCGCGCGCTCGAGGGTGCGGCGAGAGATGTTATCTCGCTTGGCTCGGTGGATAGATCTCTTATAGTATATAGTGGCGCTCTCACAAAGGGACGCACGAAAACTTGATTTATCGTCGGGTCGAACGGAAGGGCCAAAGGTTTCACAGATCGGTTCTACCGAGCACGCAAGCGTACAAACACGCGCGAGAAGCTCGAGAAGTCGAAGAAGCTGCGGACAAGGAGCCTGGGAAAACGAAGCAATCTTCCGCGATATTAATTCAGCCATTCAATCAGCTCGTACTCTGCCTCCGCTTCTTTTTCTTCCTCGTGGATGCGCGACTCCCCACAAAGTCAACCGTGACTACGCCTCTTCTCTTTCTCCTCTTTTCCTCTGTACCTCTTCGGGAGCGACTCGAATGTTTTTGTAAATTATTATATCCAGAGTGCCACGTCGTTTATACAGCGAAATTCTCTCCGCGGCTAGGCTCTCGGACATCGGAGTTAACTCGGATGTATAAGCCGTGGAGAGAGGGAGCGAGAGCGAGAGAGAGAGAGAGAGAGCCAAGGGCCACATGGAGAGGCACATACACGAGAGACGACGTATACTCTTCATCCTCGCGGGCCCGCGGAGCGTTACGACGCTCGAGGAGAGTAATCAGTGGCCTCGAGCGGATGTAACTATAACCCATGTTAAACCTGCTTTCGAGAAAAACTCGGTGAGGTTTTTGCGTCTCGTGCTGCTCGCGGGTATGTACTCTCGCGCGGTTATCTCCCTTCTTTCCCCTCTCCTCCGAGCCACCGATCTTCTCTCTCTCTCTCTCGCGGCAACACTCGCGCCGAGAGTTGCTGTAATTTGTTTCATCTCCCATAATGGCGACGATGCGCGTGAGTCAGCGAAGATCAGTAAAGATGCAAATGAGCCTTCGATTCTATCGAAAAGGTTCGATTCGAATGAGATATTACGCCTGGTTGCTGATTCTCGAGCCCGTGGAGGATCGCTGAAAACGAGAACCAGAGGGAACGTACCTATCTTCGTCTCAGGTATGCATAACCGTTGGTCGAGATCGTGTTACTACCGACTGCTCTCCTCGCGGTAAAGAGAAGAGAGCGACGAGAGAGAAAGGGGAAGAGGGCTTGGTCGTTCTTCGAGCAAGTGCACGAGGCAAAGATCACGAGCGAACGAGCGAGCGAGCGAGCGAGCGAGCAACAGCAGTAGCAACTGCGGGAGCACGCGAACGCGCGTGCCTCGTGTCTATACGTGCCTCGTTCGCGAGAGGGAGTATAAGAGTGCACCACCAGCGACCAGCTACCTCGCGGTACCACCGGCAGCACATGGTCCGCAGTGGCCTAGCCTGGAATTTCTTCGCGGGCTTACGCAACTCCGATCGGTGGCGGGGCACGCACACGGTAGCTCCAACATCTGGTTATACACGCTCACTGTGAGAGCAACATCAGCGTCACATTGGAGAGCACCGCGTCGCATCGCAAACGGATCGCATGTGTCTCTCGGCAACTTTTCCGCGGCCGAACACACCGAACCAGCTTCTTCGTGCTTCTTATTCATCGATGTCCCATGAACGAGAAACGAGTATGAACAAAAACTCTATATTGACGGAAGTGAGTAATGCATATGGCTAGATTTTCTACTCGCGATATAGACGATCTGTTGCAATCGGGTGTAATAAACTTGGTTCGACACAGTATCGCTTTGTTGAACGAAACTATCGCGATCGGTATGCGACGTACAAGCTTCGTATTTTTCTTTTTCTTCTTTGCGAACGCGTGATCATTTTTTAGAAACCAAGTTGGATTCTTTTTGTATTGGAACGTTCGCGATCGGCACGGCGATGCCGGAATCATAGACTCTCGCGCGATTATGCAGTCGCGATGTTATCAACGTTGGCAGTTATTATTTATCGTCGGGGAACACGCGTCGCCTTCCTTCTTTCCTTTATTCGTTTCGATAACTCGAACACTTTATCACGATTACCCGCTGCGCCGCCGGGACATCGCGAAACCCCTTGCGTTAATACGCGCGAACCCCACTCGTCCCCGCTCGATGTTGCGCGCAACTCAGCTGGACTCGTCGAATTTACGCGCGCTCTATATTTAATTAAATTAATCAAACGTCCGAGAGTCGCGAGAGGAATGACGGAATAAAGAATTAAGAGTTTATTACTCACGGAGCCGTAGAGCAATCCGCATGAATCCATACACAGATACAGACACGTTGCCACTCCTTGAATCTTTAACTGGCCCCTTGACACGGAGGTCCTCTGGAAAATTGCTGAAAAAAGAAGAAAATCGTAATATATTATTTATAGTAGTTCTCATTATCGTCGCTCGAGGTAGATGGAGGAAGGAGAAGAAGAAAATTAATAACGGGAGCTGAGGAAAGGGCGAGCGCGCGCGCGCGCGCGCTCTCGATATAGTTCGACGCGCGAGGGGTAAAATGATATCGCGAAGCGAGTTTTAACGGTTCTTCCAGTCGAGTGGAGAGACCGTCTCGAGTCCGCGGGAGCACGTGGCTGCTCTCCTCGACTCTATAGACCGGGCTTTCAGTCCGCGTGGTGTCTGATCCGCGCGGTGGTGTTCCGTCCTAAGTAATATATGCCAACCGTATCGCGTGTCTCTCGGAGGCGTTGGACGTTGTCGTTGACGCGTAACGCGAATTTTCTCCGTCTCTGGTCTCTGCTTATTTAATGTCTACCCACGCGCACACACCCGCTCGTATATACGACGTCCGCCGCCCGTATTACGCGTAACTAATAATTAAACTTTTTCAATGAATTCATGCGCACTCTGTGGAGGTTCATTCACGCGGAATCGCTAAAGGATTTACTATCGCTATGAGAACGTGGGAATTAATGCAACGCCAACGATTATCGAGCGCGTTCTTATCGCACTCGCGAGATAACGAATCGAGAATTCGGAGAGTTCGGGATCATTTCAATAAAGTTACAAAAAAATGACGAATTTATGCAAGTCTATATCATCGATGAAGCGTATCGTCTCGTCGCGAAGAAAATCTATGCATTTAAGGTCAGATAAACGTCGACCGCTGGCATCGACGTTCCAGATAAAGTGAGATGGGTCGAATAAAAAACAAAGATTGCTCCTTTTTATACGAAGATGATTTAATCGCTGTTATCGAAAGGTGGGAGGCATCACCTTCAAAGCTGCCAAAGGCGACGGCGGTGTCGCGGACGCGTCAAAGTACACGGGGGAACGTTATACGCGCGTTATACATGCAGTTAACGACCTCGCCTGTTAACGAACCCCGACGCTCTAATTGAGTCTTGAGATCGTTTCGAACGTTCCTCATCGTCTCAAAGTCTGCGTGCTTTCCTCTCGAGCCACCGGCGCTCACGCCATCCGTACCTTCTCTCTCTCTCTCTCTTTCTCCCTCTCTCGCACCGTGACTTATTATCTTCTTGACAAGATTATACGTGGTAAATTGCAGTTATAACGTCAGGTGTGCGTAGAAAATGATCGCCTACGATATTGTGGGAGGGTGACCGATGAGAAATTGATTAAACGTCGTAGATTCGCATCTGTCGTTGACGGTGGTAACCCGCTCATCCAGTTCGTTAACTCGAGAATTCACGCTTTAAAGTTTATGGTAAAAGCAGCTTTCGTCCTGGCCGCGAGAGCTCGCCTCGCGGGCCTCGCACGCACGGGTGTTACACGCGAACTTCGATCCTCTCTCACGCTTCTCATGCAATATTCATTCGGGCCAATATCGTGGCACCTTCGCCAAATCGAGCAAAATAAAAAAATAAGATCATCGCAAAATTTGCAACAGTAATCGCTAATGAACGTGTGCTCGATACACGTACGTGCGAAATTCCTATCTCGTGAATTTTTCAGTACTCGTTTCATTACGGGTCTCCTTTGTTGCTCGGACTTTCTTCGATAAATCGCTAACCAAGTGCGAAGGTCGCACAAACAAAGTTCCCGGGGATTCTTTCGACTCTCGGTACGAACCGACCGAGCAACGCGAGGAGACTTCTTTAAAAGGTACGCGGTGATTTGCACGAGGAGGCGCCACCGCAATGACGAAACCGCTGCTGATTAGCGAGGTCGCGTCGTTGCAACCACGTGCTTTTCACCCGACGATATTAATTCCGTGCTACGTGAGTATTCGCACGTTGCCGCCTCGTTGGTTCAATGAAAACGTCTCGATCAAAGCGAGCGTCGAGAGTGATTTATGCTTCGAGCGGTTCGTCGTTGTTCCATAATCTTCGAGGCATTTTCCTTTTTCGTCACTCAGCCTGATGACAGTTCGAATGAAATTCTCACGAGTATGATGATTCGAGGACGGATTGAAATTGATCGTTGAGTGATTTACGTGCGAGAATCGAGGCAATCAAGAGGGCATTAGCGACTCTGATGAGTTGGATGTGTATACATTAATAAAGAGTAGAGCGAGAGAAAGAGAGAGAGAGAGAGAGAGAGAGAGAGAGAGAGAGAGAGAGAGAGAGAGAGAGGAAAGTGGAGGAGAGAAGGCCACTAACCCTGCGGGTTATGTCACTGGGCGCGCCGGTTAGTCGTTGCTCTCTTCAAGTCGGAGGCCCAAAATAGAACTATTCCGTTGTGCTTTTGTCGCACTCTTCGTCGTCTACATCGTATTTTCCTCTTCCTGCTCCGTTCTTCTCTTTCTCCACTGGCACGTACAGTACGGTATAATACAGTGTACACGAAACGGCTACCACCGGTGTGTTACGCGCGCACGACGTGCTATATAGGCTGCGAAAATTCTCGACCGACTGACGATGTCTTCTCTCTTAGGGTCAACCTGCCAATCTCTCGACGGGCGTTACACTTAAGGAACGCGTGAAAGAGAAAGATCCCTCGACTAAACAAAATGAATCACCGCGTGGTAAATAAAACAGCTGAGGAGAAAGAATCGCGCTCCTCTTCTCCTGCCTCGCGACGGGTACTCTCGCTTTAATTCTATTTGCAGTCTGACGTTGCCATGCAGAAAATAAGGGCACGTACGAATTTATCATATCGTCTCGACCGCGCACGCCACCGCTTTTTATTATTTATCTCGTATCCGAGAGTCGGAAGAATCTCTCCTTGCTGCCTGCCTGCCTGCCTGCCTGCCTGCTTGCCTGCCTTCCTCCTCCCCCCATCTCGTTCAACATCACAAACGATCCGCCATCGCGTCGAGATAACAATCTCGCGCCCGGTGAGCCGACTAATTTGTGTTGCTAAATGCTGCGTGCCCGCGAGAGCCGCTTCTTCTTCACTGTCCTCCTTCCTATATAACCGTTTTGTTCGCTGGCTCCTTTCTATACCTATACGCATCCAGCCCTCCCAGCTAATATGCAAATCGCGCGACGAACCGACTTGAAAATTCTCTCTTACGAACACTCTCTCTCTCTCTCTCTCTCTCTAGCCCCCTTTCCCCTCTCCTTCACTCGCTCGGGAGGGGCAGAACGACGCGAACTTTTGTACGACAAGTTGGCCACTGCATGCGCGCGTGCAAGACTATCTAATAAAAATTCCAAACATCTTATTCGTCGGTCCAGGGGTGATCGCCGGGAAGCTCGCGAAATTCATTTAATCTCGTATATACGTCTACGCGGGGATCCGAGGTGTAACGCTCAGCGGGTGACTGACTGCCGTGACTATTTACTAAACGATCTATACCGCTGTGTCTAACATTGTTTATCGAAGCGCGCGTGTGGAGAAGACAATTTGTTTCTGTACGGTAGAAACAAGAGATTTGGCACTTACGATCGGGAGAAGGAGAGCTCTTCATCATCCGAGTGGTTCACGAGCGAGCCAGCTGAGCGCGACTTACGACCTTATACCGTTCGAGCAAAAGCCTCTGCAATAAACGCTGATTTAAGGGATGTTTCATCGGTACGAGCTCGTCCGCAACGCGTCGAGTAAGTGCCCGCGGTGAGGAGGGAGAAACGTGGGGAGAGCGTGGCGAGAGAGAGAGAGAGAGAGAGATTTCCGAATGTGCACTTTGTAATCGCGCGTACCACGTGGATTCATCGTTAATCACGACACGCCGTGAGTCGGCAAGATTTAAATGTGGGCCTAACAACATCGAGCACTTATAAATTGCTCGTAATTGCCGATGTTTAGAGTCGACTTGGGCATCGCCGCTTTTTTTTCAACCGGTCAACAACATGACGCGCGCGCCCGCGTCTACGTATGTATATACACTTGGTGAAACGCGATGTATAAAAATGCGTCTCGAGAACGCGTTTTCACTGAAACTCGAGACGAGAGAACCGGTGGAGTTGATAACACGAGCGCGTACCTACCGAGGCCCTTGAATAATTATGTACATATATACATATTTACGCGGCATTATCAGTTTGTATAAAGTACGAGCACGTCGCGTCCTCGTTGTCGGAGAGACCAGTTTCTACTTTTCTTCGGCATCTCTTTTTCCAAGAGAGAGTGCGAGCGAGAGAGAGAGAGAGAGAGACCAGTTGGTCGAGCGATGCGATTGCCTCGTGGATACGCGCCGATATCGTCGTCTCTCTCTCTCTCTCTCCTTCACCCATTCCCTCTTTCACCGACAAATTTTCTTCTCCCTTCCACTTTTTCATTGTACAACGTCTAATTTGACAAGTATTTAAATTGTATGGCGACCAGATGGGCGCATCAAAGTGTACTATGGTTTATGTACTGAGAAGATCGTTAAAAATACGTTCGAGAAAAATAGTGGAAAAAACGAAACGTTTACGAGAGGTCGTGGTTCAAACGTATCCTTTTACGAGTTCTTGTTCTTTCTCGTCTTGGTTTTATATCTTTCCTCCGACTCGTACGCGCGACGAAAGAACTCTTTTGACGAGGCAAATCGCGCGTGCGGCACAACTACGTGATATATATATATATATATCTACGAGTATGCGTGTATATATATGCGTATGGGAGGGAACGAATTCGATTCTCCAACGCGAACTGCTCCACGCGATACAAGTGAATTATTACGACTATTCTTGGAACGGACGTTACTTTGTCTCGACTCTCTTATCCTACCTCGGTCGATCGCCAACCGACGAGAATCTCTGAGCCGTTGGTCACTCGTTTCGTCATCGACGAAAATCTCCTCGACATTCCACCTGACGCTCTTTAATATTCCTATCCCTTTTATACTTTTCATAGTAAGATATATATATATATTTAAGTTCCATCGACCGCCTAGGCGTATATATTCATTGACCCAATGTTTCTCACGGATTTATAAAATGCTTAATTAATCGTCGAAAGAGAAAAAAAGAAACGAAACAACCTGCAGCAACGGCAGTAACTACGTTTTAGTGTCCGATACGTGAGTTCGGCCGCAGCGCATAAATTAGATAGGAACAAATTTGAGAATGCGTGACGAATTAATTTTATTAGGAGAAAGCAAAGTATGCCAGAATTTCATATCGAGTGTGAAATATGCTGCAGATGTTTTTTCTTTATTTTACGTCGGTAGTTAAAATTGAAACGGCAGCTTCATTCGTCACCGCGATGACAAAATATTTGAAGTTTCGAGTCAATGGACGGTTTTTCAAGCGCGCTTCCTCGTAAGAAAATCCCTCGATGTTAATGGCCACGAGGATATTGCGCAAACTTTCGCGAGAAGCGTTGATGCGACGTATTATCGCGTTTAATCCGATTATTCCACGAGTCGTATCCTTTCGCATTCTCTCTCTCTCTGTGTTGAATAAAATTCGTGGACGATGAACTTAGCGTCATCGAAAGAATTTATGAATCGAGCCGAGCGTCTCTGTAATTTACCCGCAATTCGCATTCCGCGTGTGACAACGCCACCGGAAGTAACGACCGGAGGTGGCGCGAATTCTTGGCGGCTGAAAAAAAAGATGTTCGCGCCTTCCGCGGAGTTCAGTCACCGCGTCCGCAAACAGCCAATTATATATAAATGTACGAGGCTCGTACAGTTCGGGGCGGGGGGTGGGGTGGGGGGGGGCGCACGAGCGTACTAAATATATCGCGAAATATCGACGGTTAATGCGAGACATTTTTTCTGAAAGCTCTCGGGGAGTATAGAGAGAGAGATGGGCTCGCACCTACTCGTTACGTCGATCCACCGACTCGATAAACGAGTCCGTGATTTAGCGCATTCGTACGTGCCAGCGTATCGAATTCGTACATCTTGCGCACCAAACTCACGCGCGGGAGAAAAGGTGCGATGCACCGAATCATTCTCGACCCATCGAGACATAAATTATCGGATAAATTAAGGACGAATAAAGGAGATCGCCGACGCTCTTCCAACCTCTCCGAATCTTCGCACCTCTACATATATTATTTATTTTTCTTACATACAAGACCGAGGTGAAATTCGAACGATCGAGAATCGATCGTTTCTTTTTTTCTCTCTCCGACCGATCGGGCTTTTTCGTTTTTTGCCCTCACGCGATTCGCAGTTATCCGTGGTACACGCGACGTACGGGATGCGCAGCGACTATAACGATCGAATGATAATTGCACCATCAACTTTCATTGCCGATCGATTATCATCAATTTTCGTTTTGCGCAAAGTAGATCGATTCCTCGACCTCGACACCTGCTGACGAAAATTGGACAAGTAAACTCTCTCCTCCCTCCTGCGTTTGACGAATTACTATAATCATCTTCGAAACGTTAAAGCCCTATCTCGTCTCTCGGGAGGAGGGGGATAGAACGTGCATTCCCCTATAATAGTCCTCGGCTTAACGACAGACTCGATGCTTTTTATAGCTTTTTTTTCTCCTTCTCTTTATTTATTTTTTCATCGTGTATACATAACCGTGGCTCCGTATATAACTCGCGTAGAAACGAGGGAGACGGAGAATGGAATCGTGCGCGATCTCGAAGATTGTCGCTCAAATCTCCGCGCGACCCACAACAGCAAAGCTCCCCCCTCGTTCCTCTCTCGTCGTCATCAGCGGAGAACGGTGTGGATATAGAGGGCGCACGGGGGGTTAATTCGATGTCGTAAAGTGGAACGAGGCGCCTATCATCGACCATGAAAAGTTGAAAACGAGTTTACCCGCGGGTGCCTCGACTCGCGGCGTAGATCGTCGCGCGCCTTCGGCTTCGTAACTCTTTTTCTCCGTTTCTCCACCGGCTGCTGGACGACGGGAGGGCTTCGCCACCGGATCTACGATATCTCAAGAGCTCTCTCTCTCTCTCTCTCTCTCTCTCTCTCTCTCTCTTTCTGTCGCTCCAACGTTTTGTTCTTTTTTCGCCCTCGACGCACGCAACGACCTCGCCATTTCCGTATTCACTATTTACAAGCAACGGTCTGGGACTCGAGAAAGCGCGGGCGCGCGCGCGTGCGTGCGTGCGTGCGTTTATCCTGAGAATAGATTTCAATCGGGGACACGAGGAATGGAATAAAGAAGCTTCGGAAGCACGAGACACGAAATAAAATAAAAACCTAGAAATATATACAATCTCGTCGTTCAGCGTTCGTGAGGTTCTCGCGATTAGAGCTGTATTCGATTAACAATTCTTCGATCCTCGAGCGGGTATTCTCAATGCTCGACTATTGAAAGGCGATAAAATTTTCAACGAGGTCGTTTAATCTTAATTTACGAGTACGACTTTCGCGAATTATTAATTACCCTCGTACTATCCGTCCGACGGGATAACTAATTGAATCGAAATGTACCAGTCCTCGACTACGTCGAGCGAGAAGCGAGACGGACGGTTTGCCGGGTATAAACACGTTCGTCTTACGCATTAAATTATTAGTCGCTCGCTTCGAGTTTCTCCTTCATCCTTGAATATTTTTCTTTGGTCCTGGGAGCCACGAATTCGAAACCAGAGACGGGAAGCAGATGTTCGAAAAGACCAATTTCTGCATTTAGTTTGAGAATTTTTTTTTAATCCTGGCATGCCGCGCTACGCGAGATCTACGTAATCCCCGAAGGAGAAAATGGGACAATAGTGTTCCCTCTAGGTCGAATTCAAGTTTCCCGGAGAGATTCGATTTCTATCGGGAAAACATCGGTTCTTTTCAACTCGGTCACTGACCGATCGTTTCACGGTGCAGAAATCTCCGGTTGCATTTTTGGGTCAGAATAATAAAAGAAGGAAGAAACTCAAGCCTCGAGTCGGTTGGCGCCAGTTTTTCATGCCCGAGGCAAACGGTCACGCGATTATCGATGCGAGCGTGTTGTTTTCTTGCAGCGTTGTTTTTTCGTTTCTTTTTTTTCGCTTTGCAAATCGTTGAGCGGAACACGGTGCATTAATCATCGAGCGTGTCAGAACGGCTCTTTAATAACGGCTAGAATTTGTTAGCCGATAAGAATACGTCGTGACGGAGCGAAAGAGAGATGGATCGGTCCTTGAAAATGAGTAGCCAAACGAGGTTGCTTTTATGCTTCGCTCGCTTCGCGTCGATCCAGCTCTGTCGTGTAATGCTCGAGCCGTATTCCTCACGTACATACGTATATGTGCTTACAAACGTCTTTATCAACGCCTCGTCGATTTACGAGCGCTTACACTCCTCTCGGTGGCAACGGCGGCGGCGGCGGCGGCGATGGCGATGCTGTTGGTGCCGCTGTTGATGCGGTTACTGTGTATGTCCCGTTTGCCGCGCGTCGATAAATTGCGAACGGTGCACCTCTCTCTTTCTCTCTTTTTCTCCCTCTCTCTCTCTCTGGTATACACGACCCTCGCATGGTTACCGTCGCTGTTGGGAGACAGAGAGAGGGAGCGAGAGAGAGAAAGACTTTATGGCTCTCAGCGAATGCAGGAGGTGCGGAAATGGTCTCTCGGGGTCAAGGCTACTGTGCCGAGTAGAGGGGAGCTGGGACACTCGAGAACGCGACTCGACTTTCAGTCTCCTCGCGCGAGAAAACGAAAATGCATTGTGCTGGAATTTTAAGGAAGGTCAAGGTCGCGAACGTCCGAGCGAATGGCCAAAAGCCTCGATCGTTGGGTTTTCGCCTCGACCGCTCGTTCATTTTCTCATTCGAGCAGCAGAGTCCATCGTGTAAATTGTAGTAGCGCATTGCCGGAGGGTTGGAGCGTAGAATATTCAACGGTGCCACGTGGGTTTGCGTGTGTAGACACGCGAGAGTGGAAATAACTTTGGTCGCGCGTAATGGAAAATGAGAGAGAGAGAGAGAGAGAGAGAGAGAGAGAGAGAGAGGGAGTAAGAGAAAGATACGGATAATCCAATCGTAGAAGCGAATCGCTTCGTTCAACCCTTCCGGGGGTTATCTCGGTACCCTCATGGTTTTTTTGTTGTTTTTCCGAGCGTCGCGTGGGCAGCCCCTTCTGGTAGAGCCGAGCAAGTTTCCAACTAGATACATCGAGTAACGTCAAAGATACCAGTCATGAGAATTTATGTCGTCCCGCGGGTGGAGGATAAAAAGTTATCGGAAGTATGTAAATTGAAATGCCGGCGCTCTCTCTCGCGTGGGTATCCCGTGGCTGTGCTCTTCCCTGTGGGTCGCGCCGAGCCGCGTTCTCGCCCTCTCTCTCATCCCGCTTCGGGCTATCCCGGGGCATATGCGCGCAGCATCTTTCACGGAAATAATGGACGAGAACGGCTCAATTCTCGTTTGTATACGAGCCAAGGATAGCCGAACTCGTTCCTAGCCTCCTCGTTCGGTGGGTGTTCCATCGATTAAATTTATCGTTTTATATTTTTTTATCGGAGCAATGCATAATTATGTATACACGCGTCGAGCGGATTCTTCCTGAAACGAAAGTTAATTGGCCCCACACGAAGAGCGAACGTAATCAAGATGTCGAAATTTTGTTGACTCGATCGAACGACCGACATGCTGATGAAATTCGCCAAGTTTATGTATATTTATAGGGAGCCCAATGAAAGCGAAGATAGAGTCAATACGTTTTATTCGTAACGGATCCTACTTTGTTGTATCGTAACGGGGAATACGCGTCGGCGGAGTAAAGTGCATATTGCACTTATTGGGAGTGCAAACATTGTCGGCATCGACGAAGCTCTGGTCTAACGACGCTAATTTAGAGAGTCGCCAAGAGTATCAACATTTCGAACCGATAGGTCGAACACGCCCGGTGATGAGAAAATACACGCTGTTTTCCGCGTATACGGATGGACCAGAATCGCAACCACCAACGAGAACGCGATTCTCTTGGACGTGACGCGCCAACAGTTGTCTCGTTCTCGCCGCAGCGGAGCCAGAAAACGACTTTATATTTAGGCCTCCTCGGTGATATTTCAGGACACCCGTTAGGTCGACGATCCACTGTTTCGCAAGAGGTTTCTCATAATGATTCTCGCGAATCTACGTGCACAATGTATTCATCGTTTGTCTCGTATTCGTCGTTAGAGTTATTAGACCCTCTCGTCTTTTATAATTATCGACCAACGAGTTTCGCAATTCCATCAGATTTTCCTACGGTCGATGGAAGAACGATAAGAACGATTATTTTTCCTCGATTCGAATCCGAGCGAACGTCGTTCGAACCAAATCCGTTTAACGCGATTCAGAGACTCGTTAAGAGTTTAAACGTTTCACAAGTTTCTTCTGCGTTGATCTCTTCTGCATTATAGGTAGCACTCGGTGGCTCTCATTACAGCTAATGCCGAGCGTTCGTGTCACGCGAGGCTTCCACTCCTTTTCATTAAGAGGAGGACTCGTCGACGTCGACCCGAGACTCCTCCGTTAATGCTTGTCTCCCGGTCGTGTGTTCTTTTTCTCGTAGCCACGCAGTGTCACGCGTCATAATGGCTCTTCTTATCCGAAACATTGTTCGCGCATTAACCCCCGAGCATTGACAGACGCTTTACGATCTGACTCGGCTTGATGTTACTCCAGAGTTAATATCTTTCGCGGGTTTCATTCGTTACGGAAGTTTAGAGAGTAAGGCGATCTCGCAAGAGAGAGAGAGAAAGAGAGAGGGAGAGTCGCAGCATTCGCGAGAGGCTCATAAAAGCGAGCCGAGCACACGGTGAACGATTTACGAAAAGAAACTGGACAACCGAGTTGAAGATGAGAATAAAAAGTTCTAGGTAGCTCCCTCGAGTCCTGTCAATGGCTACCGGTACGCTCGACATGTTTAATGTCTGTCGCGCGTCTCTACATCCGTTCCCATATATCAAGTTTCACATGTGACTGATGCACTTAACCCCACGCTTCTCTCTTCCCCCAGCATTTTATTCTCTTCGTTATGGCCCGCGAGTATGCGGACTATAATCGTAATTACTCCAGTATGTGGAAAACAAAGATCTCCGAGAGTTGTTTACGCGAGAAGAAAACTCAAATACTTCGAGTTCCATCGAGTTGAGTTTACCGTAAGGTTCGTACGCGCGATATAGCTCGATCGCGGCATCGACTGTCGGTTATAAACGTCAAGGCACCTACGAGAGGTTCGACGAGAGACGAAGGCTCACACTCTCTAATCTCGTGCGCTCGTAAGCTATTAGCCGTATAATGAGATATACTGTATAAGTGTCGGTCCCGTTAAAAACCTCCCAACGCGCGCTTCCATCGGTCCCTTCGCCTCCTTTCTTCTTCTTCTTCTTGTTCATCTTTCCCCCGTGCTATCCGCGATTCATCTCCCCTGATCCTCTATATTATATCGCCCTTTATCACTAACGCGTATACGCCGCGTTCGTCATATTGAAAAATCTTTCTCCCAACTTTTTCTCTCATCCGGTTTCCTCCTTTTCATTAGCCGACGACACGAGGCCTTACGTGCTGCTGTTTCTTCTTCTTTCTTTTTTTCAAACGCCTCTCGCGACCCGCCCCAAATCGTCGTCGGGGCTCTCGTCACTCAGAAGCATCGCGACTGCACCAACGGGTAGTTATTTTTTACGACGGAGACCCCCGAATTATTTTCATCGGGCGGTCGGGATTAGGCCGAGCGAAAATTATGTATCGAAAAAGGAATAACGAAACTTTCGTGGAATGAAGAAAACAAGTTACCAGCGAGAATTTAACAGAATCACGCGCCTTATTTTCCTCTCTCTCTTTCTCCCTGTGCATTATGTTTTTTTTTCTACTGCGCGCGAACGGCAGCACTTGGCGAATCAACGAAATCGGATTAGCCTTTTCTCGTGTGCAGCTTCGAAGCTTTGTATATAAAGATCTCGTCTCGTCGTTTCTAAAATCCCTCTTCGCGACTGCCACGGCCCTCCTCGCTATCTCTCCTCTCTACCTCGTGTATACGTCTTTCGTCTCTCGATGCACCATAGATTCGAGTTCAAAGTTCTCGAACGTGACATGCCTCGGGAGGCTTTTCGTTAAAGAGGCTGCGCGGCACATACGGCCTCGGAAATAAGACACCAAGTTCCAAGCGTTGTCCGCTTATGCGAGCGAGCGTGTAATACCTTGACTAACGATCCTTTTACGGTATTATATCTCGGAGACCTCTTGACAAATTTAATATTCGCAGCAGGGTTCGATGCTCGCCTCGTGAATATAAAAATTCTTTCTTTGTGCTTTTTTTTTCAATTAAAAAACAATTTTCCTTTCGATACGACTCACTGGATCGATCGACAATAACGCGAATATTTCAATTGGCTCTCGGGAGTCGGAAAGATTTGTAAAACGTGAATGAAGTTTTCACTAACCGTCGTGGACTCGGGACGGCGTTTATTCGCAATCCGACCCTCTCCCGAGAAAGAAGCCCGGTACAGGGCCCGTGTACCGGCGTGATTTACGAGCGTGATAATATCGCAGCGCAAAATGAAGAGTTAACAGACCTTAAGGACCTCGAATTTGCGCTTGAGTTATTGAGCCAAGTGCCTTAAGTGGGGGGGAAGGTGAGCCAGCGATGACAATGGCGCGAAGCATATTCATAAATTTCTATCGTTCCTTTAGACACGCACGGTGTGCGAGAGAAAGGAAAATCGCGTACGTGCACCTCCGTCGTGTACGTGCTTTTGGTGCGCATAAAAGTCACTCTGATTTATCTCGAAAAGATAAGTACCTACCGGCTTAGAGGGTGAAAATTCTTGAAATAGTTTAGAGCTTCTCGCGAATAGCATTAACTCTCGGCTTCTGCGCTTATTTCGAGCCAGATCGTTATTGAGTCGATGCGAGCGAATCGCCAGATGTGCCGAAGTTTCGCACCTGGAAACTTTGTTATCACGCCGCGATTATGTTTTCGCGACGTTGATTAAATAGTAACGAGACAATGTATGCGTCGAGGTGCGTATCGCGCCGGGAGAAGGAGTACGATACATCTCCCAACTCGGAGTGCAGTGACATTTGGCTGCCGGTGACGACAATGCGCGCATTAGTAAATTTATTGTCGCGATTGCGCAATCTAATCGTAATATACGTAGCATTAAGCGCATTAGAAAACTTGACAAGGGGAAATATTGTATAAGAGAGTTGCGTGGGCGAGTTAATCTGAGAATAAATCTGGGCATCACCCGCGGTCATAATATTAAGAAGAAGAAGAAGAAGAAGAAGAAGAATAAGGAAATAAGCAAGAGGGCTGTTGAATGTGAGGCGTGTGGCCGGGCACACGACGAAAATCAATCGTGCACCATTAGAGCGGCAGACGTACGAGGATAAGAATTCGGATAAGGGCGGCATATTTGCCGCGCGTATATACAATTAAGAGAGGGAGAGAGGATCGGTACGTGCGCGCGTTTGAGTCGCGACGTGAGACGGCGGCCCTTTACCATAAGAGTCGGATCGATCCTCGTGCTAACTATACCTACGTGCATGTATATAGAAGAAGAAGGTGGTGGCTCTGACCCTTGTGATTCGTGGCGCGTTTAAACGCCCCGGAGCTTCGTCGAATGTTCCCTCGCGCGTTTGGTCGATTACGAAATTGATGATGTGTCGGTCGTTGCGTCTACTCGAAGATGTATCGTCGAAGGCCAACGCTACGTTTCTCTCGGCCCTGATGACACTTGGCCGAGACTTTCCTCACTCTCTCTCTCTCTCTCTGTCGTCTCACCATCCATCTTTCAATCGTTCAATTGATCGTTGGCCAAAGGGTCAGGCTCTCCATCTCTTCTCGATTGAGCCAACGATTCGAAAGTTGCCTCGGCTTTTTCATTATTTGGTCGGTACGCTATCGCTCTTTCTCTCTCTGTGATCGGTTACGCGTCCGGGATATTTCAATTACAAGGCACTGGGCTAATCAGTCGGGTGCAGCGTCACCGACCACTGTGCAGTTTGCGTTCGCGTGGGTGATGCGCAAAGCGACGGGGGGAGACAAGGCATCGCGGGAGTTCCTCCGATCGTTGCTATAACTATATCGTGGTACACCACCGAGCAGCCGCGACCACTCTCATGCGGGTGCATCGCACTGTCGTCTATATATATTCGCTACGACCACATGTGCCTTACCGTACAGTAAAAGTTCCCTACAAACTCTGACCCGGAAGCATCTGACAATTGACTGTCTCCGTGACGCGCGCGTATATTTAATTAACGAATTTATTTCATACGTGCGTGCGCGAACTGACGGTAAGCCTCCTTTGTTTACAAACATTTCTAACTTTTCGATCGACGGGTTATTGTTCTTGTTGGTATTATTATTTGACATAATTTAAAAATACGTTTTAACGCTGATTAATAATTAGGATAGGTCAATGGTTGTCTATGAAGCAAATTTGTGATTGACAACGTGGAAAGTTTTAAGTGATCGTATGACAGAGAGCGCCTCTTGAGCGATCTTAATTAGAGTTTATAGCTGAGTTGGGGAGATGGTATTAGCGGAGTCGAGGAAGAACGAGAATAAGAAGAAGAAGAAGAAGGAGGAGGAGGAGGAGAAGAAGAACGTGAGAGATGATGGTGATTATGTTTGAAACAACGATAGGAAAGACGATGGAGAACGGACAACTGCGGACTATTTGTGTCGAAAGTAGCAGAGGGACCGCTGTTCGCGTAGGCCACGTAACCTCTTGATCTCCGTTCGTAGTTCCGGGTTTGGCTAATCGCGCGCGTGCGCGAGAGAGCGTACACTGTAATGCCCGGCTGATAGAGACCCCGCTCGGATATCACTCGGGGGCAATGAATCGTCGCGTCCCATTGCGTATACGTATATAAGCTTTTTATCGTGCGTGAGATTACACCACGTTGATATATATTCGACCTCGCTCGACGCCCTCCCACCTCGCCAATTATCCGCAGTTGAGTTCATAATTGAATATGACCGCGAGGCGAGGCGATGAGCCAATTTTTGGCTTTTTCCACAAGTTCGATAGTGTCGAGTGGGGGAGGAGGTGGAATCGAAATATTTAGCAGGGAATGCGGGTAAAGATCAACGTCAGTCAGGGCTTTTGGGAGAAAAATCGAGAGCGACAAAGTTGGGGTTAATTATTATTGTGATTGGCGATTGAGGTAAACGGGAAATCGGCGGTGTGGCCCTTACAGTTGAGATTCTCGTTAGCGAACCGTGGGGACGGCTTACAATCTCGCGTATATAGAGATCGATCTGCACGTTCGCCGGAGAGAAGATGGTCATGCGGCTCGATTGTTTGATCTTGATACCGACTCTCCTGAATGTTGCAGCGTGTACGTAAAGGAATCGAGCACGCGGGTACTCACGAAGCAGCTGTCTATCGAAACGCGAAGGAACGCGGGGCAATGAATCTAGGAATGAATCGCTCCGGGGAACTGGATTCCGCGATGATTGATCCGCCGCTAGGCCGACCAAGAGGCGGCCGGCTTATTCGCGTGGATTCTTCCCCTCGCGTCTTCTCAAAGTCCTATTTCGCGCCCTACCCTCGACTCCATATGCACGCACACACAAAGTCTTTAACTCGAATTATCCTCGCGGCGGCAACGAGATTCACCGTGATTAAACCAGTCACGCGCGCTGTTACACTCTTCCTCGTACTCGATTCTCATATATGTAGTTACATAATCGAGCGCGATCCAATAGGTCGTAAAGAATAGAAGAGCAAAGCAAACAACAACAAAAAGAAACAGATTTCGTCGACGAGAGATAGCCAAAAAACGTGTTACTTTGCGAAGCTCTCTCTCGAAGATTGGCTCGGTGTGCGAAATAGTTGCCGATGTGTACATCGTTCGAGTATTCTTGGATCGGACCGCCCAGTTAAAGTCCGATCGCATTCTGTCGTTAATTTCGACGATTCGAAAGCCAACGAGGGTCGGTATAGCGGGCAAAGCGAAAGAGAGCAGATTTGTTCGGCGCGAAAGGCCCCACTGCCGCGAGAGTAACTCAATCGTGTAAAAATCCAAAGGCGCACACACGCGTTTAACTTTTAAATATAAAAAAAGAAGTAGAGCATACTCACTGTATTCGGAGGTATAGTCGTTGGATCCATTGACCGTGCCATCGGGAAGAATCTGTAGGTGACGATTTTTTATGTACATCTGTATCTTACGCGAGGCCCCGGTGATGTGACTGAGATTCGCCGATCTCTCGGCTCTCGCGCCAGCGTCCAGATCAACGGGAACGGCCGTTACACTGCCGACGATCGTACCGACCGTCAAAACACCGAGTCCCGCACCGATACCAACGGACTTTCCTCCGACTGCAGGAAAGTTCGATTTGGAAAGACTACCGTGGCCAAACGCGAGGAGAAAGAGGAGGAGGGCTGTATGAACGTAGGAACGGCTCTTGTGTTGATCGCTGCTCGATCTGTGCCTGCCCCCCTTTCTCCTCTCTCTCTGTGTTCTTTCGCTCTCGCTCGTCGCTCTCCTCGTTCTCGCCGTCGACGACCCCGATTCCTCCCTGGAGACACTCGAAAAGCACTCGCACTCGCACGGCCACTCGTATTCTACACCATTTGACACGCGTTGACTAGAGATCGCGGCGGATTGCGCGGTTTTCCTCCCAACTTCTCGACACATCCTTCCGCTTTCTTGTTGCTCGATGCAGCAACCACCGAACAGCCTCATTATGATATCTAACGATCTTCCTCCTCCTCCTCCTCCTCCTCCTCCTCCCCTCTCGTCCGGCTCGTCATCGCGCAAGTCGCTCGTCAGGTGATGGGCGGAGGTTGCAGATTCTTTCTCGAGACGGATCGTCGGTGTCCTCTTCGTCCGATCGATCGTATCGTCGCGCACAAGACGATCCGCCGAGGATAATCTCGAGCATTCTCGGACGGTCTCGTCGTGGAGCCGAGTAACATCTCGCTCGGCGGATGAGGAATCTCCCCGAAGACGGTGAATCTCGGATGATGGACGGTTTCTGCGTCGCTGTAGGGCGTCGTAACGTTTCCGGTCTCTGGCCCGATCTCTTCGTTCTCTATTCGCAACGAGGCGTCCGAGGTCGTTCGAGGACGTCGTCGAGACCGGTGGTGATCTTTCATCGGGCAAAAACTCGTCCCGTTCATCGTTTCCGGGAACGATCCCGATCTCGTCGTTGATACTCTGCTTGGGCAACGGAGTAATGTCGTCGTTGGCACAATGTGGGAGATCATCGACGGCTAAACAAGATCGTCCTCGTTGAATCGAATAGCTCGGGAAAGAAATGGCTGGACGCGACGGAAGGTACAGGATCGGCGATGCTCTAGGTATTATCGGGCGGTCGGCACGTTCAGCACAGCGCATCACCCTTGGCCCTCCCGTGTCGATCACTGCGTGCATGACGCTCTCATCCACTCTTGGTGCCCGGCACTTTCTTCTTTTTCTACCTCTCTCTCTCTTTCTCTGTCTATCGTATTTTCTTGTTCGTGCTCTCCTCTTCTCGTTCAACAATCGACGATGCACTCGACTCGCGTGGCATTCCCCGTTATGTGCGAATTCGAACCCACGAGAGGGTAAGGAGTCTCGTTGAGCGGACTCGCGACTATTCGTGGCGAGACGCCCTTCTCTCTCTTCTGATATCGAAGCATTATCGCGACCGGTAGGTTGTTTGGCGCGTTAAGAAATTGGTCGATCGATGGGGATACCCGATACACTGCGGATGATCCCTTCGTTTAAGTATTTCGCGATCGAGTTTAGTCGTCGCGATTCAAACGGCTACCGGTTACCTCCGACGACCTAGCCTCGTCTTCTTCTTCTTCTTCTTCTCTCGGGAGACTTCGGTTTGCGCTCGGTAGTCCAAGCATTAGCTCGCTCGTTCCATCAATCACAAGAAGCACCATAGCAGGCAGCTCGCGACGCGTTCGCCTTAACGGGCTGTCTCGTGTCTCGTCTCGTTTCGTTCGTCCCTCGCGCTTCGGTCCGGTTGTCCCGTCGTCGATGCGGCAAGCCCGATTTCTTCCGAAATTACCGAGTGGGTACACGATTCGTCCACCGGCTGGAGTCGTACGGTCGATAACACGTGTTGCGAGACTCGTCACTTTTTTTTTGTTTTTCTTATCTTTCCTCCGCACGGAAAGATCGTTTCACTTTTTAATATTCGGAAATCCAACACCGCAACACTCTGTCGACGAATTTTCGTTGGCACACTTTTTGATTAAACTCACTGTTTCGCTCCTTCGTTTTTCCTCACTCGTCGACTCTCGGTAAAATCTCTGCAAGCAAAGACAGACGAAATTTGTGTTCAACGTGAACTCGACTGGTGAGCCACGAGGTTCATTGAAATGATGAAAGGGTAGATAGGTAGGGTGGGTGGTGTGACACTTTTTCAACGTATACGCCGATTCGCTCGTTACGAACCGCGATCGCGTTACAACTCGGATCTCATCGATTCTTCTCGATCGATCGTCGCGAGTCTCGCGGCGATTAAAACCGTTCTTTTCCTGAATTTTTCATCGCGGCTCATCGATAATATCATTGTTTTAATTCCTCTCTCGTCTCGTCTTAAAAACCGGACGCGTTCGCTCTAGTCGGCGCGATCTTTCCGACTCGCGTTCGATATCGCACGCGCATCCACCGCGTTGTGTAATAATGAGAAAGGGGCGAGAAAGCGCGGGCGGGTGCGGCGCGGCGGGGTTGTCGGTCGCAAGAGGCGGAGAAAAGAAACGAGAGACGGGGACGGTTCTCGTCGCGTCGAGAGGCAAGAGGGGTTTGCTCTCGCGACCACGACGTGTCGGAAAGAGTAGCGAAAATTGGAGCAGCCAGAGCTGGTACGGTACGATAGAGGAAGAGCGGTAGAGAAAGAGAGAGAGAGAGAAAGAGGGAGAGAGAGTGAACGAGCGGGAGAGAAAGAGGGGTGTCAGCTTGTCCCACCGGTGAAGATATCGGATCTGACGAGGCGAGACACACACTGGTCCTCGCAGTGGCGGTGGCTGCTCTTTCAGTCAAGAGTGAACACACGAGCACAGGGGGGGTTATCTCTCTCTCGTAGGTCGGATGATGCCGGTGCGGCGGCCGAGAAACTACTGAACGAGTGTGCTCGCGGTTCTCTCTTCTCCGGCACTCCGCGACTCTCGGGTTCGGGCACTTCGGGCTCTGCTTCTTTCTCTCTCTCTCTCTCTCCCTCCTCTCTTTCTCTCTCTCTCTCTCTCTCTCTCTCTCTCTCTCTCTCTCTCGCGTGTACTACAGTGAATACCGACACACCAGCACGCGCCTCCACGCCGTGTCGAGCAGCAGCAGTGGCAGAGCAGCCCCAGCAGAGGAGGCCTCGCGTTCTCGATGTGTTGGACCTCGTCGAGGCGATATATACGCACGCACGTACGTTTATAACCCACACATATGCACATACGGGGTATACGTACGCAGAGACACGCATACCCGAAGCCACCCGATAGATCTATCGGTGGTACCGACACACGTGTGCAGAGAAGGAGGAGCAGCAACCAAGTCGCAGCGAACTTGGAATCATTCGCATCGGCCGTGTGCCATACGTTTTTTTTCAATATTCATCCCTGCTCTATCGCGACAAGTCCCTCCTCGAAGTTGGAACATTCGGAAAGAACGGGACGAACGCAACTCCCTTATGCTCCTCCTCGTCCACTTCCACCGCGTTTCGAGCTTCGCTATTTCTCCCGTATATTATTTTCATTCCCATCCCGAGCCCTTCTACTCCGCCCGGTCTTCTTATTTTTCTAAATACGAGTTCGACCGGTAACGCGACAGCAGCACGCGACAGATCCTAATCATTCGTCAACGTCGCTCCATCTTCGCCACGAGAATAGCGCGACAGGTTTCTTCTATTCAACTCGTACTATCAGCATTCCATCTGCGTATCTCTCCCTCTGTCTCGTTTCCCTTGTTCTTTACTCCTCGCTCCTTGTTTCTTTCTTCTACTCGGCTCTCCCACTTCCGCTTCCTTCCTCGGTTCCCCTCTTCCGTGAGTTTCTACTTAACGTCCTATCCGTGGCGATTATTCGCGTTCGCGGTGTCGAGACGACGGTGGGGGATGGGTGAAAAGGAGAAGGAGAAGGAGAAGACGATGCTCGGAGCCGTTTCCGCGTCCTCGCTTCGCATCAACGTCCTCGTCGCTTGCGCTTCTTGTTTTGACGATTCCGCGACAGGAGCAGTCTACGAATGCCAAACACCTCGCGCGAATCCGCGACGGAGATTAATTGCCGAGAAATAGCCGCGCCTCTTCCCGGCTGTCTCATCTGTCGACAGAAGAATTCACTCGGTCAATAAAACGATATATCGCGTGTTGTAACGTCGTACCGAAGAATTTTACGATTAGGATTTAAATAAAAGCTTCGTCTTCCTTCCAACTCCCGCATGTTACGCCGCGCGTATTGTTACGAATTTTACGAGGGTTACAGAGCCATCGCCGGCTGTCAGGAGAGACGAGAAAGCCGAGGCTCATCCTGTGTGGCCGATAATAGCGCCGTCACACGGATGAGCCCTCGAGGAAACCGACTCGCACTTTCAGATTATATGGCTCTCCGCGCGGAGCTCTCTCTCTCCCTCTCTCTCTCTCGCGGACTCTATTCCACGGATCCTTGTTAGTCACTCATCTTCCTTTCGCCTCTCTTGAAACTACTCATAAACACGAACAAGGTGATGCCCGCGTCTCGACGTGAACCAAGAGTGACGCGAGGGGAAGAAAAAAAACCGCAGGTAGAATATCCACGATTAGGACAGGCGCCGGTCTTATTGTGGCTAAAGCGCATTGCTCGAGCTTATTGCCACAAAAACGGACCAAGATCCGAAGGAATGCCGTTACTTTACGGTTTCGACCGATAACGCTCCGTGACGAGACGTCCAAAGATTTTTCGACGAGAGAAAGTGCATCGATATCTTGGGGCGGAGTAGGCTTAAACGGTGTCGTTACTTGACCCTTTGGAGGGCAACAGTGAAAACGGTTGGATGAACGACCCCTTGAGGAATAGTATAGAAAAAAGGGGTGTCGCTCACCCCTTTGTGAGGAGGAAACGCGAGCATATTCGATCCGCAGCCTCGCTTCTCATAACTTGATATTCGATTAAGCCTTCTCTCCGTCTCTCTCTATCTCCTGCCTTGCCACATCGTTCATTCATGCGGGCACGCTTCGTCGAACACCTTTGCGCGAGACCCGTCAGTGATCCACTCAGGCAGCTCGGATAGCGAGAAGAAAAATCAGCGGGAGAGCAACTATCTCGACTATGCTACCCCGAATTTACAATTGAATCGTTTAGCGTTTAGCCTTCGTCTTCGAACGATACGAAAGTCCGTTAGCGACTGAAAGAAACCCGATCAAATCTTATATTAGAAATTTAATTAATCCCCCTTGTTGTTCTCGTTTGTCTAGACGAGATTTATAATTCGTTCTTCGGTATTAATCAATTTCGTTATTCGTGCGAGCCGCACCAATGAGTGGAGAGCTATTCTCGAAGATAGAAAACAAGAGCGAAGCAACAAAAGCAAGTTGAGAGACCAACTCTCGGAGCTCGAAGCCGTGTACGATCCTCTGATTTTGTCTTCTTGCTGGACTTGTTAAATCGAAGGAGAAAAAAAGAGAAAACTACGCGGGGGAAATATCGAGAGGTTGGACCTTGGATCGAGGCGTCAATGTATATATATTAATACGGGTCTCCGAAAAGACCCGTCACCCACACTCGATAGATAACTCGATCAATCCAACGTAATGATCGAGACCGATGATTATGATAAACGATAGCCTTCGCTCTTCGTGACTCGATCGATTTTTCTTACATCGATCCCGCATCTACTTCGAGTGTCGTGATTGTTTTTTTCAACCTCATTAAAATCCCTAATATCCCTGTTATAAATATATCTCCCGAATCGTATCGATATAGTTGGGAAGCATCGGGAAGAACGCGTTTTATTACGACTTTCAACATAAATTTGGTTGGTAGAAAAAAAAATGAATTTGGAGACACTCGATGTTCGAATTACGCGCGAGTCAGTTCGCGGAGATAGGAGCGAGCACGTAACGAGTCTGCGATCGAAAATGAGCCCAAGGTCGCAACGAGCGTTATGAATATTATTATGCCCCTCTCCGAAAATGTTGTATATCGCGAGCCGAAGGTGCATGTGTCTCGACGAAACGTCGATCGTGGCACTGACTCTCAAAATTTTATAGTATAATAATAGAGCGGAGAGAAAATCGTGTTTGCTTATCGCGTAGGTAGGTACCTTAATAATCCCGGCACGGTGTAGGTGCGTCGTACATATTGCCGGCACAAGGGAATGAACGAACGAGAGAATGATAATGAGCGTAGAATGCGAGTAAAAAAAAGTGTGGATGCTCGAGGTGGGTAAGTCGGGCGCGTCGTACGCGCGTCTACCTAGCGGAGAGTCGATAGCGCAAAGAGAAGCAAATAAACCGGAAAATAATTTTGGGCCGCGGGCGTATACTCTGTTTTGTACCTAAACTGCGCCCCACAGGAGCCACCGCGTTGGAGCGCGAGGATAAGCTGGGATCGTCGTGGCGCGCGCGCGCACCCCTGATACGGCTAACGCCTAATAATTTCATGCGCCTCCCCTCGTTCGCTTCAACTTTTATTTCCACTTGGCAACAAAACGTTTATAATAATAAGATGATAATGACAGGGCGCTCCCTCGTACCCTTGAGAAAAACGTGTATTCCTCCCGGGACGAGTGGCGCGATGAATTCTCGAATATTTGCCAACAGCTGATGAGAAATAATCGATCGTGTATATGCGATCGTTGAATTTGTTGCCGCGCGCAATTTCCTCTTATCTCGTCGATGATCGACGTAGCGGTGTGAACATTTTCAATTCGTTCTCTCATTCATTAACCTTGCCGTGTTCGTTTTCCCCGGCTCTCGATACGTTTTTTTATAACGGCAATTGCGATACATAAAGATCGTCGGAGTTTTTCGATTCAGACGTCAGATAGAATCATCCGGGAAGAGAGCAATTTTTTTTCCTTCCCGACGCCTCTCTCGTTCATCACTGATGAAAATAATCAGTCATAAGGAAACGACCGGTACACTGGCTCGTTTTACCAAGAGTCGCGCCGTTGCTTCTCCCGCCGCTTAAATTGGAATACTCCGGTATCGATAGCGTCTTATCGCCTCCTCCGTTACATACTTTTCTCGAAATTCATGCAAGAGACGGATATATGTAAACGCATACCTATATGCATACGTAGGAAAGGTCCGCGATCCTATCCAACAATTGTTGATGAAAAAAGCCTGGGAAAATTAGTGTGGTATGCGGTTATGGTAAGCACACTCGTAATGGAATGAATATATGCATGGAGGCTCCCATGACAATCTTAAACGAGATATGGAGAAATGAAGAGATGAAAAAAAGCGGACGGACGGCAGCACTGGCGCTTGACAAATTGGTCTAAAACCGTCTGGTGAGTCACTTTACAGAAGAGAACAATTTCAACTTCTGCGACGCTCGAGTAGCGCTCGTTTATGCGCTCTCGTAAGGAGTATCGAGTGTCTTCGTATAGAAGCTTCCTAGATAGGATAGATTGAAGGAAGAAATGCGGGTGTGAGAGACAACCGTGCGCTTATACGTGAAATATTCACGCGTGGTTCGTTTGCCGGGTGCGTGCTCCACCACCCCTTTCTCGCTCCGACGTGATTAATGTCAAGCAAAGACATAGAGACACTCTCACGTGGAGCAGGCAGGACGCACCGGGCTCTCGATCGTCGAAGGCGCCGTCGCATATTAGTTCACCCCGGCCTATTTCACTCGACGGGAATATACAAATAACAGAGGGACGGAGAGAAAGAGAGAGAGAGAGAGAGCCAGAGGTGTGTCCTGGCGCGTCGTTCTTCAAGTCTCGAGGGTTCGAATGTTTGGCTTTCGGACACGACCCGGGGGTTGGGTCGTGAACCGGTAGGATATCTTCGTAACTCCGCGCCGAGCACGGCTCGTTGCTACTACTCCGCTATATCTACTCAGGATCCAGTCCCAAGCTGTGCACTCGCCTCCCTTCTTTCTCATTCTCTCGCGAGCGACTCCTTGTTCCACTCTAGCTCATCGACGGCTCTTCTCTTCCTCCCTCTTTCTCTCTCTGTCGCTCGCTCCGCCTCGGCGATACCTACTACAGCATCGATCCTTGGAACGATAAACAAAAAATGATGTTCCCGTACGGAGAATTCAATTCCGGATTTACCGATCAGATCCACCGCTGCCGGGAAAAGAATATTCTTTGGAATCGTCTTGATAAGTCGTGCGAACTATGAGTCAAGAAAAATTCCGCGGCATTGATAAAAGTGCACAGAGTTCCCGATCAAGGAAGCCCTTGAAAATGATGCCTCGGACGAGGAATAAATTAATCTCGTCTCTTCGGCGTCTCGTCGAACGAGATGAGGATAGATGCGAAGATCTTCGGTCTATTAGGGTCCTTTCACGTCAAAACACGGGTGACAGGGCTAATGTATCATTAAAGCTCCGGCGAACGGAGAAAGATGGAGAGAGTGAGAGAGAGAGAGAGAGAGAGAGAGCTGTTTGGACGAGAACTGGCTCGCTCGCGCGCACGTTGGACAGTCGAATTGATTGGCTCTCGAGTATACGGACACCTCCTCGGGGCCCTCTCCATTACCGTTCTTCATCGTACCTTGCCACGGTCGATCGTCCTCGTGACGTGCTAGACCTCTAGCTACCTCGTTAAAGCTTCTACCACTAACTCTTCCTTGAGGAATTTTGCATCGGCGTGCCTTTCTTCGCTCTTCCCGAACAAAATATTCGTATTCGAGAAAGATTGCCGTACGTCTCCTGCGCGCGAGTCCGAGAAAGGAAATCTTTCCGAGTCTATATACGCTCCGCTATGCGTCTAACGCACTCTATCAAAATGTCAAGCTCGAGGGGGAACGCGCATCCTCGGGAGTAGTCGAGCAGAAGCTCGGGGGTCGGTAAACAAACAAAAAAAAAAAACGACAAAAACTACTCCGGCTTCATTAAACTCGACAGGCTCTCTTATTTCAGCAGCACGAGTCTCGTCCCATGTGAAATAAAAGACGGAAGAAGAAGAGAAACAAAAAAAAATTGTTCGTATCGTTTCATTGCGCAATTCCTTCCTCGAGCCTAATTGAACGTGAAACAATGGAGGCATTGAGTGACATTCGCCTTCGGGAAATCCAAGGGCTCTCTCTCTCTCTCTCTCTCTCTCCTTGTCTACGTTCTCTTTTTCTGATTCTAAGCCCTCCTGTCGTCGGATAACATCGCGACGAAGCATCTCTCGACTCAACAAATTCTCAACAAGCCACTCGATGCATTATACGATCGACTTCGAGATCGTAAGCTTGACAGGAATTTTTAAATTCGATCCGAAAGGACATTTCTGCGTGGTCGCGCAACTACACATTGTAAAATTCGAATAAATTCATCGCAAACAAATTGTGATCGGTCGAAAAGCGTTCGGTACGAGTGATGCGATGGAGCACCGTACGGAGTAAATGAAAACATATTTTTTATTCAAATAAGCAAAGTCGGCGCTCTTTCATGCAATGTAAAACCGACTCGGCTTTGTGGTTTTTAGTGGCTAACGTAGAAAAATCACACATTCTCGAGGGAGAGGGCTACTGTGTGGTGAAGCGACCGCGCCAACGTTCTAATCGAGTTTCGGTAGCTCGAGTCACGCATCCATCGTTTGACCGTTAAATTAGTTCCAATAGCGCCTGGATCGAACGCATCGAGTTGCATCGAGAGTATGCGCGCGTATGTCCGTGACGCGCCGAACTCGACCCATCGATTATTTATCGGGCCGCGAAATGCCACACTCCGCTGATTATTACAGCTCGGTCGATCGTTCATCTAAGCCCGCTCGTGGTCAGCTGCGCGATAGCCAAGTTCATGGACCTCTTAAACTAAACAAACCCCGCTTCATCCAAGTATGTATCTGCTCGTAAAACCAGCTCTCGAAAACGCGCGGCCAATAACACTTTTGATATTTTCAATATTATGCGAAACAGAAATAGAATCGTTGTCGAAATAATATTTTTAGATCGGATCGGAACACTCGCACTATTGCACGTCAATGCTCTTTCTTTATCGATTCGATTAATCCGGACGAGGATCGGGCGATAAGTATCGGACAATTCAAAAGCAATCTTGACGATTTCATCTCGGTTCTCTCTCTCGAGTTTGAAGTTTGTTCTAGGCGTGTGTCATATTCTTGTCGATCAATCTATTCGTAACAATTCGAAAACCGGCTCTGTCGTTTCACGCATTATTCGTATTGCAATGATTTTCATCATGGTTGAAATCTCTCCGATTCCGATCTCAACTGGTCTTTTTGCATTTTAATATCGTACCTCAGCCTCCAAGGGGGATTGAGAATATAAGCGACGCCGGCAACTTCGTCGATGCTTTACGATCCCATTATTTCACCCACCACGAGGACAAAAGGCTCACCGAGCAGACACATAACTTGACGCGTTTAATTTTCCTACGGGGAACGCCCTTGTTCCCCACTGCGTGTTTTTCTCTCTTTCGATTTTTATTCATTCATCGAGCACGAGTCAAATTCTCGGTTTAGGAATTTTTTTTTAATACCTATAAACGTCACATTCCCAAGCAGAAAATTAATCAAGTTGCGCGACGTTTCAACAGGACCGGCGGTTTGGTCATCGATAAGAAGGGATTGGGACTTTTTTTTTATATTTCATATACTTGAAATTCGGGCAGTCGGAGCTCTCTCGCAGTGCTGTGCTTTAATTACACGTTTGTGATAAGTAGCTCGGAGGGATTGAGAGAAGTGAGACGGGCGAGACACGTGTCAAGTGGGCGTTAATGGTTCCAGTGTGCGATGTTTGCGTTAATTAACCGAACAGCACGCAATAATGAAGCCACTTCGCTGACGCAGTGGTCATCGCGAGTCTATCTCGTAGCCTCGAGCAAAATGCGCTCTTAAATGGTCATATATAAGATATACTCGTGCAAGTACCTACAAAGGCATCTATAGCTACCGGGTTACAGTCGTGCGCCACTCACCGCTGCTGTTCATTCAGAGGAATGGAGATACTCGCCACGGACAAAGCCAGACCAAGGAAGAACAGGAGGAGGGGGAGGAGGAGGAGGAGGTGGTGTGTGTTACCGTTTTCGATCTCTGGCTTTGCCGTACAGAGTTCTCTCGCGGCTGGCAGCTTTTCCTCCTCTCTTATTCTCTCATTACATCCTCTCTTTGGCCGATGCCTTATTCTTTTTTCGTCTCATTCAGTCGTGGCGCATGTAAATTTATTCCACCGAGGTGTGGTGCGGCGTGTAGCATGTGGATCGTATGCGAGACAGAGGCGCGCACACATCGCCGTATCGTCTTGTAACCGCTCCACCAAGCCCCCCCTCGAGCGTTTTCTCTCTTCTCCTCTCTCGGAAACGAGAACCCTCGCGCGTTACCTTTCCCGCCTCCGCACAACTTATGTACCCGGCAAAGTTGCGCGAGAGCGAGAAAACGAGAGTGCCCACTCTTGTCTGTGTACGTTTCTCACACGTTCGTACATTGCCGGATTCTCTCGCACGAATAGAGGGAGAGAGATGGTACCACGGGGAACCATGGAACTCTCTCGGACTGACCACTTTTGCTTTCGACGATCGCGTCTCGCGACGACTTGCAGAAAAAAGATAGCAAAAGAAAAAGCAAATATAAAGCATCACGCAACGAAGGATCGAGACCAACAACGGACCGATAGAAAGGCCGATTCCCAAGCCTTCTCCTTCTCGCATACCCCAGCAGCAAGACCATCGAGCACACATATATATCTATATATTTCGAGGACGACTTGAAAAAATCTTGTTCGACGATCGGCCAATTCGTTTCGCGCTCGGAGATCAGACCGCAAATTAGCCCGATATGGGAGATAGCGTATGTCAATACTACAGCGATATTCTCTCGTGCCTCCGCGTTATAAATAATGAAAAAACATGCACGCGCGAGAAGAAGCGCGCGTTTCGAAATCAGTATCGAGATATTCGAGATAAGAGAGCACCGTGTATGATCGCGTACAAAGCCGGTGATCGGCAGATCGGATTTAAAGCCGCGCGTGACGAAAAGGAAGCTCGCGTACTAAATATTACGATGGAAGGGATGGGGTTGATCTCGTCATGAAAATTTCTCGATAGAGCAAAATTTATAATCTACCATATTTCTCGCTGGCGCGATACGAAGAATGAAGAAATTTCGGTCGATGAATAATGGAAGGTTATTAAAGATAGGAAAATATAGGAGCGATCAAAGTGTCATCGCGGTGACGGGAATGTGCGCTAGTAACTCGCAAGAAAAACATATCGACCGTTTACACGTTGATGACATGTAAACGCCACGATCCTCGAGATGCTTGGAAATTCCAACGGGCAGGACGAAGAGGGGGGAGCTCTAGTGTGGATAAACCGGTCATAGCGAAGAGAGAATGTTATACTTGACAAGATATACATATTTTCTTACCGTAGGTACGCAAAATTATTTCTCGTACGCGCTCGATAGACACCGGATTTTAGATTAGCATCGAGGCTTGGCGAACGATCATTAATTAAAAATTAATCATCGTTCAGCGAGAAATCTGTGATTTTATGAGTGCCAGAGAAAATTGGCTGGAGATGAAATGCAATTTTGGGAAAGGTTTGAAAATGGCGTAGAGCTAGAGAAAATTTGGTGATGCACCAAAGTCTCGTATCGGAGGCTCGGACGCGAATCGCATGCGACACATTGTCCAGAAAGGGGTAAAAATAAAAATAGCCCGGCAGCCAAAGATGCAAACACCCACGGTCTTTCGGTAAGGTAAAAAAAAGTACTTCCGAGAAACCTGTGCGAGCGCGGAGACCCGACATACGTATAGCCCCTGGGGTCTTGGGCTCTCAGCCGTGTATATCTACAAGAGACTTGGCACCGTGTACCAGGGAGAGAGAATAAAAAGAAAAGTTGTCGTAAATAATTAAGCCGCATTCACCGAGTGACTGGCCGCGGCTCTCGCGCGCGACGTCACGAGATCTCCCTCGCGAAGGGGGGGAACCGGAACTCGCCGCGGCATCGCACACCGGTTGCATTCTCACCGCGCGACTGGCCCGATTGGCTCGGTGCTGCACGATCATACGGCATCCTTCCAGCAAACGAAAAAAACGAGAATTGATTTAAAAAAATTAATTACCCTTGGAAATTGCAGAAGAAAAGGTAAAGGTGGGTTAGGCAAATTGGGAAAAGAAAGAAAAAGGATATCTCCTGCCCCCCGGGAAAAGCCGGTGCCGCTTCGTGAGATGAAACAGATGTCCGAACAGAATCGTTTTGCTATGGCTATCGAGAATTCATTTACGTTCGTCCTGCGAACGAGCGACGTAGACACACACGTGGCTCTTCCCGGTTTCCCGCATCTCTCTCTCTCTCTCTTGGGAGGAATATCCATCGCGCGCGTACTTGCTTCAGAGTGCCTCGAGCCTTCCAACTACCGTGCAACTCGTAAAATCGGTCTTTATGGCTTATTTCCACTTTCTTGACTCGCATCGTCCGTCTCGATGCGCGCATACTCGCGCGCCCATATCGCTTCCAGCCGTCTGTACTTTCGATCCACCCGACGATCGAAATAATCCACTTTATGAATCGATAAGAGGAAGATTGTGGTATCGGAATTGAAATTAGAAAAATTGGCGTGACATAAGAGAGAATTACGAGGTGAGGTAACGAACGAATACTCGTATAGGGAAATAGTAGGAGAGCGTCGCACGCGCGCGTCTCTCCCCGAGTCGCTCGGTTATGCGAATGTATATAGCGCCGGCTCGGGTATATATCCCTTCCCTTCTCTGCCACCGGCAAGCTCGTTCGCGAAACGGCTTCTCGCGACGTCATCGGTGTTGAATCGAGGCGAATGCTGAAGAGACCGCGAATAATGCCGAGCGAGCCAGGCGAGCAGCCCGCCATCGTAACTCGACCGAAACGCACGTACGCCGGAGGGCGGTTGCGTCGGGATAGACGAGAACGAGAGCGCGTGTCATCGATGACTCTCGTTACTCGCGGAAAGAGAGAACGTGCAAAATCCCGGCGCGTCGCGTAATTTACGCTCGTCCAACTTCTTCTTCCTCTCCTTGGAACAAGATTCGTGTAAAACATAGGAAAAAAGACGACCCGTGTTAACTGGAATTTTTATCAGCAGTTATCATTATCTACATAGATAGTTTAGTCGTTGAAGAAGTAGAAAAAAATCGTAGATGGGTACGTACGTTTCACGAACACGCTTTATCGCGTTCTAAGAATGCCACTTGTCTCTGTACTGCTACGGATGAAGCGATGTTTCAACTTTGAACGATAGCAGCGCTCGCGAGACCGAATCGAGAACTCTCGATGACACCGTTTCTTTCGAGTGGCTATCGTCGGAATAAATACGAACGAACGAAATGTAGCAACGAGAGGGAGAACGCCACGAGGAATCGAGCCTTGCCGTTACAACGCTCTCATCGACACTCAATTAACTCCCGGAAATGAAGGACGACATCGGCAAGAGATCATTATTTCGGAGAAATAATTGCCGAGAGAGAGAGCTCGTGGCGCTCGATCGCTACAACTTTTTTCTCCCGTCGGTTCGAGAGAAACGCGACGATCCGTATTACGATCGAGATTTATTAGAAACCGACCTTTCCGCCGTTGTATATATCATCGATTGTTGCAAAATCGATTTTGCGGTCTCCCGTGGAGTTGCGGCACTGGGGCGTTATTGCCGAACGGACTCGGGTTCGATCAGGTCGTCTAGCGTTACATCGACGTATCGACCAGTCATGACCCATATACTTCTTCTTGGTGGCTCGTGCAAAATACATACAAAAATGATAGCCGTGCTGCATCGACTAGCTGGCGTTGGCCTCTCTCGCGATAAAGCGCCCTCCGTGGCACACTGCCAGTTACGTGTACCAATCTCCCTAATCGGCGTACGATAGCGCTTCCGCCCGTGATTTCCGCTCGAACGATTCAAAGTCTGTGGGAATCCCTGAGCGAGAGAAATGATCGATCGGTCGCACGATTATTCGCATGCGTACTAATTTGGTGCAATTCCGTGATAAATAAATAAACGACGATATTAATCGACGCGAATGTCGAGAGATAGGCGTTCATCCAGCTCTACCGATAAGGCGTATATGATTCATGCGTTTGGAAGATTACAATCAGTGCGCGCGTTATATGCAAAGGGAAAGGGGGAATTTATTTGGTTACGGAGGGCGTGCGAGAACTCGTGTAATGTTCGTCGAGGAAGGAAGGAATTGATATGGCGATAGCATAAGTGGGACACGCGGACGGGTAACAACGAGGATTATAAGACCCCACCCTAATCTCGAAATACGAGCTTCCGAAATGTAGCCCGACATTCCATTCATCGACGCCTCGTGTAAATCCGATGCGTGTAGCACGAGCATTCCTGCTTATCGTGCAATTGATCGGGGCAGTCTCGTTCGCGTTGCTCCCAAGAAGAAAAAAAAACAACAGAACAAGCGGTCGTTTCGCGATTAATCAGGAAGTAATAATACGGACGTGCGGAAACGAGTCTTGAATCGTAGTGAGAGTAGCCAAGGTGCCGACTGCTGTTCCTCTCTCGCAACTTGAGAGACGCAAATAATTGCAAAAGAGAATAGAGGAAAGAGCGCGCGAGTTAAGGCGCGGATGAGATACACGGGCGCTCGTTTAGCTGTAAAAATGAATGAAGAATTACACACGCAGGGAACGGGCTTGTCCGCGGGAGAGGAAAGAACTGGTTTTCGATGTGCCACGGCCGACACGGCGGAGAAACACGGCCGAGCTCTCCCCGTATCCTAGCTTCTCTCGGTCACGCTTACAAAATTACGATTTTACTAACGAGTGAGAAACTGTTTCTTTCTTTGTTTGTTACACGTATGTATAGGATGGTCGCTAGGCCGCTGACCCTGAACGTCGTAAGTGGCGATCCGCTTCGTCTCAGTTTCCCTTCCGCTCGGTCGATTCTCCTCGTTTCGCTCGAATCAATCCAGAAGTGACAACGACGATGTCGCTAAGATGTTTAGTAAACGTCGAAGGAGATCGAGGTATTAATATTAGTTTGCTCGCTACGAAACGCCCCGTGGCATCTCCCGGCTCTTACACTCGATCGCCGATAACATTATCGCATTAATACAATGTAATACAATATTATTGTTATTATTATTTACTAATATTTATCCCAGGTGGATCTGGTCCCTGCGGATAAAGTTCGGCCATTGGCACGGTCTTAGGCCGCTCAAGCTGGGATTATATCCATTACGGCGGTGGTGGACGTTTGATAATTCTCCATTAAAAAGCAAAGAGTTAAGCGAACCTTTCAACCGGCGATCGCGTAGGTAGCTATATATAACCTACGGCGATAATTAAATTTATGACCCATTCCGGAAATTGCGAACGGTATCGCGCAACCTTTGAATCTTTTTTATTATTATTTTGGGACCCGACCTTTCGAACGGGCATGTGTGTGGTTGCGATCGTTTGTTTCTTCGACCGCGATTCTCCGCTTGCTTGCATCGATGGTTCTTCCTCCATAGCAATGGTTTTTGGCTCATTTAAATTTTTTTTCGAAATTCTTTGTTTTTTAAGATCATGATAACCGGGACCAGTCGTTACGATACAGTCGTTTACAGTAAAGCGCGTCTATATATTTCGTACAGTCAATGACTCGAAAGCCGAGAGATTATCTCGTCACGAGGCGAGCGCTCTCGTGTTGGTGACATTCGAACGAGATGTATAGGACGTCGACGTGTACCTATCGATCACGCGGAACTGTGTGTTCTCTATGACGATTAGAATATCGTATTATCGCCAATTCCGTCTGTTTCACGCGCCTGAATATTTCGAGGATCCTGTGGCAAAAGTTTCGCGCGTGGGCGTCAATTTAGATTCATCGCGTCTATGACGTAATACCGCTAAATCAAACATTGTCGTTATTGATTTACGATATCGTGCCACCATTTCCAAGACCAACGGTTAATTTCACTCGTGTGGAATTCACGGGTCGAGACGACCTTACGTTTATAATAATGTAAGGGCCGTGTTCATTGGGTGAGTTCGAAGTTTAAAGGTCGATTCGACGATAATACGCCTTTTGTCCGAGCGTACAAAAATACTTGAAGAAAATTTTCCATCGGTATCTAGAATGTAATGTTACGCGTGTATAGATACACGAAGATAGGAGCTCTTTCTCTCTCTCTCTCTCTCTCTCTCTCTCTCTTTCTCTTTGCCTCGTCTCGTCTCGTTGCCCCTAGGCGTGTACGGGTATCCCGCGCACTTGCTCGACCGCGTGTGTGCACGATGTACGAAAAGATAAGTAATAACTCTATCCGAGGCGGGATCGCGTGGAAACCTCGCGGGCGCGCGCGCCCATCCTCTCCAAGAGAATCTCGCCCGTAATGTTGTATAGCAATACGGTCTAGTGTCTATAATTACGAATAAATAACCGGACGAGAACGTTAATTACTCCGCATACCTTTCCCGCTCGTCTCGGCCGGCCCTTCGGAGACTCGCGAGTAATATCCGAATGATCGCCTCGTAGGCGATTTCCTATCTGATCGATTCCACTTATTACAATTCTTGTCGCGTTAGGGCGATACGGGACGAACAGCCACCCAAGGGAGCAAGCGTAATACCCTCGTTGGACGCGTTAAACGGTGCAACTTTCTGAAAATATTTATCACCGGCAGTCTATCTTCCATCCAGTGGATACAACGTTGAATCGTGAAAGTTGGAATGTTGGCACTTTGTAGCCAAAGTGTCCACCCACTTTCAATGGAAATAGAAGCGAAGAGTCAAGGTCGGGGGAGGGAGATATGCAATGTTTATCATTTCTCGCGCCTCTTGCCATACGCGGTAATTGATCGGTTTTTAAATAGCTCCGATGGTTGCGGCAAATCTCCATTTGCCTAGTTCTGACACGGTGGCGTGTGCGTACGAGCTCGGATCGCACGCGGGAGCAAAGAGTTTGCCGTCTGCAATTTATATCCATGCGAATGCCATTAATACTATGTATTCGTGCGTTAATGAACGATCGTGAACGTGACGGAGGACACACGTGTGGAACGATCGACCGAGAGGTTGCCGTTAATGATAAGTATTAGCGACATGCACACGCGGACCACTCGCGATGACGAAAGAGCTCGTATCGAGTTCCTCGACCTGCTCTCTTCGTGCTACGATTATTATAATTAGTACCGCGTTAAATCCTCCCTGGCTCTCGCCAATGTTTTTACTTATTGCCGGATGACGCTCGGGTGTTTATTTGCGATGAGAGGGTTTGTGCGTGATCGCTCGATACCTATGTATAACGTAGGGAGGCGAGCGAACAACTTTCGTACGAAACGCGAGGGCAGGCAACTCTCCCTCTCGTATATCATACTTGCGAGAGTTACATTTTCCATCCTCATTCCGGCTCGGTGCTATATGTCGCGTGGTCTCTCTTGGAACACGTGTGGACTCGAGTTGTCTGGAGTTCTCGCGCATACCGCAGGTGCATCTTCGTTCGCCGCAGCAGCGACGATGTTCTTTCTTGTCCCTGGGAACGATCGAACACTCGGTAACGGTTCGTTCGTGCGCGCGCGCGTGCAAGATACGAGACATCGTTCGATGCATTCGTCAAAAGGTCATTTTTCCTATCTCTCTGTCTCTCGGCAATCATATTTTTCATATTCGATTTTACGTGGCTATCCCGGCAAAGGCATATAGATACTTGCAATTTGGACGGAAAACAAGGACGAGCATTATACGATACTCACAGTTTTTATGCAGTAATAGAGGTGTAAATTAATCCTGCGGTTAATCTTTATTCACGTTGATTTACCACACTCCAAAATCACTGTTTGTTTCTCAACACGATATTACGAGCTTATTATATACTGCACTGATTATAAGAACATGCGCGAGGCTACATTCCTTTCACCGTTCTATCGGAATCTTTCACGGAAGCGGGAAGACTCGCGAATAAGCTTATCTTAGCCGGCATAGTTAATAACCACGTGCCGAAATTTCGCGTTATCTCTCAAGGTGTATTATTCCACCGCACGGTTAATCGACCGATCGGGAAATTTTAGAACTTATCGAACTAACACGCGCGTATGATTTATTAAGATAATCAGAGTCAGGGTCGAGTAAGAACGTCAAGATATCGCATGATTTCGTTCAATTATTCGCGAGTCAACGACCTCGAGGAGTCGTTAGGGATCATCCGCATCGAACATAATTCGAGGAATTCCTCGTAGACGCGACTGAAACGAGGCTAGTGCCAGACCAGCGATTCTACGATCACATGACTTGGTCGCAGCCAACTTCGTTACTCGTTGCGACGCTATCCAATATCGTTGAGTTTTCTCGGAACGAATATAGACGTCGATCCAAATATTTCCCTCTGTTTCTTTCTCTCTCTCTCTCTCTCTCTCTCTCTCTCTCTCTTTCTCTCTCTCTCTCTCTCTCTCTAGGTGTAGGATCGACAAAGCGACTCGCACAAGTTTCTACAAATTTGCACAATTGGAGGATGGGAAAAGAGAAACAAACAAAAAAATAATAATAATAAAATAGTAAAACAGAAAACGTAACAAAACCGTCGAGATCGCGACCGGGGTTACGGGTTTGTTGTAGATAATTACACGTTTCTGATGGATCGACCGAGCAAAGATGCGTGCTCCTTTGATTAGAATGGAAGGTCTTATCAGCGTGAGTGTGCACGGGGTACTGAACCGCGAACGAGGGTCTCGACGAGTGTCAGGTTCCGCTCGCTTCGCCATACTTGAAGAGTAGTGGAGGGACAGGTGCCCCGGTACGCAGCTTCTGTCTGTGCCGCGACGCTGTTACTTAAGTTCGCTGCTGGTGCTGGTGCTGCGAGTGCTGCTCTTACCACTGTTGCTGCCGTCGACTCCAATCGACGATACACGCACGCACGCTCGCTGCTCGTTTTCTACCTGTCCGTCTCTACATACACCATATGTATTACTGCCTATCTCCCCCTGGCTTATGTACAGAGACTTCGTATTTCGGCGCCATAAGATTTATACATCTATCTCGCTCTCCCCTCCTCCCTCTCTCTTACATATTCCCCTATAAAGCTCTCTTTCTCTCGGCCTTCCGCTGGAGGCACGAAGTTGTCTCTCGTACGAGGCCTTCGAAGCACGTACGAAACGCTAATGATTTATTTGATTGAATTTTTAGCGAGTCCGGCGTCTCTTGGATCGCCTTACCTTCCGTATATATGTACCTATATCGTAAGACTGTTGGTTGGGATATCTTGCGAGTCCATTCGCGCGAAACCTACATGGAATTAATTTCTTTTTAATTTATTCCCCTCGTTTATCGGGGAGCCGGCTTATCTTCAAAGTCGACGATACCACTTCGAATAGAGAGTATATGCGAATACGTGAATCGAATTAATTTACTCGTATGTAAATTAAAGCAGTCAATGAAATCAAATTGGTTCGGTATTTGGCCGGATATGAGTCGCGGTCTATTTACGCATTTGCTCGTAACCCGGTCCTTCCGACATTCCGTTCTTGTTTTTTATTCTTCGAATATTATTTCATCGAAACAAAAAATATGAAACGTTTCTCAAGCGCACCTCGATTAATCCCGTTTGTAAATTGGAGATGAGAGAGGCAGGCGCTCGTCCCGAATCGGGAGAGTCTCTTTATTTTTCATAAGTAAACAACGTACCAAGATTTCCCTTCATATTACTGTCAATTCTTCACACCTCGCGTAGCCCGAACCCTTGGAGGGTAACGTGACGTGAATCGACCTCAGGCATTCAACTCGGCTCATCTACCACCCGTTGTTAAGAAAAAAATAAGAAGCAAGAATTTCTCGGCATCTTCATACGTGCTTGGCGTGCGTGCGCGCGTATCCCGAGTCAGCCGGTTGTTAATTAAAACGGACTGGCAACAGCTTTCTCGTTCCCTCGTCGTATATTCTGACACGTTGCACAACCATACTCTAAAGTCTTGACTCTCCCCTTTGTTTCCCGGAATCGAACGAGCGCATGTACGCGCTCGTTGAAGAAATAATCGTGCTTTTGTTTATAGTAAAGAGTCAAATTTGTCCATTTTCGTTTCCGACCAGCAAATTCTCCGCTTTATTGTTTCAAGGTTACAAAAATCTCGTAATGTACGGAATACAGACTAAACAATTGTACATCGAGACGAGTGTAACGAGATCGAATCCAGCCGTTGTATCGGCGAGACGGGGACAGACGTCTCCGATATTGGAAGCTCATTTCCTCGATCTATTCTATTGATATGTGTATTTGTGCACGGTAGGCGATGATGGGTGTCGAAATTCGATTGAACACTTTTCCCACGGAAGCCATTGCGATCTTACGAGCATCGTGTGCTTGCATAACTCGTTAGTAATTCAAGCGGTCGAACGAACCGCGCGGACGGTCCGTTGATCCCAGTGCTTAGACCCCCGGGGCTTTTCGAGATAAACTGGTAGACTATCCGAATCGTCGCTGAGGTTCAAGTGCCTATCGCGAATAATTAATTCATTTGACGTTTGCGCCAAGGGTTCGCGACAACCGAGTAGACAACGTCTCACGTTTGAATTCCGCGTGTAATTCTATTCCATTTCCGGGCAATGATCCCAACATCTCCCCACTTAACTTATTATCCGCATCAGTTTGTATTCTCATATCGGATACTTTCTCTCATAATGGGATAGAACAGAAGTGCCACAGAACATTCCATTTGGATACGGTATCCACTTTATATGTTTGTCTAAGATCTTTTCCCGATTTGTCTCATAAATTTGAGAGACTCGAAGGATAACGTGGTATTGCGTGCACGTTCATTTTGAAATGCGAACGCAGCATGCTGCCATCTATCGACAGGTGGCTGTTACTGAACAGCAGCGTTCAATGTGCATCGTCTTTGAAATCTTACAGCATGTTGACTTCCTACCGTACCGATAACCTTGTACAGCATTAGAAATATGTAGGATTGAGCTTGCGTTGAAAAACACTGGCGGCGTTGTCGGCAAGATAATCCGGTGATAATATTCAAAATAAATAAATCACCGCATCTGTTGCAAAAATTGCTACTAATATTAATTGGTTTCGTCTGGAGCTTTTTCGATCCCTTTCGCTACAAGTTGTGAGATTTCTTTACTCTAATCCGTATAATTCGCACGATGCTTTGTATCAGCATTTTAATTCCGAGAAGGCAGCATAGGTGACATCTAGTGTTCCAAGCTCGTAACGAAAAAAACGAAATATTTCACCAATCATCAGCTTTCGGTTACAATCCGTAGTTACAAAGACTACCGCTGTGTGTCCTCGGTGTCTCGCTGTACACTTTTTCTCATTGACTGTTGAGACTTTGGAATTCCGTTACAAAAATTATTTGACAACCCACCATACCACACGCGTGTTGAGTGTTGTCATACTGTATGGAGCTCCCCGTATCCATGGAGGAGAATGCAGGTATATTAGGGATAGTTTATAATCGTTAAATTATTATACCGTATCGATCGGTTGCACGCTGTAAAAAAACTGTCGTCAAATCTTCGCTTCAATGCCAACGTCTTTCAATTAATAACCACGAATTGCGTAGTATTGTATAATTGATTATTACAGTGTAGCTTACATTCTGAGGAATACAACTACGTCAAACTGTATCGCTTGGACGTCTAGTACGATTTCTAAGACCGGATTAAGATGACGTGGTTGGGAAACATCGCAAATAATGTTTTTCGAAACATTGGATTCACCGATACTGCTCCAAACGTTGTTCTCGCTGTAAGGCCGGAACAGTACAGTAACAGACGCATACTTTGTCGAGAGGATGGAGTTATACTATATTGTCCTGGGCAGGAGAGAGGAGAAAAATACGATATAGTTTTGCACAGGCCATGTACAGAAGCACTGGATCAAGCTTATAGGTGGGAATGTACAGTTGATATAGTTTGAAAAAAATATATCTAAAAATTGTTCTTTTGACACTGCAATTATTTTCAAATAATTTCGAACTATAGCTCTAAAAAAGAGAAAATTAATGTTAATTTCAATTTGGGCATTGTTTTTTGGTAATTATTTTAGCGTTCGCAAACAATATCTTCATAGAGCGAAAATACTAGATAGAATTTTTATTCGTCAAAATATGCAATTTTTTTGAGGGACTCAATTATAACGATTCATCGTTCACGTTCTTTGATGGCAGCCTCTTTCGCTCGGAAAACTTGGCGGTGACCGAAGTTCGGTTTGTCGTGTACAAGGACAAAATACCGATACTCGTGCAAATATGCCGCGAGGTAATGACGAGCAACATTATAATAGATAAGTAGTGGGGATTTTATGTCTGGTGGACGATTCTCTAATATTTCCATATTTTTAGCTCTGTAACGTCGGTAAGATCCAAAAGCTGTGCGACACACTCGCTGATCATCCGGAATGGACTTTGGCACATCTAGCGGCCCATCTGGCGTTGTACGAAGCTTTTAACGACGACGCCGTTAACAGTGAATTGAACACCAGCGAAATGGCCATGGGATTGTCCCCGTTGCAGGTGGCCATTCAAACGAACAACTTACGTACGGTTCAAACGTTAATAGCGGCAAATAGCTCGTTGGAACACGTCGATTATAATGCGAATACGGTTTATCACTATGCGGCTACATCTACCAAAGAAATTATTTTGGCACTGGGAGCTGGACTCCCGAATAGTTTAAACAGTCGTAACAGTAGCGGTCATACGCCAATTCACGTAGCCTGTTTGAACGATAAGCCGGAATGCGTCAAGGCACTGTTGCTGATCGGTGCTGATGTGAATATATCCGCTTCCGAGGGCGAACCTTCCAGTCCCGGCTACGTCGGAGATTTTCTTCACAGCAAACCAAATTCCCTTCACGCGGAAGACATGAAATTCGGAGGTACACCGTTGCATTGGTCCTGCAGCCGAGAGGTGATCGATGCTCTGATCGAGATGAATTGCGACATAGACGCGCGAAACTTCGACGGCAGAACGGCGTTGCATATAATGGTTATGCGCAACAGGCTCGAGTGCGTTTCCGCTTTGTTGAGTCACATGGCTTCGGTGAATACTGTCGACAACGATGGAAATACTCCGCTTCATTTTGCCGTGCCGAATGACTCGATACCAATAGTACAATTACTGATAGGTTTCGGGGCGGATGTCGATGCCCGGAATTGGAAATCCGAAACCCCGAGGCATCTCGTTGATGCAAAGAGCAGCGAGGGTAATAAAATACTTTACCTTCTACACGCGGTCGGAGCAAAGCGTTGCGACGCTGCAATGAAAGACTGCTCGATCGGATGCAAACACAACGAGGATTTCAACGGAGTCGCACCACCCGAGCCACCTTCGGCCGTACCACGAACGATACTCGATCAGATGCTATACGTTGCGAGTATGGAAAAAATGGCTTCGAGAAGTCCGACGAGAAAGATGCGCGGTGGTAGATTACTGTGTCTCGATGGTGGTGGAATACGCGGTCTCGTGCTCGTGCAGACCCTCATCGAAATCGAGAGTATTCTAGGAAAATCCGTGATCGAGTGTTTCGACTGGATCGCTGGGACGTCTACCGGTGGTATCCTCGCGCTCGGCCTGGCTGCTGGAAAATCTCTGAGGGAATGTCAGGCTTTGTATTTTCGCATGAAGCAGGACGCTTTCGTGCCTTCGAGACCGTACACCAGTGAAAATCTGGAGAAGGTGTTGAAGGATTGTCTCGGTACCGATACCGTTATGGCACACGTAAAAAAGCCCCGATTGATGATTACTGGAGTACTAGCCGATCGGAAACCCGTCGATTTGCATCTATTCAGGAACTACGAGTCACCGAGTAGTCTACTAAAAGTTCCAGTTAGTTCCAAATTTAAACCTACCTTACCCCCCGAGGAGCAACTCTTGTGGAAAGCGGCGAGGGCAACAGGTGCCGCTCCGTCTTACTTTCGAGCTTTCGGCAGATTTCTCGATGGTGGTTTGATCGCTAATAATCCAACTCTCGATGCAATGACGGAGATTCACGAATATAATTTGGCGCTGAAGGCGATTGGACGGGACGAGGAAGTTGTACCTCTCTCGCTAGTTGTGTCCATCGGTACCGGTCTTATCCCGGTAACACCACTCAAGGACATCGACGTATTTCGTCCGGAGAGTCTGTGGGACACGGTCAGACTCGGCATGGGAATCTCCGCTCTGGGAACTCTACTGGTCGATCAAGCTACCGCGAGCGACGGCAGGGTCGTGGATCGTGCAAGAACTTGGTGCTCGATGATCGGAGTACCGTACTACCGATTCAATCCTCAGCTCTCGCAGGAAGTCGCTATGGATGAGAAGAACGATAAAATTTTGGCCGAGATGATATGGACCGCGAAAGCATCCATGTACGTCAATCGTGATCAGGTCAAAGAATTATCAGCGGTAATGGACCGACATCTTGAAGTCTCATCGTCCACTACGAGCTCCCGGCATTAGGTATATTGCGCGGAACTTCGTACCGCAATACGTCCTCAATCTCTCTATAAAAATGCATCTATAAGTACACAAGAATGAAATGGCGATGTGATATTGTGTTGTAGTCTTTGAGTTCTTTTTTTTTTTTTTACTATTGTATAATTTATTTGAACGATTACATGGATACGTATATATATATATATATATAAATGAGTACAAGTTTCAAACTAATGAGACAAAATCCACCATTTCTGACAGTTCGAATAATAAAGAAAGAATCTAGGGTCTGCTTGGCTAAATTGGCACGCATCTTTCTCTCCCGACTGTTACTGTCCTAATAGTGATAAATAAATATGAAAGCCCGTACGAGTATTTCAGACAGGTTTCGAATAAATGAGAATTTACAACAAATTTTGTCGTCGAAAGAAGAGAGAAGATATCGCTCTTACCGAGGCCCCATATAGTAGGGAGGTTGGGGCATCGAAGCCGCGGATATGTACGGATAGAACGAGTGCGACGGCATTCCCTGCGGCTGGTAATCGTTTTCCTCGTGTACGCTCACGGGATAAACTTCTGGTGCTGGATAATACTGGGCATGAACGCAAGCGTACGACTTGCCGCCGGTGTTTCCGACTTCCGGATACTTGAAACTTTCGGGATAACTCTTTGAATCGGAATATCTACTCGGCGGAGCCGGCTCGTAAGATTTGCTGACTTGTTGATGAATTTGAGAATATCTCGGCGTATTCGCTACCTGATGATGGTGATGGTGATGATGATTGAACTTTGCTTCGACGTATGTTTTAGCTACGAGGGTCGACGGTGGTGCCAGTGGTGGACCTAACTCGTACTTCGTCAAGTCCGAACCCTCGCAGCTCTTGCTCTGATGTTCGATTATCGATGGACGCTTGTTAGATTCCATCCTCGATGTGACCAACTCGATGGATTTGATAGTTTCACCATGATACGGTAGGGGACGCTCGTAACTTTTGTTAATTTCTTGCTGATAGAGCTTGCTGTAATTGCAATCCGACGAACCCGCAGAATCCAACGAGCTAATCGTCGATTGCGACGTACTACGATCCTGGTGTTGTCCCAATGTGCTCGTTTGATCGTCCGCCTTCGGCTTTCTTCGCCGCGGTTGATACTTAACAAATATTTAAACTATATTTTCGATCAATTTCATCAGTCAGTATTCGAAAAATCAGGCATAGTTAAAAATAGGTATATTCGTTAACGCGACAATAAATATACCTTGTAATGAGGATGCTGTTTCTTATGAGCGTTTCGCAGTCTCTCTGCCTCTTCGATAAAGGGACGTTTCTCACCGTCACTAAGAATTCTCCAGAGCTTTCCGAGTGTCTTCGACAGTTCGGCATTGTGAAGCTGGGGATGCTGATCGGCGAGTCTCCTTCTAGCTGCCTGTGCCCAAACCATGAAAGCGTTCATCGGACGTTTGACGTGAGCGTTTCTGCGACCACCGGCCTTCGAGGTCACTGGCAAAAGCGTCCAATCGTATCCTGTAAATTAAAACGACGTATCTCCTTTATGTATTCCGGTGAGGAAGTTTACTTTGCGATTAGGTGAACGCGAGCCCCGAGGGAATCGTTCTTGTACCATAAGCGCAGCCCCCGCTAAAAATAAAGTAAAATAGAAGATACACGTACGCGCGCGCGATAAAGTAGCAATGGCACCTGTATCCTATGTAGCGAGCCTTATCTGTACGGATTCACCGGAGACTTTTCCAGGAACCATGAGCTTGCTTAGTCCATGAACGACATTCCCATCTTGCAATACAAGGTAGTGCAGAGTCCGCCAGCTTGGCAACAAAAACTGTTCTATTTTTTGAAGCTTCTTGAAGATTTCAAGGAAAATGAAAATTCCGAGGACTTAGGAGGAAAGAATTTAGCAATTTCATCGTGAGATGATCTTGCGTTATAAAATAGTAGTTTTTCGGGAACCGTTAAATTTTCGAACAAATTTACAAGTGTTTTCTCGCGAGGCAGCAAGCGACAACACTAGAAAGTAGGAAGATGAAGAAGTGGGGCGAAGAAGCTGAGAGTAGGAGCTAATTATCGCGTTGCCACGGTCGAACGGTGCGGTCCTTCTGTCGGCCCTTTTCCCCGCGTACAAGGAGGTCCTCTCCCGGTCGGGACCTCCTTCGCATCTCCCCCGATCGACTCGGCAGACCAACTAGCTTACAGGAAATCGCACACGAGGGTCGGGCGAATTCTGACAGGAATAACTCGACGTTCTCCGGATCGAGAGTGTCGGGGAGAAAAGAAATTAAAAAAAAAAGGAATGAGAACATAAGAACAATGCAAGAAATAAGTAATCTCGCGATGATCTATCAGTCCGTTGATTATCGCAATGACTAAATGATTGATCAATCAATTTTCGGACGAAAAGACGCGGTGTTGTCGACGAGACGAATACGCGCACGATCAGACTCATGGCGAATGCTTATTAGCTGTGCTTATTAGAGATGTCTCTCGTCACAATAGCGGGTTGTCCACTAGAGTGTGCATCTATATAACGGTTCGTCAATGGCGACCTATCGCCGTACGCCTCTCGGCACATTAACTTCTCTACAACGTTTTGACTGTCGCTCGACACGCTAATCCGCTCGTCACCTTTTCATGAACTCCTCGATGTTATACGTCGCACAATCTAATTCTGTAATACCAGGGTGACGGGTATTAACAGCCCTCACATGTGGATATCGTGTAGGAATCTTTGATCGCTCGTCTTACATATATATATTGATTTTCACCTCGTTCTACGACCATATAATTATGCAATTTTGGGTTATTTTACAGATTCGCAAGATCATAAGACTGCTATCAATCCGGTTGGGAGAAGTGGCTTAATGCAGCTTACAAAATAACGAGGAAATATGCATCTCCTGTATCGACGATGGTGCTGGCAGCGATAAATTACTTCTGGCCTGGTTGATACGCGCTTGTATTGCCGCGGGCGACTCTTCGTACGGTACGCGACGAGACGAAGATGCCGGAGAGGAGAGCTCTCACTCACGACGACGAGAGATGTGTCAGATTTAATTCGGTACGCGCGTAATTAGTGTTCTAGAGCGGTTTCGCTCGGTTCGCAGCACCTGCCGTTAGGAAATCTTCTTCTGTAACGTTCGAGTCAAGGAGGATGAGACCGTGCGTTACTCCCCGCCCGATCTTCTCGTACATCCTCTGCTCGCGAGTTAGCTGCCGCAGTTATCGCCCGGACAAATCCGTGAAAAGCTCAAGAGCGATGGCCGACGAAGACGGGAGCTTTCAGCGCCAATTAAAACGTCCCCGCTAAACGACCAGGCCGTAAGATATGCATAGGGGAGGCGATGATGGCCCTCGGGCGGGAGAACGTCCAGAGTACCGTGTTATTTCTCCGACCATCGATGAGGTAATTCGCTTCGATGCATTATTTTTATCCACACCGATGACGAATAATGCATTCTTATTATACAGAAGGATACAGACAGAGAGAGATGATATATCGACACGTGGATCTTTTAAAGATCAATTTACAACTCATTAAGTCAAATCGATCACTCACCTTGAAGAAGCTTTCCAACCGCATCATCGAGGGGATTGGTCTCACGGCACGTACTCGAGGTAGATTTGACTTCGATCGACGACAACGACGACGACGACGAGGAAGCCAGATTATGATTTTCTTGAGACTCCATTTGTCCTCCCGTGGTTCCCGGCTATAGCTAGGTTCACATGCGCGCTCGATTATAACTATTTGTTCGCCAATCACCGGTGCTGATTACCTCGACGAAAACGCGTGTACTCTCGCACTCGCGCGTATCATTCACCGATGCATGAGCAACGGAGTCGGTCGTTTGTTTTGCTTCGTTTGTGATATATCGTATCGCGGTATAGACCCGGTAATTAGTCAACGAGAATCGATATACGAGAATGAGATTGGTCGAGTTACATGCGTTAGATAAGAATGCGGGGTTGCTTCGAGAGCTTCGCGAGAACGCGTAAATTCAAGCGGGGATGGCCTCCGAGTGAATACTGAGAGGGATAGACACACGCGCGGGGGACCGATACGTCCCGCATCCCCGAGAGGAAAGTCAGCAATGAGATGAAGCAAGAAGAGAGCCGAGGGGAACGAGCAGTCGCGGTGGCGGCGAGGGGGTCCTGTAACGTTGTACACATATACCTCCCCGCATATAGGTATACAATGCGTAGTTCTCGTCGCGTCTCACGTCTGTCTCTAGCTACGTTATAAACGTTAAGTCGAGAGCAACGAGATGGAAGATCTCGAAGAGAAGAGAGGCGGTACCGGCGTGGACCACCACCTCTCTATAGTCCGTACCGATGCTTCATAACGCGAGTGGGGGATCGTCTCCATTCTCCCCGAGGTTCATCTCGTTCTCTCTTCCTCTCTCTCTCGCTTCTACCTTGTTTCGAGTAAATAATTCTCTCTCTGTCGAGACTCGCTAGCATTAGGAGCCGCGCATATTCGGTAAAAGTGGCACTGTGTCTCTCGAAATTTCATCGCGACTCCGCTCAGCTTTGTACCGTACGAATGTGTACACAGGGGACGTATTGCACGCCGCGCCCACATCTACCAATTAATTTTAGTACACGTCGACGTACGCGAGTTCGCGCTTCGGCGCATCGGGCTCATCGAGTTTTCATAGGTCGCGGGCGAAGGCTCGCATCTCTTGCATCGATGCAGAAAGCTCCCGTCTCTCGCTAACTCAGCTTGCTGCCAGTTAATGTATATTGGCCACTATTTCACTCGAAAACAGAGGTGGCTTGTTTCGGTTTGTACGTCATTAACACCGGGCACGTATAAAGTCGCCACATCGTTTTTCTACGAGGAGAAGCGCATCTCGCACGAAATTTTCTAAAAGCACTTTGATTTCCGTAATTCGTATTGTCCCGCGTATTATATGTTTAAGGAAAAGTATGAGGGAAAAGAACGCGTCGGTTGTTCGGGACGAATAATAAGACTCTTCGGGGGTGGAAAAGTGGAAAATAATTTATCACAGCACAATTTCAGGAATCCGGCGAGGATCTTTACGATTCGTTGGCAAAGAACGAAGGGGTATTGAGCGCGAGCACGCGTACGCGACGCGCCGCGACGTCTCGCTCTCGCGATTCACGCACCGCCTAATTATATACAACAAAATTTAATGAATGAGCGAACTTAGCGAAAGTACAGTGAGGGCACATAGTCTCTCTGGGCGCACATATAAACCACGGTCAATGCCGTGTGGCGGCTTTTGTAGAACAGATCAAAGGAAAACATCCCCCTCGGGTCGAACGAGAGGGTCGGCGGGAGTTCTTCCCAGTTTTTATTACATTTCTGCGATCTCCTCTTCCACTATCCCGTTAAAAACTTCCTTGCGACATTCGCACCGCGAAATAACGGATACCGCCACTGCGAATTAACAAATTCACGCGGGCAAGTACGTAAAACCGATGAGTGACCTCGATCGAGATTATTTAGACCGATCGGTGCATTGCAAAAGAAATTGCAGAAAGAAAGGAAGAGACGAGGTTGGCGGATGCGTTCGTCACGATCTACAATTAAACCGATTTGTTTTTCCCGTGGTATATAGAAGATTCGCGAGTTTTCAAATATAGCTCGGTCTGACTACGGCGAACAATAATATTGATTTCGCCCGGATAGAATTCAGCGCTTCTCGCGACTACGGTAAACACCCAGTCCCGCTCCACGTGGCGCCAATATGTGCAAGCCTTCTCGACTTTGTTCCAATCCTATATCGTTCAAATTCCCGCCACCAAAATCAACACGAACTTCTTCTCTTTTCGTCCTCTAGATTTGTCGCTCGATTTTCTTCGGTATCTTTTGAATCCGTCGATAAAAGTGTATAATGATCGGTCACGAGATCGCGATCGTGGAGCGAAGCGATGTTCGACGTCCGTCGGTCGGACACTTGAAAGAGACCGTGACCAGCGGGGGCGATCGTGAGTGTACCCCGACACATGTTGACCCTCACCATGATCGAGGTGGTCCTCGCGACGTAGACCCCCAACGGAGCGAGCACGAGCTTCGCGACATTCTGCCGCGTCATTGGCCACAGACGTTGCGAGACACGCGTCTTCTCGTACTAGTTTTTCTTCCGTATACGCGCTCGATTATTATATACGCTTACCTATGTTTTATAATAGAGTTGGATTGTCACCGATTTTGCCTCGAGGCACGACTCCCGGCAGGAAAATGCGCGATAAGTCCGGGCTGCGCATTAGAAGTTATAAAAACGCACCGCGACGAGTACGCGCGTATCGCCGTTGAAGAGATTCATATTTTACGCGTCTTCCTGGTAATCCCGTTTCATTGGTCGGTCGGTCCCTCGTCATCGTTCATCTAATCAGCATCGTAAAGATTTATCATACGGAGTCAGCTCGCGACTCCAACTTTTCCGGGTCAACCGGGTCTCGCGGCAATTAATCATAATTAGGATTAGGATTAGATAACGCGCCAAATGTGCTTTCGTAGAATGCGCTACGCATTAAATTTATAGATATAATTAAACTGCGGCGTGCTTCTCCGATCTAATATCGTCGATTCGACCATCGACGATTACGGAATCTTCCTTCGAAGGTTTTTCAAGTTTGTACCACGGTTGACAACGAAAGAACATCTCGACCATACAACAAGTGGAAAAATACGCAAGTTTTCAAGCTTTATAAAATGCTAATCGTTAAAAACCGAACGGTTGTAACAGAAGTACAGTGGAAGAGATCTCGAAGCCGAAAGACGTTGGATAATCGTAGCGAGCGTTCTCTCGACTCGCGATTCTATATAGGTGAACTGCGAGACATCACGATTATATTGGCTGCGTGCCGGCCAATCGGATCACGCATGTAGGAGTTAAATGCAAGTGCGGGAGATACAGCCGTGGCAAACGTGGGAGGAGCAAAGAGAATCGCGGTTGGTCATCGTAGAAGAGAATATCGTATCCATGGAAACAGGCCGCGGTATTAGATAGGTATACCTCGGCGTTGAGCTTGTCTTCCGTACCCAGGCTGGCTACGAAGATCCACGCGGCCATACCAGCAACGACGTACCTAATATGTCGTAAAAAATAACAGAATCAGCTGGCTGCATGATTAATTTTTTTCCAAAATAGATCATGCGAAAAAATAGAATAATCGAGGCTAGAATCGTTCCAGCATCTCTCCGTGGACCACTCTCTTGGCTTTAATTTTCTCTGATTCGTTGGTAGGTTAGTACATATGTATATATATAGATATTCGCCGCCGATGAGGAGCATCTCAGTGATATAGCTACCAAAAAATGAACTACGAGCTACGAGAAGAAGAAGAAGAAGAAGCAGCAGAATAAGAAGAAGAAGCAACAAGTGTCGGTTGCGGGAGTGACGGAGTGCGGGAGTCGTACGTACGCTCCGCCCCTCTGACTAAACGCAGCAGCAAAGCTAGGCTCGGCGGGCGCCCCGTGTCGAGTGCCCTGGGGCGATGCAACCACCTCACTTCTGCGCCGATCGCGCTCCCGCACCCACTACGAACGAAACCCTCGCCTCGAACCGGTTAACACTATTTTGACGTTTCCATCGCATTTGGATTCACGCGTGTCTACCATCAACCTGTTGCATCCTCCTCTTTTTCCATGCGGGATTATACGTCTCCTTCCGTTGCTTTCTTCACGATTTGTCGAAAAATCGTGTGTTTCTCGGTGTGCCAAGTGTCGATGAGGATATTTGAAATTTGACGAATCGATCACGCCGCATAATGCAATTTTCGCGTGGTGAAACATTCGGTCTTTGGTGCAACAAAGTCGATAGAATCGTCGATTGACATCGACGATCAACTGTGAGACTCGTGAAAGTGTTGTATTGACTGCAATTAAAGATCGTACGCTGGAATTCATCGCGGAACGTCTTTGTGTGAGAAGAAGATAAGAAGGAGTAGGCTAGAGCGCGGGTGTTATTCGTACGCAGCCAGACACATGCTCGTAACGGCAATAGGGAGAAACAAAGATATTCCGTCGATATCTCCTTTCCGTTTGGCTCCCGTCTTTTCCTCGGGCTTACTGATACGCTAATTACGCGTAACTCCGATTTTTCTCGCGATGTTTGAATGATCCGGAGAACGAGTTTATCGATTTTTTAAACGATTCTTCGAGCTATGATGAGCGACGTTTCATTGGGAGAGTCTTCGGGTATGATACCGTCGGGACTCGCTTCCATCGGCGCGAGTGTCAACGGCAATGCCATCAACAACAACAATAATAATAATAATAATAATAATATAATCAACAACAACAAGAGTAATGCGAGCGGCGCTGCATCGACCTTCATGGGCGCCAACGGGGATGAAGTAATCAGTGCAGCCGTCGCTAAAGTTCTTCAGGGCTACGACTTTACCCTCGTACCGGTTGCTACGAGGTAAGTGAATAAATTCTACTATCGGTCGTACTTTTGACCTTCGCCAAATGATAATCGAACGAGGTAGCGAGAAGGAATAAAGAAAAAAAACAGTGACCACTGCTTGTGGAATAAAATACACGATACAACCTACAAACTGTAGAAAAAAAAACGTGTCCGCTAACTCAATTATGACGCACTCGTTTTCTCCGTCTGGGAAACGCGCGTGGAAAAATGTCCTCGCTTACCAATTAGCGCCAATTAGCTAATTAATACCCGATCGTCTCCTGTCGGTATTTTACACGCTCGCCGTCGCGATTTCTCGCTGTTACATATGTAACGAATCCGTACCCGTGGGAAACATTGTCACTTGACACCCTCGAGAAAGAAGCGACGGGTGTTGGATTTACAAAAAAAAACCCTGTGATAAGACGCGTTATCGCCCGCGTTATTCTTCTCCCTCGAGAATTCCACTGCGAATATACACATATGTGATATATATGTCATATATATGAAGTGACGCGAAACGTCCCCATCCGGTCGAGACACGCCACACACATTATACTCCCCGTCTCTCTTGCCCGTACTCTTATTTTCGAGTATATAATCGATTTGCGTTATCGCTCACGAATCGATACAGGCTGTTAAATTCTCGAGGGACGGATGCGTTCCCACAGTCGGGACTTTTCAATTTTTTCTATTTTCGCCAAGATGGTGATGGCATGCTCCGCGTGTACTTGATAATAATTCCAATACTCGACACTCGCACACGCGGCAAAGTCAGAGGCGAGAACGATGTTTTTTTCTCGACGCGCGAGTAAAGCCGCCGGAGAGTAGCGAAAATGTCGCGATGGGTTGCGGTGGACCTCTGCTCGTTAGTGACTCGACGCTAATTACGCTCTACGCGTTTGCACACCTACTTAACGTTCCCCCGTTCTCATGCATTTTTCTTTTCATTCTCTGCTCGTATCTTCCACGAGTGTGGAAATGCGATAATGGCGATTTAATTTCTCTCCCCGTCGAATCTCGAACGGGGGAAATTTCTTAATCGAGCCAACCGCGATGTTGAATAGGCGAGACGGAGAGTTGCAATAGGGAGGGGTATAGAGAGACGAAACCCATCTCGCGTCAAGAGGGAGGATGAGACGAGAGCGAGACGATGACTTTTATCAAGTCATCTTCTCGGAAGGAAAGCTCATCGGTTTCTCTGCGATGCGTTTGCGAGCCCAGTGGTGTTATTTTAAGGGCCTGCGGCTGTCCGGCAACGATAGACTCGAGAGGGGTTGCAGCGACTAAAATGATGCCTGTCTGGCATAAATTACGTTTGCCCAGTCACTCTCTGTTCCTTGTACGACTCGTCGGCATGCGTCGATACATAGTACACGCTGTATTACGTATACCGACGGTACACGCGTCAGTGGTTGAATGACACGAGCCCTCTTCACCCCTTTCTACACGAGCGTGTCACTTTTATATTTTTCAAGGATCGTCAATAACGAAGAAAACTCACGATTGTAATTGATACATCGCGATATCTTCGTGACGTTGACGGATAATTTTCGATTCTAAAACGAGTGGTCGGTCAAATAATTTCTCATTGCAGAAATTCCGGGGACAAAAGAGCCGCGCATGTAAAGAGACCGATGAACGCGTTTATGGTGTGGGCACAGGCAGCAAGAAGAAAACTCGCCGATCAACATCCTCAGCTTCACAACGCCGAGCTCTCCAAGACTCTCGGTAAATTATGGCGGTAAGTTTTTAATATACCGTTTCTTTGTTAAGAAAGAGAACGAACGGATCAAGTCGTAGGTGCAAGCTTGAATATACGGGCGTATCGGTGACGAGTTAATAATTTTTACCGCAACGAAGAGGCGACGAACCGTGGGAGAACTCAACGACGCGACGTTCTTTCGTTCGCGAACGATTATAAATCTCTCGGTTCGCGCTGAGATTCTTCAACGACGAAGGATTGAGACGTCAGAGCTGTATATATCGTCGGTGTATATGAGGCGGTGGGCGCGCGCGCTCGCTCGCTCCCTCGCTATCTCTGCCCTCGCCGCATGGGCAGAAAAAAAGTAACGTCGGCGCGTTTCGATAGATCCACTATGGAAAATGGGAGCACGTGTCTTCGATCAGGCTCCGAGAGAGGTTTCGACGATCAGATAAGCCTGTTTCTCATACTTTGAAGGGAAGCGTATATCTATATACGCGGTTCTCTATATACGTCGGTCTGTCCGCGAATCTGGCCTTATAATATTGCGTTTAATTGCAAACGGCAAGCGATATTTAGCAGCGAGGCGGTCGAAAACTTCGGGAGACGAGCGGCAAACTCGATTGACGCGAAAAAACCGTTCATCCACATGTACACGTTGTTTTGATTCGAAAACGTCAGCGATCGTCGAAATATTGAGAGTCATTAGGCGGATGAGCTATGCGCGCTGTGGAGAGAGAGAGAGAGAGAGAAAGAGAGATAGGGATCGAGTACGCGTTATCCGTTCAAATCGATGGCCGCGATGATGAAAAGAAATAACGAAGAGGTACCGCGCGCGCCACATCTTGAGTCTGGAATGCAAGTTCGAGTACGAGATCGCGAAGCGACCTCTCATCGAGACTCCGTTTCCTGATCGAGCATATACCGCCGAGCGTCTAACGAGAAGCCCCATTGGGCATGATAAAACTCGCCGACTCTGTATCCCGCTGCGAATCATTTTTTCCCCGTATCCCTACGTACGATCGACTCTCGATCTCCTTTCTCACTGGTGTACCTACTCGTATATGTATCGCGATGTTGACCTTCCTGTGCGTCCGCCCTCCTTCGACAGCACATTGTTCCAGGATCGGCCCGATCAACGTTTATGAACAAAACCGGAATTGCTCAGATATAACGAACGTGTCTCGAACTTCTGTGATTTTCTTTGGCCGAAACGATCCGACTTTTTGTCTCCCGGAAGCCGTAAGGATGATGTAAAAGACGATAGAGAAACCAGGTGTTCTCGCCCCCTTGTTCTCTCACCTTCTGCAAAGCGCCCACTTATCTCTCGGGAGATATTGCTCCGTGTTTACCATGAAAAAGACGATATCGGCATTGGCTTCGTCTTTGGCGCGTGCTCGCAGCTGCCGTGGCTAGTTCCTGTGCGAGATACAGAGGTTACAAAAAATGCCCGTGCACACATATATCTCTGCACAATAAGGTCCTTGTTCGGGTCAGGTGAATTTTTCCGAACCTGCAGTCTGCTCTGCTCGTCTTGTCATCTGGAGACAAACATAAGATCGTCGAAGGACAGGTAAATGTCCCATATATTCCACCGAGGGATGCGAATACGCACATGCTCGAAATAAAAAATCCGTTAACGGCGTTCTTTTAAATATCACGCTCGGTTCTTTTTAATGTCGGTTACGGTGCGTCAACTTTGAGTATTTCGTGACGAACTCGAACGTAGACGCGAACGTGCCGCTAACCCTTGAGTCTTGATACGCTGTTACGTATACAGAAACACTAACCAGAAGTCTCTATGACCGCAACACGTCGCAAAAGTAGTTTTTAATACATACGGGCATCGGGAACACTTTGAAACGAGTACGATCAAACTTGGTCACGGAAACATGTAGAATATGTTGAAGTTGGTTCGACCGCAATCACTGGAGTGAGGCATGCACGATCACTCGTCTTTTACAGACTTCTTTCGGACAACGACAAAAAACCCTTCATCGAGGAAGCCGACAGACTTCGCGTGATTCACAAGAGAGAACATCCGGATTACAAATACCAGCCACGACGAAGAAAACAAAATGGCTCGGGGGGTGGACGCGAGAGTTCGCCTTCTCGTGGACAAAATAACGTTACCTTTAGTGTATCTGGATCATTGAAGCAGGAAGACATGGGTCCGAGAGGAAATCAGGTAGCATCGCCCCAGAGTAGCAGAGTTAGTTCCTCACCACCGACCACCCCACCCGGCAATCATCAAGGATTATCCCCGCCAACTCCACCGACCACTCCAAGAGGACAACATTTTGCGAATCAACAGCAGCAACAACAACAGGTATGCGTTCGGGAATAGAGATTTGTATTTTGGTTTTGGTTTAATTTCGTTACTAGAACTAATGCGGTACGTATATATTAACAAATTTTTCAGGCGCAGCATCATCAGCAGCAGAACGCTCTCTATCATCAGCAGGAAATGGCAGCGGTCGGCGCAGGTGGATCGGTGGAATGTACTCAACAGCATGGCAGTGCCGGGGTTGTCGATCTTCATTATATCGAAGTCGGCGAAGGACTGCCGGGCGAGGAGGCGCTCAACACCCTCGGCAGTCTCAATTCCATAGGTATGAATCTCGAAGTTGAGAGCAGCGAGTTGGATCAGTATCTACTGGCGCATCCTATGCATCATCAGTATCACGTCGCGTCGGGAACGGCAACCGTCGGACAGTGGGTCACCGCACGGTGAGTTGTTCTCCGCATTTGTTCGATTATTCAGCATTCGAGAAGGTTGATCGTTAAATGGTTCGATCGCACAGATACGAGGAGGAGATGGATAGACCCAGCAAGCGTCACTGCGGAGAGGCGAGAGCGACCTCGATGCCGGAAAGTTCGTGGGAGGAGAGACCGCAAGATGCCGTGAGGTATCACGATTTGCAGCCACCCCTTCCTCCGGTTCAATACATCTCTGCATCACATCAGTCCCACGGAGGATCTCAGGTCAGCGGCCATTCTCACGTATCGGCATCTTATGCTCCGTATCATCGATACCTTACAGGTATCGACACTTGGCCAAATTACATGTAAGAACAAAACAAATATATATTAACGCGTAACGCACAAATCATCCCCGGCGGAAGTTTCGAGGATGAGGGAGGAGGTAGCCAAATACAGTGTTATTTTTTACGAGCCATTTCCTCGAGCAAGTTTTATCTCGCGGAGATTTTACCTTTCGACAATATACCTTGTATATATGTGATTTTAGTATTGTTGAACAACGAATGAGAGACGAATGCATAGAAGTTGGCGTTCGCGCGATACGCAATTGTAGCGAAAAAAAGAAAAGATATATACCATGAGACTCCATGACATCATTCCATGACAGCCTCGTGTCCCTTTCCTACGAACCGAGCCCCATTCCAAAGCAGCGCAATTTCAGGCCAAACAAACACGGCATGCTCGACATATACTTTTTCTCTCTGTCTCTCTCTTTTTCTCTCTTCGGCAACGTTCTAATAATATGAACTCGAACTATAAACCACGAGCTCACTGGCCAGTGAGGAGCCCGTGTAGTTCTCTACGCAACTACGGGGTTTATTATACCCGGCGTTGCCGTCTCGATCTCGTTCAAATAAACGGCCCGTGAAATCCGATCGTTGCAGGGTATCAGTGTGCAACATACACACGAGTAAAGAAACGATAGGGCAAACGAGTAGGTGTGAGAGAGGGAGATTGAGAAAGAGACAGAAAACATTTCGATCGAGCAAGCTGTTAACGAATTATAGATATATTGTTACGAGTTTATAGTCTAATTCGCTGGTTCATTATTAATTTCCACCCAACGTTGTTTCTCTTTGTAAGGGACGCGAATTTTTACCTCGCGGAACCTTCGGTCGACGCGACACTTGTAAATATTTATTTGGCTAGCGAGACGACGATTTTGAGTACAAGGTCTTACGACCAAATACGAATATGAGATATTTCGAGGATGCACAAAAGGTGTATATATATACACCGTATATTATCGATTTGTTTGTAGAAATAATAAAAGAGAAAGGATGATAATGAAGTTGTAACTATTATTTTATTTCTTACCTGTTTTCGCTGTACCGAATCCACGTCGCCCTTCATTTTGGCCGTACGGGTAATCTCATCAAAGACTCGAATGGACCATTCTAGGATCCGCGTGGTCGAGTAAACACGCTTATCGAACGTTCCCGCCACGGAGGGAACGTGGGAATGTCACAGCTTTTATGCCACTTATCCGCGTGTCGAGAGATTAAAGGGTGAAGATATAGCATTCACTGCTCCGCGACGTGATAGCACGCCCTGCGATCCCTATATACTCGACTATGGTGTATATAACCGTATATACGTTATACGACATAACCGCGCGACGATCTACCGCAGCCTAGACGAACCTTCTTCTTACGTTGTACGCGACGACTCTTGGGAATATGAGCGTGTCGTTTAATTGCGCGAGACCGTGCGCTATATATGTTCAGGAATTTATGTTCAACGAGACGTGAGAAATGACGAAGCTCGTGCGTGTATTAGCGCTTATTGCCGGAGAAAGCGATTTTTCAAATCGTGTGTTTACGATCTTTTTTCTCGTACATTTTATTCCGCGCCAATTATTCGACCCGGGTCACATTGCACGATTTCGTTCCCGATTCTCAGAAACGATTGCGCAACGTTTTACAAGACCCGTGTGAATCGTCGAAAAACGTTACCTACTCTTATCTATTTAATTTTCTCGGTCGTATAAAGGACGATCGATATTGCCGTTGCCGGTTCCGTTGCGTTCGCTAGACTCTCGCTCTCCTAACAATTCTATCTCATCCGCCCTTTCTCTCGACGTTTGCGTGTGTCTTGCGTCAATATTTGACGCCGATTTGCTTGATAAATTTTGACAATTCGGCCATTCAGAGTTGGCCCACCCTACGATTTCATATCGTACCAAAGTTCAGCTCATGGATCATATAATCATGATAACAACAATTATGATGATAATAATAATAACAATAATAATAATCATAGTCATCACCGATCTATCGCTGGTACATCCCAGCTGTGTATCCTTTATTTTGCTAGTCTCGTCGAGTTTGTTGTTCGAAAAAAAGTCGGCAAACATTCGATTTTTCGAATACCGTGAATAAAAAAGCAATCCCGAGGTCTTACCTAGTTTCAGTGCTCTCGACAAACACTGGTTGCATCGTCGAGCAATCTAATCTTACTCTTTTTCTGCTCAAAGCTCTCTCGTACGGAAGGGGGTCAACACGTGTGAAACTGAGGGTGACCGCATACCCATACGGGATATATACGTCTCTATAATATATTACATAGTATTACTATGTACGTACATATATATATATTTATGAGGAGTCGCCCCATCGAAAATATACACCACAGGCGATATCAATTCAAACACGAGTAGCCGAGTTTATCGTTGCGTTACCATGGTAATTACGAGGGTACGTCTTATCTCCTCGGCATGTTCGCAAAGGTACACAAGTATTTATTCGATTGACTTTTAACATACCTCGGGTGTTGGAACGTACGCGCGACGATCGTCGTAGTTTGCTATATAACGCACAATAGTTCTTTCGTGTTCTTTCGTGCATTGTGAATGCGCGAGAGACGCAAAGATGAGGCATCGATACAGGGAAGGGAGAGGTTTAATTGGGCAAGACAGTCGAGAAATAATTAGCCAGAGGAGAAAAGAGAGTTTCTCGGAAGAAGCAAATTCGGCTTATACGTTTTTGGCAAGCTAAAGTTTTCGTACGCTCGGAGAACCGAGAGCGATCGTAGATATACGCGTGACGCCGTCTGCGAGCCGGTATAACGCACATGCAGCATCTTCGAACTTTTCTGGTTCTTTCCCTCTCGTCTGCCATAAAGCACTCACCCTCCTCGTTCTTCGGTCCTCGCGCACGATACTTGTTAAATTTTCATTGTTGAACGAGTGCTGCGAGAGGTGTCCGGCGATTCGACTCCTCCATGTGCGTCATATCGTGCCTGGATTGCGAGTTGAAGAAATCGCGTGACTATGTGCTCGAAACGGGGGAAGAGGAAGGAAAAAATTGAGATAGTAAAATAAAACAAAAATCGCCTCGACGAGACAGATATAAGCATGAGAGGGTATATGTGTGTATATATATATTAATATATGTTGTGCGAGGGAGAGAGGGCCTTCTGCATATTCTCAAGAAGCACATGCTATCTCTCTCTCTCTCTCTCTCTCTTTCTCTTTCTCTCGTCAGTCGGAGAACCGTGAGTGCGCGGGTGAGTGAATCTCGATGCGTATGTTACAAGAGAATTGAGTGACGACTGATGTGATATACCGGATAGAATGCACTCGTAGTTCATTCGACATTTTACAAGACGAAACGAACGCGCATAATTCGATAATTTTCTGTCGTATTTCCGCAATATTTTCTCAGGTTGTTCGTAAAGCGCCACAGCAACTTGGAAGTTACAATAAAAGTCAAAAGGACGGTTCGCTTCATTGACGCCTCGAAAGAGCGAGAGCCTCATCGGCAATTATTATCGGAATACTCGACGGGTTTCGCGTGGTGTAAAAATTGTCGCGCGATAACCCGCGAGCTTCGAGACAATATAAATAAAAGGCTGCACACCGCCGAGAAGAGAAAAAGTCGGGAGGGTGCGCGGTGCCGACTGAGACTAATTGCAGCTCCGATTACGACGTCCTCGGTTGGCTATTATTACGATTTATTTACTCGTTCTCCGATATTCATTGTTTTCCGATTTCTCTCCCGGGTTTCGATCGGAATTAAATTTTTCACCGGTTTGATTTGCGAATCAAGTCGGAATATTACCCGAATTGCATTGTCTCTTTAACTCTGCGTAAGCTTTTGAGTATTACCTACCGATCGAAATTCCAAATAGCGACGACGTAAAAATTAAGTTCTTCGCAGAGAGAATGAGAGAGCAAATCGTCAAATGGCTTACAATAATAGAAGCGCGATAAGATAGCGCGGAGGATGACGTTGACGATGCCGGAGGAGAGCTCGAATAAACTTTGAACCTTATTAACGCAAGCCAAGAGCCCTTATCTGGTAGAAATCGTGCTTTTAACGGATTTCATCAAATCCATGCCTATTCGTTGTAGGTAATGTAAAATTGTTGAGCCGGGCAGAAATTGAATTTTGGAAAATGAATCATTAGTCGGGCGATATACGCTCGCGTTGTATTACCGAAGGATAGAACGCCCACCCGCAGTCTCGCAACGGCTCTCACACGTTACGTACAAAGTGTACGACGGTCGAGTATGTGGTATCTACGAGAGACGAGAGGGAAGGAGTACCGGGTAACGCGTACGAGCAACGCGCTCGAGACCCTTAAATCTCGATGCTTTTAAGCGTGAACTTTTTGCAAAGCGCACATGTGCTCGGTCAGCGCGGCGTGATTCTTCAGCGATAAGACCGGCCGTTCGAGTCCGGCAAGCGGAGCAAGATGAGGATGAAAAAGAGGGAGAGAAGACGCGGCGGGCAACTTGAGCGAATCGAGAGTGCGATGGCGCGGACATCCGTGCTCGCGGCCACACATTACACGCTCGCGTATAACACGAAGATCGTGTATTAGGTTTGTTCCAACGTTCGTGGCGTATTACTCGAGCTTTATTCGTGAGAAAATTTACGTCCCGTTTTCGAGTTGTTCCACGGGGTTGGTGTGAGTCACGCGCTTCGATAACTCATTCGCCTATGACTCGATGCGGCTGCAAGCCGTGGACAAAATTTTCCGAAAAAATTCGTGGTTTATAATAATTTTTCATTTTAACGAGCTTCGGGTCTCGAGTGGGCTAATACCGCTCGGCCTACGACGATTTACGAGTTTTTCCCCACTCTTTCGGAGAGAAGCTTTAACGACTTTGTGCCGAGAAACATACCTCCTTCACGAACCATGACGCGATCGTAAAAAAAAAATACCGTGGAGATTTTGTACGAGTACGCAGATATATTTGGGAATATTTGGTGTCGAATAGGTTTTTCTAGCTCGACGATCGATCGAGTTGCACTCGGATTCGAGTTCTTCTCTATGAACTATACCTCGCGACTGGTTTCTGGACGAAAGAATTCGAGACGCGACAGAGCTCTCGTTCCGCGCGTTCGAGAATGATTTAAGACTTATCGTGAGCCACAGACCTCACGCGCGCCAGCACGTTCCGAAGATCTCCCGCTTGGAGCTTTTGCTCTGAAACTCGAAGGTCAGCCCCCGTGTTTCGTCTAATAGGTCAAAATATTGTCGGTGGGCCCGTGGCGAGATGGAACTGAAAGGGTTATGCGGAAACAAGCGCGTGTACGAGGAATGAGAAGCGGGCGAGGAACGAGGGTAGTGCGAAAAGAGAAGAAGCGAGAGTGAGAGCGACGAGTCCGCACCGCCGAGTTTCTTATTTCGCGATGCGATAAATTTTCTCGTTTTACTTGTCATAATATGTACAGCGGAGAGACAGGAGGTCGATACAGTCATTAATTTATATTATTGAGTCATGAGAAGCTTACCTGACTGGTAGTAAACTTCACATAACGCGAGGTAATGGGAGAACATTGAACTTGTGCGACAATCTCCTCGTATATCACTCATGAACCCACTAGTTTAAATTAAGTAAAATATTCCATTTAATATTTCGTAATTCATTCTTTTGATTAGGCTCGTTCATAATCCTGATAAATCGTGTTCTTCTAGCAGATCTCGTTCGAACGCAGAGTTAAGTCCAAGGAGGGGAGAAGGGCACGATCTCTCGGAGCTGTCACGAGAGTGACGGGATCGGGATGGCTCTCGGAGTGTCCACGCATCGCTCTGCGTCAACGAGCTTCCTTTCCTCCTTCTCTCGTTCTCCTCCGTCTAAATGCTTCTCGCCACAGTCATGGATATCCATCTAGAGTTTCTTTTGGTTCTTCGGGTTCGGCTGCCTGCGTTCCTTCAAAAGAGCCCTCGGGGAACTGCGAGTCTTTTCGTTTCTTCTTATACGCGAGTTCGGTTCGTTTGACACTTGATAGTGGTACGTCGTGCTCGCGAGAGCGCGTGCTCCTAAGACTGACGGTAAGGGAGAGAAAAAGGTACGTATAAAAAAAATGTCCGTTAAGGGAATACCAGAATTCCGATGATTGTTCGTCCAAAACCGTCGGAATTTGGTAGAGAAATTTGCTATTTCTATGTGTAGCAAATAGCATATAACGGAAACCCTTTTATAGGTGTACTACGTTTACTTACCGTGTGTTGCCAGTGCGTGATGCATGCCTCGTTATCTCCGAACACATTTAGCAAGTCTTTCTTTGCGATGATTGGCAAGTTTCGATGGAAACATTGTCCAAGGCACTCCTTATAAAATTAACATAATTGCAGTTAGTTTTGGTCCCCTAAAAATCAACGATCGATATCTAGTCGAGCAAGTGTATTTAACAAATTTTCCTCGCGACCTCTCTCACTCTCTCCCTCTCTTTCCCCCTTCCTTGGATCATGTAGACTCGACGGTTCTTGCCGTTGCGGAGAGGTCAGATACCATCTTTCCCGTTTGATAAATCACTACCGGAAATTCCAACAAAAAACTTCCACATCTCTCGTTCTTACTCGCGCTCTAGATGTTTAATTGGCGCGAGAGAGAAAGACCGGAATGAGACCGTTCTCATCTTACTCTCTCTATGCAGATGCGAGAACATCGAGTTTTCTCCACGCTGCGAGTCCATCCGCGATGGAATACGAGATGATACGCGTAGATTCTACTCGAAATATTATAACGTTTATCGTAGAGGTTCGCGACGAGAGAATTCACTCGCATCATTTATTGTTATTGATAGAGAACCGATGGAGAAAAATTGGCGAATCCGATCGAATCTCGGGAGAATGAAAAGTCGGGAAGATCATTTTATCGCGTGCAGGGGGGTCAGAAATACGCGAGCCGAGAGTTTTGCCCTTGGCGGCGTGTGCGTACGCCTCGCGCGCGTGCTACGCCGTGATGCGCCTTGCTCCCCCTCTCTCCCTTATATATCCTCGCACAGTGGTCTCTTTGTTCGGCCTATTTATTTATCTGTCAACAATTACACCGGACCGTATGCGCCTACGGCGCACCGGCAAGAAACTTGGTGAACGGATTTGACGGAGGAAAGAATGGGAAAAAAATCGTCTGCTCGCGGCTGATTCGTTGATTAATTATTAATGAACTTCAACATTCTCCGCGATAGAGAAAAACGAATGAGACTAAGCTACATACCTGTATAGATGTCTCTTCGAAACAAAACATAATGCCGTAGCCCGCGACAGTTTCATCATCGATACCGTTGAATGACGAACAAAATCAGCTTTCACAATGATCTCAGAATCATATATATCTGTCAAATCATTGTGAAAACCAGTTTCGTCTCTATGTTGATCCGAGAGCTGAACTTGGTTAGAGTGCCTGCAAGCATATTTGGAAATGGCTTATTAACGTTAAAGTCGCATGTGACAAAATTGTGTAGAACAAGGGTCTAAAACAACATATGGGAGGTGTACTGCTACTGGATTATGCAAATGGGCAATTTCTGGAACCGGCACAAGAGAGGAAGAGTATCGGCTTGTAAAAATAAGTCGGAACTTTTGTGTCTGGGACAGTGTAGCCTATCGTCGGTATACGTACACACGTATACACGTGTGGCAGCTGGGGATAGATTTATATGTTTATTTATGTAAATATAATGAAGGTATGAGGAACATACGATCTACACTCGAATTCGATTTCTAGACACAGTTTTGTAATAGAAAATTTTTCACGATTCAGTTGCATTAGGTGATGCCGGCGAGATTGAGATGAGCTCGCACGAGCATAAGGTCGTAATATTATTTTGCACGTGCGTTATCGTACGAAGCGCAGAGATAGAGCGATGGTGAGTGCTCGACGATTACATGGGGCCCCCTCCCGATGAAGATACGGACTGACTTATGACCCCATGGTGATTCGCTCGAAGAACCATTTCCTTCCATAAAATCTTTTACTCTCTCTCTTTCCCGCCAAGCTCGAGGAACGAGCCACAGTCGACCTCGGGCGCGGAGAGTTGCAGAAGATATTTCGAGTTAATTCTTGAGTTACGCGATAAAAATTTACAGGAATGATGGAATATAAGAGCGAAAGACTGAATGACAGTCACTGTCGTCCATCTCGTTTCTGGCTCGAAAGTAATTTCCATCTTTGTCCGTATCCAATATGCGTGATAGGACGGTATCGTTATGGTGCTACGAAGCTTCACGAATCTCGAATTCCCGGAATCGAGATTTATTTTATCTAATTAACGTGCAATCGTGAGTCTGACGATAGTATGTCGTACATACATACAGTAGGGCCATTCAATTTAATTACCAACGAATTAATAGAATCTTGTGTTGGGACGATTAGACCTACGTGAAATCGAGACGATTTATCATCGAGTAGACTGTTTTTGTCTCTTCGAATTTTTAAAGTGATAAGAACATATTACATGGTCTATATCGTATTAGTTTGATAAAAGCAAGACTCGGTTGGTACAAGAAGATTTCTGACACACCTACACGATATCGGTAGGTATCTGTACTTGCGTCAGTCGGTAACTCAGATATTTCCTGTCGGTACGTCCCCCTACATTTTTATGTGTACCGACCGGTATGCAGCGTTTGCCACTGATGATAACATCGGTTCGGCGGGTAAAGAAGATCTCGTACTTACCGGAGTGTGGACTCACCCTTTTACAAAATAAAGAAACAAACGTGTAAACTCCCGACTTTTTTAGCCCAGAAATTTGTGTGGGTCATCGGTGAAACATCTTGGAAAATCTGCCAATTTTGCATAGTAAAAAAAACGACGGTTCACCAGGTAAACCGGAAGTGAGAAATGGCACTTGCACAAGTCGATCGTTCGACCTCGATACGAATAATAAAATGAAATATTTCGTAATAAAGTGGAAAGCGAGGGAGAGAGAGAGAGAGAGAGAGAGAGACAAAAGAGAGTCTAGATCGTGATGTGCATAATCCATCGAGAGCTCGAATAGAGCGTCTCGAGGAGCATCGACAGAGGCGAGGTCAACTATTTGTAAGCGTGACAGATACCTCTCTTCGGAGAATTCCCCGATGGTGTAGGCTATTTGAATGAAGACTTATGTGCGCTCGCGCAAGCACGTATAAATTGGCATATGGCAAGAGTCTGCGGCTGCGAAGTTACAAGCCTATGCGTCGATGGGGAGCAAGAGAGTGCGGGAGCAAGGGGCAGGCAGATAGTTACTTACATCAGGTGTACGTAAGAGGGAGGGGGGCAAAAACAGACGATGGAGTTAGCGAAGAGGAATACGTCGTCTAGCTCGGGTTAGTGAACCTGGCCCTGTTGGTGTTGTACCAGCTAGTCATACATTGCGTCAATACACAAACGTGCCGCGCTCATCGTGTCTTATCGAAGTAAGATAGGTGTGCAATTTTGGTATTTCATTACTTAGATACGTGGCTAAGGAAAGATGAAGGAATTCGAGCCTGTTGCACATGCAGGGTCACGTGGCATTGTACGAGTTCCGTCATTCGACTTTTATTCTCGGAGAGGGCCTAATTGTTCTAATTAAGAAGATCGCAGCTCCGGAATAACTCGTTCGAGTTGTGTATATCTGTCTCGGCGTTTACCCGAGCGAGTCCCTCTTCATCCCATCTCATCTCCTCGTCTCTCGCTCTTTCTCCCTCTCGGCAAACTGTCGAGGGTTATTTTTAAACCGCCCTCGCTCATTGTCGACGTAGACGTCGACGTAACCCGATACGGTGGGACATATAGCTTCCGCGATAAAAAAGAGTGTGAATACCGAGGCTAGATTCCAGATCGCGAAGGAAATCTCGTGCCCCGCTCCTCGCTGCGAGTTTAACGAGATTACCGAGAAATGGACAACGAAATAGTTGTGTGTTTTGGTACGAGAAGCTGCTATAAGAGTAACGACAGATCTATGCGCGCGAGTCATGTCGAGATTATGGTTTGATACTAAAATATACGCGAGCTAAGACGGGCTTTAAACGAGTTTCTGGTACGCGTACGAGTAACTGGAGGTTCTTCGTCGTGCTGGTATGGAAGAGAGCAGGCCCGCGACTCCACCTCTTCCTCTTCCTCGTTTCTTCACCAGATTCTCTCTCTCTCTCTCTCTCGCTCCATCTTTCGCGTCTACCAGGCAGACACGGTAGAGGAAGCCGCGGTCGCACGAAGCGGACTAAGTAAGCAAGTGAGCTCGGGAGTGAGCGACCGGGGAAGCCTCGAGCAGAGCGGAGGAGGATGCCCCGTCTCTATACAAGGACCTAAGCGGTCAGTGGGAACGGAATGCAGGTACGAGAGTCCAGGCTCTCGCCCCTCTTTCTCTTTCTCTCTTCATCTTCCACCTTTCGCGTGCGCTCGAGCACGAGCCCCGCTGATGCTTCTCGCCGCAGCATCAACGCGGATACATCGAGAAAATCATCGTGTCCAATTTTTCCTACCTCGTGCCTCGTTCACATAGAACGACGGTGGAAGGGAATGGTAATAGAGTTGGTTCGATCAACAAACGAGACGAATGTGCGCGCTTATCGCTGTATCACAGAATTTCTCGCTTTTCCATACACGTTGAAGAAGACACGCGAGCGTGCAAACGCGACCGTGTGTGCAACGCGGTCGAACATACGGCCAACATCCGCCGTGGAACCAAACGCGTGTATGTACGTGTGTCTCCGTTGAAAGCATTGTTTCAAGGTAAACCTATCGATGGCGCCATTATAATATGATAATTTATCGATAATCTCGATGAATAATGGAGGAATCGAGCGAGGTATGGACTCTGTGTCGTTGTCGATCCAAGCAGTTTAGAATCCCCTGGGAATCGTTCAATAATGGATCGGTCTACGAAGCGCTTCTCGCTCTCGGCGTCGTACGCTTATCACCATTATATTCGTATTTTCTATTTGTACTCTCCTCTCTTCGTTTCAATTCCGATCTATGGTCGCACTACCGCTTATCACACGGTATTGATGCTCTTTTCTCCGTACGAGTCGAGATTCGAACCTCCTCGAGCCATGTGTGATCTTGAGGGACTGCGTAAAGACCTTGGCACGATTTCCGACCACGAAACTTTTTGTCGTCGAAAAAAAAGATCGAGGGAACGTTCGTGTAGCGAAATTGCGAGAGCTACGTGACTACTGAGAAAAAACGACAATACCTTTGAAATCGGACGATCATATGGTGAAAATGAACTTTTCGCCAAAGTAGTCGTCAGGTAGAATCGTGTTCGTGAGATAGATGCTTTACGGGGCAACGACGCGCGTATATATGTATATATACATTTTTTTTTAATGCACGTGTGTACTCGGGTATTGTAAAGGTACGAGGTATATACGTTGAATACCTTCGCGGGTATAGAGAACGCGGCGGCGAGTACGCGAGAGTTTGTGCTATATAGTCGCTCACACGAACATATACAGATACATATACGTGTGTCTGTACGCGACGTGCAGCGTCCACAGTCAGCGTGGGACCAGGGCAACTCAAAAAGTCGCACGGCGCACACAGAGGCTCTCATTCGCTTCTCATTCGCTCGATACCGCTAAATTCGGGCGAGCACCGGCCGCACATCCGAGAGTTGTCCCACAAGTAGCTACGAGGAACGCGCGGGACCGAAGTAGCGGATTCCGTTCTAGGCCCGTCACGTTCGTTCCAAGCCGAGCAGCACGGAGTCGTTCGTATCTATCCGATGTCTACGAGTTCACCCTCCTGCTTCACCGCCATATCGTGAATGCTCGCGGGCAATTGTTAGAAGCAAGAACGAGGGCAGATGCGAAGATCGCGGGACAGGAAAATACACGGGGAAAGACAGAGAGAGAGAGAGAAACAGAGGGGGGCGAAGAAATAAAGGAATCGCGAGGAACGGCCGGAAGAACCGGAAGAGGGAGCGCAGAAATAGGCAGACTCGTCCATGTGCGATGAATAAGCGGAAGGATGTACGTCCAAGGAGAACCGAGAGTTAGCCCGCTTGGTTATGCCGATGACACGATGAGGGACGCGCGTATCGGACTGTGGGTCCAAGAGACAAGAGAGGGTAAGCACGGGTCTCGTGCCCGCCGTCACCGAAAGACATCTGCTCTACTCTCTTCAAAAGGTTCTTCTATTATATCGTTTACCTTGGGATCAAACTTTGCACACGCACACACGTCTATCGATTATTTTCTCAAAAGAGAGCTTGGACCTTTTCTCGTGCGCGCAGCAGCTGCTAATGCATAGAGTACAGAGAATTCGCTCTCTCTCTCTCTCCCTCTCTCTATCGACACTGGTCTCTTACACCTGCCGTTGGTGTGAGAGGCTCGATCGATCAAGCCACAGGGGCTTCTTGCAAGACGACGTAGTAAGGAAAAAAAATAGGAAAGTGATTCGGTCCAAGAGCTCGCGAGATTGCACAAAAGTCTCGCGGAAGATGTTCTCGAAGCGCTTGCCACTATTTCTGGCCGGGCGTCGACCCATAGACGCCTCCCAGACTATGTCGGAGGAAGAGCCAAAACGACTCTGGCGTTGCCTGAGAATACGCATATAGCAAATGCTGTTCGAGGTGGAGAAGCGCCGACCGCAAGAAAATGTTGCGAATCGGTCCGATTCATCGAGCGTTACGGGCCGAGAGCTCGTTTTGAGGTTCTCGCGCCGAGAGAGGATGCGCTGGAAAAAAAAAGAAACTGGCTGGGAAGGATATGGCCATGATACATGCGCGTACGAAGATTGTTGCTATGGCTCGTCTATGTGGTATTAGTGCTCGAGCGGATACGCATGCATGCTCGCGATACCTTCTAGGTAAGGCCTCTATCGTCTCTGTTACTCTCACGTAAACTCTATCTACGTACACGAGAAAGGAAGCTCGCTTCCTTCCTAGTCCGTTGTCACGCGCTACGAATCCGCACCGGTGTGCCACCATAACCGCGCGATCAGCAACAAGCAGCAGCGGCTAGCGAGCGACTCTTATATAATCCATCCTGTGACGTCAGGTTCGTTCAATCCATTCATTAGTACGGATCGTCGGTGCTGGTGGACTTGCGACGAGCGAGCGGTGATGCCACGATGCACTCGCGCGCTCGTAGCTTCGAACATCCTAACGTGCACCGATCGCCTAGTTGAAAAAAAGTTCGAGCGTTAGTTCTCGTCCCGGGATTCTTATTGAAATAATGGATAGGAATTTAAAGAGGTTCCGTGGTCGAGCGTGCGACCGCGACAATATCACGATGATAACGCGCCGGATAACGTAGCTACTCCGGTACTTCTCGTACCTCGAAAGTACAACGGGTAGCTCGTACGACGGGCACGGTAAAACAATTGTCCAAGCTCGAGTGTTCGACCATGCGGTTGCCAGCCGATCGCCGCTCGCCAGAGTTTCGCAGCCGCGAAATGACGTAAGGACTCTGTCACGCGATAAGAATTGTGACGCCTCCATTCAGCAGCGCACACATACGCACGCGTCCGCGAGCGAACCGCTCTCGTACGGTAGCAGCTGCATTGAAATAAATCGTACACACCGCGTGCTGTGTACACGTTCGTAAAAAGACCCCACCGTCGATAAAACCCCACCGCGAGGTTTGTCCGCGCACCGATCGTCTTATTTCTACGTAACGTGCAGCAGCATTTTCAGCTTATATTATGCATTCGAACATGTGCGAGACGCGCGGGGATTTATTTATCGAAGCATGCGCGCCGGTTTGTACGTAGGAATCGCGAGTAATGCACCGCGTTATACGAATCGACGAAGCGTGTTATTGTCCTTTGTGCGACATTACGTATCTCGCGCGAGTCAGCGCTGTGTACATCGTTTCAATTTTATTCGCGTTTCCATGGACGAGAAAATAAAACGAACAAAAAAAAAGGAGAAGCTACGAATAACTCGGGACGTTGCCTTGAAACCGTGTTTGAAAAGCAATAATGCAGGCGAATGTTGCATTCGTCGAGCGGACATTGTGATACGCGAGATGAAGAAGATACGGGACACCTTCGGGTATAAATGCACTCGTTAAATGTGTAGCGCAGTGGGTACGAGTCTTTCGTGGGGGATGAATGTATGCGGCGTGTGGTTGTTGGTTACGTATGTTTGCGCAACAGGTCAGCCTCGTGCAATGTGCCAGCACACGCAGGTGGCGCTCTGACGTAAACCAATTGTTGGCTCTGGGGCTTTGTACGTGTAGCACGTATTAGCCACTGTTGCGAATGCGATACGTACCTACGAAAAGAGTGCGATCTCCGATAACGCTTTTCGAGTGGCGCTAATTTCTTCTCGCTTCATCTCGTCTCGAGATCTTTCCATCTTACCTTAAACCCCTTTTTATCCTTACGCGAATAAGCGAATCGTGAGAAATATCCAACAGCCGTGAAGCAGATTTAAGATCGAGAGGACGGAATTACGTGTACTAGCGTATCCGGAAAAGCGATAATTCCCGATTCGTTAAGGGTCGTTAAAAGAAGGAAGAGGATACGAAAGAACGGAAGGAAAAAGAGGTGAGCGAGACCGGGTTGATAGTCACTGGGTCTGAAACGAGTTCCCACGCCGGTTCGTTTATAGCTATATATCGTTGGAGCACGGGTATGTTCCCGGCAGCGGTGTACATGTCCTCGACGACAACGACGACATGTACCGATATATCTCGAGCCGATCGCATCACCAAACACTTTTATCATATCCTTGTAAAAATTCTGTGTCAACTCGATGAAAGTCCGCAAAAAAAAATCGGTCGTCTCTTGATAATCGTGAGACGCGATGTAAAAAAAAAACTGACTCACGCGCGTGGAGCGACGACGATTGTCGAATCTCGAGAGAGGCGACGAGTAGGCGTGAAGATGAATAAGAACAGAAAAAACGGCACAAAATAGAGATCATAGTGAACGAGGAACTGGGACGACGACGATTGCAGGACACGGCCAAAGTTGAACGAACCCACGCGCGCGCGCGCGCGCGAGCCAGTGCGACCTCGCAAATTTTTGTTGGTTTTTTTTTTCTTCTTCGACATCTCGTGTAACGCGTTCCGCCCCCCCCCCCCCTCCCGTCGTGTCGATCGCTACCTGGCGGTGATCGGTAGATTGGCCAATGATCCGATATACGTATATACCGAAATTCTCTATACAATATAGATATAGCTATACGCGTATGCGTAGAGCCAGATAACGGTATCCGACTTACTACATCGGGTATGATATACTTGAAACGCTGTTCCATCAAGATCACGATACGCGATAAGAGATAACAATAATACGCGTCCCTCTGACGGCAAGCACGTGTAATAATTCCCCGGTTTATCTATACCGATAATGTATGTATGAGAAAGAAGTCCGTGATACGCGGAATCTCTCGATACGGTGACGTCAGGTGGCCGCATTCCGCTATAATTATTTTGCATAATCGAGAGAGATCGCGGTTCGGTGTACCCGTGGAGGATTCGATCGGCACGAGCTTGCGGCGTTCTTACGGAGTGACCGAAATTCGTTCGAGATGGGAAAACCGATCGTGTATACGCGTATAGTAACGGAGTCAATAGTTTTGCGCGCAAGGCATCGCTCGAGAAACGACGAGACAACACGACCAACGGCAGTAATACGCGAGAGTTGGAGCTACGCAGCGCTGTCGTTCGTCCGGCTTTTAAACTTTAAAGAGCCACGACGGAGAAGACCGCGCGCGCGAGAGCGCGAGTCTAGCCTCGAGGCAGAGGTGCTCAAATTATCACGATTTCGATCGGTGTTTTTTATTTGTTTGTTTATGCGGTAACTGCCATTTGACCAGTTACCCGATGGAATTTGAATAATGGCTGGACGGCCGCGATAATACGAGTTGCTCCGTGAGTTATTCGAAGAATACGTTGACGAATAGCGAGATTTACCTGTTGCGCGCGGATCGAATCGCAATGACGGCTCTACGAGGCGGAACGTTAGTTATACGAAATAATTGCAATTACGCAATTGCCGTTAAAGTAATAACATTTGGAATTATGAGAGAGGAAATATAGCGTTCCGGAGTTTGTTGAGTCACGAGAAAATGGACAGAGGCCGAATGGTAAAACAGTTGGCGAGTACGTACTGCGTCGCAGCCGACATGTAAGTGGGTGCATAGTACAGAGTAGACCGTGTAGTTCCTGATCAGCCTCCCGAGGAGTTACCGTGTGGGCGAGTGTGTGTAACTTGTACGTAATATACCGGCGAACGCAATATTATGCCGTTGCTGGCTGATGCGTCGAACGTCGAGCCCGTAGCTCACGAGCCGACTCTACGTTTCACATAGATGCGAATAATTAACGAAAATAGACGAAGCTCGTTTCGCTTACGAACCTCCGAGTACGTTGGACCGTGGCCAGTCGAGATTTTACTCTCTCTCTCTCTCGATCTCTTCCGTGCGTTATATTACGCGTCTCATGGTCAATTACGGATTCGAGTTGATAAAATTTTGTAGGACTAAAATTCGTCTGACGCGCTCTCGTTCACGCCTCCCGCATAGCGCGCGATTTTTGGTAAGATAATTATTATCACGCTTGTAGGAGCATAGATAAGAGTGAGAGAGCGAGCGAGAGAGAGAGAGAGAGAGAGGGCGGGTGAGCGTGCCACCGCGATAAGCTCCTACCACGAGATGAGAGCGTGGCGTGGCACGTTTTCAAAATTTGCCACACGGCTTTAGCAGTTATTGAACGGTCGTCGACATCGTGCCCACCAGCGTTTCAACGTCGATTTCGACGAAAGTCGGCTTAAATTTAACCACTTTTTCTTCTTTTATCCATCGAGACACGATTTTTGATCGATCCAATATACAATACCCGACGCACACACCTCGTTCTCCTCAATTACGTAACTGGCTCGAATAATTTGACTAGAAAGTTTCAAATTCGCCCACCTACCTTGCTCGTAAAAAAACTCGACGAGGTAGGATCCCACGGTACTTGCGTGCAAACCTTTTCCCTCGATCACTCTCACTCATCTGCCTGGTACGTATCTTCGATTTAACGAGAATTCTTGCAATGATGATCGATCGAACGATTGACGCTGCCGATAATTGCACCGATTGTCGCGAAGTAAAAAAATTACACTCTCGCCGAGTTTCATGTAAATCCAGCGAAAATAAATTGGAAAAAATGTACTAAATGATGAGAAAAAAAAACAGAAATTGAATTGACATTGCGCGTGGCACCGCGAGAATGAGTAACTGAACACGCAACACACATTGTCAAGAGAGTTATGAGCAGGAAAAAGTAGCAGTAACCCAGGTTAGGCAGACACGGCTCGGACGACTGGCTGGCGAACGAGAACTGAATAGACGAGGAGTCGGCTCGAGACTCTCGCGGATACCTACCACCCGCTTGCCCCACCCCCTTATCCACCGACCGGGGCACCTTGGCGACTTCGTGACAGGGAGCCGTTGGTGCTGCTGCTGCTGCTGCTGCTGTAGCTGCTGCTGCTGCTGCCACCGCCGCATGCTCGTTGTTCCTTGCTTACTCAGCTTACTGTGCTCGCACTTCTCTCTTCTCTTGCGCCAAAGACGAGAGAGTAGGAGACCTGCTGCGCCGTCGAGACGAGTGAGGTGGAAACTTGGGCCTCGACTTCTACGATTATGCTACGTAGCGTGATCCACCGCGTTATTGGTACTTTTATCATCATCGCGCGTTTCGCAACGACCATTCTTTTCCCCCTACGCGCTCACGAACAATCCGACCAAATAGGCCGCGATAACGTTTTACGCGTCCATTTAAATTCGTTCGTAGCGATAGTTTTTGGAAAAGTTATCGAATCATCGGTTGTAGCGAGTGTTTTTTCAATAATTTTTCCTTCGACGAAACAGTGTTAGGGCCGCACGTTCGCCCTAGCTTCGCCTTGCGTCTTGGGAGGGCAGAATTTTGCCGTACGACCCGAACATTAAAGGCACTCTCGTGTTAATTACGATAAGACTATACGTGCATGTTATATGCATACGTATATGCATGCAGCGCGACGCAATCGAACGTCGCAGGTATACCTATAGCTACGTACCACAACAAACCGGACGATACTTACAATTAGCACGACTCGAGCGCACTCAGGTGGAATTAATGCCCGAGTTCGAGGCAAATTGACAGAGTGGCGCCATCTAGTGGTGACAAGCTGTTACTAGCATGTATTTCCGAGCCAAAAGGAAATTCGATGTAATTAATTATTTCCAGTGGCAATATCGCGTCTACCTTTTTAACTTTCTAACTTCGATATATTTTCTACCGTCCCGAGAGTAAAAAAAATTAATACGAGCATAAAATTAATTAGCGTTGGGCGATAAAATAGTTAATTAAGGTCGAGGAAAAGTTACCTAAATAAAGCATCAGCCCTTAAACCCCTATGTTTTTTTATAGTAATGTTGACCCACTTAAACGTGTATCTATGCATGTAGGTATAAGTTTGTCGAGCGAGAGTGTGCGGGTAGACACGTGATGTTCGCATGTGCCAACTGCCGAGGAAAGATACGAGATGGGAGAGTAGATCGTGTCTAGAGCGTAAGAGAGCGGAGAGTCCCGCGACGAAACGAGAGCTCGAAACGACGACGAAACTCACAAACTCTGCCTGGGCATGAATCAACGAGCGAGAGTTGTGTCTCGCGAGCGCACACACGCGCGAGACTCGACTCGCATCGAGATACGACGTGTCTCGAAATATCGTAGACGAATAAAATTGTCGGTGGTATGAAAATAGAAAATACCGATGAATACAGGAATATATGTTGGAGCGCGAGCAGGAAACGCGCCCGAGGTCTTTGACAAGGCACAAAAGACGGGACGAATTTTCTTACGTCTTTCCCTCGCGAATCACGACAGAAAAAAGAAAGCTCGACGTCGAAAATTTTTCTTGCCGCACAACGAGTCAATAGACATTCCGTATCGCGTATACGTGCGCGCAAGTGTTTCAGATAAGACTGCTGTGTCGCATACGCTTCGTCGGTTCGTCGGATGATAAACTTCGGCGAGAGTTCAAGTGTTGACAGCTTTTTCGAATACGTACCGCTTCGATTAAAACGCTATTCGCGTATCGTGCTTGAAAAAATCATTGAAAGCTCTCAGCGAGGAATAAAAAAAAGGAAGAACGAGGGCCAAGTTGGGATCGAAGCCCGATTTAATTGAACGATGAATAATGCAGGATGCATCGTTGCGATTAGAGGGTGGCAGCAGCAGCAGCAGCAGCAGCAGCAGTAGTAGTAGCAGCTGCTGCTTCTGCTGCCTGGTGCTGGTAGATGCGGCGGTGGCGAGAGGTACCGAGTTATACTTCCTCGAACGAAGCTTCCTGCCGGTCAAGTGTTGACCGGGCTCGGCTAATGCGGAAGCAGCCGGCGACTATCGCTCGTAGGGACAATACTTGGTCGTGCCAGTGGTCAGTCGGCACTTCCTTCCTCTACGCTCTGGAGCGAGAGCGAGCGAGTGAGCCAATAATACTACATACTACTAATGTATACTCGTCCGTAGCTGACGCTCGTTCCTACGTGCGTACCACCAACTACTTTGGTCGGTAGTCGTTTCATTCATTAAATCTACGGAGCGTTACTCGCATCGACGCTCCAACCTCTCTACGCGACTTTAGAAATTTCGTCAATGTTTCGATTTTGATAAAAGTAACGAGGAACAAAAAGATTCCATCCAGTGTGAGACGAACGAGTCAGCTGCGCTCGCGCTACTTTCGCGCCCCCTTGCAAAGCAAAGAGGACGGTGACCCTTGAGCTAGAGACCTGGGCGGAACTTGTTCACTTCCGGTGCTGTTCCGCCACGGCTATTTCTGTACGCTTAATATATATCTATGTATACTCGTATACTACGGTATATACGCGTAGTATGTAGGCCTACGGGTACGTGGACAACCCCCCAATACGCGCGACTTACTTGCTCTTCATGCTAGGAGACCTCGAGTATCGTCCTTTTCTTACATACCGCTCGATATATGTACAATGTTAATCCTGTAAAACATATATCGTACGTCGATTCGCAACTCGGATAATTTAAAAAAAGAAATCATACCGCTATATAAAGATTCGCTCGATCACCAATAATAATCACCCTCCACTGTCAGTTACGAAGATTAAAAAGGAGAGATTATACTTACGAGGGCGGATCCGCTTGTTATGTTTTCTCGAAATTTCGAAAACGTCTGGTGTATCGGTCGTGACGATAGAATTTCGAGGTTGGCTCGAGCGTGAGAACGAGGCACGAGCAAAGCGAGAACGTGGCAGGCACACGGGAGAACAATGTCCAGGACGGGTTCATCACCGCACGGCACAGGCCGGCACGAGCTCATCTCCGGGTCGTTTCACTCAAGCGCACTTGCTCCGGACTTTTGATATCTAATCGAAACCTCCGGCCGCATTGATTTGGAACTAGGATCGAACCGATCGACGCAGCGTTCGAACGTACTCGGCGAAACGAATGTTCATCGACACCACGCACACTCTGGGATCGAGACGAATGGAAACATCTCGGTATCATTTGCTTCTCGCATCGGTTCGAAAGACGCGTGATCGAGTCGAACTGCATCGAGAGACTGCTCGGGTCCTACCGTCGTGCAGGCCTTGCGGCTTCGGTCGTCATGCCTCGCCACCGTCGACTTTTCTATGGACTCTACCTCTCTTCGCTCCCCTCTTCGCAGCCAGCGATTCGCCTATATCCCCCGTTACTCACGGCCTCTCTTTCGTCATCTATTTTCAGTCTCATCATCCCGTGCGACGCCTCCGTTGCGTCCTTTTTCTTCTCGCTTTTGTCTATTATTTTTTTGTTTTTTGTTTTTGTTTCTTCGGTTGATAATTTTGTCAAACTTTTCGACTCACTTTTGGCTAATTCGGACGATATTCCATCGTCTCCGTGGCTGATGTTCGTTTTGAGGTGTGCAACGGAATGCCCGCGACTCCCGCTCGCTCCGTCTCGCTTCCTCCTACTATGACTCGTCGAGCTCCGTCCTTTGTCCGTTGCACGGCCGGAAAGCGTTCCCTCTCTACTCTCTCTGTCTCGCGATCACGCTCGGCGCTCCATTCATGCCTCGCTCGGCACTTCTCGCTTATGCAACGCTCGCGGCCCTGGAGAACCGCACCGATAATGCCCGAGTCGAGAAATGCCGAGTGATGCAGTTGAGAGCAGCGTGAAATTCTTCATTGTCGCGCGTCGGGAAAATTATCAACGATCATTTATTTATTTAATGAAAATTGTCCTGTCGTGCTTATCGGCCCGTTTTCTTCTTCGTACTTAGAATTATTTATTCAACTATGTAAATCGTTTCAGAGCGTCCCAAGTTTACAGTTTTGTCCGGATTAATGTCCGGATAAAAATAGTAGGTAAAAATTTGTTTCTCGTACTACCGGTTTAATATAAACCGTCGACGTTGGTCGATAAGTTGGCGATTGGCCAAAAAGAGCTTATTCGAAAATGTTCTTCGTCATTAATTGACCGAGTGATCAACCGTCGGTTGTCCAATACCGAGATCCCTCGGTACGGTAATTCCGTTCGAGGTAGCCTGTCTTTTTTATTCTACGAATAGTTTATCCTATTTCGTCAATTTGGTCGATTATTGGCGGTAATCCGAAGGTCAAACGGCGGATAAAACAAGGGAACGATTAACGAGATGATGGAAAATCTGGATGAGAAGGAACAAATCGGGAAATTGTGCACCAATGGTTTTTCGGAAATACTTTTCGCCTATGCCGTGTGAGGATCGTCTCGATCGATCGCCGGTGTTGGTAAAAACCTGGAGAAAGGTCTCCCGAGTCGCAACCCTAGTTTAGCATATCAACCGCAGCGATTTGACCCTAGTCGACGACTTGCAGAGTTCCCGAGGAAAAATTATTGAAAGTTCGAGTCGAAACTCGCGAAGATGTTGGCACGATGAGACGAGCGTCATGGTGGCAGGCCTGTCGCATTTCGATGTTTCCTATTATCCCCCATTTTATCCAAGTCCAACGTCGAGAGACATCATGACGAGGAAACCAAATACGGCTCCCCAGCTGGCCAATTTGCCGTTACCGCTGCAAATTAAATCAGACAATATTGGATATTCACCACGAGGAATAAGTTGTTTGGCTAACACGGAGGACGAGGAACGAAGCAATGAGCGCGAATGGATGCTCGAGAAAGAGAGAGAGAGTAATATCGACGAGTTCTCCGGGAAAGCGCAGGGTGACGAAGGGTGAAAGCGGAGAACGAACGGAAGAGCAAGTAAAAAAGGACCAAGTTTCTCCCCGTACGAGCCTGCATTACAATCGAACGTGAAATATACAAGAGGAGCCAATTATAATGACAATGGCTTGGTTCGCGCCAGAGACGACCCTCTGGGAAAGAAATTCGCCACGATACTTTGCCCGTTATATCTTACCCCCATAACCTTCGCGCGCGCTCTATTATTTGATCCAAATAATTCAACATCCACCGGGAACCCCGTCGTTCCTCACGTATAACGACAAATATTCATTTCGAAAAGAAAAAATAAATCTCTACCAAAAGCGTGGCCAAACCTTGTGTCGATCGTGATAAAATCTCTTAGTCAATTATTACGGTAAAATGAGAAATGGTAAATGGCATTAAATGGAACGGGATTACTATCGCTACATTGATCATGCACGAACCTCTGATTAGCTTCTGGAATGATGTCGTCGATGACGACGTAGATCATCGCACCGGCAGCAAATGCCAGAGCGTAAGGAAGCGCCGGAGCCGCAAGAGTCACACCCGCTGCTCCTAGTACACCGGCGATCGGCTCGACCATCCCCGACAATTGACCGTACCAGAAGCTTTTGAGGGTACTGAAACCAGCTGCCTGTAGTGGCAACGAAACGGCCAGTCCCTCGGGAAAATTTTGTATTCCTATTCCTATCGCCAAGTTTCTGCAACATTAGTCCCACATCAAACCGTTATTTTCTGATTAAAACAATGCTCCCTTAACCAATTAACTTTGACCATTGATTTAAAAAAAAAGCTCCGTTCTTTCTAATACGGTAGAACATTTTGCGACAGGATTTTGCACGTACCGTTGAGGCACGACCGAATCTTCGAATAGTTAGACCTCTCTCTCTCTCTCTTTCTCTCGTGAATTCCAATAGCTGTCTCGGTACATAAGCGGATGTACAGTTAACTCTCGGGCAGGAGAGACTACGAGAAGAGCCTTCAACTCGAGCACACGGAGAAGAAGAGATGGAGAAAGAGAGAGAGGGTGAGAGAGGGAGGAGGGAGAGGTCACGAGAAATGCCAAATTGACACAGATCTCGAGCGATGGAAAGAGGAAAGGCGTCGAGCAGTCTCGGCCGTTCGAAAACTTTCGAGATTTCTCTCGGGGAAAAAATTCGTATTTACGTTTCCGGAACATGTATGAAGAATCGTCGAGACGTTCGAAAAGATTCGTCTCGGAAGAAACGAGATATCGATCGATATTGGCTTCGGATCGAATTTGAAAAAGCGGGTAAAGGAGGCGCGCGAGCCAAACTTGTCCGCGCAAAGAGGCAGACCAAGCGGCACGACGGGGATGATCTCTCATGGGTTTCTTCGGTAGTTTCCATGGCGCGGGCTTATATTATATAGTCGCGCGGTGGTCTCGCGAGACTCTCGGCTCGCAAAGAGAGGCTAAAGGAGAAAGAGAGAGAGAGAGAGAGAGAGACTCAGTGGCCGTGCGGCGCGCACGGCGTTGTAGTGGAATGCGGGACGGGCAAATCGCGGTCGGTCCGCTTGTGGCTCGTTCCCATGCATTCCTTACCCCCACGCCGGCGAGAACGCGCTGGTCACGTCTCTCTCTCTCTCTCTCTCTCTCTCTCGCCGCTCGCCGTTTCACCCCCGCCCCCTCCCGCTGCTCTCTTCTCGCCCGAGCCGCTTCTCGCCGCCGAACCACCGGACCGACGTGTCCTCTTCCCTCTCGCGGGCGCGCGAGCTTCTCGTGCACCGCAAGAGCAGCCGTACCTCGAGAGAAGAAAAGACGATGGCTACTCTCGCACTCGTCGTGGACCGCCTCGAGGTAGAGGCGCCCCGTCCTCGATTCACGATCCTTCACGCGCGCGCGCGCGCGAGAGAGACTACGAATAGGCTATGGACGGAACGAGGGATGGCTTTGGGGAAGGGAATTCCCGATCTGTCGAGCTAAATCCGTGAAAATCGCGATCCAATCGCAATTTACAATGTTTCATCGTTTCACGCTGGTTCGATCGCTCGTGAAAATTGCGACCGAGCGAAACGGTCGTGGGACGATAAGTCCAGGTCGATAAGAGATTAGACGTATGGAAAATCGATGCGGCACCGCCCGTCGAGGTTCGCGAGAGGTGGTGAGACGCGAGGCGGCAAAAGGTGGGCATAAATATAGGTGGTAGGTAGGTAGGGTAGAGCCTCGTCTCCGGGGTCACCAGCCGACCTTGCCATCGCGGTGGAATGAAGCTATGCTCGCTGCAACGAGAACGCGGTCGCGCATCGGGTCCCCTGCACCGCTCGACGGGCCTTCTTTTCTTATACCTATAGACACATCGGGTATATCGTTCACCGCGATCGTCGTTCGCCGATCTCCCTCGTACACACGACGGGAAAATTCCTCTTTTGCCGTGTGTGGTGCTCGCTCGCGTGAATTCCTTTCGTCGAGTGGTCAACCAGTCGCCGGCAGCGGCAGAGAACCGTGCGCGAGCGTGCAAAAGCAGCGCAGAAGCACCGCTGACGATGGCATTCGATCGCGAGAGAGTCTCGCTTCGCGCTGCTGCGACGAGAAAAGAGAGGGAGAGAAGAGGTCATCGACTTGCACTGGCCAGCGCGCATCTACAAATGGCGACCGAGCTAGATAGAGAAGAGGAGTTTTTGGTTACCCGGGATTATGGGATATTATGGTAGCACGAGGGCTATCGGCCGAACCAACATTTTCGTACGGGCGAGCGTGCGCCCTCGCGAAGTGCGCCCACCCTCCGAGGTGCGCCAGCAGCGGCGAAGATGACCACGTCTCTTTCGGCTCGTAAGACACACGTGTCTTATAAATGCGTTGAGTATAGGTATGGTTAGATCGCCGGTGCGAGCGTGCCACGATGTGGGATACTTTTCAGGAGTGGCGGTGACGACGTCGGTCGACGACTGCGTCGACGACCAAGGCAGACGAGCCAAAGACCGCATAGCAGCGAGTTGCTCCTCGTCGTCGTCGTCGTCGTCGTCGTCGTCGTCGTCGTCGTCGTCGTCGTCGTCGTCGTCGTCGTCGTCGTCGAGGGACATAACGGCTCTCCTCTCTCTCTCCCTGTACACACTCTCTTCCGAGTAAGATACGTACGACGCATGCGTAATACCGAATACATTCCACCGGTCAGCATCTGTGCTACGCCGTCTCACGGGCTTTGGCCAGCTTTTCTCGCGCACCATCAGCTTCGAGCTCGAAAGTAACCAAATCGAGAAATTCTCCCAGTTATCCGAGGGAAATTTGACGTTCGATACCGAACGAACAAATCTCTATCGGGAATGCACGAGTATTGTATTCTAGCGCGAGCGAGCAATACGAGACGAGAGAGGAAAAAGTATGTATATCGGTATGGAATGTCACTAGGAGTTGCTGGGAGAACGTCTCAAGGGTCGAGTTCTTGGAACTCGACGTTCTCCCGAGCGCGCGAGCTGCTCCGCCTGAATGATTATAAAGAGCCTGCGGCTCGGTCTACCGTACAGTGTTGTACGCAGATCGCAGGACGAGACCACGCTAAATTGAGATACGTTCGAACCTGTAACGCGTGTCCTGTCTGAGAAGCGAGCTTTCGTCGCGAGCCAACGAATCGAGTTCGTTTAGAAAAATCAACTCCCTCGATCGTAGTTTCTCTCTAGGTACAAATAACACTTGGCGAGTCTCGCTGAAGAAGCCGCCTTTCGTTTCGTCACTCACAGCCTCCTACGTGCTTTCGCATTCCATCCAGTATACCATCTCTTAGAGCGTATCTACGCGACGAGCTGGACGTTCCGTAAGTAACATTTTTATTACCAAGGCCAAAGGCAGAATGGCACGACGATGCTGCGCGCGCTATGAAATTCGTCAGCGATTCGGAGAACAGGAGACTCTCGGTAATCCCACAAATGCTTCTTCCATTTTCCAACAACCGGACGTTTTTCGTTAGATGGGAATTTCTTTTAACGAAGATCTCCAATGTCGTTGGGAACTGACCGGAAAAGTGATCTCACAGTGAGCTCCAAGTTATCCTGCAAAAGAGGGAAAGAGAAGATGAAAAAAAGAGAAACGTGGAAAAAAAACGGCATAGAGCGAAGGCTGACTCACTACCGGATCTCCTTGAGCTTTTACTCGACGAGAGGTCGAGGAAGGGGGAGTGGACAACGCAGAGATGAACAACTATGTGCACACCGTTCTGCCTTCGCGCGTCCTTCGTCCCGACACTGTGGCACGCTCCAATTGCCGGTAGAATGCAAAATCTATTCATTCATATAATGCTTTTGGACTTTGGATCGAAACCAACGACCGGAAATACCAAAATCGCGCCTGTAGTACACGTGTACGAGAGAGTATCGAATTCGCAAAGTTCGACACGCCGGAGCTGTAGTCGCGACTAGCTTTCTCGAGGTCGTTGACCTTCTTTGCGGAACGAAAAAACAATCCACAAGGATAATAAGTGACCGCGTGATTCGCGCCACCGTATATACAGGTATATTCTTTTTTTTGCAACTTCTGCAACTGTCTCTTTCCCCCTCCCTTCTCCTACGTACGTTCAATGGTATGCAATTCGAAACATGGTACCGACTGGCACGACGATGAAAATTCCTCCGTGTCGATTTCAATGAAAAACCTACGAGTCTCTTTCAGCGTCAGCCGATCGTTCACTCGGTACAATGACAATGTTGAACTATTATTTTGGTTACAACTTTGGTCGGGTTAGATCGATCGCCGCTAGTACGAATGTCGATCGAAATAGATTTCTAAGAATAATTACTCAGATGCAAATGATGAGACACCGCGAGGAAAATTTCCAATGAAAGCTGACGCATAGTTGTAGTTTGTATCTATGAGATAATTGAAAAGCATGATTGAAAAATGCGTTCGGTTCAACCGGTCGTTTTCCTGTCTAGAAGATTATTTTTTGGGTCACGCGAGGGGAAAAATTTCGCCGCATGTGTCGAACGTGAGGCGACTTTGACACGTTCGATTCATGAAGGAACGTTCACACCGAGCAAGCCGAGAGAACGTGTTGCGCGTGTATCTTGGTCAGCCATCCCCCACCTTCGGTATCGAGCGAGGTTATCTCCTCTAGGTCGAACGTCGATTCATTCATTCATTCATACCGACGTATGAAATAACGTCGCTAGAAAACTTTTCAATATGCGACGGGTTACGGACAATAACGAGCTCGACTTTATTTTCTGATAAATAACGACAGGATCATCCATCGTTATCCTTCTTACGACAATTCGATTTGTGATTGCCGAAGAAATTATTATTTCGGTGGAGTATCTTCGAAGGACACTGGGGGAATCGAGGGCGAGCAAGAGGGAGGAAGCAGCTGACACGATAGACGAAAATAGAAGCGACGACTCTTTCGATCGAGAGTTTGCGTGACTAGCGGACGATTGATAACGGCGCGTATCAGTGACCAATGTTGCTAAACCGGCCACAAAAGACTCGTGCTTTTTGTTCCCTCTCTCTCGTTCTTTATTGTAATCACGAAATATGCCGCAACTCCGAGCGCCTCGTTGTTTTCAACGATCGTTGGCAAGGAGGCGGACGATTTTCTCTCTCCGCATCTACATACACCCATACTTTCTACAACGCCATTTCTTAATTATAGCGATGAGCTGGAGCGAGAGCGAAAGAGAGAGAGAGAGAGAGATCTCGCGCGGTCCATTCATTCCAAAGATTCTTAATGGGCCACCGACATTGCCGGAGAGGACACCGAGACGAGGAGGAGGACGCTTTCATTTGAATGTAGCAGTACCTATAACATCGGAATGCCGCTACGCTGGCTTGGAACGAACCACAAGCCGCTCGGCATAAGAAGCCCAAGATGGCTGATGTTTCTCGAGAGCTCCAACATTTACGTGTGTGTCTCTTTGTTGTGTGCGTGTTCGGACGCAAAACTACAGGGCACTACACCTCGAACGTGTATACGATGGAGCCTCTCACTCAGGTACAGGGAGTTAAAAGTCTCGCGATATACAATTACGGCCATAATCCCGCCGAAGATTTGGCACGTACAAAAACTTTCGACGTACGACCGGTGGGAGCGATTTCCAACCTCAACGAGATGATCGAGGATGAAAATTCGGCTTCGATGTCAGAGTGGTATGCGGACAGCGAGACGAGGGGGGTTTACTTTGGTAAGCTGGAGGGAGAGAAGAGAGAGAGAGAGAGAGAGAGAGAGAGAGAGAGAGAGAGAGAGAGAGAGAGAGAGAGAGAGCGGATGAGAAGCTAGATCTGGGGGCTTCCTGGAACTAGAGAGAGATATGGGTCGAGCAATGTGCCAGTACTATGAGCCAACCTTTCTCATTCACGAAAATATTTTGGTTTCTTCTTAATTTGAATATATGAATTGGATTTTTGCTTTCTCGTGGTGAAAGGTTTGTTTTCGCGCAAAAGAATGAAGTTTCTTTTTTTGGATCTTCGGAGTGGACTCGTTTTTTTTTACAATGTTTGGCAGCAAATTTGTAAAAAATAATTTCTCGACAAATGGCCCGACGTATATTGTTTCGAGAAAAGGCTGTTGGGCAATAGATGGTGGAGATGGAAAATAGAGTTGTAGAATACGTGGAATAATAATGTAACGAGATAAAAATGCGAGCTCCAGAGTAGCTAGGCTCGAGATTGGAAGATATAGCGTTGGAAAGAGGTAGTAAAGTGGGTAGGGATGGAATGCGAGGCGCCTAGGGTTCGTTGGATTCCAGGGCCACACGTGCCTGGCTTCGTCTCTCGGCGGCCTCCTTGCCACTTTGCCGCGAGCCCAGCAAAATCTCACTTCGCTGTCCACCACTCGGGGACCGATAAACTTTGCCTTCGGTCGGTTACCGCACGGCGACCACCGTGAAACTCATTCATACGAGCTCATCCCCACTCCAATCGCGAATAGCTCAGCGCGTCATTCTGCGCAACAATCGCTCAAGACTCGAGGTAGATGGAGCTAGACCGGTAGGTGGTGCCATCTGATGGCAAGTGGCGGAAGCTTTATCGTCGATCGCTAAAAATGGTCGGTAAAACGAAGAATTATGACGAACGATATTCAAATATTCAAATACAAGGTAAAATGATTCTTTTCGGGGTTGAAATGTCCGTAGAAAGAGTTGTTTAGCTTTAAATAGGGAATCGCTGCGAGTATCAAATTGAAACGGCGTTTGCGAGAGATTGTCCTTATCTAACATCGATCGACGCGTTGACCATCCTTCCGCGTCGTATGAAGATCTTTTTTAAAATATGTAATCTTAAAATTACTTGGAAACCAGTCAACAACGTTCTCGAGAGGCACGTTAGTCATTGGTTTCGAATAGTATAAACTTTTCCTCATACGTCGCAAGTTCGGATACAGAAAGGATTTGATACAGTTGGAACGAATGAAATATTATTATGATCACTCGGCTCGATGGATGTTGAAATGCTGGGCACAAAAAATCTTACCTTGCGTTTTCGAATGTCGCTGACGAAGAGCTCCCAACCGCCGCGAAGCCGACTCCAACAGCGAGACCTTCGGGTATGTTGTGAACCTGTAATAAAAGTTCAAGGATCGGATATTGATTTGTGACATTTAACGAAAGATATGCGAAGAGATAGTAGGCTTCTACGGTTTTGCGCGTCAACGCGATTGCCAATGTCTACGATAAAAAAATCTGTTGCGTCATTTATGTACCGTAATCGCGACGACGAGCAGCAATATTCGTCTCCACTGATTATTCTTAGCTTCATTGCTCGGATCCTCGTAGACCGTTCCGGCGTCATCGATCTCCGATGATCTTACCATACCGCCACCCGCTTGTCTTCTGCGGGTGCTCTGTTCGTAAAAACCTGTAAAACGTCCAAGTACCACATAATCACACGGTTGTTATCACGTTTTTTCTTACCATATCTCCTCGTTGCAGCGCGAAACACGCTGGTTTCTCGTTATTCTACTGACAAGATACGCAAATCGGCAAGCAGGCAGGGGAAACAAGATCAGTCGAGACGGGGGAAGAAACAATTGTGTTCGACTCTCCGCACATACTTGGCCACGTTGTTTAATTGATTATTTAATTTTTATAATAATATAATCACTCCGTTTATTCACAACCGGCGCGTTAATTATTTAGCGTTTATTTCACCGTTCGCGTCCAAGGTTTACTTCGTTGGTTACCGGGTTTTTAAATCTTCCTGCTTTTTTAGTCGTTTGGCCACTTTTGTCCTGTGCTCGGTAGTCAATTTGTTTTTCTTTCGTTTAAAGCGTTTTTATCGTTCTCATTTTACAATCCGTAGCGGTTTTCTCTTTAATCGAGCCAAGTACATGAATTCGAGTCTAGCACACGGTCTGTTACAAGGTTACATTATCGTTCCATGCGACATTGCTGCGACTGAAATGCATCGATTACGTGTGAGCTCTGCGACTACATGGGAAAATATGGCTATTGGTTAATTGCCGATGATTGAGCAAATGTTACAATGCGATGAAATGTTAGAAGCGATAAATTGAAATATTCCAGCTTGCCTGGAAAATCTGTGAGATCGTAAAACAACAAAAGATACATGGAAAAGACCTTGCATCGTTCAAATTGGTGCAGCCTCGGCATTTGCAAGTTTTCACTGATCCGTTGCAATTAAAAACAATAAAAATAAAACAACTAATGAGAACAATTACGATGTGTGATAAGTGATCTGAATAAAGATTATCGACTGATCCTATTTTTTTGGGTCGATCGCATTGATCGAATAGTCGTTACGATCGGAATGTTGAAAAAAAAAATAGAAAAATACCATCGATGGTGGTTGACTCGACATGAGCATGAATTTTGCCGCCGGAATTTTGTACACCACAAATTACGTCATTAACGTCTAAATCCTCATCACTTTTTAATTTTTCGTGGATTCTTCGTCTTTGTTTCGTACCGACTGACTGCATAGCTAAGAGCACATTGGGGGACTGAATGCCGAGGGAAGATATCAACACGTCCGTTCCATACACAAATGCGGCTCCTACGAGAAAACCAATTGCTACTGGTATAAACGCTAATTCTCCTTCTTCGCCATAAACTTTGCTTTCGGTTGCCATTTCTATCGCCGGTGCCAGTAGCGACCAGTAGCTCGCTGCTATCATCACACCTGCCGCAAATCCGAGGCTGACATCCAACAATTTTCTCTGAAACACAAGAAAGATCAAACATTTCACTAACGATATATTTGAAAGGATACACGTGCCAATCTATTTCTAATATGACTTCCCTGCTCCTTTTTTCATCTCGTGATTTTTCGTGCAAAGCTTTTGTATGGTTGACAAGAGAGAGTGAGATGTAATAATGAGGAATTTCTCAAGATATGTATAGTCAAATTTATAGTTCAGTCGTTTGACAATCATTGTTTTTTGACTTACTTGTTTTCCTTGTATGACAACGACGAGTGCAGCACCGGCTGCTGTCAGTGCCCATGTGAACAGTGTACCAAGAAGGGCCTGAGCGATCGGTGAATAGTCCTTGATCATTTTGATGTTTATAATACTATTATGTATAAAATAATACTGACACGAGCTCTCAAGATTTTATCACAAACAGGAGAGAGCAGCGTGGGTACTGCCTACGTGTGAGAACGAAAACTGTTAGCGCGATATCCGCAAAATCCCGCCGGTGTCAGCCACCGTGATTCAGTTCCCCCGTGCTTATCTCAGCTTCTCATTTCCACTTCCAACGCACCACGCACTCCACCACGAGTTCGTGATATATACTTATATGTAGATATATATATATATACCTATCTTCCCCAATGCACGGCACACGAATTTTACTATACTTTGCCACGACACACGAACACTTTACACGTCAATTCATGTTATTCTCACCTAACCTCGTCTCACCGGCGGTTTTCCGCAACGAGTATTTACTCTATATTTTCACTCCTCATTATCTTAGTCCATATTCACTGAGTAGAGTGAATTGCGCGCACGTCAGTCAACGATAAAATTTAAAATTCACCATTCGTCATAACATAAAATATAATGAAAATCGTTGGAAATATTGACTCCGGAGCAGACACGAAAAGAAACTGGACTGAGGTTACCTTCGTAGTTTCTGTTTTTTACTGCGAGGTGCGCTGGAGTCGACCTTGCCGGCAGCTGTTGTACCAGCAGCGCCTAATATCGTAACGTCGCCAGTAGCAAAGATGGCCTCTGCTTCGGTAAGTTATTTCCGCACATAAGTAAGCTTTTCCGAGGTTAATTTCCATAAATAGCGAAATGCATTTACGACGGAAGATGATTACGATCGTGTATAGTAATGTTACTGTATATATTTGGCTTTTTTCTCTCATCAATCTTGAATATATTGAAGTTTGTTGCCGTGTTGTCCTTCGCATAACCAAAGCGACGTCGTCATCGCTGTCACTCGCAATGGCATATGTCAAAAAGCGTCCTGTGACCAGCGCATTAAATTTTTCCTCTTCGAGATGAATGTTTGCGTTATTTACAGGTTCCTCTGCTGATGGATGACGATACCATTGCTTTCGATGAAGAGGATGACCCTGCCCAAAGGGGCAAACTCAAGTAGGAGCTTTTCCACATTTCCTATTTCCGAATCGGTCCTTTCATAATCTTTAAACTCACGACTCTTCTTTTACAGGCATCCTTATGTGACAACGTTTCATTTGGCATTCCGAATCTCAGCGATAGTCGTTTACCTCTTCTGTAGATTTGTCTCCGACAGTTTCATTGCCAGTTTTGTCACAGTCATTCTGTTACTCTCCATGGATTTCTGGACAGTAAAAAACATAACCGGACGATTGATGGTTGGCCTGAGATGGTGGAACTATGTAGACGATGATGGCAAGAGTCACTGGGTTTTTGAGTCTCGCAAGGTTCGAATGATTTGTTCTAACATTGATAACGATACATGGCAGAGAAAAAAGAACGCTTCATTCTGTGCGGTCTCAAGGACGAGACTACCATTAAAATATCTATAAAAGATTGAACTCCGAAGAGTCAGGGTTTTCAACTTACGAGCACACATTCTTAGATATTTTCTTTGCAAAATTTCTCCATTGCGAGGGGAAAGGGTTTTACTAGAAAATGTATGACAAAATGCAGGACCATTTAATTTTGTACATCGAGAAAAAGTTCGATCGTTTAAGTCGAAGCTGCTATGTGCCCTGTGTTTCAGGGTTCTCAACAGAATCGTATAAATGCATCAGAAGCTCGAATATTTTGGCTAGCACTGATCCTCTGCCCGCTCTTCTGGTGTATCCTGTTCATAGTTGCGCTATTTGGTTTCAATTGGAAATGGCTGCTACCGGTATGCATAGCTATTTTGTTAAATGGCGCGAATCTCTATGGCTATGTCAAATGTAAAATGGGCAAGGAACAGAACATCTCGAGCGCAACGAGCGACTTCCTACGAAAACAAGTGATGCAAAATGTTAGTAAGATTTTTTGATCGTTGTACGAAAGTCTATGATACTATCGAATAGGTTAATGCAACACTGTGAAAACTTTTTTGAATTTACAGGTAATGGCGTCTATGATGACAAAAAGCCCACCAACGGCAACGCCAAACCAGCAAGTCAATATTATCTAGATGGTGCCAAAATAATTTTTTTTTTCACCAATGCGAGGTAGTCCTTCCAAATCATTATTTCATTCCTCAATGTTTGTACATATTGCTAATTAAGTGTATTGCGAATGTCGACGCACATTCCAACGAATAAAAAGTAATAAGATAAATAAGCAAATGCGGAGTAGGGTATATGATATTTTTTAACCCCTCTCTTTGCACGAGATCGAAAAATGTTCATTACCATAAATGTACGTAGCTTAATTGTAGCTTCGTGGCAGGCAGGAATAGGATTTATGAGAGAATTAAGTTTTTACACTGTCAGTCACTACTCTATTGATGCCAGTGGGCAATACATAATGTACATGGTATTTCTCCTTGTCCACAGATTCGTCCTATTACACAATATTTAATTTTATGTATAATTATTAATCATTAACATCGTATTTACTATTATTTTCGCCTCAGCCTGTTGTATTCTTTCTGGCAAGAAAGTATCACAAAATAATTTACCATTATCTCAACGTTTTATTTAGTATTTGACTTTTTCCCCCCGTGTGTATGTGTTTTAAAGTTTAGACTCTAACGTCGACCGAATCAAGATCCAATATCGCATTACAGTTTCGTTCACATCAGCTTGGGTGGGCTCTTTCCTTTCTTTCTCTCAATCCGTTTATATTTCAGACATTGACTTTTATGCGAGATAAAGAACGTTTTATCCCGATGAGAAGCCCAGAAGAAGAGGAAGAAATATTCCCACGATACCGTTAATCATTTAAATGTCAGTTAATTTGAGAAAAATCAATTCGAATAGGTACCGATGAAGAATCGTTATTCGAAGTACTATGAGTAAGTACATTGCACTTATACGTCGAATTTATGTAAAAGAAGAAGTTTCTAAATGAAAATGCACAATGAGAATTGATAGAGATAGATGAGTATCGAGGAATGGTAAATAGGTAATTTAATGAAACGTCAAAGTTTCTATTTTCTCATTCTTTAAAGTTCTTGCTGGTCAAATAGATCCGTTGAGAAATGGAACAGCCAGAAATACGCGAAAAAAGTCGGTCAACGAATTAGTATGTTTTATGTTTTCTTTTTTGTCGAGGGTACTTGGGTCAAAGTAGTTCTGTAATAGATGGAAAATGCAACAATTACACGTTATGTATACTAATGATAAGAAAAAAATGTCTCAAGTTTCGGAATGTGAAGAACGCGTAGAATCCATCGTAATTAATTTACCCGAGTTTAATTAAGTAGGCTTCGGCCCGTTTGTCCTAATTTCTAGAAGAATAAGATAAATAATCGCATCGATAGGCTCGAATATGTAAAACAGACAACATTCGATATTTCGAAACGATACGCTGCCGAAAAATGCAAATTTGTGAGATCCATTCGCTAGACGCGGGGTATGAAGAACGTTAATTAAAATGTCTCGTCCCAATAGGGAGCAAACAGTCAAATTACAAACGTTGCCAATGATACGGGCTGCGCAACTTTAATAATCTAGGATATCGTTCAACACGCTTCTGCCGATAATGTCTCTCGAACATACGACGAAAGTTATGAAAGCAATGAAACTTTCTCACATGTAGATACGCACGTGTTTGTTCTCTCGGCTTAAAACTTAAATATATATCCTTAAAAACGTGTAACACGTATCGAGTCAGTTCGTAAAAATATATAAAAAATCGAGTGGATACAAAAAATATTAAAAAAATCCGTGTTAAAGAAGCTAGATGTTGTACAAATAGATCGGTATGCGCCCATCATTTTTTTTTTTCGTCATCATCGTTACGATCGGTTTATAACTTTCTTTTTTTCGTATTGCGACGCTTATTATCCTGAATAGTCTGGCAAGTATCCAAACGCTTTTACTATTCGTACTCGCGCCTCGTTTTTTTTTTTTAGAATAGTATTTATATTTGTATCTCTATTAATATATATTTTTGTTTGTTTGTTTAATTTTATATAAAGTATATGTATGTATATAATAATGCTATCAATGACAGACGGTGCATTTATGTACACATAGTCGTGAATTCCCGACGCTCTCGCCAGCCTAACCGCGCCAATATTAATTACCGGAGACCGCTCTCTTCGAGAGTCTTCGATGATGGAAAATAAAACGTACTCACTGCGAGTTTTACAATCTCAAAGAAGAGACATGGAAGTATATAAATATTACCGAAAAGACGAGAGAAGTTTCATCGAAGTACTTTATGATTGTAACTTGTAGAATTCTTGAGTAGCCCGTACGTAAGAACGCGACGCGTTTTTAAATGCTTTAAATGACTGAACGATCGAATAACTACAAATGGCACCGGACAAGGCGCAAATGACAAGAAAGTAGACGCAATCTATTATCGTTTTTTAGGGATGATGGCAGAAATGGTGATATTTGTAAAACACGAAGCTTATCCAGGGATGCCGAGAGACACGCGCGCGAGTCTGTGGATAGATTGGACTTTTGTAAAAGAGGTGTAGTTCCTTAAATTTTCGAGGCGCTAATTTACGAAACGTGAGATTATAAATAAAAAATCGCTTATTGTCTTTACACAGAGGCGGAATGGGTTGCAGGCCGGAACAATTAACGATCGGCGTAAACAAGTATTGTCGGGTAAGTTTTTCACACGTACGATTACGTTCTTCCTTCGGGAAACCTTGATTAATCCTTCTACAAATGTTTCGTCTCTCTCTCTTTTTTCGGCAAGTTCGACGGTAATAGAGTGAGCGAGTGGGTGTGTACGTGACAGTCGTATCGAGAATACCATCGAATAAGAGAAGGTGAGACAACTCCGTATCGAAAGTTTTGTACATGCCGAGGATGCGGAAATAAACGCGGCTCGGCGAGGCTGGAGGGCTCGGGATATCATTGCGTCCAACATACAGTGCTTCTATTCGTATAATAGTTTCGTATCTCTCATTCGCTCGTAATGTGCACCTCTTCGATTACAATGGTAGGAGCACATGCATCGATACGTTCTTTCTATCATTCCTCATTCCGTTCACGCGTTCCATTCGCACACAATTTTTCTCTCTTTCACACTCTTCCTCGATTTGTTCGGCATATATCGTCTTTTTCACCTAATGGCATTATTCGCTTAACGACTAAGTTTACAACATGGTTTTTTTTTTTCATTTCTTACGAGCTAAGTAAATTCACGGTAGGATAATGAGAAGATCCCAATCGTGCGCAATTGGTACAGCATTAATAATTGTCGATTTTGGCAGTATGGCAATTTTCTCGTTAGTGAGCGGAAATTTTTCGTTTTTTTTTTCAACTCCTCCGTGTCCATTTGCTGTCGTCTCCGATTCGTTAAAATCGACACTCCGTCGCTACAAGTATTCCCGGCTCATTATTTATTGAGCGCGTATCGAGCAACAATATCTACATATCTCAATGACGCGGGACATTCCGTTCGCGCAAATCTTCGTCACAATAATCTCTTTAAGTCTCAAGAATATGCCTGAGAGTGGGAACACGCCGAGGGTTCCGTATTGGAATTCAAGAATAATAAAAAGGCTGGAGGTCATGATAACAATATACGTATATAAACGTCAGTCTATATCTTAGATAGTTTTTAGGCTAGCGAGACAAAAGTGGAGGAGTGAGTCTTTGTAAGATGATTTTTGTCTTAAAGGGTGTCAAAAAGTTTTCTTTTTTTTCGTCTCAATGGAGACTGATATTAAATCGAAGTTAGCAACGACGCGGGGTACAACGTCGTACTCGCAGATATGTTTCGATTCAATTAGTCACGAGACAAACTGGGTTTGGGCTGGGTAGGGGAAACTTGTGATTTTTCTTAGTAGCAGCAGGAAATTCGATCGAACGTTCGATTTGTTGAAAATGAAGAAAAATCCTATATGGAGATTTCTTGGCAATTATTATCTGGACAATTGAATATTCGTCGATAAATCGGGTTCGAGCTTTTCTTACGTCTTTGTTTTTTTTTGTTCGCGTCTAACAATCATTAAGGCTCCGTTTCAAAAGAAACAGTTTGACGCGACGATGGGAAGGGTGTATAGGAGGGCACTTTGCCTAATACATGGCAGTCTTGCTCCGTCGTTTCTTTTCCTTTTTTTGTTTCGTTTATAACAACATCATATACGCTAGGTCAGATCTATCTATTATTAATCTCGATACCGATGAATTCGCGGGTATCGCTCCAATCATATATATACATATATATGTATTTATACATATATATATAATTTATACGAGAAAATGTAAATCTCCCATAGGGAGAATTGCGTGTACGATCAGCCTCGCAAAGGGCACACTCGATGACGAAAGTACCTCCGTATTGCTGGGTTTATGTAGTCTTACCACTAATCGGTTTATCCATTTTTTTCGTCCGCTCCGTCAACTGCGAATCGCGCATTGCAGCGTCGTCGATTCGGTATCTTGTTTTAGTTTTGTTTGTTTTTTCTTTTTTTTTCGAAATTCTAATATCGTCGTTGCGAGCCCGTGAACACAAGAATCGTAACGCACCGTTGTATCAGAAATCGTCCGCTACGGCGAAGAAATCACTTGGCGCTCGAGCACGTAATCGTAAAGTTGAAACTGTTTAAACTCGTCGCACTTTTGCTCTGATGTCGCCCGCGTCTCTATTTCTCGCGTGCTGTTGTCGATCTCCACGATCCCTCGGCGGTTCTCTCGGCTCGCGAGTTTCCGCTTGTCAGTTGGCGTAATGATCGAACGAGCCTAGATATTCCAAACTGGCACGATAACAAAATTGATACTGGTCCTGAAAGCAAAAGCACAAAAATATCGGTCAAGTTGAGAAGACGAGTTTTCACCCTGGCGATATAGAAGTGAGTAAACGTACCTCGGTCTGAACCATAGCGGGCCGTTGAGTGCGAAGTATTCGAACAGTTTGGAATATATCGACGACACCTTCGTACTGCATTCGTTCCAAAACGATACTGAGCGTGATAAAAACGCCGGTACGTCCGACTCCGGCGCTGCAATGCACGGAGATCGGTCCGTCCTGACCAAATTGTTCCTTCGTCTTGTGCACTTGTCCGATAAAATCAATGAAACCATCACCGGACTTGGGTACACCCTGTTCCGGCCAGTCGATAAATTGAAATTGTCTGACCGTACGACTAGCTCCGTCTCGCGCGTCCGTGACTTTAAATTCGCGTAGTATATATTGAGGCATGTTGTACTCGGCGATAGGATCGACGACGAAGCATTGATAACGAATCGAACGATCGGACGGCCAGTATTGATGACACTTTTCCCGGCCCATCTCTTTGAGCTTGGTCAACATGACGACTATCGTTGAATTGTGTTCCCACAACATACGCCAAAAGTCATCTGTAGTATCGTTCAGCGGTCCCTGAGTCGCGATATAGGCGGCCCGATAACGATAACCATCGATAAGACTCGCGTTAATGTAGTCCGAGCCCTCGATGTTGCGCTGCGGCTGAAGACAGACTCTGGTGCACTCGTAAGGCAATATGTGGACGAGGCGATTCTTGTGTTTATTGCACGGCAGATTAGCCGATATGAATCTCGTCGAGTCGGCCTTTATGTTGGACAGTTTCTTAAACTCGAGCTCCATACCAGTTATATTATCGAGCTCGGGTTGCATCAGTTTCTGAATATGCGAGTGCAAATTTCTCGCGGGTACTTCGGTATTGCCGCATATGACCGCCTCGAATAGAGCATCGTGAATGAATATATACTGATCCTCGGTCTGTACCATGTAATTTCTCTGGGCTCTCAGGCAGGTAACGTGACCGTAAATGTCGATCATTTTTTCGTGCTTTATTCTCTCGAGCATCGAATCGATAACGATGAAGCAACCGGTCCTTCCAACTCCGGCGCTACAATGAACGACGAGAGGTCCGCAATCGGGCAAATTGAGCGTTCTGACGCGACGCAGGAATTGTAGGAATGGCGCGGGATGCTCGGGCACACCATGATCGGGCCAAGCGGTGAATTGCAGTTGTTTTATCTCCCGTCTCTCCGTATAACCGTTGCGACATACTTGGAACGTACGTATACAGTAAGTCGCCAATTCTTGGACGTCGCTGATCGTCACGGTCATTTGACCGTACGTCTCCGATCCTCGGGTCGGCCAATACTGATCGCACTTTATTCTCGTTCTCTCCTCCAGTTTTGTCATCATAACAATCGTACTGGTTCGAAGCTCCCAGCACATGCGCCAAAAATCGGCGAAAGTTTCCTGAAGAGGACCCTGAGTCGCGACGTAAGCATTTTGCTTTCTATATCCGTCGCAGTAATTGGCATTGATATAATCCGAGCCTGGTATTCCGTCGATCGTTTGCAGTATTACTCGGGAATGATCGTAAGCTATGACATTTGCGTAACGATTCTTCGATGTGTTGACTTCCATGTTTGAATGATCCCACGTGAATTGCTGTCCTGGCTCTATCGACTCGTACTCCTGGCTGAATTTTAGATTGTCATTTGCTTTGAGTCGCTCAATATGATTGCCCAGTTCGCTGATGGGAATAGGTGGATGTGATATCATTCCGGGTGTTTGAAAGTTCATGCGTCTCATTTCGACGGGATCCAACGGTGCGTGGTTTGAACTTATGTCTGCTGCCATGAGAGGTCTCGTGACGGCTGCCTGATCCGGTGCTTTGCACGGCTGTCTGCGTCTGTGAGAGAGGGGCAAAATTTCAAACCAACATTGTACGAAGATCATGAATAATAGATTCCGTTCCATCTTTCGTTTTTCGTCTTTCCCCCCTTGCTCATTCTCGACTTTCGCGCGGTCTCCGTCAACTTCGCGTTTTCTACCTCCGAACCTACCCTCCCTTCAAACACGAGACGACTTTTGCCTGCCAGACACGGCTGGGGGAGGGGAGGGCGCGGGGCTCGCTGAATGTGGCTGGCTCCTTATTGTAATACGTACGCCCTCTATATAATGCATGCATACATCTATACGGTTTGTACTTACTTCTTGATCACGGACAAAAGTATGAGACACACGCAGACCATCAGAACAGCTATTATAGGACCAACGACCCAGACCATTCCCGGCTCTTGACCGCTATTAGTCACGGAAACTTCCGGATTACCGTCCACCGGATTATTTGGATTAGGCCGACTCGGTGGATCACCCGGTGGTACTTCTCTCATATCCAGCGAAAGATATTCCGAGAACGGTGACGATGTGTAGAGATGCTAAGCATATGATCGTAATTGATTGCGAATTCGAGTTTTAGGGAAATTAGTTCAATGACTAAAAAATACTTTACCTTTTTCGGCGTATCGACGATCGCTCTTACGAATATTCTATAACGTTTGTTCATTTCTAATTTACGATTCTCGTAGCCCTCGTAAGTATCGCCGCTACCTAAATGAAAAGTGTAAGGAATATTGCGATGCGAAAACTTGGCTGCGATATAGGGAGCGTTCTCTCTCTCCTGCTTGCCACCCTTGCCGGTAATCATATCCTCGGTCAGTTCGTCCGGTTGCTTGTTAGCTGTTGACTTATCCTCCGGCACGACGATCAGGTAGTAATAGGCTATAGGCCCGTATTCTTCGGAAGCTTGCGGCAATATAACGTGAATCTCTTCGCCCTTGACGACACCGTAAAAATCGGGCTCGACCATGGGTTTCGGTGCTGCCATTTGGGTCGTGACCTTAATCTTTGCCGGGGGTCTATATTGACCGTCGGCAGGCACGACGCTCACGTTGACATTGTACGAGGTAAAAGGTTGTAACTCGTTGACGGTTGTGGAGGTCGCTTGTGGATCTAGCAACAAAGTTCTTCGCGGCACGATCTGCGTCTGCGTTATTCCCTGAGAATCGACGAATTCCTTTACCGCGTCGAAGGATACTCGATAGTTAGTAGGATTGAGCCTCATCGGCGCTGTCCAGGTTAACGTCATCGAGTGCGTGGACAGGTCGGACGCTCGAAGATTCAACGGTACATCCTCGGGTTTAACTTTGACCGTGACTTTTTGACTCAATCTACCGAGGGTAGTTTTGTATCTCGCCGCAACCGCGATCGCGTAAGCGGTATCTCTCTCGAGATTCGTAAGATCAGCCGATTCAGTTAAACCCACCGTCTTTTGCTTCCACTCGTCCAGATCCTCGACCGCCGTCATCGTATAAAATATTTGATAACCTATGATTTTGTCGCGATTCGGCACAGCCTCCCACCAAACTTCGACGCTCGATTCCGAAGTCGCGACAGCTTTAACCGACATAGGTGCACGACCGATGTCCTTCTCCGTTACAATCGTTATTTTCTCGGAAAACGGACCGCTTCCTCGGGACGTGTGGGCCCTTACGTGGAATACGTACTCGGTATTCTCCTCGAGATTCGTGAATACAGCTCGCGTCTGCGTCGTATTTCTGTCCTCGGAGCTGGTATGATCGTTTTTCTTGTGAAACTGGACGTCGTAACGGATTATCTTGCCGTTACGATGAGGCTCTAGAGGCTTGTCCCAGGTGACGCAGACCGTGTCGGGCGTTTGAAAGTGATACGAGAGATTGGTCGGTGGTCCCGTTGGCTCGCTCTCCGGGCTTTCCCAATAGTGCACCGATTCTTGACCCACGCCGTTCTCATTTTCACCAGCTACTCGGAACTCGTAATGCACACCCCTCTCTTCAAACAAACGGAATAAACACGAGATAAGTCTCGTTTCGACAAATACTTTTTTTTTGTTTTCTTATGTTTTGCATTGACGCCAACGTACCGACATTCTGGATCCTGTAGGTGTTCTGATTCGTGTCGGTGATGAATTCCTCGAGAAGCGTTTGATTCCTGATCCCGTACTTGATGCGATAGCCGGTCAATTGTCCGAGAGGAAGAGTCGGCTTTGCCCACTCGAGTTCCAGTACGCTAGGATCTTGATTTATAACTCTGTGGAGAAGATTAAAAGAAGAAGTAGGATGGGGAGTGTATGGAATTTTCGTCGATGTCTTTTCTTTTCTTCGCCATCGGGCAATCAATACTTTGTTCTCGTACGACACTCACTTGACGTTGACTTGAGGCCTGTTGGGCACACCACCGGGAGTTCTCACGAGAACCGGTGGCGAACGATCGCCATCGCCTTTTCTCGTCAGAGCAGCAACTTGTACCGCGTATTTAGTGTCTGGCTGCAGATCCGTTATGTTCAATTCTAAAACTCCCTCGAGGGCATCGCGATGAATCGGTTCGTTCAATAAATCCTTGCCCTTGATAATCAATAGAGCATGATTAGTAAATGCCTCGAGGCAGTGCGAGGATACGCGCTTGAAATATATTTTATCGAGATTGACGAGTCTCGTATAAACTGACCTCCTCTCCAACTTCCTGAACGTGAACGTGGTAACCTCGTATAACGCCATTCTGTTCGTTAGCTCCGGGTGGTTTCCATACAACGCGTATTGCCGTTGAATTGATGGCCGTGACATTCACGTCTTGCGGATTTCCCGGTACTGTAACGCAAACTTTTATCAATTCGCGTTCTTGCGGCTCACGTCCGTTATCACACCGACAGATGCACTCGCACACATTCGTACCCTCGTCATAACGATAAACAATAATCCAGAAAACAAATAATAAATAACTATAACGGAAAAATGTTGATAACTGCGTCACTGTAAAATATGGTCTAAGTAAGTGAAAATCTGAAAATAAAAATCATAATAAAAGAAAGAAATAGTAAAAATATTTCTGTAGTCACTTCGTCGAGAGAAGTCTGTCATGAAAATTGTTCGGTTACAGTTCTTCGAGAGTGTTATACGACGAAAGAAAGGAAAAGAAAAGGAAATGAAAATAAAACAAATAAAATAAACGTACGAACAAACGACAGTCACACACACGCAGACGAAACGACGTTTAAACATTGTTCATGGGTGAATTTACGTCGTGTTTCATACCCCGGTAATTGTCTAATTTCCCTGTTCGCTGAGTACTTTATTATTATATATTCTCCATTTGAATACCAATAATTCATTAATTACATTGCTTTTTCGCTTTAGGCGTTATCGATTCGTACTATATATGCGTGTATTTTAAAATATCCGAGCGCCGCACGGTGTCGTATCGCTATATTCGACGTCGATATTGGAAAGTCCATGGTGACGCGGTGGTGGTTCGCGAGCATTAATAATATAATGTTTCGTTGAACTTTCCATAAACGCAAAGCTGGCCACTGCTCGTAATGCCACAAATTTATAATCCGAAACCTTCGGCAGGGCTCGTTTGAGTTCGGTTCATCCGCATAGTTTGCACGTACGAGGCTTTCATATTGAATATTCACCGTGACATCGATGATGCAATGTCATATACGAGTACACCTTCCTATGTTTCATGGACAGTCCAATATCCGACGGATGACCAATTCTAACTTTAAGTATAGCCCAAAAATAAAAGGTGGATGATAGATATAGTATCTCTGGAAGGATGTGACGAAAAAATATATAAAGCAAAAAAAAAATGAAAAGTGAGGAAACGAACGGCCTACCTACGTTTCACGAGGATAAGTAATTCAATAGGGATTGGTTCGTTTAAATATAGAGGCTTCTACGTGAGAGTCGTATAAAAACAATGAGTATGCCACATAATAATAAAAGATGCGAAATAAACGTATCCGATCACATATCGATTATCGTGGCAACGAAATATTTTCTATGAAATCAAAACTCGTTTCCTCGCTCGAGCAACTCATCGATGATAAAAATCAGAACGTTATTAATAATGCGGGGTACGATACGATAATTGCAGAATTCGATAACGTGGTAACGCAATGACAAATAATAATTAGCTGCTCTACGTATATAAATACTTTGTACAGAAAGAGATGGCTTGGTGATTAAAAATTAAAAATTAAAAATCAATACGTATGTGTCGAACGGCGTAGAGCGTCTCGCTAGCGTAAAAAATCAAAAATAGTTTTCCCGTACTCACGGAGACACACCGGCCGATTAAGAAACGAGAGCAAATTCATTCGAGAGTCGAGTTTGAGACACGGAAAAAAGGTGAAAAATGGGGGAGTTATGAAAAAATTCAAATCGGGTCTCGATCTCTCGAGCCACGACTGATACTCACTTATGACAGCTGCGCCCCAAAAGTCGCCAAAAAAGTGGGAAAAAAAGTCTCGTAAAAATTCGTGTCATCTTCACCCGTACATGAGTTAAAATACAGAGTGACGTGTTTGTTTTGTTTTTGTTATTTTGCTTTTTCTTTTATTTCCTTTCTTTCTTTCGTCTTGTTTTCTCTTTTTTTCGTTTTCTTTCGCAAAATTTCTTTAGACTCATTTGTTAAAAAAAAAAAAAGTGGCATCGCCCAAATGGGGTAGCATCTACTCTCGTCGACGTATCAATCGACGCGTCAAGTGGCCTTTCGTATCAAAAAAAGCAAATGCACTCGACGCATTCTCTCCTCCGTTCGCGTTTCAACATTCTCGCTCGGTAGCTCGAATTCACTTTTTCTCTTTCGGTTTTAACACTCGCTCCTATCTCATTCGTTCCTCTGCCCTTTCGCTCGCTCACACGTGCGCAAGTTTTCATTCGTAGCCCGCGTACAAACGCTCTCACATTTTATCTCCATGTCGGTCTCGCAATAGAATTTTGCCACTAACTGCGACGATAGCCGACGGATTAATTTTAGTCGGTCGATCGGTTATTACTTCGCATGGTTCTCTCGGGTGCGGTTAATAAATCGCAGAGAGGCGGGAGACGTGAGAATATATTTTCTTTTTGCATGCCCAATCACTACTCCAAATATGAAATAACTAAAAGGCTCATGTCCAAACGTCACGGATCGTGGGTGAGGATACCTTTTTTTTTTCTTTTTTTTACTCTACCGTTAATCTGGTTGAAAATCTTTATTTCTACCCGAAATAACGAGCGGACTAATTGAATAAATATTGGAATATCGACCGGGGAAGATGGCGTGACCAACAGCCCAGGATCCGGGACGACCAGAAAAGAAAGACCTATGTTAATATATGCTTACGAAATGGAAAAAACGATAAATAACGAGAATGATTAAATAGGATAAAATAATGAAGAGGCGTCAGGGTGTAAAGCTACGATCGTAGATAGGGGGAGAGACGTGCTCGAGAATATTGAGTAGTAACACACGCTGCTTCGTTGTACTCGTCTTTTCTTTCTCTTTTTTTCAACGTTTTTTTTCTTCTTTTTTCTAGCGTGTCGAATGAAAAATACTCTCGGTACTCGGGGAAATGCCGAAAGGGGGAAAAGGGGGGAGAATATGTGTCGCACGGGCGTAACCGTTAAAGAGACGAGGCTCTCTTTTTGGGTGAGAGAACACGAAAAAGCTACTGCAAAAATCACGTCGGTCGGTCAAAAATAGTTTCGCGTTCGAAGCACCGGTGGGTTTGGATTTGTTCGTTAGAAATTCTGGCATCTCATTTCTTCATATAGATATATATAATTTCTTCTTTTTTTAATTCGCCGATTTCACCCTTTATCTAAAACAATTATCGGGAATGACCTCTTCACTCTCGCTCGATCGTCTCTCATACAATCGTCTGGTATCTCGCATCCAGTCAAAAATCGAGGTAAAAAATCTTGCGTTTACTTGCGGCCTGATATCTGTCATAGATATATTGCACCGTGTACGATAGGAATATAATGCTCTCGAGACGCACGGCAACTCCGTGTTTCTACCGTAGTCCGACACTGTGACGCAGAATTATATAGATGTGCATAAAAATGATCATGCCTTTACTGGTTTACTGGGTTAGTAAGAAAGAGAGAAAGGTTGATGGAACGATAAACGATGGTCGAGAGTCGATTAGAGCTTCGTACGTACGACTCCGGTAGTATCGTTCTTATATACACGAAAGAAAGAATGTAATAAAAAGAGATCTATGTAATATATATACATATATATCCGGTGAATGAGAGATAGTAACGTTAGCCCGAACGTCGTCGTTATATCGTGCGAGATACTCGTGACAAATTTATACAAGCGCCTCCATACTTTGGGCACGAGCAATGCATTTATATATCGTATATATATATATACATATAATACGATGCATAAATTGATACGACGGTACTAGAAGGCGTTGTAAAGGTGAGTGCGAGTTTTCAAACTATTTAAATATATACGTCAGGTTGAACTTACGTACAAAAGTTGCGGAGGTCGAGTCTCATGCAAAGAGCGAACTGCGACGTGTACGTATATATGCGTATATACATACATATGTAGAGTAACATCTCAACAATGAGAGAGAGAGACGAACGTGTCGGCATACGTAGGTAACATTCCCAATAAAGGATGGCGAGTCGAAAGGGCCAATTTGAAAAGAATTCTTTTTTTCTTTCTCTCTCTGTACACAGAGTTATAAATTCTTGTTGGTCGTAAAGAAAGAAAATTCTTCGTGTTGTAAAACTTGTCGTGAGAGTACATATACATTTTTCACTACTCGGGAGAAAGCCCCAAATTGCACACCGTTGCGATCATCTTCACATAAAGAGTAAATACGACGAGCTTGCCGTATATTCAGTATCGTTTATCATTAAACAGATCGATCTGGTGATCCACGAAAGCCGGCTGTAGGCCTTTATAGAGCCGATAAGCCTATTCATAGAGCTTTCAATGGTCGGGGCTTGACTCCCTCTCTATTTACGATATCTCGTGTATGGTACGTGTCTATGTGTGTCGGTGTGTATACGCACAGAACTCAACGATACAGTCTAATATTTTCGTCGTATATGAAAATTAAATTAAAGCCAATAAATACATATGTATGTATGTATATATATATGTATATATATACTATAGATATATACAGATAGTATTGGTATTCAAATGTTTGTCAATAATCTGAACTAGAACGACGCGAATATCACCGTTTTTCTCGACTTTGATAAATTCGTAGATTCGCAACTCCTCGTGGTTCTCGCATCTTTCGCTAGAGTTCTTCCGCACGGGAGATCGACGTTAATCCCGAAATCGGAAAGTTTGTTCGCTCGCGGCGTTTTCTTCCCTCTAATTCCCAACGAATTTAACGGGCACGTGCTCTTTTCCCCGTCTAATTTTCAAAAGGCCTCCCTCCCACCCACACGAGAAAAGTCAAACAAAGCCAATAACCGTCTTCGAGTAGAGATCCTCTTATCGTTCTTCGGTAGATCGTCGTCGCCCTCGCATTAATATTTTCGTTGAAATTCGCAATCACTCGGTCACGCATTCACACATTTTGAGCGCCCTTTCACCTGACGCGTCACACAGTATTATCCATTTACGTATAGGCATAGAGATTGTACGTAGAAAGCATTAGAGCGATGAGTAAAGGTACCCTCGTCTGCTCGTATTAAAATTTCAATTCGAGATAGCGCATTTGTCGCGGGCGACGCGTCAGGCGTTGTGCATGTGCGACTAGATATAAACATATTGTCGCGTTAACAAGCAACGAGGGTGGTTTACGTGTGGTGGGGATGCTGCTGCCTTTATATATATATATATATAGATAACGTGCTTACGGTGCACGGTGCTTTTGGCACTTGATTAGAATGTGCTTTTAATATGCTCGGGTGAGTGTAAACACGCACACACAATAACGTTTATAATGTATAAGTACATATATATATATCTTCATACCGCGTACTTCGAGAAGCGCGCCCCTTCTTCGCGCGATCTTTTTACTCTCTTTTCTTTTTTCCTCTCTCTATTTTATTTTTCTTTTACTTTTGCTCGCTTGCCCTCTCGAACTCGAAATTGCACTCTCGCGAGTTTACGTACGGATATTATTCAAAGGAGAAAGAGAGAGTGAGAGAGAGAGAGAGGCGGCGGATCGCGTCTCACGCGGGACTCTCGTAAAGCCGGCATATGTCCTCATACATGCGATATAGTCGGAATTACAGTGCGTGGCTGGGTGCCTGTGTGTGTGTGCGCGCGCTTCTTTGTGCGATAGTGCCAACGACAGAGTGACTGAGGTGCGCAAACGCGTTATATATTCACATTGGCACAAAAGATTTAGTTTTTCACATATTGGTGCTTCAAGAGATAAATAAGTGCGAGCTTAAGATAGACGACAGGGTGCTTTGAGCAGTGTGCTTTTTCATATCTATTAATGCTTCGCCAGAATTTGCTTTTTTTTTTACTCGTTTCATTTTTTTTTCTTTTTTCGCCGAGTCTGCGTGAGGATAATGAGGGATTCGATCATTGGGATATTTTTAGTCGTTGATTCGACAATTATATATAAATCTCCGGACTTTATAAGCGTTTCACGCTCTTTAGTCCCAACTTTCGGCCACAAAGTGTTTCTTTTTTTCATTCTAATGGCGAGGACACGCTTGGACGATAACGGACGTTCGACCGTGCGATCTCTTTTGTCGCGCTCGTCTGTTAGAACGTGAGGTGATTTGGAATATAGACCAGGGGTTGAGGGAGTTGACAGAGGGGTGGGAGGAACGAGGGAGGAAGGTGATAGAGATAGAGATAGAAAAAGAGTCGAAAAAAGAAAGAAATATATATATATTTATATAGATAGAAAGAGAGAAAGAGAGAGAGATAGAGAAAGATAGAGATAGAGAGAGAAATAGAGAGAACGAGAGACGATGCCGGAAATGTGGAAAACGTGCTGGTTGAAAGGTAAACAAAAAATCGACCGGGCTATTTGCGGAAGGGGGGAGAGGGTGAGTGAGTCTCGATGGTCGGAGGGATGACGTGGGAAAGAAGAGATACAATAAAAAAAAAAAAAACGAAAACGTAAAAACTAAAAGAAAAGAGTAGGCGAATCGTCCCATGCATCGGCATGCCATTCATCGGATCAGACGAAAATAGAGCGGTATCAAGGTATCGAAATAAGGTATAACACGTACATACCGATATATCGATCATACGCTATTTTGTGGGATGGAAAATGGGTGGGAGGAAGGGAATCGTGGGAAGACGTTTGCTTCAGCAGACTCGGCCGCGCGAGTTTGACGTTGGGGTCCGTTTCGGCGATGGTGCGGTGCGGTGCGGCTTGAGGGTGGTGGTTACGGGGTTAGATAGCGAGAGAGAGAGAGATAGAGATAGAGATATGGGGGGGGGGGTAAAAGCGTGTCGCGTTAGTACAATGGGGTGGTATCGGCGAGGCAAGGCTATTAGGATTTCCGTGTGCTTACTCGGGAGTTTCCCGAGTGATTGGAGATATAGACGAGAGGTTGGGGGGTTTTGGGTTTGGGTTTTGGGGGGTTGAAAGGAATAAGGAGGTTGCTCGCGATGGCGGTAGTGGTTGCTGGTTCTGGGCTCAAGGGATAGAATGTTAAACAAACAGAGGCATGCTCTAACATGTGCAAACGATAAAACTAAATCTCAACTAAAGACAGTATAGAGCCTTATATATCAGAGATATAGAAATATATATAATATATGTATAGTATAGTAATAATATAGTCGAATAAAAAAGAGTCGAGTGAGTTATTTATAATTGTTCATCAGTGTGTCATATATAAATATCTGTGAGTGTGGTCAAAATTACATTCGTGTGTTATTTCGTTTCGTTATACAAGTAGAAGTATGACGCGTGCCTCAAGCGGCACGATGAAAAATCGAATGATGTTATTATTATAATTATTATTATTATTATTAGAATTTTGTGTCGATGGCCCACGTCGCAAATTGCGCCGTTCGCCCGTCCCGCTCGGCGCGCTCCTCGCGTTATTGCCGCGATATCAATGAAATAAAAACAAAAAATGAAATAAAACATCGTTCGGGTAATACGCGAGCGGTTTCTTTTTTTCGAGATAAACATTTGACGATGCGACGGAGCGAGCGAGTGGGACGAAAATGCGTGAAAGCAAACGACGTTTGCGATCTCGGCATTATTATTATGTCGGGCAAGTGTCGTCGGGTATCGTGAACTGTGCTACAGATATTATTATGTGTGTAATATAGATTGTCGAAATTGCAAGTGTCGAGAGTCAACGAAAGTGAGAAACGTATATTGAAAATTTTTTAAGATCTTTTAGTCGTTGTCGTTTGGTGAACCGCGTTAACCACCAGCAAAGAACATTGAGTATTAAATATTGGGATATACATATTATTGGAGAAAGTTTTGTTGTTGTTTGTTAATTATGATTACAGTTAACGTTATTTAGTGTAAAGTAAATCTTATAAGTACTAGCTGTTTGAAAACCTGGGCACATCCTCCTGCAAATGCTTCAAGGAAAGATAAAAAACACGTGAGTGAGTATCAGGTATGAATAATTAGCGTGTAATACGATATCGGTTCCGAGCTATATGGGGATTAATAAAACAAAGGGAGAAAAAACGTCAGTCATGACCATTGCTGTTGAACGAGAGAGACATGAGCAACATTATTGGCGACAAGAACCGATAAGGGTAGAGAGGAACTCTCTGCTATCGCAAATAGAGCCTAAGAAAAACAATTTATTATTCGGTCCAAAAATCAGATCGTTCTCTCTCCCGTTATTCAAATGTTTGCGAACAAACAGCTGAATTCAAAAATCATTTATCAGCGTCCGAAAAATCCGTGGCTGCGATTGCACCTGAAAAAAATTTCTCTGAGGGCACACACCACACGCCGAGAAAATGGTCAAATCGAAGGTAAACAAAAAGATAGCCAATGAGATTGTTATTTCACCCTTGGGGCTTTTCCAATCTCGATCATGCTGGACGCAAAAATTCCAAAAATATAAAATCTCGCCAGCCAAAAACGATCGACTCGTTGACGCGCGATACGCAAAAAAATTCTGGGCGTCAAACATGCGGGCCCCTCTTTTCTTTCTTTTCGTCTCTACGTATGTAGCTCTCTCGGTCGGAGAATAACGTTGACGCGAATATATTGGCCGTATGTGTACGTCACAAATGATAACCATGAAGAGGGCAGATGGGACATGATTTATGTAGGTCAGATCTTTTCTGTTCTTTTTTGTTTCTTTTCTCGAAAGTAGGGTGATCGGAAACGTGTGTGCGTGTCTCGGTGTACGGTGTCGCGGACTCGACTTGGTGGGGGTTCTGCTTTTTTTTTGCCTGTTTTTACTACCGCTAGTACAACACGGAGTATCCAGTATACGCATAGAAACAAAAACATGTCGGTCAACTGAAAATATTGGAATAAATAATGTCGACGTGAATCGAGAGACACAGAGAGAGATGTGTATCGTTTTCTCGAAACAAAATATAATACGCGTGTAATGAGAGAGAAATGAATGTTATGTATCGGTTTTGGTGTGTGGGTGTGTGTGTGTGTGTATGTGACATTATAAGAGAATAATGACGGGAATGGCGGAAGGTACGCAGAGACACCGGGCCGTATATTAATAAGAGCACACCGAGTCTGAAATATTAAATAGTTACACAAGGTAGAAATTAATTTTGGGACAATGATCGTCTTCGTAGGCGTCGTTATTCTCGTCGCACACGTGGCTGATGAATCGCGTCACTCGCGCGGATTCGGGTCACATCGTTCACGATGTTTCTTTTGGCGGGCTTTTATATTTTTGGGTTCTTTGAACGTAGGCGAAATGCAACGCGCGCAATACACGTTTGTTTCGGACAATTATATCATTTGGCAATTGTCTCGAACGCGGAAGGTTGTTCTTTGTTTTTACGAGGGCAAGGTCGTCGAGAGTGAGCCGTGAAATTGGAAGAACCGAGCCAATCTCGATCGAATGTAAGGGATTAGATTCGGCGATAAGGGGGCAAACGAGTTAATGCAAATGGAGTCACCGTCGAGACGATGCCCTCGTAAACAGCGAGTTAAAGAAAAAAAGTAACGGTAAAGAACAGAAAAATCATACACAGAGAGAGCGAATTTCATGTTGGAGGTCAGTGGATACATACCGTCCTCGTAGGTTCTGACAGTGATAGGATAACTCGGTGGGCCATCACCTACGCTGGTCCCGGCCTCAACCCAAATCCGATAAGCCGTCCACTTTCTCAGTTCGTCCAACACGAATCTCGTGTCGTTGAGCTTGACGACCCTTGCCTCAGAGTCGGAACGTTCGGTCTCGACCACCCGAAGTTTGTAGTAAATGATTCTCCCGTTGGACCTTTCAGTCGGCGGAGGTGCCCAAGTCACCTCAATCGAGGTAGGGCTGACGGCTCGGGCGGATACGTTTCGAGGCGGAGCCCCGGGTACTGTATAACACTCAATTATTGAGGGGGAAAACGGAAGAGAGAAATAAACGGGGCACCAGGATCGGGACAAAAACAAAATCAAAATCGGTGTTTTTCTTTTTTTTTTGTTTGCGATCCGAGGGCATCCAATGACGGTCCACGTTTGATCATCATCGCGCTCAAAATTCCCTCAACATCGCGTCGGAACAGATGGGACCGTCATTGAACGCTTGCAGAGCCACGTAAATGATAAAGATAAATGGATAGTCCTTGTAAAAATAACTGTTCGGTGATGAACGTCCCGTGAGACATCCACAAGATTTACATAGTGACAAACGGTGATCGACAACGGAGTTTAAAATTTGTATTAATCGTAGCTCGATAAACGACGAGCTTGAAGTATGTGAAAAAAGATATATGTATGTATATAAAGTATATAATATATACATATATATATCGCTCGGAAAAAATGGACTAAAATGATAAAGATTATCGAGAATTAAAAGAGAGGTGCTCAAAATGCACACATATATCGATGATGCAGTGCTTAGTGCAATTTATATGTATTATATGTACGTATATATAGTGTATATATGGATATATATATATGTATATATACACACACACACAATATGAGTATATATACATTGACATATATATACATATATATAGATAGATATATATTTATATTGGCATCCAAAAACGGTTGTTTGTCTCAACGCATGCAGCCATTCTCACTCTCCCACACTTATTTGTCACGTACGTTGTTTTCAACGATACTCTTGTATCGATGCTTTTGGAGCAAAAAAATTGTTGAAAAAAATGTAATATATACATATATATAGATATATAGATATATATATAAATATATATATATATATATATGATATATATGGAGAAACTATCGGGATCAATATCGCGACAAGGTAATAATACTGTTACTCGGTAATATAGGCGGTGCAAAGGGCACTCGTCGTATGGATTTTTTTAGCTTAATCTACTTGCGGGAGTGTCTAGCTCTACGCGGGCACTCCTGCCTTTTCAAATCTCCTCTTACGATCCTTACCTGCTGTGCCATGAACGTGTGATTTTTTTTTTTGATTTTTCATATCGTGTACAGGACATACGACATGTCGGTGAAATTCAACAATTCCACAATTTGGCACACGAGTGCCATTAGAGGACTATATTTCGTGTGTATGTATGTGTGTATAATTAGAGATTTTTCTTTTTCTCTTTGGCACTCCTCGCTGCATTTTAGTTTCTCTCTTTTTTTTTTATAGCTGTTGTGTCGTGTCGCGTTTGGTTTTGCTTACCGTACTGCTTGGTCCTAACCGGATACGGTATCGTCGTAGCTCCCTCGCCCCTTTGGCTTCTCGCCGCCAGCCATACGTAGTACAGGGTGTTTGGATACAGCGCCGTCAGGGTGTAATTTTCCGTAACGGGAATTTTACGATGATGCCTCTCCTGATGTTGCGGTTTTTCATGTATTAGTAGTTTTTTGTTCCAGGCCGTGAAGCAGCGAGAAAATAAGCGGAAAGGAAGAGAGAAAAAAAATAAAAACATGAGACGAGGCAAGGTCGAAGAGGAGGCATTAGCGGTTTTCCGTTCGTTTGGGATTTGATTGATCGAGTGCGATATCGGAAAAATGCCGACGCTCGTACAGATATCGGGTTCGAATGAGAGAGAGGTTTGCGTACCTTTGCATAAGTATCGTTCCAGTATAGCTCGTAGCTCAGAATATTTTCAGCGCTATGAGCCGGCTTGCTCCATTGGAGCGTCACTTGGGTCTCCCCGATTTCGACAGCCGAAAGATTTTCCGGCTGACTTGGCACCCCTTGCTGCGTCTTCACTTGTATCGGCGGACTCAGAGGTCCCGGGCCGACACTCGTCAGTGCCTGTACACGAATCGTGTATATCGTGTGGGGTGTCAGATCCATGATGGTCGTCAGTTTGTTATTATCGACCATTTGCGATTGCCACGAAGCCATTTGTTGGTTCGGATCGGTTGTGTAGTACACCTTGTAACCCTGCGCAAATCCAAATCACACACAAATACCAATACACGCATGTATAACGATATCTCCGGCGTCTTAATAATTATTACGGATCGTAAAATAACTGGCAATCGGTCGTACCGTAACTTGTCCATTGGGTGTTTCCGGCTCGTCCCACTGTATCACCATGGTACTCGAACTCAGGGGTCGCACTTGGACCTTGCGAGGCGAAGAACCAGGTTCTACAAAAGAAAATCACACAAGTTCCAGTATGTAGTTTCCCGAGAAAGTTGAACGTACTACCGATTGCGAACTCTCGCTCAAGCGGAAAAAATGTGAACACGGTAGATCGAAAAGATTTCGTGAAATATCGAGAAATCTCGCTCGACCGGTCGAAAAATATGGCTAATTTAATGAAATTATATATATTTTACTGTGCAACAAATTTCGAAGTGATAGTGTGCCGTTGGCTTTTAGCGCCCAATAAACACTCGCGTTCTACTACGACACGAGCAGCAGCTAAATTGTGCCCGTGGAAATTTTCAATAACTCATAGAATCACTCGTGACGAGAAAAAAGAAACGTGTGCGATAATAAAAAAGGTCAAATAAATACGAGAAAAAAAATAATACAAGTGCGTACGTACACTACTACCCTACTCAATATGCATCACTCTTTTAATATATAGTTTGACTTACTGGAACCTCCATTTGATGATTCCGCTATGGGAAAATATTTTAATGATTATTATCGTATTTTTCATGTTTCGTTATTAATGCACGTAATCTACCGGTGAACAATACAGGTGCTTTATCGCGGTATTTGTCTCCGCTCTTATCATACATATAAGCATGTACAGAGACATTTCTTTTATTTTCTTATGTATGTGTGTTCGTGTGGGTCTGTGCAACAGTCGGAGGACAAGGTGCGTAATGCACTCCAATCAAGAAGAAAAGACACACGGCTGGTGGCGATACGTAAAAAATTAAAATCGTATCGAGTATATTTACATGAAAAAAGAAAACGTTCAAGTGCAACACGTGGATATACATGTGCTGGGAGAAAGAGAGGATTCTAACGGAGGATGGGGCTCGGTGGGATTTTGTGGTGACACTATGCTTGAAAAAACATGTTTTTTCTCTTTTTGTTGCGTTTTTTTCCACTTACATGTGACAAACGTGTCCACGACGGGACAGCATGAAAAAAAGTAGAAAATTTTCCTCAAAAAACCGTACGAAAAAAATGGAAGACCTCCGGGGAGGCGTGACAAAAAATCTGGTCGTAAAAAAGCGTCGACGACCGAGGCGTGTCTCCCAATGAATCGTCGATTCGCGAGTTATGGAAACGACCGAAGAATTCGACCCAGTAAAATGGCACAGAATCATGCGTATATATATGTGTATATACATATACAGTAGACGAATGATGTCTGGCGATACAGGTCCGTTACGCATAATTGATCAAGATGATTCTCGAAATGACAGATCGATCGTAAAATGTAAAAAGAGTAGATATAAAAAGGAAAAAAGATGGAGAAAATACTGACTTGTTTCACCAGTGGTGACGGTCACGGGGAGACTCGGCGGGCCACGTCCTACGACGTTCACCGCGGTCACGTACATCTCGTATTCCGTGTAAGGACTGAGAGTCCTGACGTAGTAGTACATGGTCGTTATGCCGGAGATTTCAGCGAGTGCTTGATTCGCGTGCTTGGGCTTATGGTGGATCACGTAGTACTGAATTTCATCGGAGCCTTTGTAGGACCACGTTAGTTTAACTACCGTAGCTGTTATTTCCGAGACTTGAATATTCTCCGGTGGTAGTGGAAGAGCTGAAACGCGATCGAAAGGTTCTCGATATTATTCGACGAACATTATGAATCTTCTCATATTTACGATAAGAAAACTTCGTCTGGGACAACTCACACTGCACTTTGACCATCGATACCATTTCGATAACTCCTAGATCACTGGCAGCTATACAAGTGTAATTGGCCGATTCTTGAATGTCCGTAAGGGAAAGTATATTTTTGCCTATGGGCAATTTATCGTCGGGTGTCATGTCGATCGCCGGATGCTTGCGCCATTTGACGTACGGCATGGGCGAGCCGACGGCGACGCACGTGAGATTCAACGACTCTCCGAGCGTGACTTGGCTAACCGCGGGTGGTGGAATCGAGAATGTAGGCGGAACTCTTCGTACTGAAAAAAAAGTGATGTGCGAATCAACGAGCAATCGATGAGAATCGTTCGCTATTCGTCGATCGTACGCAACGATTACACTTACCTCTCACGTAGAGATGAGTCGACTTTGAGTACTCGGTGCCAACTGTATTATTCGCGACGCACTCGTATTCACCCTGATCCTCAACGTCCGACGCTTCGATCTGCAGGGCTCCTGAAATGTCGGACATGAAACAGATTTAAACAAAAAAATTATCCAGGAAACTTATTCCCCTTGAGAGATGTTATCTCTCCACGCATTTCACAAATAGTAAACTTCCACAATGCGTCATCTGACTGGAATTTTATTTTCAATCCGAACCTCCCAGTTCCTCCGATATTTTTCTCGAGTTTATTATATACATATATTTCCTCGACTTTCAATATTCATCGCGAGTACAAACATCGCCCGAGTTCCATCGTGGGACAAATAGATTTATCATACATATACGTAGGGTGGTGTGTGCAGCAGTATCGAGAGATACTTCTTGCATGAGGAGATATGTAATCATGCAAGCGAGGAGGAAAGCTTGACAAACATGTTTCTCTTCCACCTATATCCCCTCTGGTCCTCGTTCCTTCGTACGCCATTCGCCAAGATGCCAAGACCTCCGTATGTCTCGAGGACACATATATAGATGAGATGAGTGACGGCAAAGAGCACCCTCGCAAACACGCCCGCCTATCCACCCACACACACACACATATATATATATATATATATATATATGCGTATGAATACGTGAGCCGCGATGAAGAACGCCATGAACCGATTCTATATTGAAATATCAATTCTCGTATTATTTAATATTACGATTTTCTCTTATACCTACGGGTATACATAAGAGACCGGCGACACTGTTTTACTCCGTTCTGCATTTCGCCTTGAAGATTGTGCCGGAGATACGTCTATAATGCGTACGTGATATTGTGGTGCTTTCAGTAGCTACGGTTCTTGATGGTGGTGGCGGTGGTGGTGGTGACGAGATAAAGGAGAATGAGAGGATGAGTTCGCGTCCCTTGCGGCAAGAGGCAGCCCGAGCGAGTCCGCCCGCGTTTCAAGATGCAACTCTCTCGCTATCCGCTTGCAATACGATACGAGGTATATACGTGTATGTACGTCCACCTAACCACCCCCCACAGCTAGTATATAGAAAATGCGAGGGTGTGGTTGGATGCCGGTGGTTGGGCGCCGCGCGCAAGCTCGCATCGTGTGTGGACACCGAAGAGCGGACGAGTGAATGCGGGGTGGCTGAATTTGCCTCCCTCTCTCGCGCGCATCGCGCTTTCCATTCCCTTCCCCCAGGACGAGAGGGCCTTCCTCCAAATAGAATACAAATAGAAAATATGTTTACTCACGCTGGTCCATTTCCATCTGGCCCGTGACAAGCAGACGGATCGAAACAAAATCGAAAAAATAATGTAACTTCCTCGCGTTCGCGACATTACCTCGCTATCTCGCGAACGTGTTTTTCCTATTTTTTCGTTTTTCATTCTTTTTTTTTCGACATCGCATCACGAGATTTGGCGCTCGATTTCGAGAGAAATATGTAAATCGCGGATACTCGTATTTTCCTCGTGTCCGGCGTCTGTCCGCGTCGAGCCGCGATAAAACAAAAAGAAATTAATCAGCTTAGATATTATTCACGGAGAACGAGTCACGTTTTTCGTGTCACAGCCGATAATCGAGCGATGGTTAAATTTTCAAAAGAAAAAGAAAACGAGGAGACGAGTGACTTATCTCGGGATCGATCGTACGACGAGGACAAGAGGCGGGGTAGGTACTGGAAAACGATGATGTACCGCGATACGACGCGTACGGACTAAACCGGAAAGGAAGCAAGAGGTTGACCGAGTAATGGATAAAGGGGTAGTAGATGTGTACCTGTGCAAATGTTCTTATATCTATACATCAGCAGCGAATAAATGTGGAATGTTGACCTGGCGCGGTTGTGTAGAAACAGGGCATGACTACGTGGGAGGGGCTGGCTGGTGGAACGTAGCCGCAACGGCGGAGACTTGAAAAATCTATCCGAGCTGCTAGCATTGCCATTGTTACTGACACTGGCAATGCTCCGCTGTATAAGTTTCTCTCGTGTGCGCGTGGACGACGAGAGACAGCGTTTAAGATAAGAAAAGCTTTCGCGGGAAGGTGGCGCTCGCACGATCTCGCCAAAGTAAAGACTAAACGAGAAGGGCGCGTGACGAAGGGTGGTGATAGTGGTGGTGGTGGTGGTGGTGGGGATGTTAAAGGATCCCGTATACTTGTACGTACGAGAGAGTCTACTATATATCGGATAAGGGTGTTGTGTGCGCGAGAGGAGTGAGCAGGAGGAGGTGGGAGGGAGGCAGTAGGAGCTCCCCGCTTCGCTTTCAGCCCCGTAAAGTAACTCACTCAGGCTCTCCCCTTCGTACCGACGAGAGAGCGCCATGAGTCAACCTAGCGTACATCCCGGGAGAGAATGCTCTAATGGTCCTTGAGAGCTGGCTCGGAGAACCGAGAGATGGGTAGGTAGGTAGGTGAGCGAAACCCACCATGCTGGATAACACACGCTGCACTACCCCCGCGCTTTATACAGATACAGATATAGGAAGGCGGGCGATATACGCGGGGGCTTCCATAGTGCCGACGGAAACCTGATAGAGCCGACGAGAGAAGAAACGGCTGAGAATTTGAGCCCTCGCCGATACCTAGCTACGAGTCCCAGGTGCTGAACTCAGTCCCCTTCCATCTCCTCCCCGATCGCCTTTACGCTCTTTCAAACTTTCGCGAAAAGCTTAATGGATGAAATTTTACGAGTATATATGACACCGATGAAAAACCCGTTTTCCACATCTCGCAACCCTCTCCCTTCTCTTTATGCATGAATATATATATTGTATATTTTTCTTCTCGCGTTTCTTCCTTCCCCGGCATCGTCGCGTATATATAACTAGTTGGAGAATATTCGCAGTCGGTATCGTCGGGGTAAAAAAAAAATTCACCGTATTTGCATCGAGAGTCCGAGTGTGTGCGTCTGTGAGTAGATGGGTAATGAGGGAACGGGTAGTGTACATGTAGAGTGAGAGAGCCTCGACGGGAATCGTAGAACTGGCCCCGGGAGAGATTATCCGCAAGAAAGCGGAAAAAACGTTATATACATGTATATATAAGCGTCAGCGGCGACCAAGGTGAGAAACTCAGCCAAAAGAAACGAGAATTCCTCCGGAGGGGCGTGAACGAGTCGCGAGTTTCGAGAATTTTCCAGGAACTTCCGTTTTAGGGTGTACGTCGTGTGTGTTATGAGTCAGGGTATACACGCGAACCCACCTACCCTACTCTACCCTACCACCCACCCGACCCATCCCCCGTTTCACACCTACTTTTTTGCCCGCTTTTCTTTCCCCCCTTTTTTTTTTACTTCTACGGACTTGTTCTCGTCCATGCTTTTTCGTCGTTCTCGCTTTCCTCGCCCCGGCTTATTCTTATTCTTGTCTCTCGGTCGAGCAAGAGAGCCTACCGAGTTTTCGTGTCTCGCAACACGTAGTAACGTACTACGTAACACCTTTCCCCGTCCACCCTACCCAATCCTTTGCAATGTTCCTTTTGCAATACATTAGATTATATATTTTATGGGACATGTGGAGCTGGATATGTCTCTGGCGTGGGTGGGAAGAGGAACTTGTTCCCGTCCCCTCGGCCCGCTAACCGTGATGTGTTCCGCGTCGTGTATAAGAGAGAGAGAGAGAGAGAGAGAGGAGAGCAAGAGGGTCGGAGGGAGATATTCCTTCTTGGTACAAAGACGAAGACACGCGAATAAAGTTAGGAGGAGTACGCGAGTATCTCCACGTATGCTGTGGCATATAGGAAGAATGACTGAGTGAGAAGTGCCGTGGTAAGTTTGCCGGGGGTCGGAGAGTCGAGCTACACACCCCGACTCTGTGTGCTCCGTATATTTCAGCGTGTGAGTACGAGAGAAAGAGAGAGAGAGAGATACAGGCGAGTTTCTCTCGTCGCGCTAGCTGCGTGAGGTGCTTGTCGAATTTTTCTCAGCTTCTTCTCCCTTATCCTCTTTTTCGCGAGCCAAAACTTGAATAATACATAAATATCCGCTCCGTGCACCCCGTGAATAGTTCAACAGGGACAGAGTGTGGGCGAGAGAGAGCGAGAGAGAGGGAGCAGGGAAAGAGACGCGTGCAGCCAAACGTGTACGCTCGTTTGTTCATCCTTTACGTCGACACACGACACGTTGTACGTTCTCCCGAATGAATCTCGGCACCCACGTGTCGCTTACAGAAAAAAAATCCCCCCAAAAAAAAAGAAAAGCGCGATAAGAGGGATAAAAAAATAAAAATAAATAACAAAAACAAATAATAGTGGCCGATGTGTGTCACGGAATAAACGCAATCATAGATATAGGCGTGTCGCTCGTCGGTTTGTACCTACACAAGCGACTGGGCGAGCACGTTTCGCGATAACGCGAGCATGATACACAACGTTTACGTAGCCGAATGTACGTAATTTCTATCTAGCTGCGTTCGGTGGTTTAACAATAGGAAGGGGCGCAGGGAAAGGGGCGAGACTCGAACCTACCAATAATAAATGTTGGATACGGCATGGGCGTCTAGTTTGACAAACAATATTCACCGATATGCACGCACCTGTACGCATGTGCAATGATCGGCCAGGATTTCCGGCAAAAGAGCCGCAATAATATAAATACGTTTCAAGATCGTAAATAAATAACGAGTAGTAGCGACGATGAATATTTATGGGTCCGAAGCGCGTGTCGCTGATGCGTGCGCCATTTCGTTGCGCGCATATTGCACATTAGGGGGTTTTGTGTACCGCGTGCTACGGGTCCGGGGATGAACTCGAGCTCGACTATTATTAATTGTCAAATCTGATGCTGTTTATAACCGCGGGGAACAATTAAAATGGTCGATATCGGTCGGTCGATCGTGTATTTTATAATAGAGGAGGGTGTATTACCGTAGGCAGGGATGAAGCGAAACATTGGTATAACACAGGGCCGGCTTTGGTCGGATCGTCCAATAGGCCTCTTTGACGCGGTTTCGTGTAGTGTGGTTCAGGTATGGTCGAGGCAGCCGTTTCCCGTCTCTCCTACATGCTATCCGATCTGTCCCCCTCGACGAGAGAGAGAAAGAGAGAGAGAGAGAGAGAGAGAGAGAGAGAGAGAGAGAGAGAGAGAGAGAGAGAGTGGAAAAGCGAGATCTGAAAACGTAGGGAGCTTTTACACCGTACGAATGTCGAACCATTTACAGAGTATTTCCATCAAAGGTATCTTCTCTGTCGCATCGGCCGATATAACGTTTCTCGTGCGCGTGTACGAAAGGAGGAGTCTCGCGGAAACGAAACGAGGCCGTTGGTTGCATCGGGAATGGCGAAGGACGCTGTCGCTGAAGAGTCCCGTGACTGGGAAGAGGACACTTTGCTCGAATGCGCGACTGAATAGCCACCGTATATAAATGTATATATAGGGGAATTCCAATGGGCGACGATACGCGACGAGAGTGGGAGAATAAGCGCGAGATAGATATGGAGAACGTTGCCATATCGCGTGACCACTCGATCAACGCTTGCCGCGGCTGACAGTGACTTACGCACGTCCCAGCCCTGGCACTCGAGAAGATATTACGCGCACCTGCTGGCTGGGATGGCTGAGCTCTCTTTCCCCTCGCCCCCTCACCAGTCAACTGTCGCGGGAACGAGCTGCATACGCCACTACTACGACCCTAATATTGGCGGAAAGCTCGACTCTCGCCCCACATCATCATCCCTTCACCTTCTACTTCTGCTTCTTCTTCTGCTTATTTCTCTTCTTCTCGTACCCCTCGATGCCAGTAGACAGTCTTTTCCCATTTGCATCGAGGATAACATTTATACATAGACGCACACGGTTTGCTGCAAGATCGAACGATATTTGGAACACTCACCCGATTCGAGAACCGTGTATTTCGGATTCGACGTATTGATGGGTATCGTGTCGCGTATCCAGGATATTATTGGTGTCGGTGAACCGACTGCGGCGCAATGTAGCAGAGCGTTGTGTCCTTTCTCGACCACCTTCGTCGTCGGTGATTGAGTTATCATCGGAAAGCCAACCGGCAAATTTTCCGCTGTAACAGAAACATTGCATCGTTATTGCAAAAATATTCGTTGACAGGATTTTATATCTGGAACGATATTGCCTCGCGTTATTCGACTTGCATAAGTAAACGATAAATATATGCGGATGTAGGACACGTTGAATATAATGCATCGTCGAGAATCGGGCGCGAGATATTCTCATTATTTAAGCCCCATTTTTAAATTTAGATTCGCGCAAAAAAGAAAATCTCTCACAGATCTTCCACGAGAAGAAATGAAATATATATGTAGATGCGGAAAGAGGGGGATGCGAGGGCGCCGCCAGAGATGCCGGAGGGATTTCGGGAGTAGTAAGAAAAACTTTGAACGTTCATTTTTCCATTAGTATTCGCCGTAAGGTCGAGTTTCCGAGTTTGCACAGTCCATGAAATATACGCTTCCTGAAATTACTAACCGTTCCCGGTGGACGTTGCGTCGCCTACGTCTCCATCTACTTTTCTCAGACACACATTTTCCAGCGTATATCGTGGATAGGGATAAACGTGCTCGCACGATCGTGTTATTCCGAGGCAGCGTGATCGTCGCGACGTTCTCGGCTGTATGTTAAAATTTCGAACAATTTTCTCGTGTATGTATGTTAACCTTTTTTGTTGTTGTTTTTTTCCTCTTTTTCCCCGTACAAACCAGCGTCGCCTTAGCTGGCAGAGACGCGAGGCAAATCGGCGAACCTCCGGTCACTCGGGCTGGACCATAGGAACGTGGAGTGTGTAGGAAAATCGATATTCCAGGATGCGGAGCGCCAGTTTGATGTGGTATACGAGCTCGATTCACCGTCGCGTATGTGAAAGTGAACGGGGGTTGGGCAGGAGGAGGAGGGGGACGAGGAGGAGAAGGACTAAAAAAAGCATCCGGGAGAGAAGCGGCCAAATCCCAGACTCTCGTATTTTTCTACTCTAGCCTGCGGCTGGCTTCGTTTCTGGCTGGCTGACTGGCCCGCTGGCGCATTTTGCTTCTACGGCGTGGCACGGTGCGGTTGTTGGCGCGAATTGGGAGGGCCACCGTGAGGGTATATATGGAGAAATAGGAGGAACCCCTTGAAATATGGTCGGGTTACACATAGGAAGGATGTATAGGTTCGAGTATGGAGAGAAGAGCCGATCTTTCTCTCTCTCCCTATCTCTATCTATCTATATATCTCTCTCTCTCTCTCTACCTTTCTCGCTCACTCTATCTGGTAAAGCCTTTTGCTCTCGCGGGGAGACCGAGAGAGCTCCAGACCGAAGAGATCTCGCAGTGGCGTGGTCGCACCTCGGCCTTTTTCGCATCTGTCGGAGGCTGACGCGATACGGAAATAATAACGACCACGCGCGAAGCTTCAGCTTTTACCGCGTAGCAGGAGAGAGAGAGAAAGAGAAAGGAGAGAAAGAAAGGAAGAGAAAAAAGAGAGAGGTGGAACTAACATCATAGCTCGCGAGGCATAAATCACGTTGTATCGAGATGGAAAAAAATAGATTTGTATCCAGCGTGAACCCCTCGAGCGAGTAACGCGTTCGCTACCCTTGTGAGAGTCATGTTATATCCCAGCGTTTAAGGTCACGATGAGGAAAAAAAATAAGAATAAGACTCGGAGGTGCTTGCTCGCTCGCTCGAGAGAAAAAAAAATGGAAACGGTGGCGTTTACCCCTCGTACCGAATCCCGCGCTACGCTGCTGGTTACGCTGGCTTCGTGGCTGCTCTGGCTCTATCGGAGCTCCAGCAGCCAAAGGGATAAGCCGAAAGAGCGGGAGAGAGCCCCATCGCTTCGAATACTTTTCGCGAAATCGAATTCGGAATCCGAGAAACTCTGGCTCTACCCGTTGAAATATACCGGAGTCGGGGTAAAAGTCGACTCGCGGGTTGAGAAAGGGAAGCGGAGAACACCTAATGCGAAGAGTAGGGCTGCATACGAGCGTGTTAAAAAGTTATGTATACATACGTGTCTGGAGATCGAGTCTCGTTCATGACAAATCTACATGCTGTCAATCACCCCCTTATTTATCGCTTTTCTTTTCTCTCACCATTCTGGTAAGGCTTACATCATACACGCGTGACGCGAATTGTGACTCAACCTTTAGCGGTACAATATGGATTTGGAAAAATTTGCAAAAATCAATGATTTGACTTTACAAATCTGTGAAAAATCCTGGCCTCACCAGGCGAACTGGATTAAGCCTACTCCTTATTAATGTCTTATTCGGACTCGACGAAACGTCAGACAGGCTGGTTAACGTACGACTGGGAGCTTTTGCTTTGTTCTTAAGAAGCGTTTCATCGCCTCACATTTGCGATTCAGTTACGATCGGAAGCCTTCGTGAGTATAAAGTAGTCGAGGTCGTTACTTTGGCAGGCTGTTGGTATTCGGGCTTTTGGGCTGCGATATAGTACATACATACTTCCAAAACTTGATGCGAGTACCTGTATGCGATGCTTATACGAGAAGAGGCAACACACTATACTCTCTCTCTCCTGTTTCGACCTTTCCCCGACCTTTCGCGACCTGGGATGGAAGCCACGTGGAGAATCGCGTACATACCTCAGCCCACATACATACTTTCACATATGGGTAATACACGAACAAGAGAGCTTGTTGCAAACTTTTCGAGGGATGAAACAGAAGCACCTGGAGAGAAAGAGGGAGATGGACATGTCGCGCCGAAGTTCTCGTACGTAGGTACGTACACGAACACGAGGCACCGACGAGGATTCCTCCCCGACCGTTCCATATAACCCTAGGTTTGTCGAGATCGGGCTACGGCGTGTGTGTCCTTTAGCGCGTTGGGCATGGTAGGTACGACTAACACCGCTAAACCCTCGTCTCCTCCCTCTCCTAATATACGCACATCACGGTACTTTCGCTTCCTTGCAACGTAGAGGTATATTATCCCTCCACCCCTCGTACCTAGTACCGAAGTTACCGCGTGCACTTTGCTCTTTCATCGTCGGCCCAAGTCCTTTATCAGCATCAACTATACGACCGGACTGAAGCACCGCGTGTACACGCGCGAAAAAATTCTCAATAATAATAGTGATATCAGAGAACGTATGTATATATAGCTGCGATCCGATTATATATCTATATTAGACTACCTGTATAGGCATACCCCGTTACATCTTATACGTGTAGGTAATGAAAAAGATGATCTCGAGACTTTTGACGGGGGTTGATGGATAAGGGCTGCAAGCGAATTCAGAGAGAGCGCCCTCGCCTATCTCTCTTTTGCTGCACGAACCCTCCTTTGCGTTTCGAACCACCAAATATATTGCTCCCCGCGTGCGAGCGTTTCGACTCGTCCGTCAAGATGTTTAATATCGTCTATAGATAGGCGCAACGGGGTTTCTTTTACCCCGGTGAAAAAAGAACGGAAGAAGCTTCAGCCTGGTCTCGTACGGGCTATATATACACCAGTTAATGGAGTATTTTTTTATACACGCTACCGTAAAACGGGGTTACATCGACAGTACAGGTAACTTTGTCAGTATTTCGAGCTACTTTATCAGAACGACGAAATACGGTTTAAATGTGTTCGCAGCGGTGAAAAGGTCAAAAAGCAGAATAATTACGTAAATTGCCATATATCGAGATTATAATGGCGATTTTCGTGTTGTTCGGTTCAGTGGGGCTTGACTTTCTTATACACCTGATAGCCAAAGAACACATTGTTCTATCGGAGCAAAAATTAGAATTTACGAGATTAAAAATAAGTTGGAAAACCTGTTCAAAGTAACTTCGCTCGACAGTTCTTACCTATACGAGGACAAATGTGCAAACGTATATAAATATATAATTTATCGAAGAGCGCAAAACCCTCACCCTCGCGACGTCTCTCTTATCCCACAAGCCGCATACCGAGAATAATATTGATTTTCCAAGCGACGTCGGGAGACTAAATAGAACAGCCAGGTCGCCGCGTTTATCTCCATACATTTTCGCTCTTCCGGCATCCCGAATAATCGTTATACATATTTCGCGGTGCGCTAATACATAATAATGAAGAAACTCGACCAAGATACATCCTGCATCGCGCGAATTGTGATTTATATAAAGATTGAAGGCAAAAATTGGGTCACCGAAGCTCGGGCTTGGAGGTGAATATCTCGAGAGAGTGTGTAATTCGATGGTTGTGACCTCCCGAGGAGAGACTCGCTGCTTCTCTTCCCTCTGGTAATTCTCATTACACGTATATAAGTATTTCGTATACGAATATGTATAGGAAGCGCAGGACTTTACGGTGAGACGGGCGACGAGCATTTCCGCATCGATTGACACAGACATACGATAATGTATATCGCAAGATGAAATAGCGCACCGTACCGAGTTGCATATCGAGCACGGTATGAATAGAAACGAGCGTGAAATATGTCATAATGCTTGGCAGAGTTCAGAGTGCTTTGACCGCAACTCGGTGCTTTCAGAAATTCGGATAAAAGTAGGTATCCAAGTTTTTCATAATAATTACATAATTGGGAGGTAGTGCCTCGGGGCTTCCGGGATTCACGGACCACAAACTGCCCTGGAAACGGAGTAATTTAATACATTCGTTTTCGGGAACATGTACGAGCGCGTATGAGAAATTTCGTGTTTTTCTTTTTTTTTGTTTATATTTTCACCGTACATCCGCGGTGTATTAAGAGAGATGTACTCGTTACGAGTGGCTGTGGGCAAAAGCGCATGTAGGATTCCCCGTGTACACCACATAGGGTAAACATATTTTTCAACCTCGAAATCGGCTCAGTACTAGGTTTTTTGGCACGAGCAGCGAGATCTTTGTTGTGTCTCGGTTTCACGGCGAATAACAAGGGCGCTCGCGGGAGTCGACAATTTTTATTATCCGACCATGTTTTTTCTCTCGACAAAGAGATAGCAGGAGAAGGATCACCTTTCTCCATTGAGGTTGGATTTCACGGTAAAGGACTCGGACTGGACGAATTATCACTCAAGTTTTCTATTCATCCGGACTCACAGTGAATAAACGTATTACGTGACATTCCACCGGATATCTCGAATATGTATTTTTAAGGTTCCTTTGAAACGATTTCATGCCGAATCACCGTATTCAATAGCCGAGCAGTCCCGATGATAAGTTTTTTTTTACAATTTGGTCGGATTTACTCAACTTTCTCGAAAATCGTATTGGGAGACATTCTCAATTGGATCATGTTACTTCGCGAAACGCGCAAACTCTCATTAACGTACGTGTACTCATTATAAAGTGGTGATTCTTTTTGTCCCGTTGTTCGAGAACTCAAGTTCACATATAAAGTTGTTTAGCGAAAGCGCAAGCTCGAAAATAGATTTACGGTCGATGCATGAAAACTCAAAAGCTCGAGTCGCATCCGCAACGTAGAATCGAAAACCGATAATGTCGTCAAAAGAAAACTTCTACCAAAGGTTCAATAGCGCATGCTGGACATAGCAGTATTCGCACGGATTTTTGCTCCGACGAGCTTTTTTCAAAAAGTGAAAGGGTACATGGTGAAGATAAAAATTTCTAGCGCCACGACGAAGCTATCGATCCCTTCGCGAACTCGTCCGGAAGCAAAATTCATCCATCGTATCATCTCGATCCATCGTACGAAAGAGATAGTCCGTCGACGTCCGTGTCACGAGTTCATTTCTAACATTCGCCACGATCTCTCGATTATCGAAAATCTGTTTTTTTTCACACACAAGGCTATTGTTGCGAAAAAAAATGTTTCATCGATTAGGCCAGGGAGGGGTGGTCATCGAAGTGCATAATTGACTCACGATCGTTTATCGAAAATTTGGCATTGTCATCGTGCCAGCTCTCCCTTAACTCTCGCAACTACTCCACCGCCATCGCGCAATATTTGAACTCGCAACGTGGGTCGAATATCGAGCCGCGCGTCATTCACCAGGAAACCTCTGTAATTTCTCAACCATAAATTCATTAGTCCATCAGTAAATTGATTGGAAATGTGTGCTGGCAGATACACGAGGAAATGCGAGAGTCGAGCAACAGAAGGGGGGGGGGGGGGGGGGGAGATAGAGGGAGTCTAAAGGGTGGAAACGGAGAACTTCATCCGAGAGATAGAGCCTGTACACGCGGACCGGAGTATATACATTTAATCGAGTATATCATCGATCGACGCTCGGGCTTTCGACAGTGTGTTACGTAGCTTACATAGCCGCCTCCCCCACCCGTCAATGTACGTAATGCGTACTAATGGACGTCCAGTATTCCAAGTATTTCCATAGTGATTTCCCGATCATCGAACTGTCCGGTACGATCAATTCGTGAGCCGGGTCTCTCCACGTGTGTCCATGTCTCTCGGATTTTCATCCAAATTTTAGCAGAATCATTCGCTCCGTCGGAGCATCCTCGGCGTTCCAATCACACGGGGAAAAGAGATTCGAGGGTCGAGTAGTGGAGAAGCATCCCGTCTCTCCTCGACGCGTATTACATGGTACTTATATTTTCCATCAATTTTTCGGTCGTCCCAGTCTCGCGATGAGTGCCACTTTTTCTCGGTCGTGCTCGAACAATAAAGCTCGTAGAAAAGGCCCGGGCCCGTGCGGTTCAGGTGGGGAGAGTGTACGGTGGACGATTTAATGGGTGCTCGCGGAATTGCGGCTCAACGAGTTATGGACAACGATATCTCGGGCTGTAGGTGTTAATGAAATTTGCGGGTCGTAGCTTTTCCACGCTCCCAGGAGAATGGTCAGCTGGGTTCGTTCGTTCTTCTGTGTGTACGTGTGTTGCGATGCGTCGGTCTGTGTGTATGTGAGCGCAGTGGTACGCTGCAGGGAACTATACCCAGTATTCGTTGATAACGGCGTCACTCTAGTTGGAACCTCTCATACCGGTCGTCTCTGCTTCGCGAGAGAGCTAACTGGACCGATGAAGCCGCGCTTGAGCTCCCGTTCCTGCTGGCCAGACCGCCTCGGGACTGACTCACCCCTTTCATCCAGAGACATTCTATACCTGTCCACCGGTCCGCGACCTCTGAGCCTTTCTATGCGCCTATATCCCTATACATATATTTATACATGAACGAATATTCGCGTTCAGCCACTATCCGCGAATATGGCTCACACACACACACACACACCCACACACACACACATACGGACACCAAGCCCCACGGCGTTAAACAGATTTCAAGAGCAGTCTAATAGAGAAAGCATAGTCGACGTCGCTTCGGCAAAAGCCAACTATCTCATACAGTTGGCCCATCCCCCTCATCTTCTCAAACTGGTGGCCGCTCTCTCGCTACCGAGTGACTTTCCACTCGAATTAATCAAACCACCCTCTGGTTTGAGTACACACGCGCGCTCACATACACCCTAAGTATGGCCAACTTGCCATTTCCCTCAGCTCCTTCGAGACTCCTTTTATTTGGACTATGTCGCGAGGAGAAGCACAAATTGAAATTGTCCTCGCTCTTGCCAGAATGCTCTTTCTCCTGCTTTCTCTATCCCACTCTCTCTCTCTCTCTCTCTCTCTCTCTCTCTCTCTCTCTTTCTCCCTCCCCGTGTGTCGAGTCCGGTAACGAGGCGTGCCACGGCAATTGCCTCACCCTCGATTCACTTGTAATGGGCGGGAGGGCTGAAGGTCTGATAGCAGATTCCTAGTACGAGCACGAAGAAACACCACGAGCAATTGAAACAGACAAAAAACTCGAGATGAGATCGTGTGTTTTGTTGTTAGTTTTATAAGACGACTTTGGCTCATGAGGTTTTGATACATTTTTTTATTACGTTAAGGACATACCGCAAAAGCTTTCGCGTTTTTACACACCTCGTTTTTTAAATATTTCATTCTTTTATTTCTCTTTTCTTTGCGATTAAACATTAGTCGTTGTTCTCTTTTGTCTCGGGGTGATAAAAGTTAAAAAGATAGAAACAGCTGATTAGCGCGGTCGAAATGAGCAGCATAGGTATATGTATATTTATAGTAGAGCGGTATCGTTGAGATTCGCTGGACCAAGTGAATTCAATTAGACGTTTGGTGCGTGTGTGGCCGAACGAAAATGACGAGAAAAGCTTTTAAACCCAAACAAGTAGATGAAACATAGACGAGTCGCCGGCGCAAAGTACGGGATGAGCCATCGAGTGTCTGTGTCTGAGCGTATACGTTGGTTCTTGCCGAGAGGCCTCGAGCGTCGTCTCCCTGAGGCTAGCACATTTTGACGAGATGAAAAAACGCGGTGCTTCCGGGAAAAACGATCGTGGTACGTCAGAGGCCGGTCGAGCACTTTGCCCTCTTTATTATTCATGAAAGAGTCATGGAGGAGAGGAAGGGATCGACGGGTGGTACGGACGAGTGGGTGGCTCCCGTGTCGCACCCCTGCCGTTACCGTGTTCGCAAGAAAATTTTGTCCCCTATATATGTACGTTCCCGCTCCTATTCTCCCTTTCCTATCTCTCTTCGGCATTCTCTCGATACATTTCCCAATGGTTCAAGCGTCGATTCTGATCACGGCTCTATCAATTCGCACATCCGACACCAGACTCCCAAGCCGTGCGCGAACTCCGAGCTTTCATTCCTATTTCGAATCCCTTCGATTCTCTGCCCTATTCCTACATTTATATATCGATATATGTATATATACGTACATCACTGTCGTAGACACACACCGAGTCAAAGAGGAAAAACCTTTCGAAAAATATATATTTCAGTTGAATGACAGGTAGTATGGCCGGAGGAGATGATAAAATAGTCGAGTTTAGTGGCAGTTGAGTGTTCCGGCTAGGCAGTTAATTGTGTCGGTTGAGAATCGCGATGAAGGTGCACGAAGCGACGCCGTTATGTCGAAAGGGTAGAACGTTTCGCGCCGGAAGCGCGTACGGGAGAGAAAGAGATGGATCAAGAATGTATAAATCACGAGAGTGGAATGGAGACTCCCGTCCATACGGGAGGATCGAGAGCCAAAGGATCGGGGGAATAGGACGACCAGCCGAGAGGACAAGAGGACACGAAATCGCGAGGTCTCGAATAGCCTTCTCTCTTTCGGGTAATATTTTTACTCTTGGCTCTCGAATCGACGTACCGACTTGATCCGCTACGATAGGTTAGGTACATGCATTGCCAATGGGCAAGACGAGCGAATCACCCCAGTGGAAAAAAGAGGAAAGGAAAAAATAAACGCGGGTGAAACTAATATCGAGGAGGGTTGCGAAAGACTCGAGCCTTTATATGGGTCTCGGGCTTTGCGAGACGTTTGTGAAAAGCTTGGGTGGAGCGAGGGAGCGAGGTGGGATAGAGGGTAGGAGAAGCACAGCCGGAGAAACGAGACTGATCTTCAGTGTACTGTATAAGGGTTTGCTTGTAGAAACACGCTACGAGGAATATTTATTTATTCCTCACCCCCGACTGCCACTCTCACTCCATCATACTTTTCTACCATCCGGCCGACGACGACTCTCCCTATTATTCCCGTATCTCCACTCTTGGTATTTTTCAAGACCTTTGCCTTGTTTTCCTCCAGCTGTTATTCTCATAGGCCGCTTTGTTCTTTCCCTCGGACAAAGCGAATCTTATCGAGAAGTTAAACAGGGCGTGCACGATCGATTCGATTGGTAATTGTTTTTTAATCTTCGACGCGTCGGAGTCAGATATTTGTTTTTCCGTTTCTCATTGTAGCTTCATGATTCCTCGTTGAATGGTTGCAACATGGGACGTCGCGCGATGTTCGATGCGAGGCGTCCCGATCGAACCTAGAGATTAACACTTAATGCGGACGCGTGATATCGAGCTGTTCGCATGCGACTATAGGTAACAGAGAGCGAACTATTCCAGAGACGGAATTGAGTTCCCTCGTCAATGTACGGGCATTACGTATATTGGCAGGCAGTTTTGTGTAGCGATTCAATCTATAAACCGCTACTATTCCTAATGGATTTTGATATAGACAGTGTTCCATAAACCGAAAGTTTTCTAAATCCGCAAATCGGTATTTTTTATACAATGATAGATAATCTGGCAAATTTGTGGCTGCTCGATATTGCGCTCGAAGATGAAGGATCGAAATGTCATTTGGTGAGAGGGATTGGAAATGTTATACGAAGCATATAACAGTGCGAATGATATAATGAGATTGGCGGTAGATGGAGAGAGAGAGAGAAAGAGAGAGAGAGAGAGAGGGAGAGAGAGAGAGAGAGAGAGAGAGAGAAGGAGTGGAAGAGTAAGGTAGGACTAAGATAGTTGCGTTCAAGACGAAGGAGGCACTGTAGAAAGGGTTAGATCTTCGAGACGAGGAGGCCTTCGAGAGCCTTCCCTCCACAATCTTCGAGGGTGACGTCTGCGTCGCGTATTTGCATCATTAGTCCAAAGCCACCGCTAAAATCTAGAGACGTCGGTGTAAAGAGAGGAGGAGCCGAGCGAGACATTACATCCAGTCGCCCTATCTGCTGGTATAATTTCGAGAGAATAGAGAGAAGCGAGTGAGAGAGAGACTCTCGCTTCCACGTCTCTCGTTCCTGAAGAGGAATCCCGCAGCCTCTCTGCAGACCCGCAACAAGACGGCCTCATCATCCGCAGCCCGCCCACCCTCTCCCCAACCCCTACCAGCGTAGTCTTGGCGTCGCTCTGATAATTAATTTCACGTATCCAGTTTACAAGCGGGCATGTGGCGCGTAATCAGATTTCCCACCAAAATTGGCAGGAATTGTTTCAGGGTCTCCACGGTCTTCGCGAGACTCCGTCGTTTCCGTACGTAAGCTGTAGCAGGTGCTGCGCCAAGCTCCGCAGCGTTTGCATTTCTTCTTGTTTCGTATTTTCTTGAAAATATCGGATAGTCGGAAATAACGCCAGTGATCTCACTCGATACGGGGCGACTGCGCGGGTGAATCAGTAATCGTCCGACACGCTGAGTGCATTTCGAGTGTACCGTTGGCCCTACAGCACCGAGATTGGAGAACGAGAGAAGAAGCGACAAGGAAGTAGGGAGGTAGTGGGAGGATGAGTCGAGCGAGAGAAGGTATTGTCGGTCGCGCAATCAGGCAACCCATGGGATTTGGGGGAAGCGGCGAGAAGGTGATGTAGCTCGAGCATCGAGAACACGCAGAAGAGCTACGAGGGTTGCGAGGGGGAAGGGTAGTATATACTCCATGGACGTTGTTGTGGTCGCTCGTGGACGTGGGAGTGGGTCGCTTTGTGAACGGTAACTGCGTTACCGTGCACTTTGCCGCGATAACTCTATTCCAGCGGGGCTCGAACCTCCTGTCCTGCTCTGGCTTCGAGCTCGTTCAGAAGCTCTCGGATCTGTACAACACGGCAGGCAGCGAGTCGAGCCACTACCGGTCAGGACTTTCCGGCCCACCGGTACCGACGAGCTCTCTCTCTCTCTCTCTCTCTCTCTCCTCGACCAAGGATATTGCCAACCAAACTAGCCAATATGTTCTGCTTCTGTGTATAGACGTATACTTCGCATCGCTCGTCAACAGACCGGCAAGCTCACCAACGGGCCATAACGAACGAACGCGAACGTTGGATCCTCATGATAATCCTCGATCCTCTTCTTCGTTGCCATCACTTTCGGATCTCTTACCCCTTGCTTCGAGCAACTTCGAAGCAAAGAGCAGAGATGTTTGGGTGTCCCAAAGTCAAGGAACAACCATTAAGGGATAGTTCTTGAAACGATCGCGGATAATAGGAATAAAATGAGATTGCGATCGAGTGTTTGCGCCATAGCTTACAACGGGAATAATCGGAGAACGCGCCTCTCGCTTCAAATTTCCATATCGGAGTCAGCGCACCGCTCACTCGTGCCTGATTTATCCTGACTACGGTTAAATTATCGCCTCGTCAGCTCGGTAGATCATATCATTCGGTTTCCTGAATCTGTTGGGATCTCGGCGTTTTGGTTGTCCGGTCATCAGGTCATCCGGTTGTCCGTTCGAACCGTGGAGTTGGACGGCTTGTTCCAAAGCCAGCCGGTACTGGCCAGAGCGAGCAGTTGTTCGTCCCGGTACTCGGCGAACGCCGGGGTCTTTGCGAGTGCGAGAGGCTCGATCCCAGCGCAAGCAGTTTGGTCCGGTAGTTGCTTGCTTACATTACCATACGAATGGCCGATCGATTCAAGACCCCTTTACCTACACCTCTATACTCGTCTCGCTCTCGTCCTCTCTCTCCCACTCTCCCTCTCGCACGTATACCGATGGAATATTACACTGGTTGTTCACGTCGTCGTAGGGCCGCATCCAACACTACGATCCACACACCTCGCCCAACACAACAGTGCGAAAGCCTCGCGAGGAGTGTGCATGTAGAGCGTCTCGCCGGTCTCGCGGCACACTTGACTCACTACCCCCTTCCTCGATTCTCTGCACGGCACGACACGTTCGTGCGGTACGACTACCACCACCGATGCACCATACACCAACCCTCAAAACTACCCTCCGGCACCTCCTCCACCTCGTCCGGAACGTTAATCATTGTTATTGGAATTCTTGGCCGTATCGTGCAACGACTCTACCCGGAGTCTAATGATCACTATCATATAAAACAGTACGCGGGGGTATTATTCCACAATGGATAACGAATGGCTGGCACAAAAATAATATCCGAGCAATACGCGATCTACGGCGACTCGGACACGCGCATTAACAAAAAAATCGTAAAACTTTCTCGCGTCTTGACGTCCACGGGACATTTTCTTAAACTCTCGAATATCGACTAACAAGCATCGGTTTTTATGAACGCGGTAAATCGAATGGACGGAAGACGGGCAGGGGGTTGAGTTGGTAAAACGAAAAGAGCTTCGCGTTACGTCGGAGAAACGTCGGAGAAAGAAAACGCCGTCGTAGGTACCTGTGTGTATTACAGCTAAAATGGGCAAATAGAGCCCCACTCCGTTATTCATGGAGCTCGCCTGTTTGGTAAAAATGTACTCGTCCCGATATCGTGTAGGTATACATAGGCCACTACCGCAGGGCTCTTGACGCGCGGCCATTCTTCGCGAGGTATTCGGCTTCATTTACATTTATCTCCGGTGATGCCAAAGTGCAGTGGCCATTACCCGTTCCCCGGACCATTACCAGCCATCCTCTTTTGGCTCGTACCACCTACGCTGTCCTACCATGGCCCTGTCGTATTTTATTTACAGGACGAGCTCACCGGCTCGCGCGGTGGCGTCAATTTCAACCTTCTATCTCTCTCTCTCTCTTCCACCCTCGGTTCAATTTGGATATTCTTCACATCTGCGCTCTGTCGTCCTCTCTCTCTCTCTCTCAGTCTATTACACAAATACACGTTGCGATAGTTACTGCACGACAGGATGATCCATTCTTTATAATAGTTTCGAATCTCCCGTAGAAGATAATACCGCTAATGTATTTTGTCTGAGTAAATTTCTGATAAACTGGATATATTTTCGGTATCTCTCATTGAGGGGTTAACGTTCGTGCCGTGAACTTTATTCCAATAAATCAGATTTCGATTCGACTTCGTTCATCGCAGTAAAGCCATACCTACCTACTTGGTTCTGTGAAATGTCGTATTAAAGGGATAATCGAGGGAAAGAGAGTCAAATGTCAGACATATATAATGCGCCACTTCTACTTCTATTTTTCAAAGCGCCCTTTCCGGCAAGATCCGTCGGAATATTTGTGTGCAATTTCTGGCCGTTTCACCGTGCACAGTGTTGTACCCGGAACGCTAAACGTTATGTACACAGAGAGCTTCATCTTCGCAAAGCGTGGCGCGCCTCGCGCCATATATATCCACGCGCTATCTCGCCAGGTGCTTACTCACGTTCTCGTTCCAACAGCCCGAGAGAGGGAGAAAGGGAGAGGGAGAAAGATAGAGAGACGAAGGAGAGAGACTAGACGGAGTGGTATTATTTGTTCGGCGGGCATTCGGGGAACGATTTAATTAATCCTTGAAAAGCACACTCCCCTCCGTTGTTAGCCTACTGCCCGATGGCAGTTTACGTGACGGAGAGACGAAAATAATTACCTACTCGTACGAGGAAAGACTAGGCGGCGCGAGCTTTGTACCGCGTTGTAGCTCTTGTCTCCCAATGGAAATCATCCATCGGCGAGAATACTCAATATTATCGAAGTAGCAACTTGAAAAATACATGGGAGACTTCGAGTTATCACGAGGATACGAGATGGGGGTTCCGATATTATACTATATATAGCTATATACGCGTACACTATATATAGCTGTGCGAGAGACTCGAAGAACGGAGATGAGCGGAGTGTCTTTTTTCAAAGTTAACGTGATTATATTGCACACCGCTGTGATATTCGATTTAAAAAAAACGAGGCAATGCCCCTGCTCGTTTGACCTCGATGATATTCTCAAGATTGCAATAACGCAAAGATCAAAGTTTTGTTCGCGATGGTAAGGAGGTTCGTCTCTCTCTCTCTTTCTCACTCGGGTCGTCCCGAAGAGCTTTCTTCGGCTTTGAGCTCTTCTCGCTTCTCGTTTCTCCTCACCGCGCAATCACGCTAGCGCGCCGTTTCTGCCCGGAGGCATGTTAAAACTTTTCTCTCAAAACTCATTTGAATTTTTTATTCAATCCGCGAAACAAATAATTATCACGGCAATAAGCGTCCGAGTAGGCAACCCTTCCACCTTGCCCCTTCGCCCTTTCCAAGTTTCAACTTTAAATCGCCTATGTAGTAATACCACTCTCCAGTGACTCTGCATTTCCCTCTTATCAGGATTTTCCTCTCTCTCTCTCTCTCGCTCTCACTCCACCGCGCATGCCGTTATTGCCCGAATTCTTCATAAAAACTCTTCATCAAAAGTTAAGGATTGAGATTCAAAGGTCGTATACAGGATATGGTATACAGGATATAATCGTTCTTGGTTCTTACGGATCGAGAAACCAGCAGCAGCAGCAGCAGCTAGCTGGCTCTTCGGCTCTCAACGGATCGCGTAGATATGCTCTTCCTTCACTGCACCGGGCGATAAACTTTTTATCGCTGGCTTTGGTAATTTGGCGAGCAATAGGGTGGGGGGTAAAGAAAAAGAAAGAGGGAGAGAGAGAGAAAGGATCGGGCTAGGGGAGAGGGGGTGGGTGTCCCCCCCACCAGTATGGCCGATACGAGAGGTCCCAGTACCGTCTCTCGTAATGGCCGGAAGCCTCGAGTGAATTGCACTGTAAGTCGGATGGAGAGTACAGAGTCGGCAGAAGCCAGCCTGGCTTGAGAGCAAAACTCCTGATTATAAAGGTTATTGCCCGAGTTGGAAGCCGTGCGGGAATAAGGAGAGCGATGAGAGAGCGAAAGAGAGAAAGAGAGTGAGAGAGAGAGGAGCGTCGAGGGAGCCGAACGAGCAGCGTGGAAGGGAAAGAGTTGGCTCGAAGTCGAAGGCGGGAACAGAGAGAACCGCGAGGGTGTGGGATGGTTTGCTGGGTTCGTTCGGTAGGGAAAGAGCGAGAGAGACCGAGATAAGGATTGAGAGGTATGGAAAGAGCGAGAGAGGATTTCTAACAGGCCCACCAAGCTCATATTTTATTTCACAAAATGCGCTCTCTCGCGTGCTCACCGCAACCACCAGACTTGGAAATTGAGATCTCACGATTTTGCTTTTGCGAAAGGACCTCGCGCGCAACCCCTCCCTCTTCCATCCCTCGTCCCATTCCGTTCGCAACCCTCACCTCGCTACGAGAATATACAGAATCGGAGCCGTTTTATACCTACAAACGTTACGCTAATTCTCGTGCGCAATTTTCCAGAATGGTCCAATCATTGTAAACAAAGAGAACGGGAGGTTGGCACACGGCGCGAGGAAAACTATTTGAGCATAGTTGTACCGCACTTTGGGATACAATCCAGAGTCTCCCCCGATATGAGGGGCGCGTGTTCTCGTCTCGGCTCTTGTATCATTTGTAATATCTCATTTGCTTCGTTATACGAGTAGCTACGTACAAATACTTTTGCGCTCTCTCGCGTAGAAAATCTTTATTCGTTTTTTTTCTCGTATAACTTCTTACCCAATGACGAATCCAGTTTGTCTCTAGATGTGATAGAGGCGTTATAGTCGATGTCTATCTGCCGTTTTTCTTCTCCAGCCCTTCTCCCGCAACCCATGCGCATTGAAAGAAATCGAACCTGTCGTACGAGATTCCGATCGAATCAAGCAGAGACTCACCGCCGAATGAGATATGGCAAATAATATCGAGGGATACGAGAGGGAGTCGCGATAACTGTGTATCAAGGAGAGCGACCACTCGCAGTGCGCTGGAACGACGAGAAGCCGGCATGGCGAATATATATATATATATATATATATATATATATATATATATTGTACGTAGAAGCAACCGGATAAACCAATAAGACATCCATTTCAGAGTTTGCCTCGGTGGCGAGAGCGACAACGCCGAGAGGACCGACCCATTCATTATCCACTTCCTACCAAGTAATGCTGCTCACCGTCGAGGGAAAAATGAAACAAAAACGAAAAAATAAATAATAATAAAGCAAATAAATCGTCCTGATAATACAACGCTACAGTTGAGAAATTTCATTTCATTCGCTGGCATCGTTCTCGAGCGAGGCTAAAAGAGTGTATTTGTCTTTGAAGAAATTCGATATACGTCCATCTCTGGATATTCGAAGTTTCGATCGTACGGCGCAGGTATATGGAAGAGCGTACGAGAGATCGCGACGAAATGAGATTTTGGTAATTTAGCGACTAAGGAAATGCTCGATGGAGTTTGTACAGCAAGGCCACCCCTTCGTTCGGGAAAGCACTCGTCCCGCATCATCGGATCACCCCGGAGTTACGGTATAACCCACCCACCCCCCATCCTCCCCCTTCCCGTCGGTATATAGGTACGTGTATAAATATATGTCTGTATAAGATGTCCGTATAAAAGGAGTCGCAGAGTGACTCGGTAGCTTATATCTTGAGGAAAAACACAGGAACGATCGATCTTTATATCCAAGTATATTCCCACGTGGGGACGTCACACAGGCCGCGCTGGGATGAGATTGACCCGGCAAGTTTGACGAAAGTTTTTGCACGAACCGCGGGTGACCCTTGCTCGATCGAGTAGAAAGACGCGCCGCACCCAACCGGTAGGACGCGATGATCTCGCGCGCAACACACACCACTACCCTACCTCGTACCAACTCTTCCTCCCTCTCACCCTTTCTCCTCGTACATGACCCCGGGAAATATTCAGAGCGGCTTGGAGATGGAGCTTCGACGAGTCTTTGGGGCTTAAACTTTCTTCGAGGAAGAGGGCGACTGTACTTCTCTCTTTATGTAGGTATAGATAGATATATGACGGAGGTTGGTACGTAGGAAGCATATAGGGAAAGCTATTCGACTCTCGACCGCACGTACATATAAGCGTACTCTTTACGATTCAGATAGCAAGTTTCTCGACGGTTATTATGGATTTTGAGGAAAAGCTCTTCTCCCCGCGCGCTCGACCCGTCGGTACGTAACGCACGGCGTACCTATATCCCGATACGCGCTAAAGTGTACGGAAAAATTTCGCGTTCTGGCCCAGGAATGCCATTAAAAGAGAAGAAGGGTGTATGCGTTGAAAAAACGAAAGAATGAATAAAAATGAGAACGTGGGGAGAGAGAAAAGCAAACCTGTGGAGCAAAACTTATGAGGAGCTTTCGCGTTCGTGCGTGCTCGCCAGGAAATGGAGCTTTTTAGAAAATCGATGGGTCTCGGTCGGGGGCGGCCCCTTTTTCATCGGCCAACGGTGCTCGAAAGAACGATGCTGACGAAAGGGGAAAAAAATGCATGCACGTATCGCTGAAAAGCGGACGAGCGTGCAAGCCCCACCGCAACCTTCGTACGTACGCCAGATACGAGCCGAAAAATCACCGACGATTTTCCGTGAATTGTTCCCCCCATTGTTGTTGTTATTATTATTATGATTATTATTTCATTTTCGCGGATGAAAACTTTTAAAAATTCCCGGATAAATTATAAAACTGTATGAAAACAATAGGAGCATGTAACGAGAGGTAAATTCGGAGGGCGGGGGAGGCGAGTTCGATTGTAACGAGCCCTTGTGCAACCTCGTTTCGTATATATAGAACCGAGCCAATATTCGGAACGAACATATGGGACGCCCGTGGAGAGACGGTCCAAGTGGCGCGTTATCGCGTAGAATCGGTTTTCCGTGGGGTGGACGTGACCCCGCGTTGCATCACGGAGCTAGACGGTCACTGTGGATTCGCGAGACTCTGTAGCGAATACGGGTCGGAGGCGTCGGTGAAAACGGGAGCGCGCGACTCGAGACGAGAGAGAGTGAGAGAGAGAGGCGCCAACGCCCGCTCGTTCTCCCTCTGGTCGCGAGAAGGTGCCGCGACGGAATCGATATTCCGGGCAAAGCAGCGCAACGCCCGCTTCGATAAATCGAATCACGCGTAGCCCCGGTTGACGCCCAATTGCACGTCTAATTATTAATCGTGGCTATGCAATTATGTGCCCTCGAACGTGTGCGACTCGTGTGCGGACGACTGTATTTGACTCGTGTGTGCCACCGCTGCTGTTGCTGTTGCAGCAACGCGGCACGTTGCTCGCTCGATTGTCCTCCTCCGCCTCTCTCCCGTCAGCTCACCCCAACAGTCTCTCTCGCTTTCTCACCCTCCAAAACTACCCCACCGAATCGTTTGCCCCCTACCCGCGCCAACCGCCATATTCCTATATGTCTATACACGTACGACGAAAACAAACCCTCACTCGCTTCCACCTACTCTAATCGTTGTTACGGCTAAACAAGCTCGTACCACTATAGCCATTGTGTCCCCGGCCATTATCGCTAAACGAACCTCCACTCTCGAGCTAGCCCTCTCGTGTCGATCCGACCAAACGACAAAAATATACGTATTTCATTTTTAATTTTATCATGTTTTTTGTTTTATTCTCATGTTTCGTTGAATACCTTTTAAACCCCTTTCGCGCGTTCCCGATTGAAACGATAGCGGCGAACTAATATTGATGTAGAATCACACTCGATCAATCGAAGAGTCATCGAGTCTGATTGAGAGTTTACTGCGATAGGCGTCGAAGGGTTTCCTCGAAAGTACTTTTGGTATAACGAGGCAGAGAGAGGCAGGCAGAGAAAGCGAGGAATTTAACCGAGCTCTCCGAGTGAGCCAATTGAAATACTGGATTTTATGTCGAATGCGCCATAATACAAGAGGGTTTGGGTGAAATCGAGATATCGAGGGTAAAGAGTGACTACCCAAAGTTGAACATCAAGTATCCGTTGATAAGGTAGGACTGACGTTTCTCGCTCTCTCTCTCTCTCTCTCTCCCTCTCTATCTCTCGTTCTACATACCGCGTCTACTCTCTGGAGGTTTAGGGTCGAGCGAGAGGATGCGAGTATACCATTAAGGAGAGTAGGTTTTGACTTATGCCATCGTGCCAAACGCACCGCCCGATATATCTCTATAAACTGGTGCATAAAATATAAAGGCCCGTTCGTGCGAACCAAGAGAGGCCCTACGGATATGACATATATAACCGGCGGAGGCCATACGTAAGGTATGGCGTATCATTGATATGCATATATATATATATATATCACTCGTCCGGCTATATATCTGGTAGTGAGTTCGATCGCCATAGTAGGCAACTATCGGTACAAATTTCTCGACGATCTAAATTAACATTTTACGAAACACTGGTAAGGCATTTGCTTCGATGGTCTTCGTCGTATGCGCAGCGTGACATTTTGACCCACGGTAATATATCGGGTTTTACGTAGGAGGTCGAGTCCGAGAACATGGAGGCTATGTACGAGGGTGACAAAGTCAGAGAACGATCGTAGGTGCTATCCCGTCGGGGCTGAGCTTAACGCGCAAACACGCTTCGGTTGACGTTCGATGGGAACATCGGCTTGTTCCGGCTCATTAGCGCTGGTGCATATACGCGTGAAGGATTTACACGTGGCATGCGAGCTACTGTCCCGTCGAGCGTGCACGCCACCGTGCACTCTCCACGGTCAAACCGGTAACTTGACTAAACCCTTCCCCCTCCCCGATCCTCACCCTTTATCGTCCTTTCTCGTTTCTCAACTTGTGGCAGTTTCCACCTGACACCCCCTTTTGCAACGCCACCACCAGATGTCCGCGAGTTGAAACGCGTATGTTAATAGTTGAACGTTCATGCTACGATCGATTAGAGGACATACCAGTGGCTCATGGCCAAAGCTTTAAAACGAAAAGTACGTAATATGAGAGACAGATGATATCTATATATAAAGTTGAGAGAAGTTCGACGAGAATTCATACCAATCGGGACCTCCCGCGCGATGCTTGCCCGAGCGCTCCATTCAAAACAAGAGATCAAAGTACCGGTCGAGTGGGGACCCTTCATTACGGATATGAGGTATACGAGATGGCAGGGGCCGAGGGGTGAAGAAGAGTCAGAAAGAGAGGGACGATGATGCAAATGGGCGAGGGCAACTCTTCACCGTGATTGGCGTACTCGAGTCTCTCGGTACGAAGCACGCTTCTTACCATCCTGGTTTGTCTGATGTCCCTTCCAGCTTCGTTCATTAATGCTCTTCTTATTTTCGAAAGAGTGAAGCTGGAACCGCGGACCGACACGGGCAACCGCTCGAATGACCCGCCGAAGCTACCCGCTCGGTCTTTCGAGCCGTATTCGCGTAGTAGTTTGTGCAGTGCCAAGCCCACTCCCTCTTACCGAATCTAACCCCAAAAGCATCTTCTCTCTCTCGTACACTCTCTTTCTCGCTTTCATTCCTTCGGTTGCTCGCTCGGCTGCTCGCTCCCTTCTTTATTTTCACCTCTGATGCCAGCCAGCAGCCACCTTTAACTCGTTGCTCTGGCAGTATTCTAGCTCTCCGTTTCCTGCTACTGCTACTGCTGCTGCTGCTGCCGCCGTTGCTGGTGCCGCTACTGCTGCTGCACCAAGTTTCTCCGACCACCCGATCTCCATTAGTATAATTGATGCCGGAGAACTACCCGTATCTTGAGAGTCGTGGCAGATGCGGGCTCTGCGAGCAAACCGTATAAAGTACGATGCTCCTCCCTTCCCCACCCGCGCTCTCTCGCTCATACTGCTACTTATTTCGAGTTTTCTCTCTCTGCCATCTCTTATCCATCGAACGTTTCCAATTTCAACCATTTTTTGTTTCCTCTTTTTTTGTTCGCCAAAGAGATAGGACCGAGAAAAAAAAGTGTGCACGGCCTCTTTTTCGATTCCAAAGTACGTAGGGGTGGCTGTATTAAACTTGCAGAGTTTTTGTGTTCGTCCTTGATGCATATATCGGTTGGGAAGGGAGAGAGAGAGAGAGAGAGAGAGAGGGCGAGAGTGACTCTTGAGTTGAACACGAGTTTTAAAACAGCGACAACAATTTCTATGGTACGAATGCATTCTCCCGCGTTTGCCGAGTGGAGCGAGAGGTAGGGTGGGTAAAACGCGATCGCGTGTATGTGTGCCGGCTCCTAGACGGTCCGAGGTGGCTGGCGGCAGATAAATATTTTCACGAGGGAGGCCGCTTCGCATACACTACAACTTTCCATGAACGAATTTATCGCACGACATTGTGACGGCTCCTTGTCAAAGCGGCATTCACGAGAAACGCGACAAGGCAGTATCGGTTGCTGGTGAGTCCATTGAAATTTCGCGCAGTTCGCCCGCAAATAGGTGACGTATATGCGCCCCTACCCTCATATTGTGTATACCGTACGTTAGGTACATACCCCAATGGCCAGTTATAGCCTGTCTCCCTAGCCAACTATCCTCACACTCCGTTACTAGCAATACGAGAGAAAGAGAGAGAGAGAGGGACAGGCTTTCAGGAGCCTTTAGCTGGTATGGAGGTGAATATGTATTCTTTTTTCTCGTTACGTTTGCCTACACCGATAGCATTATTTCTCGCTTCGTTCTGTCTCCGACTTTTTCTCTCTCTCTCTCTCTTACTTTCCGACCAGCAGTTAATCTATATCAAACACACACGAATGATTTTGGAATAGGTCGTTTCTTTTTCGACAAATTGCTGAAAGAAAATTGAAAATTATTCAGTCTCTGAGAGTTGCAGCCAATTAGAGATCATAGAGGCGTCCAATTAACGTCTCGACGAACGAGCTCCTTCGTATACGTTGGATTATAATTAGCCAATTTAGAGTGGCTGTGACGGTCTCGAAGACCGCGTCTACACCGCGGGGGATGGATATGAATTGCGTGACCGAGATCGGAAGAGGGAGAGAGAGAGAGACACACACAGGAACGCGAGCACGTGATTTAGATTAAGCGAGCTAGAATGGGTGGAGAGTGTGGGCGTGATAGCGAGAACAAGCCGCCAAACCGGAACACTATCTATATACACGTATAGAGGACAGTGAGAGAGAGGATGAGAAGAGGACACTGAATGTCTCTAGACTGGAGGACGCTTGAGAGCGTTAAGCTAACCACCCTCAGATCTCCCATACCACTCCCAAGATTCGCCTGGGACAAAGGATCCAGCCACAAGGATGATCCTAATCGAATATGATTATCCACCCTCTTCATCGACCAAGCTCTCTTCCTCTCTCACTCTCCTTCTCTCGATCCATTAGAAGTGACGTTGCCTAGACCGTGACGCATCCGGTCCTTCTCTCCGTTCTCTCGTTGCGGGTCTCACCCCTTTGGCTAACATTGCCGACATTCTCTAAATAGAAATTACACGCAAAAAAGATGCATTTTGAAAACTCGTACGAGCAAAGTATTATATACCCAGGGATTTTCAATTTTGCAGATTCCATCGCTGTGAACGGGTTGACCTATTTTCATCCAAACTATATTACCATAAAGATAAAACGCCGAATCGGAAATTTACCACGGGTCGTAAACGTAAGTAATAATCTCGTTTACGTTTGTTTTACAGTTTTCTGATAAACGAAAAAAAAACGGATGAATTTTCAGTTTGTCTTCCACACCACCCGTACGACGGACAAAATATTAAATTGGTCGTTCGAACACTCCGTGATTGGCATCACACTCGGCGTGGTATGCTCGAGCTCTTTCGTTGTTAAATCGGCCTCTCCCTTCTCGGCGGGTTGAGCCTGGTACGGCATAATCGATTTTACCAGATACACAGAGTGTCGTTGCAATTGCTGGGAAAACAAAACCATATCCACCACTCTCCGGGGAAAAGATTAATTCACAAACAACGATAACTGATCCGTCCCTTCGCCCCGGCACACCAATACCTACGATATATAACCATCGCTGAAAAAATATTTATTCATTTCTCTCTTGAGGGCATAACGCGTTAGAGTCAGTACCTCTCTCGCCCTATTTCACAATCGGCTATACAGCTATTATACTATCGGGAAGCGCTAGATCTCAGAATGGCACTACATCGCCGTTTTATCGATCGAAAAGACTTTGTCCCCTGTACGACGCATATTCTTCGCATCGTTGACGGAAGTATTCCGATCTTTTGTGTCCTGTCTATCTTTCCTCGTAGCTCGATCCGCATTCTCTGTAACTACAAAGACGTTTGAGTGACAAGACAGAGGGGTCTGGCGAATGTTCTGGTACTATGGTAATCGCACATCGTGCTAACAATCGAGTCTTGCCGGCGACTGATAGGTTCTGACACTAGATGCATTCGCGACGAAGCCAAGATCCTTGCATCTCATACGGGCATCCCATGCTTTGATACGCTTAATCGAACGAAATCTCTAATCGCCCCCATCGAAGATCAGCTCGAATAGATAGTTACTTAGGAAACTACGCAAGTTCCAATATGAAATGGCGATGGTGATACGGAAGTGAAATAGGTATTTCAAAATGTTTTCCTCCATCGTAAATAATCGTGTTGCAGAATGCATTGAACCGAGCACCGAGGTGAATTCATCGTGAATTTATAGAATCGTTTCCCAGTGAGAAACGCACTCGAGACCGCGCTCTCTTCTTGCGGCATCCGTTTTATTTCTATTTGCTTAAACGTATATAAGAACAGTCGCTTGCCTCCTCGGGGATTGAAAAGGGGAAAATGTAATGCTGATTTTTATTACTTTCCGCGATAATCCGATAAGTGCTGGTATCGTAGACGAAAAATCCGTGGTAACTCTGGGAATTAATCGTAGTTAGGTCAGAGGAGTTTATTGTCGAGGAAGAAGCTACGAAGTAATAGCCTATGAAGGACTCTTGTACCGGAGATGATGTTTCGACAGAGGGAACTCGTCGAAAATTCATCCCCGCTACCGAGCGAAATATGGTTAGAGGAGGAGATGTAGCCCTCGAGTGAATTTGCTCTTGATTATAATGAACTCGTGCTCCGCTGCGCCTATATAATTATACATGTCAAATAGAGAGACGACGGCGTCGTAAAATTACGGAACTGTCCAATTAAGTGTGCTCGTCGAGTTGAATCGAGGAAGCACAAGGACGACCGCCTCGACGAATCCTCGGCATGTCTCAACTCGAGGAGTTGACAGATGGAGATTGGTAGTGGATGAAACGGTGAGAGGAAAGAATCGGGCGTCAAAAAATTGCATCGCGACGAATCGTTTTATCGATACGACGTGGTCTACGCGAAGATTCGACACACGCGCGGATAAGGCGAGACGATGATAACGGATATAAAAATGCGTATGGATAATAATCGACGGGATGACAGGCACGCTCACCGAAATGGGGCATGAAATCGCGAATCCTCAATGCTCCGTCCTTGCTCGAGGAGAATCGTCGCTCGTATATATTCCGGCTGATATAGAAAAGTAAAAGACGCCTTCTCCACCGGTGGCTTTATCGCGCTAGTAGGGGAATGAAACTCGAGCGCCGTGAGAAATCGTAGCCTCCGCTTGACGCGAGCGAATATCATCGAGTTGAATATAAGCAGGACGCGGCCGGGGCTTCGAGGAATGAGAAGCGTCAAAAGCGATCTCCGATACGCTCGAAGCTAGGGCTTGAAAGCAGCTCGCGGAGATGAGACTAACCCCTCACAGCGAACTCGCCGCGGCCTCTTCGCAAATCGAGACCACCTTCTTCCCAGTTCATTTTTGCGGATCTTCCGCACCGCCCGTTTCTCGCCGACATTTTTCTCCATATCCGTAGCCCCTTGTCCACCCCATTGTTTAAACTTTGCTGTTAACTAGAATGTCCACGTCTCTCGAACAATGTAATTATGTTCGTTCGATTTTCGCAGCAACGAAAAAAGGTTTCGCAGAAGTGACATTCGGTGCCGCACAGTTAGTCTAAAGAAAGACACACGTTTTTTGTTCGTGTACAAGAGCGATACCGATATTCGTGCTCGGCGGAGCATTCTCCCCGAGCGCGAACAATCATTTTTTCGCTCGAGTGTGCCACGTATGATGAAGCAAGGAGCGAGGATGGAAAAGGTTTTCCATGGAAGCTATCGATTGTTTGGCGAGGTTTACTCCCACCACCACAGAGTGGGAGCGAACGAGCATGAGCCGGCTATCAGAGAAAGAGAGCGAGAGAGAGCGAGATAGATAGATAGAGATAGAGAGAGAGAGAGAGAGAGAGAGAAAGAGAGAGAGACTTGAGAATCCACAGGTTGGCCCGGGAGAATCAGTGCCGGAGGATCGGGTATTTCAATATTGGGTCGATGAATAAGGGATCGGCTGTCTAGATGTCACGCTCGGTGCAAGGTAGAAAAATAAGAAGTAAAAAGCAAACTGGCGAGAGATGGCAAGGTAGTAAAACGAGTAAGGAGAGAAAAGTCTGGCGGTGGTGAAACAGTGTTTGCCCGAGGACTTAGCATTCACGGAAGCCACCCCCGACGCTTTATCACCAAGGCTCATCTGTCGCGTACGAAGATAGTCGACGGGACGAGCTTTCGGGTGTTGCCAGTGAGTGTCAGAAGGCTGTTGGGAAGCATCAGCTTTCTCCTGAAATAGACGAGGGAGGAGCAAGAAGAGCCGCGGCAACTTCTCGGTGCAAAAGTTAGATTGCTGAAATAGTTGTCGACTTCATGGCTCGGGCCTTCTTATCGCGACACGAGGTTGCCTCTAACGCCGCTACTCATGTTGCTGGCGGAGGATCCTCAAACCCACCACCACCGTCTCGTCCTCGAGCGTGGACCTATCTCGCTTCCATGCGGTATCTGCGACAAAAAAAAACCTTCTCGCTCTGCCCGAAAATTCGCGGCTAATTTATGTGCCAATTAATTGCTAATTAAGGCGGCGCTTTTTCGGCCAAATTAAATTCCCTACCCACACCGGGCTTCTACTCGGGGTGCGGAGCTCTCAAACCCCCGTACTCGGAACAACCGCCCAATGTCTTCTCCACCTCTCACAAGCAACTTTTCTCCCAAGTTGACTCTTCTTCTTCTTCTTCTTCGCCCTTTTTTTCTTCGTTCTTTCAGCTCCGACCACCACTCCTACCTTCTCCCTCGCGTCCCTCGCGTCCTTCGCGATGTCCGTCTTTCCTTTTAGCCCTCCGCCGTTCTTCGTCCTGGTGTGGCTATCACTTTTTTTCCCTCTTATTCTCACACGTTTTTCTCATCGCCTCGCTTCAACTCGAGAGAATCTCAGAACCCTCGAGACTCGACGTGATCGTACGACGCTATACCTTCTTCGAGACTGACCAACTTTTGGCCTTTCTTTTTCTTTCTGGCCTGTGGATCAGTCTTTAATCGTACCTAGCCTCGCTCTTCCTTCCTGCGTCCAACTCGCGCGCTCCCTCGTCCGTGTGTGTATGCGCACACCGTTTTTTGTAGTTGAAATCGGTGGCGAGCTACGAGGTTACGAGAACCACAGCGGTACTTTCCGTTAATTCAACATCTCTTTTCTCCCTCCATCTTTCTCTCTCGCTTTCTTCATACGACGACGGGAGTAGTAAAGAAGCGGTAGTTCTCTCTCCTCCGCGAAAGGTCTTGCAATTTTGAGCTTACAGCTGGCCAAGAAGAAGAGGAAGAAGACAGGACGATGTGGCTGGAGGATCGTACATAGACAGTGGTGCGTGGAACAAGGAGCGAGTGCAGGCTGCGTCCAGGTAGCGTGAGAGCGAGCGCAAAGGGCGAAGAAATAACGGGGGTTTCAGAAGCAAAGGGTCGGCTGAGTGGTCCGAGGTAGGAAAAGCAGAAAACAAACAACGGCTGACGCGCGACGTAGCCCGGGCGCTGGCGTGCACCAGCTCGACCAGAGCAAGGGTGTGAGAGGGTGCGGCTGAGCCAAGCGCTCATGCCGAGGCTATATACGAGACCGAGGGTGAAACGGACTCGTATTATAGCCAAGGCGAAAGGCAGGCGAGAGGAGATTCAACCCCACCTCTGCCCCTTCGCCCGCGCCTCCCGCCAAAGAAAGCGCCCTCGCTCGAAACAAAAGAGTTCAAGCTTGAAACAGAAATCCCTCAATGCCTCCTCAGCCCGGCTCACTCGACTCACTCGGCTGGATAAATATTGTCCCCTCGCACCATCAACGGTTTACTTTCGCATTACAACGCCGCTGTTAATATTAACGGTTCGTCGAACTTCTTTTTCTCCGCCCCCACCAGCTCGCGTCTCGCATTCTACTTCCTTCCTTCCTTCCTTCCTTCCTTCCGTCAGTCCGCCCATCCGTTCGTCCGTTCCTTTCTTTCTTCCTCTGTTTACAGTACTTCCAACTCGACTTTTCGGCACAAGAAATGCCATATGGCGTCAGATTTTTCTTAATCGTTCCACCGTCAGATTTTTTCTTTTTTCATAGATATGCAACGGCGGTATCTTTTCCCATTAGCGGGAGTCGACGAGTAACACGTTGGCGAGAAAATATGATAAAATATTAAAGTTTCTTCGTTTAATGTATGCACGATGCCGAAGAGCCGGACTAACTCCCGACGCGTCGTAATGCTGCATAATAGAACTGCGGGGTGACATACTAAAAGGACGATTTCGAATTGGAATCGATGGATAGATGGCGATCGATCCACGTGTACGTACCGGTAAAGCTGAGATTAATCACGAATTCCCCGACTACCGGATTCGTCAGGTGAAATTACTACACATTTGACGTGTCGATTATTGGATCGTTCGAACTCTCTCGCGGCTCTTCTCCTTCCCCTTCCATAATTACCCTACATTTTATAAATACAATATTTCTCAGTAGGTTGACGGTTGACCTCGATTCAAAAAGCTATATACATATGTATACATAAAATTAATAATAACAAGAGCGAGAGATCGGTGTACGGGAACTTCGGGTCACTCGCGATCCGTACGTGGATCGACCCAAACGACCGGTCTCTGTGACGACAATTCGGTCAGGCGGTGGGGGTGATGGTGTCGAATGTGGAATGGAATCGCGGTGCTCGTGTCGAATTTCCGCTCGGCAATTCACGTGGTGAATAATTAGGAGTAGACGTCGAATCACGGTGTCTCCCGGATTAATTAAAACCAGTAGCAGCAACAGCGCGACGGAGTGCGGCGACAGTATAGAGCGGCCGGTTGGGGGTGAAGGGCGGGGGTGAGCGATTTTCAGGGCGCATCGCCAGCGATGCAGATTACGCCGAGAGGAGAGAGAGAGAGAGAGAGAGAGAGAGAGAGAGAGAGAGAGAGAGAGACAGAGAGGTAGCGGAGAAAAGGGATGGAAACGCGCGCCGGCTGCATGAGTTTCAATTTACGTTTCGTCCGGTTAATGGCCCGAATGCCGATGAATGCGAGCGTGGATCGTCGAACGCCGGCGCGAAAACGATGCTGAGGGGGAAACGCCAGGTCGAAAGACAAAACATCCGGCAGTAACTCCAATCAATCGGCCTCATGGCTGCCATCGGGCCCGGCCCGAGCACTCGCGTTCCGAAACGATATATTGGAAAATTAAGCGCCCCACTTACCCCGCCGTTACACACTTGGCTCGAACAATACTATCTGCGGTATGCGTCACTGCTTTGCCACCCTCGCCTTTGCCTTTAATCACCTATACGCGAACCTTCTCGCATTAACGCCCATTGATCGAGCCCGTCGTCGCCCGTCGGCGACACGGGCCGACGTTCCTGTCGAGAAATGTCCTCCCCCTCCTCTTGTCGAACGTTCAACCGAGTCGTTGCAATCCGAAAATAAAATTCGTTGCTTTTCGCGATACATATTGAAAAAAAAGAGCATTTTTAACCCCGATAAGATCGTCGGAGTGAAATATTTATCGGGAAAACGAAAATTAATTAGAGCCCCGGACGGGGATCTGTTTCTCTGGCTTTTTCCTTCTCAAGCTTGACCTATCGCCTTAATTTGAATGAAAAGTCGGAGAAAGCAATTAAGCCGGGCCGCAAAATTTCACGCGAATCTGAATCGTCGCGAGCGTGCAAGGTAGGGCCTCCAATGAACATATACGTATATACGAGTACAAGCTGCATGTCTGCTGGCGGCTCTCGGGCGAATCCTTACGGAATCCAGGCTACTTCTTTTCCATTAAACTGCCTTCCGTTTGGTCGCCCGACTGGGCACCATTAACCTGCTCGGCCATCCGTTAAAATAGAGTGCGGCACGGGAGACGGAGGGCAGGGGTGGACTATGGGAAATTCGGCGAGGAGGAGGAGGTCGAGACGAGATTATATATAGAGAACACGATCGCGATCGTATTCACAGAGGGGAGCTCGAAGAGGATCGTTCCTACGAGGCTTACGTGATAACTCTGTAGAAAGAAAGTTGTTCGAAGCAAAGTTTGAAAAACTTGATGTCAGGATTCGCGAGTGGTACGTGATACGCGCCCGCCCTTTCCTGTATACCTCGATGATACTACCAGCTGTGACGACGTTTTCCGAAGATTTGTCGTCTCCGTTGAGGCGACGGAGGTTCGCGTGGTTGCGTTCGCGCGCAACGTAACAAAGTCAACACGACGAGCCAAGATTCACGAAGTAAGAAAGAAACGACGTACAAGACAGAGAAGAAAAAAGAAACTTACCCTCGTAGACTTCGAGTTGAGCACTTGCCGTGACTGGGTCTCCGACTCCATTCTCTGCCACGCACTCCCAAGTTGTTTGGTCCCTCAGGGATCTCACTGGATTGATCCTCAGTAAAGATCCATTCGGATAATCCAGCGTGCTGTATCGTGACTGCGATTCTTTGAAAAAGCACGGAAAACAATCGATCGACCGATGTTTTATCATAATCGCGTGAGCGCCCGATGCATTCGTACAAAGAATAATAGATTTTTCCTCGATAACGACTTACGAGTAACTTTTTTGCCGTTCTTGCGCCAATGAATTTGCGGCGCCGGAGCCCCGTGAGCACTGCAATAAAAACTGGCGATGCCTCCGGCCTTGACCTGCTGCGAGCGCGGTCTCGTCAGAATCTTTGGTGGACCTGTCGACAAAAATCGCCATACGGGATGGGCATTAGAAAATTAGCCACTGCAAGCTTTTCTTTGAATTCATGCGATTCCTATTAATTAGTATTTTTGTTTTTAACTCTATAATATACAAACGATCTTCGACGATTATCACGCAGCCGCATACGATCGTGAATATCAAGAAATTCTTGGTATTAAATGAGCACTGAAAGCAAAATTCTGTGGCTAGCATACTTATGGTTAATTATAATGAAAACTGTGCATCAGTTAGCATTATTAATTCGAGACACCCTCGCGTTTGTGCGCCTATATTCGTACATTCGTAAACCATCGATAGGATACAGCGTTGATGCGCGCAAGTGGAAAATGTAACGAGCGACCGCCAATGGGATTTTCGGATTAAACGAAAAGCATGGCCCGAAAATGAGGGTAAATTAGAGTCTCTCTCGCGAAACCCGTACGAGCTAGCGGGGTGCCCGAAAACGCGTTCCGCCCGTTCCACATTATACCCGATTATCGGTCGGTGATTCATCCACCAAGGCACCGCCGGAATATAGAATATTTATTTACGCGGAGTGGCTGTTCGACGGATCTACCGCACCTGCCCCTCTTCCCGCCCCCACCCGCCAACCGACCATTTTCCATTATAATTTATCGTCGAATTAAAGAGCTTTCAGCCATCCGAGGCTCACCCAGAGGCTTTCAACAAAACTTTCGGCAAAACATGAGAAATGCGACAATGCTAATGCATTACTCATCGTTTTAACTCATCGACGTTTACTCCGCATATTCGTTCGGTTTTGCTCGATAACACGCGTAGAGATGTATCTTTCGGATACTCGAAATAAAATTCGTCACGCTGGTCCCGCAGGTACGGTGTACTTCATACGAATGTGCCATTATTAAATCGAGGAAGAAGGGAACGAGCGAACGAAACAAGGTGGAGCGAGTGTGTGTGCTCGCGTGTGTGAAAGAGCGAGAGAGAGAGGGAGAGAGAGAGAGAGAAAGAGGGAAAGTGGCCAGCCGACGGTTTTAACCGGCCAAGCGTGTGCACCTTGGGTTACACGGGTATATACGTATGTACGTATATACATCGATGGCCGAGAGCGCGCGGGACAAACGACAAACAGGATGGAAATAATTGCAACGAGCTGCCGCACGCGGCATTTGGAATCGTGCGTGAGAGAGGAAACGAGCCAACTCCTACGGGACAGGGCTATGTACCTTCGTGCGGTGTATACCATCGGTATATGTGTATGTACCACGTACACAAACAGGATACGTCGAGCGGGAGAGAACGGTTTGGAGTGTTGCGCGTGGCGGTGAGGCGGTAGGTGCAAAGGGTGGTAGGGCCAAAAGGTGAGCTTTGAAAAAGGCCGTGCGCGCGTGCCGGAAGGGGGTCGAGGGTAGGTATGGAGCGAGGGAGGACTCTGTGAGCTCTCTCACGAATCCCACCCCCTTCTTCCCCCAACGCGCCAACGGGAAAACCGGCACACAAAGATTAAACGCCGGTGAAAATTAGATTGCGAGTGCGATGCTGAGGCAGAACAAACAGAGCGCGGGGCTGCGTGCAAAATGAATGTCGCGACTCTCGTTTCGGTGTGCCAAAGCGTGCTCGCCGAGTGCAACAAGCGCGTTCCCAACAGAAACAGGATATACGTACGTACACGTGTGCCCGTTTATTATACATACGCCCAATATATATGTATAAACGCGTGATCCTCGTTGTTCACCTTTCTCCCTCATGGCGGGTCAACTCGGTCCGAGTAGTACTGTCCGTCCGCGTATCAACCCTCCCAACCCCTTTCAACCCCTTCGTCTACTTGCATTTTTTAATCGCGATAATTATCTCGGATACACGAATCGATATTTTCCTGTCGCGAATGAAGACAATAAATAAATAGACTCGATTCTGGTGATAAGAAAGAATCACAAGTATAAATAGGTTATTCAACGAGAGGTCGCGATTAAGGATGAACAGAGGGGTCAGAGCCCGATATAACCTACAATTTTCTCATTGATCCCGGGATGCCTGAATTTCGTATGCAAGGGTCGTTTCCGTATATTCGATTTTAATCGTAACTGGGGCAGGGGGGCGGAGATCTGATGGTAATCGATATAAGTTATAGAGCCGACGTCCGAGTTAGAGTGAAGTGAGTTAGGGGAGGGGGATAGGATCAAGAGTAGGGCGAGCAGTGAAGTGCGGAGGTTTTGGTAGCAGGATGCGAGTGGCAGTAGGAAGAGAGAGAGAGAGAGAGAGAGAGAAGGGAGCCAGAGAACGACGGCGTCACATATACAGAAGACTTGAAATATTCGATAGGCAATAGATATGGGTTGGCACGAGATCGTTGTTTCTCTCAGTCGCACCCGTATACGTTGGGCCGCAGAACATTGCTGATTGTAAACGTTGTCCCGTTATACGTATGATGAGCTCGCTGCGTCAGCAAACTGGGATCGTCTCGCTCGGGTTGCCACTGTGAAACGTGGAACGCAATTCGCTCGCTCGCCGTTTTCGCTACGTCACCGCGGTAGCGCGAGTGTACACTGCGACAGCACTCGATTTATCATAAATAATTGCACGGTTCTACCTTATTCGTATTTCAGTCGTTTGAGCACGGGTGAGCGGTCGGGCGATCGAATGCCACACGTAACGGGCAAGTTGGACCGTGTGGTGGTGTACCAGCCAGGCTTTCGTAACGCTTCTGTGGCCTGCTCGCGCATACACCCCGTGGCAGGGCCTCCTCGCACGCCAAACATTCATTTAATTTAAATGGGTTTTCGATTTCGCGTTCACACATCCCCCGTTCCCTCCCCCCCTATCCACCCGTCGACCATCTCCCACGTTCCTACACGCAGGGGTGCACATTCTTGTACGAACGCGATTCCCACCCTTCGCGTATCGACGATTCAATTAATGCGGTTCGACCCGAATATCGTCACTCGAAATCGGCAAGGAGGCTAATAATTGATCTTGTGCGTAGTTCCGAGTGCGACTTTGCCGAGCCTGCGGTGTACAACCATCGAATTTCTCGAATAGAAACGAGAGATAACGAGAACGCGAGAGGGCGGGCACGGGGGCTATAGAATCGTCGCGAGTATAGCCCTATAGGCAAACCTCGCAGTGCCAGGCTCGTACTTCCCACGGAATGACGCCGACTTCGATACGTATGCAAAGCGATTGTGTTTAACCAACTTCTGGTTGAAGCTGAAATTTCCATCAGTCAGGTACTCATCAAAACATGGATACGTATATACGTATATATAATATATATGTATAGGTGTGCGACCGTGCCTCGTTGATAAGCCAGGACCGGGGGATCGGAGTGGCGGAAGAGAAGGACGGAGCTGGCCCGTCGAATCATTTCGAATCAACGTGTCTGGTAGCCCGGATAATTCAATTTGAATATGTATTTGGCCGCTGGGAGGGATCGCACTCCCCCGTCAGCTCCACCCTCTTTCGCTACGGCGAGCCTTATGGCACTCGTACCGACAAAATTCATCCCGATGCATCGTCTTTTTGTTTATCGAGTCTCGTTCTTATTCGCCATTGACGAATCGTTCGATCCCGAAACATTTCGCGAAGAGAGATATATAACAGTCCGAGCTTTGGATAACGCGACTCGATATACCTACTAGAAGCCCGAGAATGTAGGTCGAGGTATCGGTGGGAAAAAGCCCGAATAATCAGTCTGGCGACGAATATCGCGAATGGTAAATGTGCTGGTGCACGATCCTTGTCAAGCGTGGGGGCCCTTTTGCATCCCTCAGTCCGGTTGTACGAGCCACCGAGGCAGAGAAATAGCGGTATATCGTATAATAGGGCAGTCGGGAACGACGCGAGCCAAGAATGCTGGCGGGCCTGCACTCAATTTATGCAGATGTATGCCGGCAATATTCTAAATAAGTAGTCGCAGAGTGGTGTACCGGGATCGAGCAAGGAGGAAGCCTCGGGGCGAGCCCGAGACCCTGAGATGTACGGTGCCGGTAATAGCAACAGAGAGGTGTAGCTAGCTAGTACCTACGTACTATGCTCGGTAGGTACGCGATTTGCCACCAGGCCAACGCTATTTCCATCCCGCGCGGCCCCCAAGGAGTCTTACCCGAGAATCTACAATCCTTTCTTTAGCCCCCTTTGTTTCGCTTCATACTCACTTTATAATGCATCCTATAGACTGAAAAGATAAATATACATATATATTTCGACATTTTTGATAAGTATAAACTAGCGATCGATCGGGTGTCTCGAATTGTTGTTTGTGCGAAAGATAAGAGGGTAAAACATTCATATACATTTATTATGTCGTGGCGGATGTACCTCCATTAGACTGTAGCTGCATTTTTCTCTCCGTTAACCTGTAGAAATATAACATTATTCGCATTAATACTTACTTGTCATGTACGTGATGAATTGCGAATCGCTGATATTTGCTGTAATAAGAACGTATGTGCTCTCGTTGACTTTTCGCGCGATGATCGACGCCCGAATTCGCTTTCTGAGTGACCACAGTTCGACCATAGACGAAATTATCGCTCGATTCTTCGCACTATCGGGGGGGATTTTGCGTTTAAGCCGTAATACGTAAATTCCATGCGCGGCTATGACCGACCGAAAGCGTAATGTTGGCTCATTATAGCTTAGGTCGGTTGTTTCGGACGAAGCGTTGGAGTCGACGGTATCGTTGGCGCAATACGTCACGAGCTGCCAGAACAACTGAGGGGCTTGAGACTCGTAGTAATGCGAATCTATTACTCACAGTCTAGACCTATATGTCTCGTTAGCACGTTGCGGCCACCGCGGCATGCTCATTCTCGCATATCCTCCTCGTTCTCTCGCGCGAATCTCGGCCCGCCCGCAGCTTCAACAACGTTGCACGCGAGGCGTCAACCTGGCTAAATACGGCGCGTCGCTTCGCCCATCATAATTGTCCCACAAATATTCATTTTTTTCAGAACGAGAAATTGAACGAACATGGCTCGACCCTGTCGCTTCTCGGAAACTAACGAACTCTAATTTTTTGTTTAGCCCAGAGGCGATATCATTACTATCGTATAACGTTACAAAAATTCACGCGCATAAACATTATTCAATAGTGTGACAAGCCGCTACGACAACAAAAGTAGGTACGAACGGATACGCCGTCGAGCGAAATAGAATAGAATAGGGTGAAAAGTAAAAGGATGAGATGGTAGGTAGACCGTGGGCTTGCTTCGCCGACAGGTCGTGCAGCAACCTCTGCGCACGAGTAAGATGGCTATCTCCCGATGTATTTACCACACGACTATAGATACGTTCGTGCAACTTTTACCTCGTGCACACTGGGAAACACGACGGTCAAACTAGCCAACTGCCACAATTATGCGCGTTCGTTCATACGCCGGTTGTAGCTAGTCTGATTTTCGTTCTACGATACGTAGCTTAATGCCCGTGCGGCCTCCAACAATGCTAAATTAACGAATAATTCGATTCACGCGATAAATTGAACAATGAAATATTTTGGTAGCGTCATTTAGTCTTTCGCCTCCACCCGGCCCGCTGTGTTTTTTTTTTTATTTTGCCTCGTTTCGGTGGTATTCCCGTGTAGACGCGAATGCGCGTACGTGTTGTCGACCCATTTTGCCGCGAATAGCGAAGAAAATTACGGTACTTATCGCAGAAGGAGCCAAGGCGTAATGTCCACCTCGACTCATGGTGGCGGAAGGTTGGCCAGTTTCACAAATGCTGGTAAAAACGTACTATGTAGTACATGGCTACGATGTATAAAATATATAAGGTATATTAGGTATATACCCATAGTACTATGTACAATGTATGTGCGAATGTGTGCGCGAAGCTCGCGAAGGGGTGTTGAAAAGCTATATAGTCAGGGCGTGATTGCCTCATAAAGCCGACTGATTGTGATCGCTCGGAGAACTATATTTTCGTACCTCCTACGGAGGAACACCCCACGCCGACCACTCATTTCTCAGCTGGAATATTATTTTTTCAAGCCGCAACGGTACTTTTACCTACCCCTCTCTATCGTCGCAAAATGGTTATAAAATGTTCCCCCCTAGACCACCCTCTCACTCTCGCTCTTGGTCGTTTCGCGACAAATCGATACCGTTCGGCAGTTATCAAAGTTCGGTACGGCCCGGTAAGACGAAGTTTTACACTCCGAGCAGAGTGGAAATCACGGGTCGTATCATTTGTTACGAATTCCGTCAGAGAGGATTCAGCGATGTGCATATGCTCGGTGATTTTGTACCCCGAGGTTAACCGTTAGACAGACTCGCGAACCGCACGAATTTGTCCTTTGGTTGGGTGCGGTCTACTGTGCCGATCAGCCAACCCTTTCCGACTCTCGAAGCTAAGAGAAGAACCTAAGAGAGCAATTGGTGTCCCGGTATATCGGGAAGTCTATATCGCGTTAGTAGGAAGCTCGTTCGTTTCAACGGATAGTTATTCCCCCGTATACGCTAGATATATATCGAGTTACCTCGCGGCGATTAATATTTGTCTGGTCGATCGACGAATTACATAATAGAAGCCTCGAGATGGGCTTCCCGATTCAACGACGACCACCACCGACGTTCGCCATTTCTCAGGCGTATTCGTCGCGCGGATAATTGGCGCTTCTCAATGTGTCCGATCGTATCTCATAAATAAGCCGTGGTCCTGGCCTCTCCGGATCATGGAAGACCGCGAACGGGAGGAAATTACCCGGAAGGAAGCAAGTTTCCGGAGGGTTTCGCGCTCGTCGATTCGTTTCTGTAGGTGCGCGACACGCCGACGAATTCCACCGGCGACATCCGGTCGCGTTGGCCTTCTGTGCTTCTCTCCCGCCGCGTTGATGGGAAATTGACCGGAAATGTCGTTTGCTCGGCCGACGCCGAGGGTGCTATAGGTATTGGTCGCGTACCAAAATGGTGAATGCGATGTATACGATAGGTACCGGTATAAATATATACCTCGTACAGATACGTACGTGTACGTTTATATATATATAGCGTCTATATTGCACATTGAGGCGTTGCACGAGAGTATGCAACCACCGAGTCGAGGAGCGGTCGGGGTTTGCTCTCATGGCTTTCCAGAAATACCCATAACGCAAGAATACCGCGCACGTACGTACATATTCGTAGCGAGAGCGACCGCAACAGGATCGCACGATTACAGTCTCTATTTAATCGGTCTGCGAGAAAGGGTCGTGGATGGAGGAAAAGCGGGAGGTGGGCACGAAGGTGTCTTCTGCTCGAAAGAGAATTCCATCCTTGCTATAGAATTGGCACAGTAAAGGACAACGATTCCAACTCGCAGTAGACAAGGAGAAGCGATTTCAATTGTCGTCGACTGTGGCGAGCGCGTCGTTGCTATAGGAGGAACTCGGGACTCGGGCTAACCCCCGACTCACCGACGTCAGGACCGCTAAGAGGGTGGAATTGATTAAATAATTGGCCCCTTAGATTGGGGTCTAGTTTCTGGAATGAATACGCTGGCGATGCGCCAACGACCGAGCCTTCTCCCCATCGGAGCTGATGCGAGGGAAAGAGAGCGAAAGCGAGGGAGAGAGTGAGAGAGAGAAAGAAAAAGAGGAAGGGGGATCGAGAGAACCCAGACCAGAATGGGCCTTTAGCTTCGCGTCTACTCCGGTTTCGCGCGCGACGAACAAAGTGGTGCGGGGGTTATCGGGAGGGGACACTAGACGGCTTAATAATGGCTTTGATTGGGGGTAGGGAGGTGGGCGAGTGGGGTAGAAAATGTGCTTGTCGAGGCCGAGTATAACGAGAGAGCGATAGAGCGATAGAGCGCACCAGGCACTTTTCTCCTCTCTCGGGTCTTTCCCAACCATCGCGTCGCCGACGACTCTACGACAGGAAAGACGAAGAAGATGACGGCTCAGCCTCCCTTTCTCTTTCCCAATCAACCATCGATATACGCTCTCAACGATCGATACATCATCATTTTTAACAAAACGGATAGAAACAACATTTACAGGCTCGTAAACGATACGCGCGCGATCCCGAAAGATTCGTATCTACCGTTATGGATAATGTTTCACGCATGAATATTCCTTGCTCTTTTGGATTTATATTTCCTCCCGACGTATCAGCTAACGCATTTGCATCAAGAATTTAGTACACGCGCGATTTATTCGCCGCGGTGTATCGCGCGTTCCATCCTCCAATGTTTCGTACGAGCATACGAGCCAACAAAAAGAATACCTCTTCTTTCCTATCTCGTTTTCTTCAAACGTTGTCTCCGTTTTCAATCGCCCAATAATATATCTTCGTCGATCGTTTTTTTTTTATTTTAAACCAACGGCTCTTATTTCGTTACACCTTGCTACCGAGAGGAAGGTGTTATAACGGTGGGATAAGTTGGGCCATGCCTCCACCCGCTACCACCCAATCTGATCGGAGAAACGAACAAGTTGAGAACCGCTCGAGGCTCTTTTGCCGCTAAGCAGAGTTTGATGGGCGAGTTAATAACGAAGAGATTTCCGAGATTGTTCCGGCTTGGAGGGATAGTAGTGACCTCGAATGCTCGGGGCTTTGTTTCAGCACCCATTAACAACCGACGACAAGATATACAATCGACACACAGCGATTCGCAGTTCTTCTTTGTCGTTGGACGAAAAGAATGAGAGAGAAAGGGAGATACAATAAAGAAGTTTTAACAAAGAAAAATTAATGGGATCTCACTTATCTGTTTATCTATTTCGCTTCGTGTCTTGCCTCCTCTTTGAAGGCAGCGTAGCGGTGAGTCGTATAATGTACAGAAGGAGGGAATCGATATAGATGTAGTAAAGAATATACGTATACAGGAGGAAGGGGGGCCGAACGATACCAGACCAAAGAACGAGGCGGAGCCTAGAGAGAAAGTCGATGAGGAGCAAAGGGGGCTTCGGAGATCGCTCTGCGCTGTGAAAATGGTGGATTTTTATTCGACTTTTATGATTTAAATCGCACGCTCGGCATATTTTCCTCGGGTACGGGCAATCCAGTCAGCAGTTGATTTTATGCTTTATTTTTACGAGTTCTTCGCCTTTTTCTCGTTTACCTTTAGTAAAATCTACTACAGGATACCCCGGCGAGTCCATAATACGGGTAAAGAATGGATATGCAAGTCGTATGAGGACGGTAGACGAATCCTACAGGGGCCTCGGTTGTTTACCGTACCATAACGTCGTGCATACACGCATACTGCCGCGGCGTTTACTCTGTCTATTTAATGCTCGAATTTACGTGTGGGTTGTATACGTGTGCGTGCACGCGTAGTAGCCGGGAAACATTTGTCGTAGGGCATACAGTGCGAGTGTAGCGGCAATAGCACCGGTACGGGCGTGCATCCACGCATGAACGGAACGTACGTAATACATTGGGGTAAAGAGAGGGGAAGTGGCACGAGGGGCGACGGGGATGCGCACTAGGGACAGCGTATACCGGGCACCGATGTATTTGGACCAGAGGTTGTATCGGTGATGGCATATATCGCATACATATCGTCCGCGCATCATCGCGTTGCTACGAGGGGGTAATGATGAGAGCCATGAATTGACAATTTGACCCAAGGCATTGGTTTCCGCATTGATGACGTGGGCAACAATAATTGGTAGGAGAGTGTCACGTAACCAACCGCTCGAACGCACCATTAACCGTTCGTCCGAGCTTTCATTCTTCTCTTCGGTGAACGCTCCCGAATGCATTCTAGCAATCCGTGAATTTCACGTTGATAAACGCGCGTTGTCTAGAACCTTCGAGCCATGCTCATTGCGTTTTCACATTGTTTGATGGCTCGAGATGGTAGATACGTACCCGCGATGAGCGATGCAGCTGCCGATTCTGATGATCCTCTAACATCGCCTGTAAACCTCGTCTTTTAATCGTCATAGGCACGATCGTATCACGAGCAATATACCGGTCGACGAGGGATTAATAGCGGAGATAACCGGTTGAAAGGGTCGAATCGAAATAAGCCAAAATGAATAAGCGCTTGGTTTAAACAACAATAAGGAAAAAACAAATTATTGAAATAAGTATCCTTTCGACTTTGTATAAGCCGTTCGTGAGAAGTTGAGTGGTACAGCAATAACGGTTGCCTGCAAAGGGCTTTTCACGAGAAGAGGAAAATAAGGGAGGTAGAGCGGAGAGAGGAGCGAGTGGGAAAGGGGGTAGGGGGATAAGGGCTGGGAGTTCCGCGATGCGACGCCGCCTGAGGGTAATAGCCCGGCCGTGTTTCGAAATACAGTCGTTATATGCACGGATGCCGACCGGAGCGGGGGGGCTAAGCCGGCCGAATCGACGAGGGTCAACCTGTCACCAGAGAAATAACTGTCTATCCCCGGGAACATCACGCCCTCTGGCTCCATAGTCCATTTTTATGGATCAAGTTTTGGTCATGTGCCGAACTTTGTGACCTCTCATCCGGCACAGGCTTGCGCCTGTGCCTCTAATCTACTCCCACGTTGGTGTTTTCTTTTTTTATTTTTTACTTTTTTTCCGACTGTTATTTCGACATGATACACTCGATGGCTAAACTCTCTAGTTGGAAGTAAGTGTCGAGGCTTTTCTCGTTTGTAACGTGCCGCGACTGTGCCACAGGAGAGGAGTCGAGAACGACCATAAGCAGGATCGATGGGGGATCGTGCGTGCGTGCGCGTGTGTTTGTGTATAGAAGGGATCGAGCACTCAGGGTAGATTATGCTCACGGGGAAAGTCGTTGGGGAGGTTGGCTCTAGACTCGAGTGGATTCTATCGCATGGAGCGGTCGTTGAGTGACAAATGGTTCGCTATAGGAGCTCGCCGTTAGGAGCAACGTCGACGCGGTACGATTGTCCGTGAGCAGGAACAAGCAGCGGGCCACGATAGTTAGTTATTAACCTCTGTGTGTTATGTTTTTTCAAGCGATCGTACGTAACGGGGAGTTGCGGGAGATTGCAGGGAGAGCCGGCTGCGCATAGCAATTGGTGTTACTATCGTCTGCACGCTGTACGTATACATAGCGTGTTTGAGTCTTTAAGAAAAGTGGTGCGTGATGTTGGGTAAATCCGCCGGGAATGAGGAGTAAGTGAGAGGTGGAGAGCGAAAGAGGGGAATCGAGGTGAGGATTGAAAGCGGTAGCACAGCCGGGAGCTAGCTAGAGCGGGACACCCTAGGCCCCGAGAGAGGGAGTGAGAGAGAGAGAGAGAGAGGATGTGGAGGGTGGTAGAGAGGTCGGACCGCGACCGGATCGATGTACACGCGAGCTAGTTCCCTCTCGCTGCTCGAGACTCTATACATATTTGCAAGCGGAGCTGGCGTCGTACAGCCCCCGTTGTAATAGAGGATCTGCTGCTTGCTTTGCGTGTTCTTTATGTTGAAAGAGAGAGAGAGAGAGGGGGGAGATGAACAATAGCAGACCTCTCCACGACTGGACGCTCGAAGATCGACGCTTATCTCGACTCCAAAGAAATCGTTATAATCGACGTGTCTACGGTCACCTCGCTTCTTGCCTTTTTCCCATTACAGGTCTGCTACTTTTCTGGGCTGTCGTGTGCCAAACGATTTGTTGAGAGAAAGAGTATAGTCCCGGACTATTATGTCTTTCTCGTACTTATAATATCATAGGTAAACACATTGTGTGGACTGATCGTCTCAAATGGCAATCTTTATTAATTATAATTGGCTCGCAGTGACGCTTTTCCCCTTCGGAGAAGAGAGTCTTGCTGTTCTCGTACCTTCGTGCTTTCAACTTTTTGCCATAAATGCTGATTGTTAAATATTGGTGTATAAAATGTGCGTTGAATGTCATATCGCTGTATTTTCGTACGGTGGAACGAGAAACGTCGGTCGTATACGGTTCGAGCGCTCATACACGAACGCGTAGCGGTTGCAACGACCGCGTGTCTATGGAAATGTATCGTAGGTGAGGATCGGGGAGGATGGTCCGGCGAATGGGGGAGAGGGTAGGAGGTTACGGGGAAGCCGAGCTAAAGGCACCGTGGTAGAGACGCCGGGATGAGGGTAGAGCAAGCCTTGGGTTTAATACAGTACAACGCGCTAGGATAGGCTTTATGATGACGAAGAGCACCTGCGGGACCTGGGCTTGCAATTTCCGGGTACAGCGCGCTGGACTGCACCTGTTCCACCCCAACGCCGTACCAAAGTACTATGCAGACGTTGTACACCGTACAGTCAATCCTCCTCTTCCGCCACTTCCTCCTGCCCCGTCCCGACCCATCGACCATCGTCCCCCATCTCGCGGCTAGCATCCCTCGCATACCATAAACGGATAACTATACGTGTCTCGGTGTACGGGCGTAACGATCAAGCCCGTGGTTCGAGCCTTGGATCATCGAGTTTGCAATTGACGTCGTCAATAACGCCGGGAGCCTCGTTGATAAAGAACTCGTTATACCGCTCGACTTGAAATACAACAATCGATAATACCTCGCGTCCCATTCCGTTTTGGAATTAGTCATACGTCGCAATAGCCGGAATAGAAAGATTTTCGAGGAGCGGATAAACGACGAATCGTCGCGCAATGATCGGTGATGCGATCGCTCATTGCGAATGACCGAGGAAAAAGAACGGGGGAAAATGAATTAAACTCGGTCCGCTCAGGAACAAGAAGACCGCCAGTCCGAAGCTGTACAAACGAAGAGAGGTGGCGTATTACGCTGGATGAAGAAATAGAGTGAATGCGGGGAATGAGACGTCTGTCTGCGAGAAGAATCTGTTCGGCCTCACGCTCGAATTTCCGGAAAACAGGGAAAAGTTGGTAATTAAAGCTCGGTCGGGAAAGAGAAAAGGAGTAAGCGCGCGGGCGCGTAAGAGCATCGCAAGAACGAAGGGATTGGTAGGTGGCGAGGAGAACATCAGGATCGGTCGGACGGGCGGGCGGGCGGGCGGGCGGGGAGTTTGCTTCGTCGTACCGGGTGAACGGGAGTGGGGAGAATGTCGTGGGCTTGCTCGGGAGGGAATGGGAGGACGAGGAGGAGCAGGAGGAGAACTGGGATGGCGAATGGAGCGTCGGGTCTACCGGCGAGAAGCGCCTCAGGAAAATGCATGGAAATGTATTCCCGAGAGGGATGGAGGGACTCGCGGGAGAATCTCGGGACGCAGGATGCCGAGAGTAAAAGGGGAAACGGAGGGCAGAGGAACGAGGGCGTTGAGGATATTATAAGGGTTGAAAAGCCGGCGCCACGCTGTCACCAAGAAATTATGCTCTGCTACTCCTCGAAGCAAGCGCTCTAGCGCGCTTTCGCCTTCTTCAGCATCGTACAGTGGGACCACAAAGATGACGAGCGCGCACAGAGTCCTCGCTCTCGTTCTCTGTTCCTACCTCGATTCAACCTCTGCTTTTTCCTCATCAGCAGTTTACCTCGGATTATCGAGACCAAAACTTGTTTTTTTTTCGCTTTATTCCATTCCCGTATATTAAGGACTCATCGTTCTCGCGATGGTAATCGATTTTCTTCGATATTCATTCGATGTCCCTCTACATCGGAATAAAATTAAACGTGCCGTTGGCACTGGGTTTCAAATATTTTTGTTTCTTTGTTAAACGGCTTATTCATCGATTGCACCACGGACCGATACATACGAAGCGTGCGTCGGCACCCTACGACGGCTTTGACGTAGGGAAAAGGGACGGGTTAAAAAAGTATGCAAATTGACGAAAAATTGAATAACAGGCGCTGCGAATTGAATCACAGAGTTGTCCATGAAACGAATGGCACACGACTTGGTCGACATTCAAATGCATGCGATCGAGTGAATTCTCTGTATTTTATTACACGAAATGGAACATGCTCGTCGGAGCTTCGTTGTGTTTGCAAATGAATAAGTTTTCCGTGCGAGGATGCCGCGCACACATTCGATAGAAAATTAGGCCACGAGACAGACAGAGGCTTTCAAAATAATTATTAATTGGAATGACTCGCGCGCGTACTACCATCGTTGGAAACTACCCTGCGGCCGTGGACGTCCCGATTGTCGTGAGATGATCATTGTGGGTAAGACTGTCGCTTATGCCATAAATATATACCAATCGATCCAACTTGCTTGATTATGGCTTTGTGAAGAAAGTAATATTCACTAACGAGGAGAGGTAATTACTCAATGGCGTGCGCGAGAGGAGCGACTAGGGTTTCGATCGTAGGCGCGTTTTTAAGGACGAGAGGTCTGGGGGCGGGCGGGAGGGAGGTGATCGCACTCACGATTCGTCATTCCGTCGCGGCGGCATCGCGTCCACTCTACAATTTTCTCTTTCGCATCGGCAAAGCCTTGCACCCCCCATATCCATTGTGTACATTGTACAATATTGGTATACCACCGCCGCCTGTACAAACATCTCTAATGAGAGTGAAAAATACTCGTGTTGTAGCTCGTATATAACGCTCGAGTACTATAAATCCACCCTCGCCCATGCCACGACGTTAGCCTCCCGGAATAGGTACTCGCTATTCGTACGTTCGTGTTAAGGTACACGAAGATACCGCATGAATGTGTTAAGCCTCTTAGCATATTTCACCAAAAGTTTCGCGCTGTTATTGCCCGGTGCTGGCTGTATTTTTAATGTATTAATTATGATCCGATCCTCTTACCTACTTGCTCGAATTAATCGGTTTTTTTTTCAACCGATGAAAGGAAGAATGGAGGAACGGATTTTTTCTCGCGTCTGCTCTCGCGATAGATCGAACGCTCTCGGCATTTTATCGAGGAGCACCGGGAGAGCTTTTTCAAACCCGCGACAAGAATATTTGGCTTAGCGTCAAGTTTCGCCGAGCCGTCTTTGGCTTTTGGATAACCTAAACGTTTTCGTTCCGCCGAGGATAATTTCGTTTGGAATTTGCTGTTACTATTCAGAGGCTGGGAAGGGGGTGGGAGGTTCGAGACGATTCTCGATGGATAAACGATTAGTGATGCAGATTCTGCGCTTTGAGAATCTCCTCAACTTGCAACTCGAGCAAATAACTCGCGTCTCTCTCTCCCTCTCGAATAAGTAGAAGAAGTAGACGAAGAAGAAGAAGAAGAGCGGACGAAATATACCTCGGGAAACGGGATTTCAAGTGCCGTGATCGTATTAACGAAACTTCGGAAAATACACCAAGTAGAAAAAAACAAGTCTCCGCGTGTAATACCGCCCGATGGCTCGATTCGTGAACCTTGGCTCAATTTGCCCGAGGTTTGCCGCCACGAAAAAAAATCCAAATATACGATGAAAATATATATCTTGATACACCTTTATGGTGAATATATCTTCATTGTAGGTTTTATTTATTTTTGTTCTCTTTTTTCGTAGAGGTGTCAAAGCCCCCATTGGACCGGTGACTGGTGAAATATCTGTCTTTTCCCTTTTACGTTGGTATTATACGCGAAAAGCGTTCATCCAGCGTAGAAATCCCGTAGAAATGTTCTCTCGGTCCGTGACTGTGTTGGCCCGTTGCTCGGCGGATAGGACCCTATCAGATGGTAAGATAATGTAAACTTATGCGAGGCACGCCCGTCCCGGCCGATCCTCGCAGCTACCACCCGGCAGGAGCATCGGTGGCTTTCTCTAGCGCACGCTCTACCCACCACCTTGTAACTATTACCTATACCAGGGCGAATACGTGGCTTTCGTCTCGGCTGATCTCCCCACCATGATCTCTGTAGTCCCTGGAGCAGAAGCCTGAAGCAAGACCGCGCAACACTAGCCATTTCTCCCTCCCCTAGCCCATCCACCGTTAGATATCTGTATCTACGAACCCTGTACTACCCCGATACCTAATACCTACACACATTTGTGCGGCTACTGCGCGACTCACCGAGTCGAGCGAGAAGCACTGCCGAACTTTCTCCAGTTTAAATATATCACCCCTATATCTAGTAGGTATTACGGTTTAACCATATGCTCTCCGTGGTAAACGCGAGGAAGCATCTACAGCCTGTGGAATAACCCCCGCAACACACGGCATCGTGCGCGCACGAGATTTTACCTAGCCGGAAAGTGCATCGTCCGCGTGGTCAGAGGAAGTAAGTAGAGAGAGAGAGAGAGGGAGAGTGAGAGAGATGGATAGATAGAGAGCAATAGAGAAAGCTGGAAAGTACGCGAGCTCGTATATACGTTGGATATATATCAGAGCCCCAACCAAGATGACCCCTCGGCCCTGCGTCCTCCGTGCTTGGCTCATTCACCCTCGAACCTCGTCTCGTCTTTATATATACGTATATCTGATAGCGTTTCCTCCCTGTTTCAAACCCACCTCTGGCTCTATTATATAACTCGCCAGTCAGCAACCTCCATATCTTACATAACGCGGAGGCCAATAATCGCGCATGCATATACGCGCATACCTATAAAAAACGAGAATACATCGAGATCGTTTCGAACGGCGCATTCTCAAACAGGCTGAATCTTCCCGACTTTGAGCGCGTAACGGACTTTACGGATTCTTTACTTTGATGGGATTAGCGCGATGTAAGGAATTTTTTTCACTGAGCGACATCTTACCTCGTGGATCAACCATCAAACGACCGAGAGTCCACGAGCGCAACTAGTATCCCATTCCTATTCATAAAGTGTAAGTCCCTCGAGCTTGACACAACGCGTCAGTGCTCTTCAACGAACCGTGTGACGTTTAAAGAGCGTATCGCGGACGTAATGAAAATATCTCGAGTCGGATGAAAAGTTACGCGTAAAAAGTAAAAAAAAATACGGGGTGGTACAGGAGTATCGTCGAATCGATTCAGCCCGTCTTCTGTTTCGAGCCCTCGCTCCCTCACCGCTCGTGCATAAAGCCACTTTCCTCACGGGGACAATTTGCTAATGGCCTTTCCGGATCATTACGTACGAACAGATGCAGAACCGGCGTTACTCCTCCACCCCCTACTTGATGCGGCTTGTCTCGCAGTTACCTCATTCCCTCTGTACGAGAATCAAATTTAACCGCGCACCGCAGGAGTTTGCCCTCTTCGCGACGTTTGCATCGGATAATAGATTAACCACAAACATAATCACAGAGTGGGTCGTATCTCTCGATCGCTTAACAACAAGCTGACCTTGAATCTTAACCGGTGAAGACGTCACAAGGCGGAAACACGAAAAGGCGATTAGAACGATATTTAATTTAGTAAAAATTGTAAAACCTTGACTATGAAAGAGTGCTCGATCCGACCGTTATTTTCTGGAGTATCGACAATAATCTAGGATGGAAGTGGTCAGTAGTGACTTTGTCGCATAGCTCCAGGCGCAATTTCATCGCGAACGTGGAACCGTCGCAACTGGACCAGCGGTCGTTCTGTTGCGGCTTGTGGTCTCCGTGCGTCGAGAGCGATCGTTAAAATGGAAACTGTGATTCATCAGTGCAGGAGTGATTACTCGGTGGTGTCGTGTATGCTGACAGCAGCTTTGTATGGTACATCGATTGTTTGTATACGCCAGCCTGAGACCAAATCTCGTTTCGATACTTTCCAGCTAGAAATTTCAAAAGTCAAAGAGATAGAGAGTTTTGACATTTAGTTAGTCAAAGTCCCGCGTTAATCGTCGTTATGCATTTAAGCGCGATTAAAAGTTGACGCTCAGCGAATTGTAAATTTCTCTCGGGCATATCGCGAGACGAGAAATCCGTCGTCGTACCTAGGTGCTGCGCGAGAAAAGTTGGGTGACGTTGCAGTTCCAGATAATATATCGGAGCAAGAGGTGTATGGCCAGAGAATAGGTAGCTGGTAAGTCATAGAAAGGACTCGCAAATGGCTCGGGGGTGATCCGGAGACGTAATACTCGACGAAATATCCTCGTTAAAAACGTGGCTTAACTAACGAAGTCTGATTAAGGACCGATCGTAAGGCAGGTTTATGCTTCGAGAATACGAGAAGAGCTTCTGTCGAGGTAACCTCTCACCCAGTTCCATGACACTTTACTACCCTCTGTGTTAACGTTTATTCCCATGCGCCCGTTTTATTCTACCTCCGCCCTTCTATGCCCAGTCCTTTATATTAGGGAATATGGCTCCGTTACATGGACACATGGGGAAACGCGAAATCGCAATCGCGGTCTGTTTCGCTATATGCATCCTCGTATCAATAATAGACACGGAGCGAAGCGTGCCCTCTCGTGTTGGGTAGCTTGCAATACCAGCTACGATACACACCGGCACACCCGCATATATATATACATATATATATATGTATGTATATTGGTAACCGGAGCCTGAGATTAATCGCTCTTGTCAAATCGGCCAAGGTTTATACCGAAGCGGCAAACGGCTGACCGCACATGAGACTGGTAGGCAAATCAAATATGAAATCCTGAAACACTGGCAACGGAACAACGGCGCGTGACACACGGTCGATTGTTCGGCTTCTCGATACTATTGACTGTACGCCGACAGATTCTCACCGGCACAAAGAAACCTGTGGTGTGATCTCATCGACATCCCGCATGGAGAATCTACCCTTACGCAAACCGTTAAATGCCCTCGTCAATGTCGTCTGGTCGTACTCGACGGACCGATAGCAAGGAAAAACAATTGGAAAGGGTCGCGAATTTTGCTATACATTTAGATCGAAGAGTGGACTCTGACGTCAAAGTTGGACGGGTACTTCGACCGGACTTGAAATTGGAGAACACCCAACGATCGAAGCATAACAACCTCTCGACTACTATCAACGCGGGCTGTTCCAGGTGTAATACAGCGCACTACCAACGACCCGATCCCGAATATAGCTCATACTCATCTCTAATTCCGAAGCATGCTCTTCAGACCCTCGTGCCTGTAATCAACCAGCTTTGCTCGCCTTCATCTAGTCATCCTCCCCCCACCTGCCGCTCTCCCGCTGATACATCGATTATTATAACCCCTTTATAAATTTCGAGACCCTGTCGTGTACCGATGTAGTAAGGTATACGAGATGATGATCGAACGAGCAGCGAGACGGAAATATATACGTTATGATGAAGAATTTCACTGTAGCGTGTCCTGGCACTGAACCATTTTAAACGTCACGATATCTCACGGCTAATACGAGGCCCGGGATTTTCACGCTAAGAATAAAATTATAATTGTTAATTATAAATGGAGAAAGAATGGAATTGTAATGAAGATAGAGATAGAGGGGAGTAGCGTGTGAGTGAGATGATTGAAATTGACGTAGGGTGCGAGAGAGGGCTCTCGAGAGTCGGTATAGAGAGCGCGGACCGTGCAGCCGGATTTGACTTGGTAGTCATTAGCTCTCATTTATCACGCGCCGATCGCGGCTCGACCTGGTTCTACGATGCTAGTCTATACCGACTCCCGACTGCGCGAAGCACGGCTCGAAAAAATAGATATAACGCCGGGTGTATCTCCCGGCTGGACCACGAATCATTAGTCAGGCGCTGATTGCTAATCGAGATATTCGGCCGAGAGGAGGAGGCCGTCGAGGACAACGCGGAGAGGGGGAGAACAAAAAATCCGAGTTGACGATTGATTATCTCACCGAGGCGGTGGATAAAACCAATTGCTTCCCGGTTGATTCTTGGAAAAGTCTCTCATCGACGACGAATCGTCGTGATCGATCTCCTTGATTCATCGATGGGAAAAGATCGCTACGAACGTACAAATATTCGTCGAGTCCTTTTGTACATCACGTCTTCTCCATAAAACATAAAGTAGCATTACGGAAAACGATATTAGCAATGAAAATGGAAGATGTTGGCCCTTCGGCTCGTCAGTTCACCGGGAAATGAGAGAATAATTTCGCAATTTCCGTAGTACCGATTCTCGATGCTACACCGTTTGCGAATGGCTCGCGTCCGCCAGTCGATCTAAGAGAGAAGAGGCGGCGAACGCTGCGGAGGCTTTCAACGACAAGGGCGGGGGTTGCGCTCGCCATGTCGAGGCACGTACGAAAATGAAAACGGATCGAATGGTATGGTGCGGAAGCAACGCGAGGGGGCCATGGAAGCAGATAGGGTCGTGAGGGCGAACGCGCGCGCTACCACTCTAGGCAGACCCCGTAACTTCCAATGGATTTCTCGAAGTTTGCCCTATACCATATTAGCCGTGGGTAGACCGATATACACCCGTATCTATACGTATATAGAAACATCTCTCCCGACGGTCCAACTTTACCGAAGGGCGGGTCCTCAATTAGCGCCTGACGATGAAAAATTGGACGGCCCCCGCGCGCGCGCTCGAGACTTCGTCGAGGCTCGCTTTTTTAAAAATAATTTTTATTTTTAAATTCGTAAAGCTCGTACACGCCGTGATATCGCGATATTCCTCGAAACTATTCGTTCGGGTCTATCATTCCGATCGCCCCCTTTGCTACAACGTTTCGTCAATTTCATGGGGATTAAACGACTAAGGGACGGTAACGGGTCTGCTCTCGAAGCTTTACAAAGATGATCTTCGTGCTATACCAAACATCTCTCTTGATCCTCTTTAACCCGTTGCCCCTCGCACCGATCTACGCCACGGTTCTTATTCCGCAGCGTTGTTTTTCGTTTTTTTCTTGAAAGGTCCTTTTACAGCGCAGAAAGCATCGGACAATACAGAGACATGTAGCTCGCCGCGATCCTACGCCACCGATTCCCGCGAGAATATCGCTAGGTATATATACGTACGTATCTTCTTATAAATAGAAAATGCCCCGGTAGGTCGAGCTCTCGTATCTGCGCAGAGCTGTTACACAGACCCGATGCACCTCCCCGTAAAGCCCTGCCATTCCTTGCTACTACTCCCGGTCCTCCCCACGCCACCCAACCGTTGAGCAATTTTTTTCCACTCTCTTTGCCCCCTCCTTATTACTTTCTTTTCCTCATGTTTCTCGGAGCCGTACTCTTCTTCTTTACTCCTTTTAAACCCGCGACCCGTGTGCTTTCCAGACTCCGTAAGCGTCTTCGCATTGATAGCAGAGAGCTTGGCACGGGATGCAAGATGAATAGCTCGCTCGGCGAGGTTACCCCGAGAAGAAGCTTCCACGAGCAGGTAGCTTCTCTCCGCGAGGCCGGTCGCGTATCGGCTGAGCGTTTCTATTCTGTAGATTCTCGAGTACCCCCGGAGCAAGGACGTGTACCGCGGAGCGTGGAGAGCCCGACTCGAGCAAAGCAACGGAGAACCACCTTTTCGCCCATAGACGTCTCTTAACATTCCAAAGGACGGCCGATCGGTCTCACGTAGCTTTCGACAGGCGTCGTCCGGTCTTTCCTCCAAGATTCTACTCTTTTTTTGTCGATTCTATTTTCACTCACCTCGTTGAGCCTCGAACTATTCCTATTAAGACGATCCATTCGCGGGCAAATGTCGAACGTTCGAAAAACGATCGGCGAGGATCGATCCTAAATTGCATTGCGAGCGACGCCCCGTCCCCAACCAATCTCTTATTCTTCCTCCTACGTCTTTCTCTCTCGCACTCCCGCGTTTTTCAGTACTCGCCGAATTATTCGCGGCGTCCCATTAACGATCGCACTAATGACTGACGCAAGTTGCCAAGACCGAAATACTTACGGGAAAGAAAAATTGAGCGAAAGATCGTGGCTTCGCGGGCTATTTATCGTTGGCCAACTTTGCGGGATATATGTCTGCCAACTATTTGAACGAAAAGGGTAACAGGATTACGAGATGAGTTGCGATATAAATGTAAATGTAAAGCGGTAGAGTAAAATGTCGACGGAGGAGAAGGGAGGTTTGTATGAGGTCGGTGAGGGACGAGATTAAGCTAAAAGCGGTGAGAGGGAGGAGGGGAGGGGAGGGAGGCAGGCAAGGTGGAGGGTGCAGGATAATATAGAGAAGAAGAAGAGAGGAGAACGAGAGCCAAGCCGAGACAGCGGGAGATCCGGTTTCTTCGTGGTGCTGGTCCCGCTTATTAAAATATCTAACATGATTACTACAGACTCGGCAACTATAATAGAGCGACTTGAAGTTGAGTTTGGCGGAGCTGCCTATTCTCGTGACGGGAAACGGCGAAATGGACGCCCCCTGGAAAACCCGTCCTCTTATCCGCCACGGTTAAACTGCGGATTTATATCACGATCCTTGCATACATCATAAACCATTGCGCGTATATATATGGCATGCATGTATAACTCTACGTCCTCGGATCTTTCCTCGAAACATGGCGGATTTTATAGCCGACGAGTTCCTACGTTCAATAGCCAAATACTTGGTGACGCATTGTCGATTCTACGATTTTTTGACGTGCGACGTTAACGAGATTTTCGCGAGATCGACGAATAGCGTCGCCCGAAAGATAGAAAAAAGAAATCGTAACGCGAAATGAGCGAACGAAGGAAAGAAAGGAAGAAAGTTAGTGGATGTATCGCCGGTGCGGAACTGCGGGTAAAATTAGTCCGTATTGAATATCTCCCGCGGGTACGGGGGTTTCGCTGAGCCGGGATGACGCGAGCGTATATATACGCACACTATCCTCAACCTACCCGTCGTACCGACAGACTTTAACGGCCCACGGCACATCGCTCCACGCTCCCCAAGGCGTCTCATAATTAAATTCGACCGAATTTCTCCCACCCCGTCCATTGTCCCGTAACTAGCTATTGTGCGAACCTCCCTCCTCCCGAGCCCGCCTTACCCCGTTGCTCGTCGCCACGCAAACTTATTCCACCATAGGGCCGCTTCCAGCCCGCGTTCCCACTACGCTCGTACCTCGTACCTACCGCGCGCGACACACTTTTTTACAACTTTTTTCTCGTACCTCTTAAATATTCTTCACGACAATTAAATGATTTTCATCGATCTATACGTCTGCCTCGTTTAACGTGAACACTGTCGACTCGAGTACAACGATAAAATGCAATGGGTACTTTAGTCGTGGGAGCGAAACTCTCACAGTTGTTGAATTGTTCGTGAAATGAGAGTAAATAACGTTTCCGTGTCGTAATAGAAATCGACCGGCCAGATTTATATTCGACTTATTGACGGTGAAAAGTCCACCGCGAAAGTACAAGTTCGGATAAAGAACAAGTAGGAAAAAAGAGGAGCGCAGCGAGAGACGGAGGTCTTCTAAAATTTGTTGAGCAGCTATGAACTCGGTAAGGTTTCTTGGCCGACATTGGCGGTCGCTCGAGCAGGAAAACTTTTTGAAGGATTGTCGCCGCGTTGCTTTTCCGTCGATGCGGTTATTGGACATTGCACGAGGGTACCCATACCCGTACCGTATCATCGAGCACGTACGACTCATGCGAAAGCTTTCGGTCCACAGCTCGTGTCTGCTAGCCCCGCTATACCGTTAGATGTTCCATTCGGTCAAAGCTCTCTAGCTTTAGTCTCGTAACATCGAATATTAGTTTATTCTCGTGCAGAGAACCTTTTCCTCCTGACGCGAATCGAGACACAGGTAGGCAATTATGAATCGGTTGAATTACTCGAGGGAAAGGCCCCAGCACGCTGGTACTGTAAACACTAATTAATCCTAAATCGATCAAACGAAAATCGAGCTATGGCCTTTTCCATTGCTTGTTCGATTTTAACGATTTCAAGAATCGAGAAATGGGTGAAAAAAGTGAAACTATTTTCCTGGTGGTTTATTAACCCAATCAAAAGCACATATTTAATAAGACACGTCTGATCCGTGCCAAATCTCAGGCAATTCCCCTCGGGCAATTGTCCAACATTCACCGCGATACGTACGCCCGTTTTCACATCGATAGTCGCCGGGCTAAAACTATTAAATTCGTTATTGATGTTAGCAATGTACTCGTTTGGGGGCCGACATAGGATCGTAATAACACCGTAATTGGACGAGAAAATACGATCCTCAGGGGTGTTGCCTCCGTTCGCATTCCAACTTGCATGTGTGGCTACCGAAATTCGCGTAACGGAATTCGGTATGTACGAGTATAAGCGCATGTATATCAAAACAGTGTGTTAGTTACGAGGCTGTGATTTCGAATCAAGAAATTAAAAGTCGAATGAAAAATTGAAGCACCCTGCGATGTTCTCGGGGTTGAATTTACGAGCCACGTACTCTCGCGTTGTACGATGTAAGCGAGGATGGAACGCCCAGAAATAGCCACGATCCGTCTACCTCGCCCCTTCTTTCACCTCCCTGTACGGGTTGTTACATTTTTGCGTCGCCCAATGTTTCATTTTTATGAAGGTAATAGAGGTAAAAGTATCGGCGGTGAAGCATATGGAAAAGGGAGATGGTTATATGATGCGCGCCAGTTGTCTATTAAAAGTGGCACGTACTTTGTGAGCAAGGAACGACAAGCGTGTAACGCTTTGCGGCTTCGATGTAGGCCCTTCGCGTATACGCCTCCACATCGAATAGGTATATTACTAGGTTCGAGTGCCACCGCAGCATCGGTCGAGGATGCTCGGTGGGGTATGCGTGAGTAACCTGCTATGGCCATTAGTAAGATTGCTACCCACGTCGATGAGCGGGCTATGCGCGCATAAAATAATATGAGAGAGCCAGCGAGTTTGTCGATCGTGGCCTAATGAAATTGCTTGGAAAACAGTCCAGTTAGTGCCAGCAGTGCCGCCGAGACCATTCCCTTCGGCTCCGCGTCCCTCTTCGCATCAACAAATTAAATAAGAAAGAATGAAAGAAAGAAACCGATTACTATACCTGGAATATTCGATAACCCTGGATGTACACGTACGACGATGAATCGTCGCGTTGGAGCTTATCCATTGGTCCCTCGATGATTAATCGCAATTAGCAATAGTAGCCCGTTATCAATATTTGAGAAGGGGAAGTTTCGATCGGTAATACTTGCCACTTATATATATAAACCTTCGTTCTGCGTTTGGCCACTGGAACGAAATAACTCGTCGAGTCTTAAGTGCAACCCGGCAATGGTACACACGGACGAGGATACTTGCAGAGAAACGTACGAGAGGTGTAAAGTGAAATAACGATGGGCGCGAAAGTACACGGGAGAGTACTTTGTAGGCCACGAAGAGAAAAGAGAGCACGTGCTGTAGTTCGAGTGGCCACGACGAGCATACGAGTATTTCTTCGAAATAGTTTTAAAGTAAGTTTTTTTATTGCTACACCTGAGCAAAAGATTGACGCTCGAGTTTGAGCCAGCGGGCGTTTCCCTCTTTCGGTTTAACGAAAAAAAAAAAAAAAAAAAAAAAAAACTGGTCGTTGGATGTTAGGTACGAATGAATAGGTCAATTGCGCTGCGCCGCTCCCGGGGCACTCGTGTTGCGCGCATCGTTTGAAAAGGAAAAAAAAAACAGAAAAAAGGAAATAGAAAATATGAGTACGTACAGATACATCGGCCTAGGGTATGGCGGTCTGTATGCCAAAGCGACATGAAGATGGGAGGCCGCGCGCACACCGAGCAATTATATAGAGGGCCAGAGTTGACCATAAAAATGATCGTAAATACCGAGGGTAGCATTACGAGGCCACCACGTAGGCCGCTCTCGAGCGTGTGCCACAGTGTGGTTCGAGTGATGGTGCGTCGCGCTCTCCGAAGATCTAGAGCACAGACTAGCCGCGAGCCCAAGGCCGCGAAGTAAACCGAGTGAGACCGGCTGGCCGCAGGCCAAACTTACCCCCCTCGAGTTATGAGAGAGACTCGGGGAGCTAGCACGAGCCGCTACTCGTTCACCGCGATATCGCTCTGCCACATCGCTCTCTCTCTCTCTCTCCCTCTCTGCCGTGGTCTCGCAATTTCTACGCCACACATACCAACCCACATCTATGTACATATTATCTTAGTCTTCCATCACCGATACCCAACCTTTACTCTGGTATCGCTCATTCATGTTATCCCATCTCTTCCCGTCGCCCCTCATATTTCTTCGAGTCGAAATTGTCGATTAGTAGACGATTATCCGTACCACTCCGTGCTCGCAATATCCCGCAACTTTTCACGAATTTCAATCAAAAATTGATTATCGTGGAAGCGCATGCGGGTATTTTTGAAAAACCGAGGGAAAAAAATGCCACGTAAATTTTCGATCATCCTCGACTCGGTGATTCTGTTGTTTCTCATTACTCTCGTGTATTCCTCCCTTGGTAATAATACATAGAGGTATAAAGATAGGACAGGCATATGGTCCCCTCCCTCTCCGTCTCTTGGCACCATTGTGGACGAAAGTAGAGAAGATTTCCTCGCTGATCCACGAGTAATGGAATATTCGCCTCGGCGATCCGATTTCCCCCGTTAAAGGGTTAATCTGCTTTTCGCGGGTGAATGTGCTCCGGGAGAGAGGCAGGCAGGTTTTCTTTCGTTTTTCTCTCGTCTTTAGGAAAATCGAGTGCTTTTTCCCCGAGCTCTTAGCTTCACGGTGTTACCACCACCACGGCAGCCCTGGCCAAACTACCTGAGTATTCTCAGCTGGATACAATACGCGTCTTTCAGGTTTTCTGATCGAATTCCTCAGATCGTAGAGTGTACACCAAGCTCGCGCCTCGCATGGCATCGTAAACCCCCGAGCGTTCCTCCTCTACCAAACGCGAAAACACACATTCAAAACCATACCAATCCGGTAGCTATTCAGGGTGTTGCTTTTTTAAAGCGGGCCCTAGTTTAAAAAAAGCCCGTATATAAAGATACACAAAGTACGTATATCGATCCGGGGAGAGGAGAGATGCCACGGTGAAAAATAATATCGCGATATAGATAAATAGGGGCATCGACGGGATTATAGAAAGTTATCACGGCATGTATGCCGATATCAGTGGCGTTCTATTCATTCGCGAAGAGGTTTCGCGGGAAGGCCGAGGCAGAGGCCGAAATCAGATACGATTGTGCATAATTCATCCGCGTACTCTACGGGGCGGTTTGGGGGGAGGTTGGACTGGCAACCCTTTCAGGTACCTCCGACATTAAATTATAAAGTCAAAACCATCGGAGCTCGCGGAGATGATATAAATGCGAGTATTATACGGTAGGGGGGTGTCTCACCGCACGGCATCCTCCGGGTCACCGTTTTCACCCCTATACGCCAGCCTCTCTTTCGCTCGCTCTCTCTCCCTCTCACTCGTGCGTTTTCGCTCTTTCTCCCTCTCGCCGCGAGGCTCTCCCCCGCGGACGATAAGTGTTTGAAATATTGAAAGCTGAAGCGCGAGGTCGGGGATGAGGAGAGCGGGTGGAGAAACGAGAGCGACGATGGTGAGCCAGAGAGCAGGTTACAGAGGACCTACCACCACTGTGGGGCGGTTGCCTCTCTCCTCGAACCCCTCGGCCCGTATGCGACGGCTGGGCTATAATACTACCATTTATACGGTGTGTGCCGGTTGCCCGGGGATTCGAGGTGCAAGCCGTCGAGGTCGTGCGCCCGGAACCCGCCTGGCCAACGGTTTCATATGCGCTACGATTCTATGCAGGCCCTCACCAGCTGATTGATAGCCCCTTTGTCTTCTCCGCTACGTATATTCCACATCTCAGGGTATATAAGGTTGGGGTAACGAACGTCAGCCGACTGGAAGCCCACCCACCGGCAAGCTTCCTCCGAAGAGTTTCCTCATTTTCATCCACGGCGATCTCTCCCACTCGAGATGCGCGCGTATCCTGTACCAACTTGTCCGACTCTCTTTGTCGATGTTGCGAGTACACGCGGTTGTAATCGAATTTGCAAGTTCATTGCCGCGGTGTGGAATATGCCGTTAAATTGGTTGCGAACCGTGGATGCGCACCTTTCGCGACGTAAAACCTGAAACCATAATAACTTCTCTATGACAAGGAAGAAATGGTGCATTCGGAATCTCCCCTGGTGGCCACAAAACCTTCAACTCGTTGATTGCCACTAAATTGCGGACGTCGCTCTCGGTTCTCCGTCGTCTCTTTCTCCTTCCACCGAGCCCCTTCACGGTGTCGAGGGAGTCCTCCGTGAGGGAAGGAACCGTGGCAAAAGGACTCGAGCAAGTATAATTTCAGTGTGTTTGTTGATCCTCATCCTCGGCTACCCACCACATCTTCCTTCTTTTCTTTTCCTTTCCTTTTTCATTTTCCACATCTCTCTTCCGTTCGTCGCTCGCCCGCGCCACTCCGCCATCCGACCTTTCTCGATTCAAGCTATTTCAGCTCCTGGACACTTTTGCGATATACGACGCGACCTGCCAGTTTTTCAATCGGCATCCGAATTAACCCCCTGCGTACCGCGACTACCCCCTGAGTCTCGTCGTTCCGACGCGACGTCTCGTACATGTAGCGCCCTTGCCGCTCTGTGTTTGTGTGGAAAGTCGTAGAACGTGAGGTTTACGCGACCGCACGTTCGTCTTTGCAAACCTATTTCGTCAGCCTCGTCTTTGCGCTTGCTTCCGAGCGGCTTATCCATCCTGTTGCGACGACCTATCGAGAACGATGTGCCTTCCGCGCGAGAGGGCCAATCCCCTCGAATGCCGTTTTCTCTTATATTCCTTCCACAAGTCCTTTTACTCTCTCCCACTCGCTCTATTTCCCTGTCCCGACCCCGAGACGCGAGGGGGAGATTCCTCGCTCGGCTAGCCGCGAGGAATTTTATTTTATTTTTTTCTTCAACCGTCCGTGGGTGACAAAGAAAAAGGGAGAAATTCCAACAATAGCACGATTTCATAATATAAAAATTCTCGAGAAAACCTGGTAGGCGAACTACCGAAAAAATCTTCGGGGACACGACAAACACAAGAGACGACGACAACGACGACGACAACCACGGAGGGAGTAAAAGCGCGAAAAAGCATACCGTGTTCTATTTGGTCTCGGGTTATACGGTCGAATTATATCGCGAGGCGAAGGGTAATCAGTTCGAGTTATATTCCGCTCCGGGTATAATCAGGACACCGGTAGGTATGATTAAACCGAGAACTATACACCCCACACCGAATGTGAGATCGAAAAAATATACGCAAAAAGGGGAACGTGATATACTGTGTTGTACCCCATCGTTGTTGTTTCTTTTTTTCTCATACCTTTATTATTCGAGCACTTGGTATAGTTGGGACTACATCAAGATATTAACTTCTTAGGTACTTGAGTGCACGCGATGTCAAGGGCTTTTTTTTATTGATTTCCTTGATGGAACAGAGGTAAAAGGAGAAAGGAGGCTTTTGGTGACGATCAACGCGAGCGCAACGACGAGTGTGTCGACGCAAAGAGTAAGTCTGCCTCGAGACGATTTCGGTCCGCGATTTTCTCTCATTCGTCACTTTTCCATCTCGGATGCAGAGGATGAGCCGCGCGACTTGTCTCGAGCGAGACACATTCTATCACGGCGGGCGGGATATATCCGCGTCTGCGAAATGGCGATCGCCATAAAGCCGATCCCCGAAGAAAAATTAAATATCTTCGCAAGAGCGATAAAATGGAACGAAACTTTAGAGGATTGTGCGGTTCGGCGAATAAAAGGTGGTCTGCTTGCACGAGGGTGAATCGGGGTCGTCGATGCTCTCCTTTCTTTCTCCCTATGTACAAACCTACTCCCCTCGCGAAGACTCCGAGAGCAATAAAGGCGAAGCACTACCGGGTCTCTTGCTCTCTCGCTCTCTCGGCTGACCAACGCTCGCCTCGAACGACCCTTCGATCTTTCGCCCTCCTCTTACGCCCCGCGCGCATATCGATCCACTCGAGCAACACATTGAAAGTCGTATCGATCAACGGATAACGAAAAAAAAAAGAAAAAAAAATACCGCGGCTCGTAAGCCTTGGATCGCGTGTCGCACCGGGTCTCGGTTGGATTAGCGTTTGCGGATACAAGGCATTTGAAAAGAGTTTGCCCGCGATTATTCGCGCAACAGTAGTTGAGTAGGAACGGCGGTGGTAGCAGCAGCAGTAGCAGCAGCAGCACGGTGCCATGCCCCATTTATAATGGCATGGAATCTCACCGCATGCAGGCGGTGCAGCGAGGATTCTTCTTTCTTTTACTGCGGCGTCGATTTGAGAACTTTTAATACTTGATGGGAGGACTACCGTGGCGTTATATACCTCTCTTTCTCTCCGCGGGATGGTACGATGCTGACGTTGCTCGCATCGAGCTTGAGAGCTTTCCACATCGACCCGCACGCTTCGCAGTCCCTGTACGCGGAAATAACGAGAGGTTTATAGAGAAAACTTTCGTTCCTCAAGACTGTGCATGGATTAGTGGTTCGCCAAAGTATTATTAAGTACCTTGGCTACCTCGACTTTGGTTACCCCCCGTCTACATTAACGAAAACCAAGGAACGACGAAATATCCAACATCGCGCCTGCTACTCGTACAATATGCAAGATCGTGCTTTCTTTTTTCAATTTCTTCGACGAATCGATTAAAACGTCATCGACCATTGTTCCAAAGGGTCACGCAATTTCGGATTTTTCCAAAAAACCAGAGTAAAAGAAAAATAGAGAAGGAGGTGGAGAAGGAACGTCGGGGGGGAGGAGGGCGGAGTAGCGAAGTAGAAAAAGGAAGTTTGGAGCCGGAAGAAAAGTGCCTCCGCACGAAACCATCCTTCTCGGAATGTCTACATCCAAGCGGAGTTTCGCGCTGTGTGAGTACGCGCGTACCTGCCACTTTTTAAGTGCCTTCGATTTTCTATCCCGCTCTCTTCCAAGCTCGACCGAGCCACTCGGTTGAGCGCGAACTACCATTTCCTACGTTACGCCATCCCCCGTTTTTAGCCAAGCATGGAAAGAATAGAGGATAGAGAATCCATCTACACGTATACGTCGTGCGGGCGTACCATTTCGGAACGATCCCCGCTGTTCACATGACCGTGCTTCATCACCAGAGCACGCTTCGCCAAATAAAACCGCTCACATCTTATCTGGCCTTCGGCCAGCTGGTTCGGAGAGGCCACAGCGATTCGGGACTAATCCGAAACCCGAGGCTCTATAACCGCCTTCGCCGTGTACTCGCTGATGGACAGAACGCAATATCTATTAGCGCAAAAGAGAACGAGGGCGGAAAACAATTGACAGTGGGCTTTCGATCCGGATGAGCAATCGAGTTTATCTAGACAGGGCGCGAAAAAAACGAGAGATACAGGAAAATAAGAGCGGGAGGAGGAAGGGTGCTACGGGGTTACAGCGATTTTGCGAACGAAATAGAATACGCCCGATGGCGGCGCGAGGCGATTCGGTTGTCCGTATCGAAATGGAAGGGATCGGATCTACTACTAGCTACCTATTAAATAGACGGAAATTCGCTGGGAGAAAAAAATCACACCAGAGTCCATTGGATTGGCACGAGCTGACGGCCCATGAAATGAACAAGCCTTCCCTTGGCCTCTCGAGTGACCACGCGCGACTCGCGTCCATCCGTACGTACGACATGTGCCGGAGCTTTCGTGTCCCTAGAGCGGACGAAGGGACCAATCCGTCGCGTCTACTCCCGTGCTTTCAGTCTCGGAACGGCCTTACGCGTCTGTACACCTTCGTACACGTACCTACCCCCAACTCGGATGTGGGAGATGCGCGCTCGCCTATCGTGGCGACGGCTCGCTCGCCTTTTTTTGCTTCCGCTCCAATTCCACCTTTCTATCTTCGAACCACATCACATATCTCGTTATCGAGGAATTATTATTAAGAAAACAGAACGCAAAACCATTTCGAGCTCGAACGAACGTTCCATTTACGGATATATCCGATGCATCGGACGTCATTCTCGTATTTAAATACCAGCGTGATATCTCGACACGCTTGTAGAAATTACGATAATGATAAGAATAACGAACAACTGTCCGAAATAGATACACGATACAATGGAAGTGTTCGTATCACGCACGTATACGTTTGTAGATTTTCCTATCGTTACACAGAGCTTCTTTACATGCCAGCCACGGTGGTCGAGCGTCGACGATGGAATCGATTTTTTTTCTTCTCCGGCACCGAAGCAACTCCCAGGGATTTTTATAACGCTCGAAGACAAGCAATTTCGAGTTACGGCACGATAAAATGCGCCGTGCCAATGCGATTGGGACCGGCACTATCCTCTCCCTCTCTCGTGCCACGGCTTTTTTACAAGCTTCCTATATATAGGATTGTCGGAACGATGGGAGGAACGAGAGAATAACGACAACGAGAGGGAAAAAGAGGGAGCGAGAGGTGAGAGACATATAGTTGATATGATTCTACGATCGCGCGGGGACATGAAACGAAACAGTCATAAAAATATCTGGAAAATGGATGAACCCGGTAAAATTAAGCGACTGGCTCGCGCGAACTTGTTCCCCATTTCCTTGATGATGCATACGCTTTGTGGCACACGATCCATTTTAGTCGATTGTTTTTCGGGCATGTACGCGTTTGTTTTCAACAAGAGCGAAGGTACATCGCCCGCGCTGTACGAGTGAATTTATTACCGCCGTCCGAATCGATCGTGGCACCCATGTGCCAAGTCGATTGCACAAAGTTCCAAGTGAAATTTTTGTCGACAAGGTACATCGCGAGCGATTATTCTCGCGCGCATGATTCTCATCCCCCGTGGGCGAATTTGCGCTCTGTGCCTACTGCATCACTTTGGGAAGGGCGCCCACCCGCGGTTAGTTTCCCATAGCTGAATCGACAACGTTCTCTCTCGTTACTGGGATCACTGAGCAATTTTCCGAATTCTCCGGAGTCTCGCTTCTCCTTGTTACCATTAGAATTTAGCGCCCATCGTCCAAGCAACGCGGCAAGCACGCGTTCTACCTCCGAGCGGTGGTCACGAAGCGTTTCCACTCACCCAATTCCCTAATCGAAGAGGGCTTACTAATTAGTACGTGGCTCGCGCGCACGAAAGCCCCGAAATAATCTTTCAATGTTTGCCTCGAGGTATCGTAATAATGCACGAAACGCCCCACTTTTACGGTAATTGACGGTGGACATCGCCGCATCCACATTAATGCATATGCGTCCTATAATATTCGTACGCTTGGTGAAATTACGCGATCGCGGCGATTCGCGTTTCACGGGTGAGTAAAGCGCAGCTTTTTCGAGTACGTTGGTACGTCTGCAAAAAGCGTCTTTCGCATCTACAAAATGGGCGGTACGAGATACGAGTATGAAGAAAGATGAGCGGAAAGCTGGGAAAACCGAGCTCATCGTGAAAAGGAACGACGCGACTCGCAACATAATCATCCGGTCCGTTGTTCGCGTCTCGCGTTCATTTTTCTCCCGTGGAACAAAGAATATCACTGTGGTTTATTTGCCTCCGTTCCTCGCGCGATCCTCTCCTCGTACGCGATGTAATTATACGAATTCGGACGCTCTTACACCCGTGTCTCGAACGTACAACTCTCACGGTTGGATGAGACTCGGGGAATCGTTTGAACAAGCGGTCTCGAGCATGTGGTTGAAATGTCAAATAATCCGCTTCTCGCATTGTGTAACGATGTCCCAAGGCAAGCTCGGCAAGATGTACACTAGAGTACGTAATTCAACCAAGAGGCACTAGGGGAGATACGCGCTTGCACTCGACGTGAATGAGGAACTGCTCTGCGAATGGTGTGAGAAGGAGAGGGAGAGAGAGTGAGAGAACGAGAGAATGAAAGAAAGTGTCGACCCTCGAAAAAGTGCATTGTGTGTCAGGATTCGGATCTTGGGGGTTGTCCACTTTCGAGTGTGCACCTACGAGCTAGCACACATCCTCGACATCCTCGAGTTTCCGCCGATTGTTTCACACCACCGTATACACAGTGCCGACGACCAAGTTTTCCTCACTCTGGAAATAAGTACGAGATTCAACAGCAGAGGCGATCTTCCTGGCGAGACCACTCGCTTACCACTCACGCTCGAGAGCAGAAAAAAAAACCACAACGATGGACAAAAATGTAAAAAAACTCCGTGCCCGGAACGAGGATGTACACGTTGGAGGATGGAGTATCACGTATCGAAGGCCAATGAGAATCGAGATGTCGTAACTCATTTGTCGCGAAGCAAAAGCTTTCGTCTTGGGTTTCGTGTGATTTTTCGTAGAGAAATTGGACAAAGTTCCAATGGTGATTTGGACGTAGCGATTTCTTCACTCCCACGAGTGTGACCTACATCGACCGCGAGATCAGACATCGCTCGTCGGAAACGTCGAACCACATTGGTACCACTCACCGATTCAATACACGTCAGTGCGCGAAGACTTTTCTCGTCCCTCCTTCAAATGACCGAGACGACGAAGACGACGACGACGACGTTGGAGGCAACGACTATGACGGCACCATCCCGAGTCGAGATATTGAAGCGTCATATCGATGAATAAAAAAAACCGATCGTCCGGTACACGGAAAAACGTTCGAATGGTCTCTCAACGAATGGTCATCGGTGATGGACGATAATAAAAACGTGCACGCGATACTCGTCGTCAAGGATCATTGTTGGTCCAGGCACAACAGAGATCCTCCTGTTGTCTCAAGTCTGCAACGGCACACTCAATTTTCTGGTCGAATAGAGATTCCGTAGTCGTGCCGTACCGACTCACCAACGCAAGTAAAGAAGTAGAGAGAAGAAAAACCAGCGTAGCCGGTCGGACGATACCGTCGTGTTACGCGGTGATTCTAAAGTATATACGGTAGACGCCACAGAGGAAGACAGAAATGTGGAAATAGAGTGGAAACGGTAGAGAATAGAGAAAAGTATAGAAGAGTTCGCAGCTCGAGTAGAGTTGGTATAAAGCAGCGTCGCCCTCGTCGTCGTCGTCGTCGTCGCCGGCCTCGTCGTCGTCGTCGTCGTCGTCGTCGTCGTCGTCGACGGAGGTGGATAGTGTGGTATACCTCACACTATGTGTTGGTTCGGGCAAGCCCGGGGCTCGAGCTCGAGCTGGCAATGGAGAGGCGGCTGGGCTGCTTGCTCTTGGGTAGACAGTGAGAGACGAAGGGAGAGGGAATTAGTGAGCGGGAAAGAGAGTAGCTAGCGGTGGGTATGGTTGGGGCGACTGCCACGAAGGATAGTTCGCTCGTGTTTGCCATCCTCCAAACAACCCCCAGACATTTTTACCAATTTACTCGTTGCCGGACAGCATCGGTCTGCCCCATCGTAGATGTAAGTGTATCTTTTCTCTCTCTCTTTCTCTCTCTCCTCTTACACTTACACCCTCCTGCAATGTTAGCCATCTGACCTTTCTCCCCCGAGATTCATTACACCCGGTATAAGCAATTCCCTTTTTCCAAGAGGATATGTACTCGGTTCGCCGTTGCGAATCCAGCTATTTTTTTCTCCGTCTCGGTCACTTTACGCGACCGAGAAGAATGCCATTTGATAGGCACGAATCAAACGTTCTGGAAAAAAAAATGTATGATCGCGTACATTTCCACACGCGGACGTTTCGCAGAGAAAATCTTGGCACCCTCGTAGCGTTATCTCCGTCCGATATACGGCAGTCATCGTATATTTTGGAGTAAGGTGGGAAGAGGCCAGACCGTTATTATCGAGGGGTAGATTTCATCGTGAATATTTATGAGGGTGGGTCTCTTCTCCGGTTGTTGCGAATAGAACGGGCGGGCTGTTGAAGCTTGTGGGTGGCTCTCGCGGGTTCCCCTATTCTGCCTGGTTTATTCGTACACCGGCTATGGTTCCCCCGCATCGGTAGAGCAGTAGAGGATACCTATACGTACGAAACTGCTTAATACCTACCTACTCATACCCGCCTATTGACCTCGGCTGTAACGGGCCAGTGCCAAGGGAACGGGCTCGCACCCCTCGCTCGGAGGCATTCACGAGACGAGTGCGCGGCGGAGTGCCGAAAAATAAATAAGATAAGAAAGTTCGGAATTAATTCTCGGGTCGAATATTTTCAAGATAAATCGTGAATAACGGGTGAGGTAGATGTCAGCGTATAATTCAACAGGGAGCGTTGTAATTTTTAGCCGATGTCGGATATACACGAGGACCTGAGGAAGAGGGTGATGGGAGCAGGACGATTAAAATTACGATCGATATAACGAGGCGTTACTTCGTCTTTACGAGAAGAAGGCTCGGTCGATCGTAGTGCGCAGTATTCAAAGAGTTTTTTCGGTGCGCTCGAATGCCGCGGGAAACCCTCATCGTCCGGTATACGGATCGTTCTCAGTGGAGAGCAGCTCGGACATCGCCCTCGTCGCAGCGGCGAGTGTCGACAGACGCGACGACGACTCGACCGAACTTGTGTGTGCTCTCCCTTGATGAAAACTGTGTACACAAAGTCCAGTAGTGGTTAGGAAAGCGACTGACGCACCGTCCAATTTGACTATCGTAGACGCGAGTACGAGAACTCGGTGAAGCATTCCAAGTCCCCGTCGCTGCCGTTATATCCAAAGATGAAAACGTCGGGTGTAGCAAACGAATTCGAGAAGCTGAAATGCTTCCAGGATCGGATCGTTTGAGACGAGGAGCGGGCGAGGCAACTTTGAGACGGAACCGTAACATTGTCCTTCGCCGAGGACATTGGAGGGAAGTCCGATGGTGGAAGAAACAGCGCGCACGCCTCTAGCGCAAATATAAGGACAAAATGGGACGAACACGGGAGGAAAGGACAGGGAGTATAACGACAATGGCTATGACAACGACTAACGACCAACGTCGCCAGTGACGCGATCTTACCAAGAGTATGAGGCACGAAGCAGTGGTTCGCCGGTGGTCTCGGTAAACCTCACCCGAAAACGGTGCTTCGTAGACCTCGAATGGCTGTTTCATCGCGGAGAATGCAAACCAAACGGTGAAGCTATTGCATCTCACGGTCGAGCCATAATCGCGCTTTAACCCAACACACCGATTCCCCGAACAAACGCGCGTACGCACACCCAGAGTAGAAAGACACAGCGAATAACGGCTTTCGAAGTACAAGTAGTACGCACGTCGGCATGCGTTAAATCTTATGCCCATGGTTGAGCGCAAACTTTCACCGAGAATGCCACAAAGTTTTCGTGCCGAAGGAAAGGGTTGATACACGCGTTCATACAGCGATCTTCGCCACGTTGCGCAAACCTATTCTCAAAGAAGAAGTCCCGACATCGAGGCTTTTCATATATTTTCGCAGTAATGGAATAAATATTAGGACCTGAGAAAACGAGGTAATAATCGGATCAGAATATAACTGGAACGAAGTTCCACGATATTACGAACGAGGAAGTTCCTCTTGACATTGGATTTATTTGATCGTCGCTATAGCCGCATATCGGAAGTTATTCCGATCGTATCGAACATCTGACCGTAATCGAGGAGGCCTAAAAAAATGGTCGAGGAAAACAAAAAGTGCTCGTGGCACTTTAATGGAGAGAGGCCCGACTAGCTGAAAAGCATCGTCGAAGCCTCGACCGATAAACGCGTATCGTATATACGAATCCAATCATTTCAAAACCGTGCTCGCTCGATCGCTCTCCTCGTTGGCGAGTGCAGGCTGCTATTCTTGTTGTTGTTGTTGCTGTTTTCGTTGTTGTTGTTGTTGTTACTGTCACTGTTGTTTTTATTCCCCCTACGGGTCGACGGAGAGTTTTGCTTTATTTTTGGACGGGCGAGCGGTCCGGTCGGCGGTTCGGCAACGGGCTACGGTACCCGTTTTCGCCAGCCATTTATACCCATTTCCGTGGGATTTTGTTTTCGATCACCTTTCTATTTATTCACGGTGTCACGCTACCCACCGATAAATCAACTCGGGCTGCGCGGTGAATGCTGTGCGGTTCTCTGTCCTCCACCCTGGCGATTCACCACCGTTCGCCGGTATCCCCGGCGAACCAAGTACGGGAGAGGAACGTCCCGATTCCTCCCCGACCATACATTTCCCTACTCGGCGAATCTACCATATTCTTCCATTCGAGAAACACCATTCAATTATTTCCACTTGACATCGCAACTGGATTTTTATTGCAACCTTGGATACGATCTGCCTGTTACCGGTTCCGCGTATACCTACTAGGTATAACCTTCCTAGATGTGGAATTGCCGTTAGCAAAAATCAGAAAAATCAAGCTGTTTGGGGTCGAAATTGTACTTAAACGAAAACCTCCCATTTGGTACACGCTCGCAGTTACCTGGGAGCCTCTACACAGCACGTTCTCGCGATACAAGCCATGTATTTGACAATGAAGGGAGAAGCATGCTCGGTGGAAAAGGGCGGGTAGGTGGTGGCGGCGGGTGGAGAAGGGAAGGTGAACGAGGAGGTTGGAGAAGGCGGCTCACCAAAGTCTGCGAACGTACCAACCTGGCCGGACGCCAAATAGCCTATACGTTTTCAACGACCTATCTATATGGTATCTGCCATATACCAGGGGGTCGGAGGTACCATCGGAATATAGCATTACCTATCTCGCTGCTTACTTGTTTCCACCCATGTGCGCGGTGTGTACGAAATTCTATTCGAAAATACATATACGCGTATAACATACGCGGCAGGGAGGGAGAAAGGGGATGAATTTTTATATATTCCTGCGTACATAACGAGACAGCGAGTTGACCTGGTGAGAGCGAACCCAATCGGTGATCTCCATTGACGCATTGAAATATAGAGATTTCGATTTGCCCGAGATGTATAACGAAAAGCAGATTATTCGCAACGATTGTAATAATATCGTCACGGGAAGCCGGCAGGATATCCGATCATTTTTCGTTAATGTCACGGCCTATAAATTATCGTCATGCCGATGGATCTCTCGCTTCTACGCTCGTTTTAACAGGGTATTATCGGTGGCAATAGTTCATACGATATTGAGTAATAAAAGCTGAGTAAGGGGAGAAATTGAAACTGTTGTGAGTTTTTATCCGTGCCAGTCGGGCGAGTCGAATGAAAACAGCGTATGAACGTATGGTGTGGTGTATATGCACGTAGCGAGCAATATATATTCTGCTGCATGGCCAAAAAGAAAATTAATCAAAGGGACGTACGTAGGGTTAGAGAGGGTCGCAAGCCGAATAACCGGGCACACTGTGCCGTACACGCTATATTAATTAATAACTGTCCCGTACTCGCTCGTCCGCAGAAGTTTGCCGCAGCTCGCTTACCACTCCTATTTATACCATACTATATTATAACGGTATCGTACTGTACTATTTGTGTACATATAGAGACTGATTCGACCGGCAAAGAAACGGTAGGCGGATCCTCGTGGTTGGTAAGATATACGCGCTGAGATTATTAATTCTGGTATACGAAGCGAGGGGAGAAATTCGGACAAATTGGTGAGAGAAACTCGGAAACGTGATAAAAACGTTAAAATTCTTCGAGCGGTACGACGAGTTGCTGTAAAGCGGATTGCTTGGCAAAAACCTGACCAGATCAAAGAAGGGACCATTATCAAGGTGGGATCGTCGACCATGAACTGGAAAATGTAATCAAAAGACGAGAGAATATATTGAATCGATTATCAAACATTGCCAGTCAATCGAGACATACGTGGTAACATGCTTCAGCTTGAAATAAAAGTGTAGCAGAGTGACAGCCATATAAAGAAAGAGAAAAGCGAGGAAGATAGTTACTGGTCGATGCAAGTCGAGAGTTTACTCTTGAACATTTTCTCATAAAGTCCACGAGAGTTTCTCGACGACTTTGAATTACTAGGTTCTCGCTCTCGACTTCTCCAATAAGTCAGATGACGAGAAAAGAAGAAGAAATATATAATAGAGCAAAGAGAATATTGTGGCTAGGTGAATGGAGCGATAGAGTTGACTAATAGGAATTAATAGATACAAGAGAAGGTTCAGCTATTGGACTTTCGGTGGAGGCTCGAAGGCAACTCCGTGTTCACCCTCGATATAATGCTTCGACACGCGATTCTCGGCAACAAGGAGCTTCGCGTGTCAAGCCTCGGCGATAGTACGACGAGTCTTTTCTGCAGCGGGCACAGTGTTAAACGTAAGCCACCTCGGCACACTATTCGCGTTGAGCCACCAAAGTCGACGGCTACCCGACAACTGCCACTTTTTATTGTGTTCTCGCCGTGTAAAAGAGGTATAGAAAGAAAAAAGAGCAGCCGGCGCGCAAAGGGAAAGCAAGATACTACGGAGTTATCGCAAGCCACTGTCTTATCTCTTCTCCTTTGCCCTTTCTCGTCGCACGCCCCGACTTATACACAGTCGGAACACAATCGTTGTCGATAACCTCCGATACCATTAGATCGTTTTCAAAGGAAAACAAAGTAGCGGCAAATTGCTTCTCCTTGTAAACTTTGTATTCTTTTCGACTTAGATATATTCCATTGTTTATTGTATAAAGAGGTATCCACGTGGAATAGAGTACGCAATGTTTTAGACGTCTACCAACTTGCATCAATGATCGCAAACACAGAGTATCCACGCTGAATACGGTGATAGTTCTTGTTTGAAGTAAGCGCCGCGGGAGACATCGAGGCCCGATACCTTGTTATCCGATTAGTGCACCGAGGTCAACAAAATGGGGCTCTATAGCGATGCAAAGGATCTCAGACGAGCAAATAGTAACGCGGATTGCATGATGAACGTCTCGTAATTGTATGTTTGTGCTACGACCGCACACACCCAAGTCCCGTGCATGCAATTGCTCTTGATACGTAATACGAATGACCCTCTTGCTCGCTAATCCCGATGTAACGTCTCGGAGGTAAACTTCCATTATTAATGTTACTATTGTCAGTCATCTAAGGGGAAGCTCGAATTGGTCGTACAACGGCAAGCGTGCAGCCATCTCGCTGGCACGATTCCACAATGTTCAGAACGATAATTACGTCGAATACGATTCGAGAATTCGTACCGTTCAAGGTTCATGCAATAAGCTCGTCTGGTTTCTTTTTCGGGATTTCTCACGTGGACCGTAAGATCTTCCAAGATCGTCGCTCGAGGCCAACGATTTTGTGCAACGTAAGCACGTGCCGACCGCTTATCATTGACCGTCTTATTGAAATACGTTAATCGGCGTAAAAAAAACGTGTTGATACGGATACCGGGAGGAGAGGTTTTTTCATAGGTTGTAAGAAAAAAAAGCCCAGAGAGATAAAGAGGAAAATGGAGGGAAGAAAAAGTTCGTCAGCGATGGCTTGGAAAAAAAAGGAAAAATATTCGGCACTCTTCATGCGTATGGGTCGGCGGATCAAGCATCGCCTTCTCACGTTTGTAAATGAACAGAAGGGTCGAAGCACGTCGGTAGTTGGGAATTTTTATCGTACCCTACAGCATCTCTCGCTCTATCGTGCCCGGCTGTTGGTCTCGGTCGAGGGTTTTTCCCCCGGGAACGAACGTCTTTGGGCTTTATTCGGGGTTTGGACGATGGTTGTGCGCGCGACCGAAATTTTGTGCGAAGGAAAATGAGCTTGAGAAATTCGTATGGGAGTCCGGAGAGTACGTGCGACACGTGCGTACCACATACTAGGCTTTATATGAGAATACAGAGGTGTGGTGATCGTATCGAACCACGGCCGGACAAGTGTCTCGCGGCTCGTTCCAATGATATTGTTTCAGTATGCGCTCTATATGGAAAAGTTTACCTATACATTTTACATGCATGTATGGTCACAACGAAGGAGAAAGGGGTTGTCAGAGCCGGAGAATGATAACCCATGTAGGTGGCACGGTGGTAAGGTATTGTACGAGAGCAAGAGTACCCAGGTATGTTAGGTTTGTAGACTTGCGGTGGTCTAAAAGCCGCTGGTCGAGGTAGAGGCGGGGGCGATTCCGAGTTCTTATCGGCATTCGAGGTGGGAATCGCCCCCTAACCTTCGCAGTTCCGGACGACGTGCCCGTTACAAAGTGTTCCATGCAGTTCCCCGTTTCACTCTCTTTTCCTACTACCCACCGTGCTCCAGTGTGGAAAAAAAAGAAACGCATTGTTTAAGTTGACGATAAACTCGTCGGTTGGAGCGTGAGAAGGGTGAACGTTGCCGAGACAATGTAGATGGGCTGTTAAGATAGGAAAGTAGAGGAGAGTCTCCTCTCCCCGCCTCTTTACTCTTGGTTCCCTCGAAAGGAGGATAGAGAAATAGAGTGTGTGCGTGTGTGTGTGTGAGAGAGAGAGAGACCGAGAGAGACAGAATGCTGGTTCCAACGTTCCGACGAAACTGCACGATCGTCCGCTAAATTCTCAAAGTAATTTACCCCCTCGCTATGGTTATATCGCAATGGCCATCGATAAGCAAATTCTCTCAGACTGGCGATACCGGACGAGTGAAAAATAAAACCATGAAGAACCAACGAAACTGTCGTATTCACTTTGAGATATTTACCTCGCTTATCTCGTCGTTGTACTTATAATTCTAGCATTCAGTTCATTACGGCATATGTGCCCGGTTGATATTAAATGAGGATAGACCGAATCGATCCGAAAGTTTTCGACCGTAAAAACTATATGAAAATAGTGGAATCACGAAAGTAGCTCAAACGGGTACAGCCGGTCGATATTCGCGCCTTCCAGATATATACGTGCATATATATATATAGATACACGTTTATCGGAACGAACGTAAGCATTAGAGAGTGCATGTCTGACGAGAATCGCGAAGCTGCCCGAAACATCGAACTGCACTTTGGAGCTTCATAAATTTTGGCCCTTGTCCGGCTGCTACGTCGTTTTCGAATTTCCAGACTCTAGCGATATATTAATGCAATATCCAACCGTTCTACCGACGCCCGCGACTACTCCCGACTGAGTTCTGTCGTTTTACCAAACTATATCCGACTCGAACCTCAACCCTCGCCTCACCTCTCTTCTCTTCTATTCGTCCCAACAATTATGACAAACTGACGGTATTCCGGCACTTTGCTATCGGAAATATTATTAAAGTATTTTCTACTACTATACCATTCCATCTTCTCAATTTTGACACGCACTAAACGATTATCATACCTGCGTCCAATTCGCCTCTTTGCTTATTATTTAGATACGTAGTAATATTCCTTATGCGGATAATCGATCGCACACTCGACTATTTCTAACCAGTCCTGCTGGCGTTGCTCGGACGATATACCTATTATAATATCCTCCTCGAGGAACTACGGGAATGTTGACGAAAATACTCGGTGCATGATCCATAAAGCCGGTTCGTCGACGCTACAGGATAAATTCAATTTATTTCGCATGCATAAAGAAACGCTAGGATGCTGCGCCAGTCCGGCCTGAGGCACCAAAAGGGCTCGATGACAGCCTTAGCTTGCGAGGCTTGCGCACTGGTTCGACCTCTACAGTCAGTTATTCGTCCGGTTATAAACGTTCGTTTACATTCGCAGTAAATTCGGCCTTATTCGAGCAAATATCAACGGGTTTTTCTACATTTTTACTACCGGGGATTATTAACTTTTTTATCGAAGTAACGTTTTTCACCCTCGCTCGTGTGTTTGTGCATAATTAAGTCGGACTACGCGAGATATCATAAAGCAGCTAAAAGGACATTGATAAAAGACTCATTGACGAGAATTCTTCAAAGCACTGAATAATCCTCCATACGTACGCGGATGGCTTTCCAAGTTTTTGAACTTATCTCAGGATTTGGCGCACAATTTAATCGATCCGCGAAGTTATATGATTCGCTACCCCGTCAATTAGATCTTCTTGAATATTATTTCAAATATCACGGTTTATAGAGTTAACGTTGCCTTGACGTTTTTGTGCACCTGCGGCACGATTTATTGCCCCCTTGGGCACACTTGCGGCCAGTTTCGATCATCGATGCTCCGTATCGAATTCTCCTCTTCCGGCCGTCCACTCTTCCGATCATTGTTGGAAAAAATAGGAAAAAACTAATAGTCGTAATAAAAAAGAGTCGCGACGTTTTGGGATGGTTTTAAAAAATTGATTCCCCATAGATTAGTGCTATAGACCCGCTATATATATGTGTATATACGATACGTGTCGTACATATGTGGAAATGTAAATTATCCGATCGCTGGGAACGAGGGAAAACGACGATAAATAACGCGAAACATCCCAGCGACGCGTTACGTAACGACGGGGCTATGAGTGGTCGAGGCGGAGAAGGGGTTGAAATAGGGGAGGCAATGAAACGCGACGAAAAAGAAAGGAATGAGCACAAATAAAACAGCATGCACGTACAAAAGTGAGAAAGAGGATTCGAGAGGCCGGCTACGACGCGATCGAGCAATTCCAATTTCTCTTTAATCGCTCGAATCTCATCGATACAGAACGGTGCTATTAGAATATTCGATCCGTATCGAATCGTACAATAATCTATCTTTTCATCTACCATATATCAACATCGATTCTCAAAAGCCCGTACTTGCGCGATTTTGACGAAGAGTATTTTTTCTGGGTCGAGGAGATCGGAAACGCGACTCGAGTCTGTCAACGACCGTAGGGATAGAAAATATCTCGAGGTGTACGCGTATACGATGCAACGTAATAATGTCGGGGGAGAAGGGAGGACCGTTGGTCCGTATGTTGGTAGATTTTTTGTTTGCTACGACTTACGTATACGTAGAAATGCCTTCGAGAAAATCTCCGTGACGCTTCGCACGAAGTCAAGGGACGTAGGATGGAGAACGTGGCAACGTGCAACCCGACAGGAGTGAGAGAGGCACGAGGAATAATTTGCATCGACTATGAAGTGGGTACGATATACGTAGGTATGCGTCTACGTACGTAGGTACGTGCGCGAGTGTACATAAATATATAAGTATATCGTGGATAGTACGAGAGTTCTCGACGGGCATTCGGGCCACGAGGTTGATCGCACAGTGGCAACAGCGGCACCGTACCGTATGGTGGCATCTCCGATTTTCCTCGAAATGTCTTGGATTTTATTTTGGGCTTACTCACCGATGCTACCAATATAAACACGCCGAGGAATCGATATTGCCACCCGATCGTACCGCGTAGATGCAATTATACCTCGCCTTCGATGAATAATCACGGTTCTCTCCAATGGCGCGTACATACGTATATCGCTCGGTCGTATTTCAACCAGATACATACCTCGCGCGGTCTGAAGAAAATGAGACCCCTGGGTATGGTCGATCAAATCACAAACCGATGAATAATAAAGAATTCTCGAATAAACGCAAATTACGTACGGAGAGTCTATATATATATGTAACGCGGAATATATGCATTATGTACGACGAGTCCCTTGGAACATATGTAGTTTCCGGTAGAATATTACGATAGCAGAGAGAGAGAGAGAGAGAGAGAGAGCTCCGGTGGTCCGCAACATTACTCGGAGCCTAATCCACTACGGAGTTTCCGACCGCTGAATTAGGATTATCATCCGCGCAGCACAACGTAATTAACTAACTGAAATTCGGTGGATAGATCATCGTTACGAGAAAGCCCCGCATAAAGCTCAATGGGTATAACGCTGCATAATGGCACGATAACGGTTCAATAAATGGTCTCTCTCGGATAGGTCCAGCGTAGTTTGAACGAGGGAGGATACAATATACAGAAACGCATGTTAAATGAATACGGATGCAACAAAGAAAACATATGGCCGTATAATGAGCATCGCGAGAGCTTCGGCAATAACATTTATTATCATATTTCGGAAACAATTCGGCGCGTCTATGGTACGAGAGCTGTGGTCACTAAAAGCGAGACGTTCGAACGTTATGCTCGTTATAAAAAAAAAGAGCAATATGCGTTCGTGACACGAAGCGTTCTTGTATAAAAACACTATGTAACACGAGTCCGTTTCGACGTTGGATCTTGGAGTTGGGTCGAAAAGTGTCTTTCCCGTTTCGGGATCGTTGACGCGGGGGTTGTGCCGTTCCGCGTGCGAACCACACGACGTCTTCGGTACACCTTTGTTTCTCCTCTATATCGTCACATCGTTTACTCACCACCATGACTCTGCGCGATAATCGGGTCGATCGCCACCAACAGGAGGAGAAAGATGGGAGTCATTATGACCACCCTCTCCTTCTGTCACCCCGGTCTGTCCTCGTCGACCCCCTTCACTGCACGCACTCGCAACACCAAACTGCCAGCTTCCCGCGGGTTTGTTCTTCGTCACCTATAAGTAACAAAAAAGCGAAACACTCCAGTCAGATATAACGAAACGACACTTTTCGTCGACGATGCGGTAGTCGTTGCAACGAGTCGCCTCTTCCGCTGGATCATTCGGCGCATCACCTTCGCCGTCTCCGTCGGCTAGCTAGCTTTGCTTCTTTCTTAATCCTGTTCAATGAAATTTTAACACGAATTTAAAACACGCGCGCTCGATAAATGGTAGTACACGTCGATAATTCGAAATGTTCTCGTGCGTTGATCATTTGTACGAACGAACCTTGACACTAAACTATCGCACGTTATTAACGAGTTATGAACATTGTTCGAGAGGCAAGAACATTTTCCAACGATAAAACCATCATCCGTTGGACAATCGCCAAAATTCATTCACTCGCATCTGTACAATCGCTCTCTCTCTCTCTCTCTCTCTCTCTCTCTCCCTCGCTCGTTCTCTCCCACCCCCAGTCCTCTTGCAATCCCTTTCACTCTCGTCTCGTCACTGCACGGAATTACGCGATTATGTGCGATGCCAGGTGTTAGTCAGGGACAATGAACGAAATATCAACGGGATATTACCGATAGTCCATACACTATTGGCTCGTTCGAGTAATATTGGATCGACAGAATCGCATACTCGCCACTTGGAAATTTCGGGTCACTTGATTGTCGAACGATACGGGTTTCTTCCTATGATTCCACGACCATTCCATATTTTTGTCCGTACGATTCACAAAGAGCACGGCGTGTCCGTTACGAATATCGAAGCGGAACGTTATCGCGAGCGTTTCTCGACGATCGTCTCGAATGATTCGTTGGCGAGCGGCCGACTAGCTATTCTCGAGTTGGCCCGGTCGATTCATTTTTTTGTTCGTTCGTTTTTTTTTTCGTTTTTTGCTCCGTTTTTTTTGTTCGTTCGCCCCACTTGCACTCGCGCTTTCGCTGTCTATCTCGTATTTTCCTGACACGACCGAATTAATCACTCATGGCAGAGCTCGCGCGATGTGGCGTATCGCGAATTTTCGACTGACATGTTTGCCCGCTCGAACACCGCACAATTCTCGCGATAACGAATTATTCTCACGCTCGACAGTAGCACAAAAGCTCTCAAACTTTCCCTTTGGGAATCAATTAGAGCGTAGAAATTTATCGTCCAAAGTATCGTTTGCGTATTAGCGTCGATCGCGAATTAAACTCGATTCTCGAACTCGCGAATTCTCTCTCCCTCTCGTTCGTCGAGTAACTTTTCTCAAGAACCACGACTCCTCGACTTCTGTCACCCTCTCTCGAGTCGCGACTCCCGACAAATTTGTCCCGACGTGTCGTGTCGGGAATCGTTCGCGCCTATTACCCGCGAAACACTCGACTGGATTATTCAAAATTTTCCAAGTTTCGTTGCCGAAGTAGCGGACAAACCAGAAGGAAAACTCGTTGTCAGATCGGTGCTTCGTTCACTCAACATTTCAACACTTTTTCAACGACCTTGCACGAGAGCCAGGACGAGATAAACGTCTTGTATTCAATTCGTATCCGACGTGTCGTGTGCAGATGAAGAAAATGCGCCACGCTATCTCTCTCGCTTGCTTTGACGAATGGAGAGTGCGAGTAAGATATACCCATGTGCGTATACGTGTGTGTGCGTATGCCCGTGTATGTATTTGTTCGCGCGCGTGTGCATCTGTACGTGTGTCCGCGTCTGTGTGTGTATGTGTGTGTGTGTGTCACGAAGTATCGAGAATGGGCGGCGTGTGAGTACGCCGAGCGAACGAGCTATATGTATGTATATATATGTGTGTATATATATATGTATATAGAGAGAGAGAGAACGAGAGAGGGAGAGAGAGAGAGAAGGGTGAGAATCGCCGGGCCGCGCCGCGCCGCCCCGCGTTTCGCCGTGCCGTATACTGTGTGTGCCACCGTCTCTCGTGTACCCCGGCGATATCCTGGCAGCCGCGTAAGGGTACTTTTCTGAGCGCGCGCTGCGGCCTGACTGACTCTCACCCCCGTGCACCCCCACACGTTTTCAGCCGGTTCGCGCAAGCGCTTTCGTTCTACCGCTAGCTTCCCTCAACAGAGCCCCTTCGAATTCCTATCGCAGCACCGTCGCTATTATATTTATTACATCTTCGACTCGTTCCATCCTTTCCAACCCCCACTACCATCCAACCCCTCCACCCCCTCACAGCATACCCCGCCAACGACTCTTCGTTGCGATATTTGTCGTTCGGTGCGTTTGTTCCTTCGTTCATTAGAGTGATCGAACCTAATCGTTTCGATTCTTCGCTGCACCAATGTCAAAAGTTAATGTCGGTCGATACGAGATAAGTCGTGAACAAACCACAATACTTTATCACGAGGTTTCTTTAGATATTGCCTGTAGCACCATTTTTTAAATCTATAAGTCGTTACTAGACGCAATGATATACGTGTACGTAAACGATGATTACGTTTTTCGACCAAACGAGTCGGAGGGAAAGATTTTTTTTTTTTTTGTAGAAAGAAAGGAAGAAAACGCACTTATTAATGTCCTCCGCGATAAATCTCCCAAGTTCATAGTCGTAGAAAGATACGATAAAGATGAAGTAGAGAGGAGGGAGAGAAAGAGAAAGAGAGAGAGAGAGAGAGCGAGAGATGAGCATCGTAGCAGAGGTAGGAGAAGCAGGTGGTCGGTATGGGGGTGATTTCGGCGCTCAAATAACCGACGCATGCGTAGAGAGACGGAGGGTAGAAGCAACGGTTCGGGGGTAAAGCTTCGTTGCTCGACGTATCGCAGTTACTGGTCCGATGTTTGTCCGCGTACGACTCTTCGTAGGGTCGTGAGAGTCTCTCGTCAACGTGGATGGAGGGACACGCGATGGGGAGAAACAACAGAGACACGGATCGAGCGGGATTTCGAAAAACGTCGTTGAATTATTTTCGGGTTTTCACGAAGAAGAGTTTGACGTCACGCGCTACGTGCGACCTTATACGTTCCACCTGTTATCCGAGTGATCGGCTGATTCGCTTCTGAGAGACGACGAAGAATAACTCATCCCTCCCCTCCCTCGCCATTACGACAGACGATTTCATCCGAAACCGGTGAGTCTGCTCATCGATAACTCTCCGTGTACGTGTATATGTCCCTCTCGATTGTTAGAACATTTGTAGTTTTACGATTTGCACAAAAACACACGTCGAACGAGAAATCAACGGCACCAACCTTGTACTATAATTCCTATGCATCCACTACCTACTTATTTCGGGGGATGAAAAGACGAAGAGAAAACAAAGTACGAATAAGCGCGGTCGAGCGGACCAATGAACGTACGAGGGAGGGAGGGAGAGAGAGACAGACAGAGAGAGAGAGAGAGGGAGAGAGAGAGAGAGAGAGAGAGAGAGAGAGAGAGAGAGAGAGAGAGAGAGAGAGAGAGAGAGAGAGAGAGAGAGAGCCAGAGGGAAGAAAACGGGTATAACGGACCTTTAAAACCTGTTTCGTTTTACACGATTGTATTGCAGCGTCCCGTTGCAATTACCAGCACGGCCCGTAATGCCATACTCCTTCGTACGGTTATTGTTCTCGTATTATTATTTCGTAATTTCTACACCAGGTCGAACACTCTAGGCTTTCGGGGGTAAAAATATACGGAAAGGTAAGGGAGAGAGAGAGAGAGAGAGAGAGAGAGGGAGAAAGTGGTCGAGTACGAGTAGTACAGTAGAGAGAACGAAAAATACTGGGAAAAAAGTTACCATTGGTTTTGTTCTCTGTTTCGTGGTAATGAGGAAAAATTCCAAGGTGCAGGGTAACTTAATTTAATATCTCGTAGCCCGAATAGGCACGGGCGAGCTGCAGCCTGTCCGCCGATGATAAATCGTCCTATTCTCTTCTCTTTTGCCGCGCTCGCGTAGTTTTCAAGCGGTGTGTAGGTACTTTCTTTCTCTTTCGTATTCCCCGGCTTAAATAATAGATAATAATGAAACGTACCACGGTATACATAATATAACTCTCGTGATTGCGGGATAAAAACTCATGGAAAATCGTGAATCACCGTGAAATAATTATATCGGAACGGTCGAATAAAGAAGGTTGAATTTACGAGGGAGACAAACCGTCGATGCGACAAAACGCGACGGTCAAAAGATTCTCGAATATATTTCGGTCCTTCCACTGTCGCGTAAAAAGAGAACAAACGTAACAAAAAAAAATGTGATACGTTAAAGGGTTAACGGTCGGTGACACGAACGAAGTACACGTATATCGGTATGATATGGAGCGGCCCGAGGTCAGATGGTGCGGTAGCGAGAACACGGTAGAGAGGGTTCAAAGGGGGCAAGAGGGGTGTACTCGGACGCCGGACAATCGCCCGCCGGGGTGCATTCGTCCGACTTATGAATAAACATTTGCCGGGACAAGCCGGCGGAAAATTACACCAGTGGAAATACAAGAAGGCTACCTAGTACGGACTAGTACGGGCTATAATATATAGTATGTTGTACTCGGGTGCGAGATGTTGGGTTCTCTTTTGCACGCGCCCGCGCTCGCTCAACACAGAGAGACAGAGAGAGAGAGAGAGAGAGAAAGAACACGGAGCAAAACCGAGTCTGCCGATGCTGCTCGCGGGTCGACCCTTCTTCTTGCGCTTCTTCCGCTTCTTCTCTTCATTCTCGAAAGCTTGTGGAATTCAAGCTTTATGTACACGTGAGCGACGTAACGGGCGTGCAGTTAAATGTACTTGGAGAAAGGAATTTGTCCGTAATTGTTGACCCGCTTTATCTATCTATATCTACGGTATATACGTAGGTATACACGCGTATGTACAGGAAACACGCACATACAAACCGCAATATCCGAATGACCGTCCGACATCTCGTGGCAAAGCAAGTATCGGATGATTGTTTCACTCGAGGGATAATTAATCCTGCCGCAAGTTGAACTGAAAATCTGGAGCGCATGGAGCTCCGACGATTCTCTCGTGTTAGAACGCGTTCGTGCTTTTGTAAATATCCGTCGAGTCGAGACTCGACGTAAATACGTTTCGCTGCTTTCGGGAGGTTACTTTTCCGTTGACGCGCGTAGCTAGGGCAATCGCGCCTGACCGCTGACCCGCGAGCCATTTGACTTTTTCGGAAAGCCGGAGCTCTTAATGTCTTTCATCACGAGATCTTGGCTAGAAACAAAAAAAACACCCAGAAAAAATCGTCGCGTATTCAGTTGTATTACTCGGGCAGATGTAACGATGCGATATAACGAGGCCGAGGTGACTTCGCGATACTCTCAAGGCACTCTCGAGGTAACTTATTCTTTGCGAAAAATATTCGAGTCAAAGAGCCTTTTAACGAAATCAATCACGACTATATTTGCATAATGTCCAGTTTACTTCGCGAGAAAAATGAATGATAAATTAGCTCTGTAAATATAAAGACGTATGTAAATGTATGTATATATACATAATTTATGCTCACGTGGCCATCTCAAATACTTTAATTGGCGCTGCCAAGTATTATTTGTTTGCCTTAAGCAATGAAAACTAAAGGCAGCCCCGTCTATATTCGCAATGAGAAAAGAGCCCGATGGAATAAGGAGTAGAGCGAAAGAAGCTAGAGCCCAAGGTGGGCAGGGGTTATTCGCGGCTAGGAAACCAACGTTGGCTATGAGGTCGGTGAAGTAAGGAGCTTTCGTTATATAGGCGAGTTGCGAGGCGAAAGGGAGACGGAAACAGAGAGAGAAAAAGAGAGAGCTAGCGAACCAACTCGATGCCGTGCAAGACTTCAAAGGTACGGGAATAAATTCAGGAAAAAGAAGGAAAAATCTGTAACTCGCCGAGAGTAGCGCGGGCAATCCAATTGTCAAAGCAGGGGGAATAGACAGAGAGACCCGTAACCCAGGGAGTTTGCGCGGGAAAGCTTTCGAGCGCCAAGACCCAAGGAATAAAGGGAGAGGTGAGGAGAACGTGCGGGGGGAGGATCAGACGCGCCCCGAATGCACGTACAGAGGCGACTCGGTCGCACACGCTCTCGCACACCGTATATCTATAAACACCCAAGTTCTTTCACGTATACGCTATCTCATCGATAGTGTTCGTCAGCGCGAATCAGTTTTCCTTGTCAGTTAATCGAGGGATTCGCATCTTGACGGTTTGTACAGTCTCCGGTGTGATATAGACAGACGGTGGTAATACCGAGAGCCTCGAGCCTCATTAACGGCTAATAGAAAGCATCGTGCATCCCAGATAGACGTCGATGCTCGAATATGCGTTATACATGGGACTTTAATAGATGCAATCAACCTCTTCGTTATATCAACGTGCTCGTTTAAATTGTACCGCGTTCTCGGAAACGTCACGATGACGAATATCCATTTTGATAGTGAAAACGATAATGCCTATATGTGGGAGGAATCGGAAATAGGTACGCGTACGATTAATAAGAGAGACGAATGGGCCAACGTGGAAGATTATATAAGCATAGAACATTTTGGCTCTATGTACCATCTGAGGATCCGACAACTTTACCCGTTTGGGCTTTCTCGCCAGTTTCTCGCCCGTTTCTCCGACTCTCAGAAATTCTGTGTTACTCTATAGAGTACACTGCACCTACCGATATATAGTTCTCGTCCGACTGTACGACACTCGTAATAACAAGGACCGACAACAATTCTCGCCTCTCTACTAATTCTCTCTCCCTCTCTCTCTCTCTCTCTCTCTCCACTTTTCTCCAACCCGGTACTTCTTCGCCATCGGGTGTTCCTTTGTCGACGAAATTCTTTACACTTCCACGGTCTATTGTTAACCTTGTTTTCCGTATTAATTAAAAAGTTTTGAAGAATCGACTCTGGTGGATGTACCGAGGAAACTCGACAAATGGGATTTTCGGTGAGGGTTTTGTCTCGCAATTTCTAACGATTTTGAAGGCATTAAGTAAAATTGAAACAAAGAACGATCGTGGCCTATTTTTCGGTCGTATGGACGGACGATCTTAAGTGCGAAAAATATAATCATCGTCTTAACGATAAGAAGAAAAAAGAGGAAATGGACGGGGTTACGAAGTTGCGCACCGATGAAATTTGTTGATCGGCAAAGAAAAAGATGAGACAGCGCCGAGTTTTCAGATAAATACAGATTGGAAGCGCACGGCATGTCGCTTCGTCGCTTGACACGAGGGGAAGACGGGGAAGACAGGTTGAAAGTGGAATTCGCTGACGCTTCCTCGTCTCCGACCGTCCATTAATTCTTTCATCGTATATACGTTATACGTCGTGCAGAGCCACGAGAGCGTGTGCAGTGTCTCTAGACGACGTCGGCACGACCCGTGCGATGGGAGAGAGAGAGGCCGAGTCTCGGGCCGCCGTATTGCAACGACACGACGGTCGAGAAAGGGAGACAGAGAGGTAGAGAAAGAGAGAAAGAGGTACCCGCCACCTAACCGTCCTCCGAGATATATCCGCAAAGCTTCGAGCTTGAAAGAATTCCGCTGGATAACGCATCATCCGCGTCAACCAGGCAGGACGAGCCTCGGGGCGATATAAAGATGAAAAACCGTATATACTACGAAAAAGAAAAGGGTCGAAAGTATGGGGCTGCTCGTTCTTCGAGTTGGCCGCGATTTACCGATGCGAACGCGACCTTACACACTCTAACTACGGCTGGTGGGCAGAAATAACGACGATTCGAAATCATCGCAATTAAATTCTTACATAAACCGCAGATAAGAGTTGGATACGAGGGAGAGAGCGAGAGAGAAGAAAGTCAAAGATGAGCGATGCGGAATCGTTGGCAGAGAGACAGAGGGACGAGACACAAGACGAGAATCATTGCGCGAGGAAAATGGGCAAAAGCAAGGACAAAGAGCGTCAAAAGCATTATCATTATTACGGCAGCGATAGCAGAGCTTGGAACAGAGCACGCAGGGGAAGATTTATTGCCATCTCCCTGCTCTTGCTTCGTGTACCCTGCTCTCTCTCTCTCATCGGTATATACCGCTTTAGCACTCTCGCACACACGTTACGATTTTTCTCGTTTATCGTTCGAGCTTTTCGCCTCGGTGTTTACCCGACTCTTGCTCTCTCTCTCTCGCTCTGCTCCTACTCCCTCTGGTCTGATCGATAATTGATAAGGAACAGAAAGTTTCGGTTGAGTTGAGTTGACGTATGAATGCCGAAAAAAAAGGAGAAAAAAATGTAATCCTATTTATCCCCGATCGCTGTGAGAACAAAAAATGGAGAAATTCTCAAATAAAACTCCATCCATTCTGGCTTGATTTTACAAGGATTCGGTATTCCTTTGCAGACTTCGCGAGACGTTTCCAGTTCGTTTCTCAACTACCGTAGTACGAAAGTATCCATATTCGTATAGAAATGTTGCGAATCTCTATATTTCCCTCTTCGTATTATGCACGGGTATTGATGCCTCGATGAATGAGAGACGAGGCGCGGTGGCCAATTGAAATTGCAATTGTATAGTTCGGCTTTAACCGGATGAACAAAATGGGAAAAAAAGCTGGTTCCATACGATATACATATTCATTGCACACTCGCCAACGAAGAATAATGCGACGACGATGACGACGACGACGGAGACGACGACGACGACAACTCGGAAGAGTCGAGCGAATGGCAAAATGTCGAGTTAATTGTGCGGAAACGTGAAAAGCTGCCGCGGAAAATGGAGAATCTTATTTTGGATACACGAGGTTACACGATTCAGTAAATTCGTTGACGAGGAATCGCGCGAAAGAGATAAAATAAAAAGGTTGGCATTGCCGGTCTGACTTTTGTGAGGAGAAACGGAGACAAAGTGTGGGTGGAGTGGGACGGCGACGATGAGAAGGACTCGCCCACTAACATCGCTCGAATGACAAAGATTCATCGGTACAAGGGAGGGAAAGAGAGAGAGAGAGAGGGAGAGAGGATGGGGATGTACAGCCGTGTGCACCAAGACAAGGTCTCGTGACGTACCAGCCAACTTGCAGCCACTCTCTTCTCTTCGTCCCTCTCTCTCTATCTGCCTCCCAGGTAAACACTTTCGTGGTAAGCGACCGATGAAAAGGCCGTTCTCGCTTGCTCCCTTCGTTTTCATCGGGTACTATGAAAACCGTATAGCGTACGTAGCGCTGAAAGGAGACCGAGAAGAGAGCGCCTTGTATTCCCGCCAACCAAGAGGCTTTCAGTAGCGCCAACGACGCGCGCGACCGCGACCACCCCACCGAGACTCTGCCTATACAATGAATAATTTATAAAAACGTGAGAATCCACGTTCCTCCGGGTCTCGCACAGACTCTTCCGTTGCATCGCCAGCCGTAAAACTGTGCTACGTACCTGCGCACTTTTCAATACATAACCACTGGAACAGGTTTTATTAGTGTTGCCCGTCAAAAACAAACGTTCGATTGAAACTTTTCCGAGTTTTCAATGCCCAATCTCCTTGCACGTATTTATCAATCCGACGTGTATGAATGTTCGAGCCCGCGGGCGATCGAAAATGAACGTATGAATTAGCCCAACTATCCATTTAATTGTTTAAATTATCGATCGATGGAAAAATATTTTCGTGAAACATTTCACTGGCCATATTTACCGTCAGGGTACGAGCTTATTTATTCGACTATTGGTAAATATCGTTTCGTGGTGTATTTCATAATATTTATTAGCAAGCGATATCAATTCTGCGTATGTATATTCACCAGGAAATCGTTTGAATGCGCGGTCGAACAGCAGCGAGGAGTTGTCGTCCCGGAGGGCTTCTCGTGAATGCTTTCAAGTTGCATTAATTAGTTGAGATATTATTGAGTGGAGAAAAATTGTATGTTTGCGCAAGCTGCGATATATGCACATCCAATCGGAATATTCGTGATACGTCCGAGGGAAAATAATCGCCGACCATGCTCGCCGATTATCAACCGGGAGTACTTTGGAAATGAAAAAATCTATCGCTCGCGGACACTGCCCGTTAAAAAACGCTCTTGTCTCGGGTGTACATATTTTATTACGTAGGACGAGAAATCCTGGTCCAGAGCTCGTGACCATGCCTGTACGCGCGTGGTTAAGCCGCGACTCTCGCTTCGTTTGTCGCTTGTCCGGACATTGAGCTCGGCAGCGTATGTATTAGCCGTGAAAAATGTATGAAAGTGTATCTAATTCATTTGTCCGAATGGTGCTGAATGTCGGAACGACGATCTCGACGTCGACACCGCTCTCGCTACGAGTGGCTCATGAATCCCAAAGCTTTCGAAATTCGTAAAAAGGAAACGAAAACTAAAAAAAACAATCTTCGCTTTACATTTTTGTTCGCGCTTTCGTTGAAAATACGTTTGCTTTTTCAAAAAACTCCGAATGACGCGTATTCAGCGGGTAATTTGTGACCGAATAGGATCGTAAAAAAAAAGTATTTTTAAACCTCCGGAATCGAAAAATACCAATGCCGATGCTTTTGAAATCATTGTGACGCGACTCTGATTCGATGGATTTATGTTAAACTGGAGTATTTTAGGATAGTCGGGTCTAAACTTGAAAATACCGATTGGTTCGTTCTAGCATCGTGATCTTTGTGAACGCGGCGAATCCTTTTTTGGGGTCAAAATGTTAAAACATTGCCATTTATAGATTTATATCGTGAAACGTTAGACCGAAATATTTTCAAGCGGTGATCACCAACCCGGTAGACGGTCTTTCAAAAATGCGAATTTTGTTTGCAAAAAACGTATTCACCGATAGCCCGACAGTTTGGTCGATATCTCGCGGAATAGCAAATATTCTTCCCTTTTATATGAGAAAATATGAGAGCGTATATATATGTACATAGGATATAGGCGGTAGGGTGGGAGTTATATATACGTGGCGAGATGCCCGACTTGGTGCTTGCCACGGAGGTTTTCTTAATGTTGCGATATTTCACAGCAAAGTCTTTAAATCTAATATATTACCAGCGATAATTAAATATAAGTTGGGCGTTGGTTACGAAGGTGAAACAGGCACAAGTATTGTCCATCTCTCGTTATTCAAAGTACAAAAGTGCTCGCCATAGCGAGCCCCGACGATATTTAGTCAGCGTTTTGGTTGGAAAATCTTTTGACTCGTCTCGCGCGAGTGGATGGAGGTCGGCGAGGCCAAACGGTAAATAAAACCGGGACTCCTAGAACGGAAAAAAACGACTGAGAAAAAGTGGTTTGCTCGTTGGCGGAAGTTGTGTCGATAAATACGAGGGTAGTTCCGCAAAGTCAACGATGTATAACGATTCGATCACTTTCGAATGGGAAAGGCGTTAAAAACATGAATTTGTTTACTCGAAATCTCGTATTTCCGACAAATTGTACCATTAGAGTGGACCAGGATTTAACTGTATCGACTGTGAGCTTCGTTGGGATAAGGTTCACCTGGGCGAGGTAGGGACATAGAAGTGTCTGAATACGCATTATGGATACAACATAAGTTATTCCAGTGGTTTAGGATAACGCCGGCGCTCTTCTTACCATGCAGGGGACCAGCAACGCCCCAGAGTCAGGCTTACACAAGAGAGTTTAACCGAGGACCAAACTGCGCGAATAAATTACACAGGACCGAGGCTACGAGCCGTGGTTAATATAGGAAAGTCTCATATGAGTTACTCGCTCGTGCTGGAGCAATAACGGTCGTATGCTTCGTCTGATCTCGTATCGCGTATATTGGAATCTCTCGCGAACAAATATAAATAGGGAGATGAGAGAATAAATGGGACGAAATGAGGATTTGCTCGGGAAAGCTGGTGTATACGGGGCGTGCAAGAGTCAGGCCCGAGCTTTATCAAGCGTCGGTCGTGTGTGCGCGCATGCGTGCGTAACACACATACACACACTACGTTACTTATTCTTTTTCATCGAGTTAGTTGTACGAGGGAAAGAAAAAATAGGGGCCGCATCTTTTCGCTCGAAGATGGTTAGGGGTGATCGTAAAATTGTAAGCATACAGAGAGCCGACACTTTCGCGGGTATATGTATCTTCGCCCCGTGTAAAACTTGTAATCTCCGGAAAAACGCTCGCACCCTCGCCAAACGCGCTATAAAAGCTTCGTTGCTTCGACTTATATATCTATATATATACATACATATTCATATAAACACCCCATTATTGGGGAGATGATAACTAATGAATGCTGCCCTCGCGCTAGTAGAGGGAAAAAAAACGTGAACAAACGCGAGAAATATGGATGCGATTACTCTCAACTTGATGAACTACCTGTTGTCTAATCGATAGATAGATGATAATAGGCATTCAGTCAGAGAGTTTGATACGTCTCTCTCTTTCTCTCTCTCTCTCTCTCTCTCTCTTCATCCCACTTGAACTCATCAGCAAACGTTTTTTTCGCGTTACTCCCTGTGTGCAGCCGGCCAGGTACATTTACTACGTGACTGCCCCGTGAATTCACTGCTGTTTGGACACGGGCACGTACACACACCCGCGCGTATGTTTACCGATCGGTAAGGGAAAACCCAGAGCCGACGATGTATAGGCACCGGTAAAATAGTCGACAGGCTGGTACAAGGATCAAGCGGTGGGACGAGCCCATGCACAACCCGCCGTATAATTCCGTTTGTTTATGGGTTGCCCGCGAGCCTCGATTTTTCAGCGTAATGGACGCCTCCCCCCTGACAAACGAGGCTATTCGACGGCTTTTTTGTTCTCCCTTTTCACTCTTTCTCCTCGCTCCCCTCTTCCACCCTCCTAACTCATCCTCGGTTTTGACTTCGATTCACTCTTGGGAGAACAACAAAATGATATTTAAGCTCGAAACTTGACTTTCCATCATCGTACTACGAGGCAAGGTGTTGTCGTTCACGCTTTTTTTATTTTTCACAACGACCGTATTCATACGTTTTATTTATTACCGAAATTTCGACAGTGCGGAAAAAAAGGAAGTAGAGAAAGGCAGAAAGATTGCGTTAAATAACGATGAGAATAAGTGGTAGAAAATCCCCGAGAATATGAAGAAGCCCGGAGGAAGTTTAATTTCGCGCTGGTACATTGGGCGGACCGAGAACACTAGCTCGTTCCTACGACGAAGCACCGCCGTTGGCTTCGAAGGCGTTGTATCCGGAACACTAAATCATACGATATTACAGGGTGTAGCGTAGATAGAGAGAGGGAGAGGGTGAGAGAGAAGGGGCCGAGCAGCACTGTTGTGTCAAGAGATCTTTCGCACGAGCCCGAAGCGTGGCCGAGATCCAATTTTTCTCGGTCCTGTCGCCGCGAGTTACGAAGAAACGAAAAGTCTGCGACACAACCGCTATCCACCGGAACTATAGATACCTTTCTACCTCGCTGTACTTCTTTTCCCATATACTCGTGCAGTAGATCGCACTTCGGCCTACGTCTACGGCTATTGCGCCAATTTCACCATTTCTCTTTTTCTCTTTCTCTCTCTCTCACCGTCTTCGAACATTGCAACATTCTCCAGAACCGAAGTCTGAAGTAAACTGAGAAACGAAGAGACGAGCATGGACGTGCCAAGAAAGCGCGTATTTCCGTTGAATATGCTTTCAACGAAAGGGCTCCAATATCAATTCCGAGAGACTTTCGAAGGCTCGTCCAACGCGTCGACAAAAATGGATGCGACAAAGAACGAATTTCGAGGGGAAAAAAAATTCGATTCTTTTCGGTTGAAAAATCGGAGATGAATGGTGGAGTGTAAAAAAGTGGTGCGAAGAAGATTCCATGAACGGGACAATGCGAGCCTAGGTCTGTTATTAATGGGCCAGAACCGAAGGGAAACTGTAGGGAAGTCACCCATAGGGGGTGAGGGAGCGTCATCTGTTTATCGTAGCTGGTACTGTGACGCGCGCGCATTGTACGCGTGATATTAAATGAAGCGCGAGGAAGAAAGTTAATGGGCACGTTCCATATGCAGATTCGCGTCTCTATGGCTCTGGCAGCTCGCTACCTTATATATACCAGAGTAATATAGCAGCTCTTTGTATCCATTTTATGGCGCAGGTGCCATAAAGCTGGTGCTGCCGCTACGAGGGTGCGCCGGTATGAGTCGTGTGGCGTCGAACCAACCGGCAACGTCACAACGCCACCCACCGAGCGGTAAAGGAGCCTTCGAGGTGCAAAATCACGAGGATATGTTGCAAAGTCCTCGCGAATCTTGGTCATTTTCCAGGCTTTCGCGTCTACCTCGGCAAGAGACAAAAATATTTCTCTACTATGGAGGATTTTAAATCGGCCCGATTTGTATCTCCGCTCTGTCTGTGTGTGTGTGTGTAGGGGTCGATATTATACCGACGACGGAGCGTCGATTGATTACTGAGGGAGTGACAGAGAGCAAGAGAGAGAGAGATACGACTAGACGTAGGCACCAACGAGGAAGACGAGGGAGTAACCAAACAGGTATGTAGTCACACAGCGTGCTACGCGAACCGGATATGGTATTTGGCCAGAGAGCATGTACATGTTATCTACGAATCCCTTTGGCGAACGCGCTACGAGCAGATCCGTTCGCCGGACGTCCAACGGACATCAAAGATCTTGATTCAACGATAGCTAGCTTACGCTCTGACCTAAACAGGCAATCACTACTTGCCTGGAAAGGCGGCACACAGGGAATAGGGTGATTGTGCAAGACGATGCATACACGGCCTCCAGACCAGCGATCCTTGTCGAATTGGTCGACTCCTCGAACGGACGTGTCGTAGTCGACGTCTTTGCTAAAGGACCCTGGGTCATGCAGGTTTAATCATTCAAGTGAAATATTATCGAGGGTCGAGTAGTGGTACACGAATGACAGAGAGAGAGAGAGAGAGAGAGGGTGAAAAGAGTGTGAGCGATGTGTCAAGTCGAGAACGCTCACGGGACTACAATTTCCGGGAAAAGAAGAGCCCGAATCCGGAGCTCTATCGATCTTTTAATTTGTGGAGAACTCTTCGGGGAGGTTAGTCCTAACCGTCGATAGATTCTCGAAGCTTCTCGCCACGAACCAAGATTCCGAGTTTCAGGAGTCATGAATCAATTTAGTATTCCCTCTCTCGCGCTCGACGAAGGGAACCTTCGCTCCGTCGATCTCTTCTCATAAGAAGCATAACGATATAATCGACCGATCGATCGGCGAGTGTGTAGCGCGAGAGGATGAGAAAGCAACAGAGCTCAGGTGGCAAAGTATCCGACAAGCTGGATATAGCCGAGGGAAAGGGTAAGGGGAGGAATGCTGGTCGCCCTATCTGCCCGCTTCTCGAACCTCTATAATTCGGTGATGGCTCTCGGAGACTTGGAGCGCGGTCGGAGGACGATATGGAGGACTCGAGGAGAATCGACGTATAAGAGGTAAATATACATACGCGAGTTAGGTATATAAGCGGTAGTACCAGAGGAGAGAAGAGAGCCGGCCAGCTTTCCTGTCACTCGAGATAGAGAGGAAGGCACTGGTAAAGATACAAGGGTGACACGGTCCTACGGATAAAAGCATCATGATTCAGTGATGAAGTTGGCCTCGTATTCGCCCATCTCGAGAGTATCACGCTCCTGTGCTCGTCCCTTCGTACGTATAACGCATACACATCCACATACACGAGTGCACGTCTAACTTGTGTCGATGATGCTCCCGTAGTAAACTGGAGTACCGAGGACGGAATAAGGTTTGCCTACCTACTCGGCTTCTCCTGCCTCGACGTGAATATTCTCTATACACCTACTATAGGTATAATCTATCGTCTCAGAGAAGATTAAAGACCCGGCTCGGCCGGATACCGCACACGCAATGTACACAAACTCCATTGGTTCCAAATACGAAAATTAGAGTAATTTGAGTTAAGTCTATTAAAACTGTCGATATATGTTCGACGAGGATCGTCGATGGATATTATATTATGAAATCGTCGTTGCAATTTTCACGTACAATGAAATTGATAGACAGGAAGCGAGTAGGGAAACAAGCAGCTCCGGATGTGACGAGCTCGTGACTGGATATTCCGGAGGGACGGGATACTTTCGCTTGATTCTTCACTCTCGCTCCGCCAATAATATTCCCAAAGGGTAAAGGATATTTTACGATCGCCGTTGAGCAAGCGAGCGAGCAAGAGAGAGAGGAAGAGAGACGCGCGCACCCACGATTTTCGCCCGATGAATCAATTATTGATAAATCTTTGGGGAGCGAGCGAGCGATGAGAGAGCGCGGAAGCACTGCCTGGATGCGAACGCATGGATGAGCCCTCTCTCGCCGGATGTGCGCCGGAGGTCGCTCGGGACCTCGTTGCTAATCGACCCCACGACTCCTACTTTCTCAACGACCTACCAAAATAAAATCGAATAACAATATCGGTCAGCCGGTACCCGAAGCTACTGGCGAAAGAACAAAATCGGCTATAGGGAATTCGAAAATCATCGGATAAAAAAATTGCTGAATAAAACAGCGGGATAAAGTGAAAAAGATGAGTGCTGTCACGCGTACGTACAGACAGCGGGCGGAGGCGAAAAGAGGCAAAAAAAAACTGTGAGATACACTCGAGTCTGGTTATCACCAGGCTGTATCGTACGAGAGAGTTGTATGCCGAGGTGATGGCGAGAGCTCAACGAGCTCCGCGCGTGTGTCTTTAACGCCTGCTTGTGTGTGCGACCAGAAGGTAGTGCGAACCCGGTATTATATATAGAACGCATACCTACCCGAGTCGGGCTCCGACGCCCACGATGTAGGTATTAAGCGCCTAGTGGCTAATAAACTCCACTGTGGGGTGTCTAATAAACGGGCCTGGCTTATATTGGTTGCCGCCCGGACCATGCTCTGTCACCAATGTGCACACGCTCACATACGTAGAAAGCTTTCACGAGTATGTTACTTCGCACAATCCATCCATCTATCCTTCTGTCCGCTCTCCTACCACCACCAACACGCCAAAAGACAACGAAATATTACGTCATCGCGTACAAATATACGAGGACAATTTTGTTTCGAATATACTCCGCGACGTTGCTAAATATGTATATAAATGGATAATTCGCGACCAGACCAGCAGCGTCGAGGAGCATTATGCTGTCATGTCGATCTGTGGGACATCGCTGGTCTACCTTGGTCCAATCCAAGATTGAATATATGAATCCATCAGGGGAGACGACGAGTTATATATATACAAGAAGTTGGGTCAAGAGTTCATGACGTATTTGGACGAATTATCAAAGATGTATAGCGATAGATATATAAGGAGCGTAGTTTGATGGGGGAAGGGATGAACGATCATTGGAAATACTGGTAAATTCAAGAATCTCATTCGTACCTTGTGTGTTTTAAATTATAACGGAAGGTTCCCGGAATGGATCAGAATGGGCACACCAACATACTTCTAAAATAATATACGACCTGATCTACCGTACTTTTGCACGTTTGCGATCGCACGGCGGTTAGCCGGAGTGCACGAAATATCGTTAGCGAGAATAACTCGCGGGTGCCCCTACTGCGAGCAAGCTCTATAACGTATGGGAGCATGCCATATGTGTGGCGTGTTGGGCGAGGACGCGAGCGACGAGCGGATAGTTGGGCGACTTCGTCTCATAGTGGACGTGTATATACGCGCAACATAACTAACGTAACAGCACTATAAACTATTTGAGACAGAGGGAGAGGGAGAGGGAGGGGGAGGGGGGGGGGCGAGGGTAACTAGCGGTATTATACGACGGTGGTGGCACGATCGATCTGAACCGTTCTCGCGTTATCAATTATCCCCGTTGACGTTTCTCAAAAGGTATTCCTCCACTGACTGCGCGCGAGTATCGAAAAGCCCAAGTTACTCGAGTGACAGTCCGTGAGCGGCGACAGTGCCAACGAATCCTTTATACAGAGGAATATCGAAGGGTATTCTGTGCGCCTAGAATTATTGAATCTTCTACACGGGCGAAAAACCTCCTTCGTGCCCTCGTCTCACTACCCGGGTGGCATTAGTAAGCTTGAATTATTTCTAGAGTTCATGTCCTATATAGGGATACGAGACTCGACGGTGCATTTCTCCAGTCACATTTTCCGGTGCCTGTTTCATCATCAATGAGTTACGTCGTGAACCATACCGAGCTCACGTCCTTCCAATTACGTTCTTATTCCCGCACCACCTCTGTTCCACGGTCGAAACTTTACTTTTGCTTCGTACTTGCTGTTCCAACAGCAATCCGTAAATATATCTATACCTGTGTGGATATAGGACTGTTTTTGCGATGAATATTTCGAGGTGAGGAAGGAGGAAGGTAAAGGTGAAACGTCGCGCGAATCGGCGCGTATCTATTCCACGTTGGGTGATGTCGGCCACGACAGGTACTGACTGTCTGCGCCGACCCTTCGTCGCGAGGTAAAGTGTATTTAGCAACTGTTAATGGAAGCTACGAATAATTTCCAGTTACATTTGCAACGACCGCAGCGTCGCATCTCGTGTTTCTTCGTATACTCAAACAGTTCTCGCAGGTTGTACGAATGGCTGGCACAGGAGTCGGGAGGGCGGAAGGGTATAGCTTCGGGTTGAAACGATGGAGCGGGGGTTAGGACGGGCTGGGATCGGTCGGTGATGATATCCCCGAGCGAGACGAGGAAGGAGAGCGAGAGATAACCGAGGAAGAGAGATATAGCATATATTAGCACGCAGTGGCACGAGACTAGAGAAGCGCGGAAGTGGATTTTGGGGCTTGAGTGAATGGCCCAACAGCCTCTCTCACTCAGGCAGTGAAAGCGAGATACGGGTTTTGCGTTGCTTGTTGGGCCCGCACGCCGGCAAAACCGTGTTTCTTGGGTGCGGTGCACACGCCCGGCTCTCTGTTTACAGAGACGCGCATACATTACTTTGACGATTCCTCGAGACTTTCATGGTATCCGAGAGATACGCCGCGTCTTCGTGTGACCCTGCGAGGGATGATTCAGCTTCAACCCGAATCGAGTCTAAAGACAGTCTTGCCCATCGTCAGATCCATCCTGACAAGGATATACAATGGACAGGTATCTATATAGCTGGACCATGTTACTAATTGACGCAACGAGGAGGAGATGAAAATGCGACGATAAAGTAACGAAATATCGTATTTTTTTGAAATCTCTTCCGGGGGGGATAATAAACTTGACGAATATGCCTTTTGCCCGAAGGGTAAGCAGCATATTGTCTATAACGTTTGAACGAGCGAGTAACGAGCTACCGATACAGCTTGGTTCGCTCCTCATTGCGCGTTCTGCCAACGCTCTCCTCCCATGACGAATATTAGTCTCATTTGCAAAACACACGATCTCTGATATCGCATTCCCTTCGCCATCATCTCATCGGGCTCATTCCTATATCGAGTTTATGCGTATATAGTATATCAGCGAAACACGATCTAATTCGCGATGCTACAAAATGTATAGAAGGGAGAAAGAAGAGAAGATGCGGAAGAAAAGAAAAACGTCAACAAAATGTCGAGGGAGGGTGGAATACGACGAATGTGTACAACGAAGGATCGTGAAAAAATAAATAATATGAGAAAAAGTTTTCGCATCGCACTGATCCGTCGATGGGAAAGTTAGACAGGGCCGATTAACGCGCGTCAATTTTATTCACCCTCGACAACGCGAATCCTCTCGATTCAAGATGGTACGAGTCGGGTCTTACTGTATAACAGTTGTGAAACTTTTTCCGAGCTGACGAAACCGAGAAATCCGAGAACGTACGAGGCGGTTACTTGGAGGGAGGGTGAGTGGTTGGCTGGGCTTTGCGCGCGAGGGTGGAAGTTCGTTCGCGCTCCTACATACATAGGTATATACATAGATATATATATATATATATAAATATGGAGGATACAGCGGGAAGAGGGCCGAAGGGAGAATCGAGAGGACAAGCGAGTAGCCCAACCAACGGGAGGGATGGCATTTATCAAAATATCTGTAATCCGAGTAGAGGGTAGGGGCTGCGAATCCGAGCAAGAATGCCGTGGCAGCTGGGTCCCAAGGTTCACCGGTCTCTTTCACTAGCCCCAAATACAAACTACCGTCCCCGGAGAAGCCTCCGGAGTCAATGGCACACTTCCATGATTTACTCACCCGAGTCTCGGGGACACAATCTGTAAGGCTTAACAAGTCCACGGGCGAATCGCGGTGTCGCCTTCGATATTGAAATCCATTTCTTTTCCTCTTCGGGTATTATGCAACCATTATTCTTTTCCCGTATCTATATAAAAATGGATACGGTCTTTAAGACGGTCACGCGGAATTGTTAAAAAAAGAAAACTACAGGTTCGCGCACAACTCTGAATATAATACGGTCATCATCATCGTCGTCGTCGTCGTCTTCGTCGTCGTTTACACGTACATGTGGAAAGAATCAGGAGACACGAGAGGGTGGTTCGTCGAGGGAGGAACAAAAGGACCGTTCGCGACGAACTGAATGCCTCGTTTTTATCCGGTTGGCGAGCTCGCAAAGCGGCCAGCGATGATACCAGACGCGTCTCACGTATTTCGGAGATGACGTCACGCGCCTCGAGAGGGCAAAATATAAAGCCAACTCGGAAGGGTGCGCGACATTTGAGGATGCGCCATATACTCTCCTATCGTTTTTACCAAGACGACTTTGAATACGTGTGTACGCATAAATTGTGCGTCACGGTGTGCGGATGGCTATGCGTACATTCGTAAGGATCGCATGGTGACAGAATTTTGTAAGTATGAAAAGAAAAAGAGGCGAATCCGACGAGGGTCGGGCTGCGACGTTGGGTGGTCCACCGGCTCTTACTCGTTGTTAGATCCATGCTGGTGTCAACGTATACTCCACACTCCTGTATCACTATATATTTCGCATATTACGAGTGTATATAGCGTAGCGTTACGCAGTAGGTGGGAGATCATAAAAGACTTTCCCGAGGGTCGGCCATAACGGCGGGCAGCGAAGAGCGCAACAAACGAGAAAGACTCCGCGCGACAGCGTTACGATTGCCGTAATAATTCAAAATGGAGTCGTCCTATATAAGGCGCGAGTGCGATGATTACCGTACATAGTATTTTTATGATTTTTCATTTTTCTCGTCTTTTAACAGAAATATTATTTCAACGATGCATATATTGTTACATCAAACATCGATAATAAACGAGACATTCATGGAAATGGATCAACGCCACCTTTTTTTCTCATAGTCCGGTTATGACGATTTTTTGTTTTTTTCAACGAATGGGTCTGTTTTTATTTGCTCACTTTTTAAAAACGATTATAGTTGTTATTTGCGATGAATAAAAAAAAATGGAAAGGTGATATTCCCCTAGCGGATGCACCAATCCGCTTCACCTGGCTTGGTGGCGCCATCTCCCGGAACTTTATCAAACCAATGGCATCAAATTTAATCAAATCAAATTTGACGTAATACAATTACGCGACTGTTGGCGTTTAGTTGAAATTGACTCTGAATTTGAAGAACTGCTAAAATTTTTGGCGGTACGGGGTTTCGATAGCGAGAAAAGTCCCGTTTTCGAAACCGCGAACGGATGAAAAAAATGTACCTTCGACTGAACCTCCTCGCCGTATTTTTTACCGCCGGTTCAATATGTAGTAGAAGTGTTACAGATAAATTTGATGGATTCTCCGATATTCGATAAAACCGAGCTACGGCCTCTGGATATTTAATAAGTTGGAGAAAAAGGGTACGGAATAATTGATGGGTTTTAGTACCGGGGCTGTCGGAAATTTTACTGCATTGGATTTTTCTGTATCGGGGATATAACCACGAAATGTTGAGTTCGAATGGTATTTTCGAGTCGAAGGAAGTACCGGAATAACCGAAGCATCCCTATCCCCGCGATATATCAGACATGTGCATATACAGTCACAGACGCGAAGCTTTTGCACAGAGTTAAGTAGAAATGGGGCGGTCGGGTTAGGCGGGGTGAGGTGGAGGTCGAGGCGAGGTGGAAGGGAGTTGGGGGTCGAGGGCGGGAATCGCGTCACTTCCGAGAAATCCACACGTGCATTAGCGAAAGACTTGCGTGTACACAGATACGCTTGTAATCGGAGAACTCACGGGGGCAAATGAAAGTATACGCGTGACGCGAGAGACCGAGACTTCTCGTTGGAAAACGAACGAGAGTCGGTATGGCGTGGCCGTTGGCCCGGCTTCAGAGTAATTTCGATCACGCCATTCTAATATGACTTTCTCCCTCTCTTCTTACTTCCTTGCATACACATTAAACGTCCTAAGAGCTCCACCGTGCACCCTTCGGTGGCTCGCAATCTTTCGGCTTCCCATCGAGGTAAAAATCATTCGAGTAGCGAGAGTTTGTTGATCACACGCGATTAGCCTGAACCACTTTTTTCCACTTTTTCGCTTTCATTCTTCAAACTTTCATAACCCATACGGGTGTAATACGGATAAGCCGAGCAACGTACGAGTGCGTCCAAATGATACAATTGCAAATGTCTGTTGGCAAAAAAGATACGACAACGCGATCGATGTAAACAGCGCGAGTTTACTTTCTTTTCGTTATTAGAATTTGTGTTTGTATCTCTACAAGTTTCTTCGACTGCGCAAAATAATGATGTTATTGGTTCGAGTGGGCGCGAATGTCGCGAAGTATCTTCTTCTGTAATCTCACATCGAAGGGTTAACTAGTAATCGTGTATTTATATCGTAGTAAAGCATCGAGAGTTTCGTCAGCTTCTCGGCAATGGAATGAATTTAATTAGTCGCCGAGTTAGACGCGGATATTAACCGATGGAGGGGCAGAGGACTCGACGAGAGTTTGTACCGTACAACTCGTGCCGTTGCACGGGCCTTTGCTATCTTAATTAGACGATTTCCTTAATTCACGAAACTCTAGTAATTAGCGGTTACATAGGCCGACGACTTGTTCTCCAGGTACGCGACACGCCAGGGAACGTTGATAACACTTGAAACTCGAAGAAGTGGCTTTGCGATCGTCGCGAGACTACCAACGTTGAGAGGTATTCTATTTTTCGTTTTGGCGCAATAAAGTAATTCCTACTTGAACGAGTTGGCATTAACTTTTGATAGAATTAATCTCGACGTCTACGAATTATAAGTACTCGGTAACAATGAAAAATCCATGATTGAAAGAAAAAAGGAACTCTCTCGTGACTATTTACGTTGGTTATTTTCGAAATTCAATGATTTGGGAAACAAGCACGAATCGTGATTCAACGTACGAGGAAAAGAAACTAATAAGGCACCATTGATTTCGTACCGCGTATGTGTTTTACAAACACATCGTTATATACTCACCGGCATAATATATGCCATTGGCGTTAAAAGCAAGCAATAATGCTACTCTCGTTACCGAGCAAACTCAAAGAAACGCTGGCGGGTATCGCGGTGGTCGCAAGTCGATGTGCAATTATCGCTCCGCCGGGCGTAACTGTATAAATATACGTGTATACGTATAGCTAATATACGTATGCAACGTATATACGGGGGTTGAGCGTCGCGACTATGCCGTGCCGAACGAAAATATGCTCTTGCGTGTGAGCCACGCACACGCGACTATACAACCTCATCAACTCTTTCCAACTCGTTCTCCGTATAGTTCTAACGGGGTAGATCACCCTGCACCGAGCCCCGTTCTCCGCCCCCGGTCTCTATCTATTCCACCCTCGTCCTGCCCTCGATCGAAATAGGACCGCGGCATTTATTTTCACATTTTGTCATTTCGCTATCTTCGACCCGTTTACAATATTCATCAATGATTTAATTAATTATTCAACGTGCTGCTGTTGGCGATAATTGTGTACCACGAGACACGCACTACCACGTGATAACTCTCATTCGTAACCCTTACTTACCGAGAGACACGTTTCAATTACTCTCCAATTATTTCCATACGATAACATCTATTATTTTTGGTTTTCAGATCAAAAAGTGGGATGCAAATTCAATGGAACAGATTGTACAATGGGGGTTTAGGTAAGGTTCCTTTTCGTTTTTTCTTTTTATTAAGTCTCTTTTTTTCTTCCTTCTTCTTCTTTTTTTACTAATTTAGAACCACAATGTCAAAGCATTGAATATTTTTTCATTATTCGCAGCTCATCGAGGAACGAGATACCTAAGGTCGCTCTCTCACAATTCCGATACGAAAGCTATTGCGGTAACACGAACGTGGAGGTAAGACCACGGATGTCCTGAACGGAAGAGATCGACGTATGCTAACGGGAATAAATCTGTCAATCACGGACGGTGTGGCGACGTTTACCGGAAATAATTTTCACATTGCATATCGGAAATCGACGAGAATAACATACCATTTCAATGTATATACGCAGCAATGCTTCTTCGATATTTCTAAGTAATATTTAAGCCTCGAGCACTTGACAAATCGATAACGAAAGGACTGTTTGGAAAATGTAATAACAAAATGGAATAATTAATCGCGTTTGGCAATCAGTTTTTTTTTCTTCAGTCTCCGTCATCCCTCGTCCAGTCGATCCCAACCCTCCACATTCGATGGCAACCGTGGAAAACGCGACTTGAAGCACCAGCTAGTGGAAAACGGTGGTATTAAGCGTGAAACGCGCAACAGTTTACCCTCGGCCAAACGATCCCTGTATCAACGAAATGGTACATGGAAAAGGGAGAGTACCCCGAATTTAGAAAATAGACCAAACTGTAAGATGGTAAGTCTCCGACTACGATGCAAGGGACGATCGTTTGACGATAGTCGGTAAGGCAGAAAGGAAATCCGTCGAGAATACGTTACTGTAAACTTTCGGTCGATAATAAACCATTGGCGCTTCTCACGGGGAGCTTAATTCAACGCGTCTTTATGGGGGAACTTTTTCAACAAAAAGAATATTTAAAGCACTAACGATTTTTCGAACGACATCGTATTGACGAAGAGAGGACTTTGCTGAGGAGAAAGCGATTTTAGGCATCTCTTTCATCGTATGTTCTTATTGCAATGAAAAACAAACGAAAAGAGATCTGAAAATAATGCAACGTTAGCTTTTTTTTATGAAAAAACAATGGGGAATACTTACATTCCATAATATCGATAAATAAAATTGACAATTAGTACACACTCGCGACCATCATCGTGAAAAATCAATAGGAGTCAAAACAATATAAACGAAACATATTTAAACTTATGCTGTGTATTTTCGACACGGACACTCACCTGAAAATATTCTGAAAAATGGAAATCCTCGTCTTCCGACTGCTTCTGCAACAGAAAGAAAAAAAACGTTTGTTATTGCTGCGAGTCAATCGTGCGAATGAAAATATTGCGATATTGTGTGATGTATTTATTACAATCACGTGGGTCATCGACCGATGAAAAATAGAACGTACGAGTCAATAATAACTCAAACTTTCGAAGAATGACCAGTCGATATGAGTGAGAGGGATAGATGGAGAACGGAACGGGGTTGGTAAGCTCACAGTCGGTAACAAAACGGAGCACGTCCGCCGTTTAACGAATCGTTAGCATCAGCCCTTCCAACCATAAACAGCCTGGCTCCACGAGTATACAACTATCGAGGTATCTCTCGAACGATCTGCGAGTCGCCGAGGGTGCAGCAATTTTCAGCGACACGCTGCGCCAATACTCCCTTCCTTCCTACTATATCGGCCAGCAGCATCAACATGGTGGACGAGGGAATGGTTAGAGGAAGGAGGGGACAAAAAACATTGTATGGATTTGCCGGCAACATTCGCGCTCAATGCGTTACGTCAAGGGGAGTCTTTGAGTGCTCTAGCAAACAGCCCGTACATACATTCCCGGAGGAGGGCCACGCATTGGTTTCTTTGGCAAAAAGCAGCGAGAGCAAACTAAGTTGCGAGTAGGAACGACAGGGTAGAAAGAGGTTGGAGAGGGGGATCGTTGAGACTAGACTATAGCCAATAATAACCAATAACGGAGTAAACGAAAACATCAAAGTACAATGCGTCTAGACACGATTGTCGAAAGTTCACGTTTCAGGAAATACACCTACGTCCAAGGGACGAATGAAAGAATTTGTTAATGCTCGCGAGTATCGTCGCACGTTCGTTTCGACTCGAGTATAATATATAATTTTAGCGGGCTGTTTAGTCAAAGATCGTGGCGAACTAACGTTTTTTTTCAATGCACGAATCGACGTAGCAAGTATCGCGCAACGATCTGGTCGATCGTTCAATCGTCGCATTGAATTTGGAGGTTCGAGCAAATGAATGGAGAATTGCGGGGCGGTTGTTAAGGACACAGACGAACAGTGCAGTGCACTCTCGGACAACGCCAAGTGACACACTACTCACCGCTTTATGTGCTGTCGCGAACCAACACTTTAAACGGCACTGCGAACGGCGCTGCCCTTCATCGCGTCATAACTCATATCACTGGCACGTACATTCAAACACTTATCACGCGTGAAAATTTGCCTTGGAAATATATAAAAGTTTAATCCTTCGGAAAATCGGAGCAAAATATTCTTGACAGTCGCAGCCACTGAGCGGCCATATTGTAATGAAGGTAGAACGACTGGGACGCCGCCACGCGTTACTTTCTCGAAGTTCGACTCGGCCAGCTGGTAACAGGCGGAACGGCTACCTGTATTATCGACGGTAGATACTTGCACCGACTGTTGGTCAATTTTCTACCTTACCATCTGTGGATAATTTCAGCGCGGATGTAGCGTTGGATGGAAGTGAAAAAAAACTGTGAACGACTTTTTACGAGATAAATAAGAAATTAAGGATCGTTTGTAATCCGAATTCGATTATTCCCCGAAATGACAATATATCTTGAAAATAACCGGATTTCGTCTTTCGTTACCGATCGAACGAGTTTCCAATTACCTTAAGGCGGTAAATAAAGAAATCCTTGAAATTCAGAACTCCTCGGGTAAAAAACAGGTCAGTTCTGGGGGGAATATGAATTTACCGATGTGGTTAAATCGGTAAGTGGAAAGAATGGAGTTCGGTCGGCTGGCAAAAAATCTACCCTACCACGAACAGCCCCAAAAAGAACGCTCTGGGGATGAATTCTGATTGTCAGCTCCGACAAGAAATGTTGAATTTGGAGGATTTTACCTAAATTTATATAACGCCATCCGTACGGCGTCATGAAGCAACGATCGGTGGACCAAGGCTTAGGAGTGGATAATGGTCAGTTAACCGCGAGAGTGTCTTGACACCGAGGGACTCGAACGATAATCCGTATACCTGCACGGTCTGTGGAGTATGTGGAAAATCGAGGTGGTATGCGTTTGAACGTCTCGATACCCTGACAAGCTTGCCAGCGCGTATCGATTTCACTGTGATGGGAGAGACGAGACGTGGTAGCCGCTGGCAGTCCTCTCGCGCGAGTAGCGTCACAGTAGAGAGTGCTCGACCACCATCAGCGAAGCGGCAGCATCACTCAAGGACCGTTGGAGCAATGCCGCTGGAGCATCAGCTATACGGACGTTAATACTTGGTCAGCGACCCTGATCATCGCCCCGACGTTACGGTCTATCTGTCTGACCTATCGCTAACCCTACCGGTTCAACTTGTGGAAACGCAGTCAAGCTCCAATCCCCGTGCTAAAGTCATACCACGTAGAGGACAGGGGGAGGTATAGGGGAGGCACGTTACACTCGATGGGGGATGAGATCGTGATTCTGATACAAGGATAGCGTGGCTGATGGATATACAGCTCGCGGGCTGTAAATATAAGGGAGAAGACAAGTTAGTTTCACCGCTCGAGAACGAGCAATCTCTTCGGTATACGTATACGAACGGGATGAATTGCTGGTAGCCATGGAAACTGCCGGGCTGTCGGGCACACGGTTGCGGGAACTTGATCAATCGTATGATCGATTACCCACCGCTCGACGTCATCGATCAACCACCGATTCTCTATAATCTTGACGGTATCGAGCTCGATTTTTCTATTGCCCATCGCGTCATTTTTTCACCTCATCGATCTCATTCTCCGGTTCCGATCGACCGACAATTGGAACATCTCGCAATTTCCTCAAGGACGGGGAACGAGTAAACACCTGATAACTAATTCACCTTCTCTGGCCCTCGAAGTAACTCGATAAATATGTATTTTTATTATTTCACTCGTTTTACCTCTCGTCCCTTTTATCAATATGTATTTCTCGCTCGTTGCTCCACTTTTTCTAGGCCTCTCCTGATTTTATTTAGATATCTTGTATACACGGAATACTCGACGAGGCTTTTGGCCCTGTCGCGTCTTGCCTCGCACCAAAGACAGATTCTCGTCGCTTTTGGAGCCTTTCCGAGTACACAAGTAACTCTTGGAAGGGGCGAAAGCACGCGACATTGCACCGAGGGTGGCGGAAGAACGGTCGGTTGTCTCAGCGCGCCGGGGTGACTGCTGGCGAGTCTCGAGCGGGCTTCCAGACTCGATTTGTCAGCGACTACGAGCAAAGTACATTTACATGCCGGTTCTCGTAACGTTTTCTTTTTATGACGCTCGTCAGTCCCTCGACGACGGCTACGGCGTTAATCATCTGTTGCTTGTTTCGAGTGTACCGCTTTCCTCTATCGCCCGACATACGTACATACGTTATGTATCGTCGAGTTTAAGGAAATAGCTGTGGGTATACATATGTACGTAGTTGCGGATCAATGTGCGCGATTCTCGTACAATCGCCGAGTTTTAATGCAGAAGCACAGAAATTGCTCGCGCACGCCAAGGCGCGGGCTTGTATTCTTCAATAATTCATCATCGACTAACGCACCCCCGGAGAAAAAAGCTATTGGGTTTTGTAGTGGTAGACAGGTACGTATATAACGCGGGGCTGGTTACGATGCGAGCTCGTCCCTCGGCATTGGTCGGCCACCGCGGCATCCCCAGCCCAGGCGTTCTATTAAACATGCCTCGGGAAATTGGATTTGAAATTCTTATTTTTCATCACAGCCCCGTTGGTGGCGGTGCTGGCTCTTCCCTGCCTCTCCAACTTCTGTCCACGACGCTTTGCTCCCTATTAGGCACTACTATTTCTTATTTTACGACGGGTCCGGAATGGTTACTCGCGGCTATAGACGAGAGTCGACGCGGGGAATGGTAATTGGTATATTACGAATGAGAGAATCGACTCGCTCGCCCGTCTTTCCAACCCTCGGTTCAACACGACCGCCGATCGTAAAATAATTGCGAAACCGTTGATGGCGTCGTTTCGTTCGAGAATGTTGCAACGTAGTTTACGTCTTTTGGACACGAGGTGGAGCGAGGAGGCTTGTATATACGGAATACGCCTCGACGATCTTAAAATTTTCATTGAATTCGTACATATTGCGAACAGGTGTACGTACAAAGTGCGAGGATCGGCGGGCGAGCGGGTGGCTCGAGGGCCCCGAGGGTGGTCGAAAAGAACGATTGCGCGAGCGAGGAGAGAACTGGCACGTTTTCTTCGTGTAATGGAATTCCCTCCGGCTACGAGATGAACCGACGTACGGTATACGCCGCACCGGCTTACCTCGAGTGCCACCTTCCATGTGTCTATGTATACATGTACGTACGTACTTATATCTCCAAGTACTTGCTCTATGTAGATACGAGGGGCTACCGGCTCACTGTGAAAGAGAGACGGAGGATAGACCGGGTGCATGCACTCGTTTCGGTGGCTCTCGGGAACTAGCTCGCGGCTACCCAACCAAAAGATAAGACTTTCCTGAGCTATCTGGCCTGGCCTTCTCAACACGCTCAACATTTATCAACCCCCTCGCCCATCATCCTCGCCGTCCGACTGACTTCTCACACCTATGCCATACACGCCAACGTATACCTCGCTTGTTTTACTACTCCCGCCAAAAGTTGCAATTCCGCACTTTTTTTCTCCTCTCCATAAAACCCGACCGCGTACCGCTCGACAATATTTGAAATTCCATTTTTCCATCCAACTACGAGCTGACTCGAATCGATAAAAATATCTCAATTCCGGAGGCGAGAGATAATTTGTCAGGTTGTTTCGAACGATCGCGAGAAGACGTTCGGTGTGGAATAAACGAGCGTTTAAAAAAAAGTTAAACTCGATCGTTGGTCGTCCGAGAGTTGGGTAAAAAGATTTCACGACCAGCTCGAGCGTAAAAATCTCGTTCTTTCCACCGCGAAGATCACGGCGATAAAGAGCGAAGGATAAATATAATGTATTGCACATATATATATAGATACATATACGAGTTTAACGAAGGGAATAATCCGGAGCTGGTGAATTTGACAATTGACCATAATAAATTTGCAGCGAACTTTGGCCGAGACGATTGCCGGGCCGTTTTAACTTTTTGTAACTTTAATTTGTAGAACGTTTCTCGCTTGCCCTCTGGTTTCACCAAGGCAGAAGCGTATCTCCGGGCAAGCTCCCTCTCCCACCGGGTTTCGAGAGTGTCTAGTCTCTCGTCTACCCGAATTCCAGAGCCCCACTGGTAACTCGTACGCCAAGCTGTAAAACTATAACTTTTCACGGCTACGACCATTTCGCAGTGCGAAGCCGGAGTCCTCTCTCTCTCTCTCTCCCTCTTCCAAGCTTCCCTATCCAAAAATTCTACAGCCAAATTTGCCGCTGAACATTTTCTCGCGTAGTTACGTCGAAAAGTTACTCGCTCGGGTGCAAAGTTGGCTAATTTAAATTGGCTTCGGATGCACTTTTCCCCGGTAATCTTACATTTTGATCCTCGAGACGATATAGATGGGCCAGCCTTCGATAAGTACCGCACCGACATTTTGTCCAGCTTGTACGTATCTCGGGTCTCTCGGGGTCCTCGGTCATTCGTTCATTGATTTTTTTTCCCCGCATCGCGAACGTAGGAGTAGAACGAAGCATCGCCCGTTCGGTTTTATCGCCGATACGTGTACGGGCGATCCGAGTGGTACAAGTGTTCTTTCGTATTGGAGAACATTTATGTCGGAGAAAAAGGGTACACACGGCCCGGTAATAAGGCAAGGACGAAGAGTGCGTGTTACGGCCACTTGATGCTTTGACCGAGTGAGCTAGGCAAAAGTATCGATCCTGCGGAACGCGGGGGAGGGGAGGACTCTGCTTTGTGCACAATGTTGCGACAACCACCCCCACGCCCGAGCCAACGTTACCCGAGCAAAGACCCATTAGATCGGCTAGGAAAGAATTCCCAGTGTTATTCTTTTCTTTTTATCGTATATTCCCTCGAACAACGTGCAAAAATACGAGCGTCATATATCCAGCGGGCACAAAAGCGCGCGGCCGCGACGGTCAACACCCTCGTATATTCCAAAACTGGTTCGTTATTTTTTTTTTCTTTTTTTTTTTAGACGAAACGAGAATGCGCTATTCGACACCGCCTAGCGGCAAAAGCCGGAGTTTCACGCGGATCTTCATCGTGTGCCTCGAATTGCAATGTAAACATTGTTTTTTTTCTCGTTTCGCATCGCCCTAGTCGACGAGCTAGATCGAGAGGAAAAAAAGAAGAACTCGATTGAAAATCATGGCATTTTTTCGAACGATACCGCGACACGTACACGTCGAACGAACCTACGCCCCGGAAATTACACGTCCGAGTCTCTCAGCCCGAATGATTGATGCCGCGACGCGGAAAGAGGAGAACGCTACGCTCCTCTCGTTACTTATGTCGTGCGATATTTCACTGTTACGACTCTGAGCTCGAAACTCAAAAATACGTCGCATTGTCTACCAAAGTAACAATTTTCTAGATTCGCGTCGCTCTATTTTTACCCAAGTACGAGACGGAGAGGTAGCAGAGTCGTAATTAAGACAGAAATAGAAAAAATGCCGTGGAAAATAAGCGATAACACGATCAAAATAGAAGCGGGGTGAAAATCAGAAAAGCTCGAAATAATAAAAAAAAAAAAAAGGAGGTACGGAGAATTGAATTCCCGTCGTGGAACATCGATCAAATAATCTGCCAGACGGTCGCTTTCTAATTAAACGATACGTCTCCGCGCGCATCGCCCGAGTGACCGACTCGAGCCCCGGTTCTCCTTGCGCAATGCTCGACGCTCTTAACTCGCTCCCACTTACTTCCTGTTTAGTTGTCTCGCTCGATGTTTCTTTTATATAGATATACAACCAAGGTAATTCACGAGAAATGCTAGTATCCTTCGTTGAATGGACCGATCACTGATGAGACGATTTCATTCTTTGCGCAGTGTCCCTCGCTCGTTTCCAAGCGTAACAATGTAACATAAAGGAAATATCGAGTGAACGCGATCGGAGAAGCGTAAGAAGATGAAACGCTTGGTACGATTTACTCGAGTACAAAGGTCTTCGGTCTTTCGAGTTTTGATTCTTCGCATCGTAAAGTAGCGTTCCACGGCCGTAAGTATGCGCGTCGAGGTACGTATACGTACGTACGTACAACATCGCTCCGCCGTATGTATCGATACACAACAGTCTCCGTTCATGCATACTTTAGTAGCACAGCTGCTTCCAGAAGCTCCAATTCCCAAGCATGTCGATACAGGCGGGCGCGACCTCAACGACCGTTCGCAACGCGATGCCGCGGGCAAAGCATGCGTCGACGGCGGGGGTGGCATCGAAATGCATGATGGAAGCCGATTTACTTCGTTCTATGCAAATCGTCGAGGGAGAGAGAAAGAGAAGAACGCCGAGTTAGAGCAGCCTTGCATCATAAAACAGCTTTCGCAATTAACATTTCCTCGATAATTTTCCACCCGGCGACCTCGTTGCCTCAAAATCTAATGCTAATATTCGGATAATTAACCCTCGGAACCGCTCACGTATTTAAATTTACAAACGAGACGTTTTTTTACGCCCTTCTTACGCCCGCATGGGCATCGATCGTTTTGAGGAAACGGGAGGCAAAAACACCGGTCGGTAATGCCAGCTTTCTCCAACGATAATATACGTTAGGTACAACGTTTCGGGACTTTGGTGAAATTTACTAAAAGCGCCCAAGCTCGTTGCCTTCTCTTTGCGTGTGTGTGTGCGTAGGTATGCGCCTGTGAGCAACGAGAAACCCATAACTCGTACGGAGTAAACGCGAATTCGTGAAAGCCCACCTCCGTCTGTAGCCCAAAACCGAAAGCTCGTTAGCGCCTGTTCACACAACACTCTGCGGGCGTATAACGGATCGTTCGATTTACCGAGTGCCTCTGGCGGAATACTAGCGCAGGATCAAAACAACGGGGGATTTTGGCGATCCGTATACCTCTATATAGGAATATAGATAGCACGCTTAGCCACGGTACCGTAGCTGCTTCCGTTGATGACAGCCCAAAATCGTTATTCGTTACGTCAACACGTGTCGAAGTAACGTGCCTGCCGATGCGCATCATCGTGGCAAGTTCGAAAGCCCTTCGTCGATGTGTAAGTCTCGACGACGTCTCTCAACCTCGATTATTCAACGAATTTATATACGATCCCTTTGCGGCGATATTCTATTTTTTTATCCTCGTCGTTTCGTTTCTCCCGTTGTCTCGTCCGCAAGCGCGAGAGTAAGAACAAATCGGTTATACGTGTAGCCACTGAATGTTAATCGCACATTTGGATTTTGAACTAACGAGCGATTATCGCTCCTCATAAATCACGAAGCCGGTAGACTGAACCAGCACCCTGTATATGTATCTACGTACTCGCTCGGGTCGCCCGAGCGAAGCGAATGGGGCGCGTCGCTGGCGAACGTTACCAGCGAGGGATCGTCGTAGAGAGAGAGAGAGAGAGAGGCCGCGAGAGCTTTCGGCAAAATTGCAAATTAAATTTTTACCCTCGATTTATGAGATCTCTCGCGTGGAAACGTTGCGAGGATGAACGCTCTCGCGGAATGGCTGCTCGGCTATTGTAAAAAGTATTAAAAAAAAAAAAAAAAAGTTGAACCACCGACTCGCGAGACAGATGGTTATTATTCGATCTCGTGACGTCGAGAGTAGTCAGGAAGCACCGGTTAGTCTCTCGTGAGAAAGGAAGGAAAGGAAAAGCACCTCGGTTCCAGAATCAACGATCGAGACAGGAGAATCGATCGCAGGCTCGTGGAAAGAATCCATTTTGTTCTCCGAACGTGGACGAAAATTGATATCAACTCGAGGAAGCCGGAATACGCGACATAAAAATATTACCTCCGGAATTATTTTTTCAGATTACTAAAACCGGATCGGATAAGAGCCGAGCTCCGGGACTCTTTCGTCGCGAACCACCGTGTTATCATGCACGGTCCGTTCTTCTCTACGTAGGGCGTATATAGCATTGCATCGTCATTCACGGTGGCATACATAATCGCTTACGTACACCACGCGAACATTGCACACTCGGCTCCCGGAACTCGTTGGTTGGTTTCTCGACTGCGGAAATATATGTGTGGATATAGGGTGGGTGTAGTCTCTCTCGGCTGCGTCGGGTGAACACACGCGAGCACCGTTTACTAATATACGTGTGTGTGTGTGTGGGTAACCCGAGAGGACGAAGCATGCGCCTACATATCGCTACAACACGGATGCATTTATATTGCACCGGTTTATGTATACCGAGTGTACAGAGAAGAGACGGACAAGGATAGGAGTATACGCATTGTAGTTATATGCCAATAGGAGAGCAAAATGCTAGTTATTACAAGAGCCCGATGCACGTGTATGAAAGGGGATGCTGCGATGTTATCGCGAGGACAAAACGTCAGGGCATGCAGTCTGCAGTTTGCAGTATGCAGTCTCTCTTGCACATGTACCTAACGCTATATCGAGAGGGTACCGAATGCTCCGTTGGTGCTGATGTCGCTAATTTGGCCAATATGGCGCCTCGACGAGGGGTCCGATGCAAGCTTGACAACCCCGACCTACACCGAATACGTGTATGCCCGACCGAGCGTTAAATCGAGCCACGCGAATTCCTCCCGAATTCCACAAAACCGATCTATTCTATGTACGTCTGTGTAGGTGTGTTTTTTTCCAGGTCGATGTTCGAATTTCGCAAGGGAGCGTCTCCTCGAAAAGAACGAAGAAAATCGAGAGGATCGGTAAAAATCGTGCAATTTTCTTCCTTTCGTTATTTTTCGAGAGGCACTCTCGAAGGAAATGGTCCGGGTGGCAATTTTAGAATTTCGCACTACGTTTGAATTTTGTCAATGTATAGCATCGACTCGGGGTAATACCATATATGTATAGAGTATGTAACGTGACCACCGACGAGCGAAGCAAGACGTAAAACGGGTGAAAACGGAGCGAAGGGGTGAGAGAAGCCGCCGATCGGACGAATATATTATAGCCCATGTGGCAAGCGAGCGAGGTGAATACGGCGAGTATATGTACCGTATATTGTATAGGTATATGTACATCGGTCGTGCGTCCTGGCCGAGCAATCATAATCACCGCGCATACGTCCCGGCACACCGTCGATGAGATTAATGTCCCTGCTGTCGCCTCGTGCGGTGCTCGCCGTTTTCACCACCCCCTCGAACCTATCGCGTGGAATTCCGTTCATCGATTTACGGAATCTCGACCGTCTCTCCTCGTCGACCTGTGCAACCTCTCGAAATGTGCTGTTACAACTCGTCATACATTCTCGTATCGTCCTCCGAGGGAATTTTCTCGTTCGTCCTACTATTTTCTTTTTTCGTAACAATTTATGTCCCATACTTCCTTCCATTTAAGATAAATAAGCTCTATCGTCGCTCGTTCATTAGTATAATCGCGCTAAAGCAAAACATACGATGCAATAAAATTATTACCTGGTACTTGAATTACGTTCGAGTGGCGTTACGAGCGCCCTCTCGAGTCTCGTATGTATTTCAAGGTCGACAGTGAAGATATTCTCGAGGATGTATATGTAATTCGTACCCGCGATAGTGTGTGCGTAATTGAAAATGAGCGTACGAGATGATTGAAATTCCGTCGTAAATAATATCTGCAGATTTTAATTGAACGAAAAGTTGTTAATACGACATCGTGCACGTAATTACAAATAATGAAGCGCGGAAATGAGGCTTGCGGAGTAAACAAACGTCAACTTCGCTGAAATTTCGGTATATCAATACCAACGTTTTCATTATTATGGCGTGGCATACTTTTCAATTTTACTCGGCTACGCAACGAGTATGACTATACTCGTCTTTCCGAGCGGGACAAACTTCTTTTTTCGCATAAAGGACAGGATATTGCCGTTATTAGTGATATCGTGTTGTTGCGCGCATTAATAATGTGGACATAATAAGGTACACATTGCAGAATAGCCGGCATGTAAACATATTCGAAAAATGCGAGGAATCTCCGACGACGTGGAATTTTTAATCAATCGCGCTCTGGTAACAATGCGGATTATTTCTCAGCTTGCTGTATATCGAACGGGAAATAAAATCACAAATATATCACGATCTTTTGATGGGTTTTATTAGTTTAAATAAAATGTATGCATCGACCGACAATTATAATAATCTCTTTTAAGAAATCAAATTTGTTATGTAAATAATGAATTTTGATGGTAAATTGAAAATTTGTATTACGCGACTCACCGATTGGAATTGAATCCAGCAGCGTTGTACGAATCCGTGAGACGTCACCAACACATATTTTGTACCTCGCTGGAAAACACAATCAACGTGACATATATTTTTTTTCGTCAGTTCTCCTGACACTGGCACATCCACAATTTCACAAAATAATTGAACAATTATCGGACATCGTTGGCCCGCGAGCAAAATGCCATTAGTCAATTATTGTTATTTGTTTGTTAATTTGTGTCGTAACGTGTTTGGTATATCAAAATCGCGATTAACCGAGCGTGGCGCGCGGGCGCGCGGGAACGACACACCGCGAGCGAACCGAGTTGTAAAATACAACGATTGGCCAGGCCACGTGCCTATCCCGCTGGCTATCTAGTCCCCGGCATGCTCATCTACGAGCTCTTTCCAACGATGTGTATTATTTACTCCTCGTATCATAAAAATTTTGATATTATTTTACCGATTATCGAAGTGGCCTCGTAAAATCCGGGCTCAACGTGTATTCGTTTCCGGAACACGCGGACACCTAATCCATATGTCCTTCGTTGCAGTTTCCGTATTAGAGGAAAAATAGGTCGCGTTTCGAGACCATCGCACTAGCCACTGCCGATAACCGTGCTCCTAAAATTACGTATCGCCCAGCGTATTTACGAGTCGGCCTGGATACGTCACTGTTTTTGTGAAAAGCTCGCGTTTATACGAAAGCGAAACAGTACCTAGTCGCGAAGCATGTATACAATTCTCTCCCGTTATGTGAGAACGAACGAGAGTTCAAAGCACGTTGGCCGAGCAACGTGAAAACCGGACTCACCCCTCCAGAGGCCGGGGCTTAACTGGTAGCGAAGCGAGGCTGATAACGGAGCGCGCATGCCCGCCGTGTCGACCGTACGTGTACCTCTCTAGGCTTCCGCGCCGTGTGTATCACGTCACTTGGCCACCCTCTTTGTGCGATCCACCGACAGTACACTCGACTCTCGCTCCTCTAACTCGCTCTTTTACTCTTACTTAAGTACACCGTATCGTTATTCATCTCTGCACCGATCGGGATGGAACAACATCCAAAAAGAAATATGAACGATCGATGCACTTTGATCGATGCACTTTGATTTATTTATCTAAACCGTTAGTAAGATGTTGAACGATTATTTCAAAACATAAAATCCAACGACAACGAGTTCCACAATTTTGGCAAATGTCTCGAACCTCACACGATCGTTCTTCTATATTTATGGAACGTAACGGAATTCTTCGAAACTACCCCCGCAATTGTCCTACGTTGCCGACAGTCGAAACAGAGCTGCTGAGCATCCGAGTTCACCCTCCCTAGTATGACTAGCCAGTGATAAGGGGGTTGCTCGCGATACTGGGTGTCGACAAAAGCTGCGAGCTTGAGCTTTCTGAATGGACGACTGTGGGAAATGTTCTCAGGAAGCGTAGGTAGCGTAGAGATACAATAATGTACATAAACCATTTGTTTGCTTTCAAATAATTTGCTTAATTTTCGTATTATAATATACAAGGAAGATTGTCGAATCACGTATCACTGGTATCGATCGAGTCCATATGTTACCAGCGATTCGCCCATCGTCGTCGCGTCATTTATCATATACACGTAGCCAATGATCGTTTTTATAAGAAATACATATGCGATGCGAAGAGTTTGAAAAAAGCGACACTGAGCAACGACGCTGCCTGCACTGGTGGTGGTGACCAGGGATGATCGATGGAGCGCGCAGAGTCGAAGTTCCTGCCGATGCCCGCGCATCTGCATGATGTACCCACGATCGTAAGTAGTCGTAGTCGATAAACGACCGCCGGTTGAATTGGCGGTACAAACAGCAGTGTGCTCGAACAAACGTTTTCCTTCGCGTCACTGTAAGTCGGTTCTTCGTAATTATGCCTCGTCGGCCTTGACTCTCTCGGTCGTGGCGGAAGCGACGTCGCTGACGGGCTCGGGCTCGTGAATTCCCATCCATTGGCAACGCTTCTGGAGCTCCAGTCGGTATCTGCGAGATTGAAAATTGTGGTAAGTGCAAGGGCTTGAAACTATATAACGATTATCCGGTTGACATTAAGAGCACGTTCGTTAGTACCTGGGATGATTTATGGCGTAGACCCACGGATCTATGCAAGATACGACCTTAGCGAATACAGCTGGCAACATTGTTGAGAATGGTGTTAACGAATCGCTGTTGGAAAACCATTATCACTTTTAATACGTTCCTATCAATTTCATGGAAGAAAAGAAAAGAACAGAAATAAGACGCTATGTACCGATTGCCAAATGCTCCGGTCATCGTCACGATAGCATATGGTGTCCAAGAGCAGACGAATAGGAAGAAGATGGTGAACGCTACTTTGGCGATTCTCATCTCGACGCTCCTCTCTCCGTCTTGATTCGAAACCAAAGATTTCACGTTCATCTTTTTAGCCTGAGTACCAAACAATTGTTCGTTATCGCGTTATTACGTTGATAAGTGTTAGGGGATAGAAGAAATCGTTTATGCGTTTCCCAAAGACCTGGTCACGAAGCATCTTCTCGTGTCTGCGCACGGACTTGAGAAGCTGAGAGTAGAAATAGATGATGAGGCACATAGGTATTGCGTATGCCCAGGTGAAGATGCACGCGACGAAGACTTTGGTGTCCTGGTCTTCGGTGAGAAAATCGAAGCTGCACGTCGTCAGGAAACCCTCTGTTAAACCAATAAATGTGAGAATCAAGACAGGAAGCCTCGCTGTTCGTAGCGTCTGTTGTTCTAATCAAATCGGGATAAACACAGAGAGAGTGTGGGAAGCGTGGGGTGGTCGTAGATTAGTGCGGACTGACCTGTCACGTAACGACCCCAAATTCTGGCCATGGGGAGGATGGTAAAAGGCATTGACCAAAACCATGTCAGAGCAATGATAACGGCTGCTTGTTTTCCATTCAATCGGCCATCGATCGGGCAGGATATTGTTCTGTATGAATGAAAAATCGTATAGACAATCGGAAATATAGAAACAAAGAGATTGTACGATTGTGCTTCGACGTACCGATATCGATCGAAGGCGATTGCAGCATTGTTGATCGCCGAGCCAATGCCGGATACACTGCCGAGGGCAGCGTAAATGTCGCAACCTAGCTCCCAGCCGATAACGCGCTCGAGAAAACTGTTGACTATGAGCATAGGCATCTCGAGCATCATAACGAGATCGAAGATGGCCAGATTTACGACAAACATGTTGGAGGGTGTTCGGAGCGATTTTGATCTGTGAGATATTCGTATTAGCGATACGATCGATCGCAAGGGTGGAACGAGGAAGGAGGTGAATTGGGGGTTTGTGCGCTTACGTGGTGAAGATCCATACAACGCAGCCATTTCCCACCGCCGAGGTTACCATGAGCATGAAGTAAACGAGGGCAAGACCAATGTGCCAGTATTTTCCAGGTGCTAGAAAACCTCGCCAATGGGGATGGACCAAGTCGGAATGTTCCGGCGGGATGTTCCATCCAAGCAAACGTTCTCCCATCTGTCCGACTTGTCTGCATGATCGACGGTATTAGATTATATTACATGATCGATTGCGTATAATAAATTTAACCGGCACAAGACTATAATAACGAGGACGCGCGAATGAGTCCGCGAGGGGGTTAATTAATTCATCGTGGCTCAAGTATGATGACGGCGCCGTCCACAACGCGGTTCATCATTGTCAATTATACAGTGAGTATGAGAAGTCGAGGGAGAGGAAAGAACGAGGGTCCTCGATGTCTATCGCAGTGGTACAGAAGCGATAGGGAATGCAGGCTCGAGAGGGACCAGCCGCTACCGGGGACCTGACAATACCAAATGATTAGTTGGAATCGCTTGAAAATACAGGTATATAGAAATCAAGGGGTAGCTATGGAGCAAAGCGTTATCCTCGTCCCGAGCTTGCTCGACATCGACAGCGGTTGAGTTGTCTCATTCCACTTTGAATATTACTGATCCCTCTTTGCCCCAGAACTACTCAACATCGGTTTCCACCCCTCTACTTTTCACTATCCATCTGTCTCTCTCGCACTTCATCCCTCTCTCCTCTCGATACGTAGATCTGAAATAAGCACATGTATACGTCGTTCCCTGCGGCGCTCCGTCACCCCTCAAACATCCAAAACCCATAGAGAGAAAGAGGCGCTATGACAGACCGACGAATACTTTGCCCGTGGTGGCACAATACCAGACGATTATCAAAGAAATGATCAAGTACACCCACCCAACTCCGCCAACTCCGCCGACAAAGGCCTGCATCGGGCTGATGATGGTGCTCTCGTTGAAGAACATCTTGATTCTCCTACTTTTTTCTCCGGTTTCTTCTTTATTTCTTTTCCCAAGTTGCCTCTGGTGCTTTTCTCTATTCTCCTCGGTATTTGAATGGAGATACTTCCTTCTTCTCCTTGGAGTTGATCTTTTTTGTTCTCGGGCTCAGTACTAATTAGTTGACACGGTTCGTTGGAAGAATGCGGCTAGGACGGGTCGTCGTCGTCGTCGTCGTCTTTCTCTCTCTCTATATCGAATCGGTGGGATCGAAAGATCAATTGAGATAGTCGAGTGGCAAAGGTCTTATCGTTTGTTTCTTACGTGGTTTTGTATGTTTCGCTGGGATTGTTCGGCGGAGCCAATCGAGATATTTTCTCGATCGATCTCACTGCGAGGGGAGGATTCTTCAGAATGAATTTTATTACTTTGAAGTGAGACGCGGCTGCAAACGTTGGGAATGCTCTCCGCAACTCACTTGGTTCCGTCAAATAACGGCATCCCTTTTTATACCAAACGTCTATCCAGAATCGAGGATAGCGTGTCCGTTGAGAATTTAATTCGATTTGGAAACAGATGCAAGAAGAAACCTTTAGTTTGGCTGAGGCCAGCTCGTCACGCGATTTTATTTCAACCCTAAGCAGACCCTCATTGTTTCCCGGTTTCTCCGCGTTTCGCGCTTTCAGATTACCCCCGCCCACGCCCTCTCCATCCATCCCCTCTTCATCACCTTCCCCATGGTGTTCGCAAACAGGTCATCCGACAAATATCATTCGTCGACTCGCAATGAGAGAATCCACCTGGCTGCCGAACAGACTCTCGTATTTTTATTTCGGTTTTATTAATTTCTTTTTCGTTCCAATCAGAGAAGAAAAACTCCCGAATTCGTCTCTCGTTTCCGTGAGTCATTATTATTCTACTATTTTAGCTTAATATGAAAAAAAAAAAATCACCACGTATTTTCGAGAGGGAAATGATGAGACTGGATGTAAAAAATATTTCGTCAAAATATTCGTGTCCAACAAGTACGCGTCCTACACCCTCGCATCTGCCCCAACTCCCAGGAAATCATCCTGGAGAAATCTCGGTTTAAAAACACAAGAGGCTCGTGGTACAAGAGAGTGGCGGTAAAATATTTGTTATCATTCAACCGAGGGAATTAACGAGTTTTTTGTACATCGTGTCGCGTGTGTATAATTACGCGATGGGACTTCCTCTTTCCCCGCAACATTGCCATTGTTGGGTCGGTAGCTTCGGTAGTGCAGCTTTATAATCCGGCCTCGTCATTCACGTCGCATCCCGTCGGAAGAGCGCGGCATAATAAATATTACGCGTAAAGTTAAAAGTGAATTTCACGGGGTTTGAATCGAATGAAACGATACGAACACATTGAACGGATGACCGAATTTCGCACTGGCACACGGTTGCCAGAGAACGAGAGAGAGAGAGAGAGAGAGTGCTCCATATCCGAGCCAAGCTATAGCAACGCTCCGAAATTAACGACGTTATTGTCATTGTAGTTTCTAGCATGTACCACGGTGCGGAGCTGGGTTGAAATTCGGTGTGTCGAAGCGGAGGAAAATCCCCACAGCCCAAGTCGCGAGGACTCCGCGAGAGCGGAGATGCGGAGGATAGTAAACCCGACATGCATCCATACGGCTTTTCCCCGGTGCTCCCTTCGGAATGACGTGCCCAACCAAGAGACAAAGGAATGCAGATTGCAAGGACGCGGATTAACGAGGATTAACACTAATTGGTCGGGAACGAGAGTCTGGTCGCGTATTTCGCCCGACGTCGACATCAACGACGCGATGACGCGGGAACTGCGCGCCCCATAGAGACGGAGTTGGAATCGACGCGCTCAACGATCCCTCGTTGCTTCTACACTTATTCCATGTCGAACGCAAATTCTCATTACCACAAATAGTTGCATATCCGCGCGAGGCATCGTGCAACCTCCGATCTCTTGTATTTCGTTCGTTGTCAAAGGCGGAGAACGGTACCACTCGCATCGCATTGTTGTTTCCACCGAATTACCAATACAAATATCTTTCTACCCTGGTTCGCACACCACCTCTTTGTACATCACGTTTTTCATGTTTAATTTATATCCTTTCGCGTTACAAGTACGATCTCATTATTAATTCGTTATTTATACCTTGGATGCAACGATGGTACGGCAAACGCACCCAAATATCGCCTCGTCGCGAGGGGAATACGTACGTTTTCAAAATTGTCCCGAGAACTCGATGAAACGGTAATGAGGACAAGAACGCCATACCCTTGGGCGATCTAATGCAGTTTCTACGACCATTCGCAAATACCTTCGGCGGTCCTTGTACAAGAGTCGTGAGCGATATAAACGTTGATACCAAATCCAATACGTAACTGGATTGTCCTCGATAAAGTTCCAGTGCACACAGAGACAGAGAAACGAAGCCTAAAGATCGAATTCGCAAAAACTCTTTGGAAAAAATCTCCATAATTTCGCGAATTGCCTTTCGATGTACAAGATGAAAGGGCTCTCTCTCTCTCTCTCTTTCTTTTTCTTTCTCTCTCTCTCTCTCTCTCGAGCTGCGAAGAACTCCGCCTTCGAATTGGCGTGTGGCGAGCCGCACTATTCGTTGCCAATACTTCGGAGGCCAAAAGTGGTGCTCGAGAATAACCGTCGAGAAAAAGGAGAGGGAGAAAGAAAGATTCTTGCCTATACGTTGTCCGAACCGTTTCTCCAGCTTCCCTTTTACCAACGAAATTGAACAACTTTGGGAAACGCAATTGATTCGATTCGGGCCAGTTTTCGTTTTGTCAAGAGAGAGACCTCGTTTGTGCAAACCAAAAAACAGACAAATTCTTGGACCAAGATATATGTTCAAATTCGGCCCTCGTTCTCTTTTGTTCATCGATTCTTCACCAACGACTCAATAACAATTAAACGTGATTAGAGACAATTACAGTAGAATAAGAAGAGAATATTCCCACCCACCTTAGTCGCGGTACGAGCGTGCTCGAGTGGATAAATTCATTGAATCGAAGCTTCGGGCTTTTCTTGGGTGGTCCATTCTCGTAACACACTATTATTATACAGTACGATGGAAGCTCCTAGCGTATTCGAGACAGTAAAGAGACGCGCTTTGAGTCGCGTTGCATTATACAGCTTGCAAACATTACCTTTTCACATATAGATGGTTCGCATTTACAAATACATACCCCGCCATGGATATTGTAAGATATACAGTATTAGGGGATGCGTACGACTCCGTATTTCCGGTTACCCTTGCGTTAATATATGCATACGTGTACAATCGACGCTCGCGGTACTTACCTAAGCGAGGCTCGCGCGCAATTTAAGCTCCAAATGGAACAAAATAACAAAGGGAATACCACCCACACTGGTTCTTGGGACAATGACTATCAGCCCATGGTTAACAGCGCATGCGTAATACACATCGGTGGATGGTGCGAGACTGCTTAGGTGGTTTCTCTCTTTGCGTCCATGCCGCGGAATAACGAATATACATATACACGCCCTGAGAGAGAGCAATATCTATTATCTACGTGTTTATAACATGTATGCGCGATGCACACACAGTGGTGTAGTACCGACATGGGGGACACGGTCTTGGCTAAAAGTGATGGGGGTGGAAAGCGAGATTCACCCTCATCGCAGCCGGCGGCATACCGTAAAGGGAGCGTTGTATCTACGTATATCCTCTTACTCTCTGTCTCTCTCTCCCTTCCTACCCTCGGTACGAGCTACATGTATGAATGGACTCTCGGCTTAATTTTACCTTGAGCCGAGGAAAGGAGAAAGAGAGAGCGAGAGGGAGAGAGAGAGCTTGCACGGTTATTCCACGAGTGTGCTTCGTCGTCCCGGTTTTCCTCGTATGGGACAGTCGAATTGGCCTCGAGGGATCCTCCATCTTTTGTCTTGGAACAATGCCGGGCGTTGCACAAAAGTGACCAAGTGCCCGTAATACCGGCCATTATACGCCCCTATCTCTATATGCATGCTTCACTCCTACACTCTACTCCCGACGATTCTTTCCTCGCGCGTTCCAGAATCTCGCAGCCACTGCCGCGCGGCGCACTTCACTACGCCTCATTTTCCCTTCGGGGAACCGAAACCTACCTCTTTCCCTCTAGCCCACTCCCTAACAGTCCTTATCGACGCTCATCTCTCGCGAACAAGGTTCTCTCGTTTATTCCGTATCTCGCGTATACTCCGCGTATTACGAAAAGCTTTTGCATTGTGCGGGACTGTTTAGTGACGAGCTGCGGTGATCGGTGACGAGTAGGTACTTTCCCACTTAAACGCCACCGTTCCTGCGTTCCCGTTTCTTTTTTCGACCGAAATTCGTTGGTCGTATCGGTTGCGAAATAAATTTCACAAAACTGACGTACACAGAGCGCGGGCAGGTTGAATCACGAGGAAAAGAGACCGTGGTAGAAAGTTCGTGTATAAATATGGAATGCAGCAAAGTCTGGGCCAGAGGTTCTCAAGCGTCGAGACGTTTTTGTTTTTGGAGAAATAAATTGAGCCGAATACGATTCGAGGTCATTATCGAAATTGATCGAATGAAGAGCGAAACACGGACGGTCAAGAATTTTATATAATCGACTGGACGAATCTCGCGGCTTAATTCACACATTATTTCGGCATCCGCGAGTATTCGACTCAAACGGAAGTTGTCCGAAGACTGATCGGGTCAGCCTGTTTGTCTTACAAGTGCGATCGGCTTTAACCTCAGTGTCCCGTGATTTTAGAAATCCCCCCCTCGAGCAAAAGATTAAGTATTATTGATGATAGTGAGTCTCTGGATGATTCGGGAATAATTGAAAAAGAGCTCAATTATCGATAATCGATTATCGATTTCATCTCGCTGAGAGCTCGTTGTGCGGCGATGAACGACCCGGAAAGGAGACACAGGATTCGGACAGGCCGAGAGAGGCGGAAGAGTATCAAGGGAGTAAAAATAGCGTAGGCAAGTGTTCGATCAGTGTAGCCCCAATCGTGCCTATTAATCCTCGATCTACTCATCTTGATATACCACGGTTGAAGTCATGAATAATTCAAAGACCAGCCCAGACGCATTGATTTCTCACCGAGACGAAGGGATATTATCCGAATAATTCAAATAAATGAGGCCGTACGCCCGGTACGGCTGATCTCTCTCGCTCTCTCCGTCTCACTCCGAGCTCGTAAGCTCCCAGATCTCAGTTCAAGGATAATGAAGGTGCGCAGGTATGCAGTCACCAGAACTACAATAACGTATATCGATATCGACGAGAAGACCCGTATATACGGATAAGTCTGTATTGTATCACCTGCAGACTTTTATGAAATTCATCGATGCGTACGCCAGGCTATAACTGTACGACGATGCCATAGATAACCAGCGATAAAGATACGTAGTATCGAATTTAAAACGAGTGTGAGAGCGTGACCGGGTCAAGTCCCTCTCTACTATTATTTCGTTAAAGTAAATATAAATAAAATATTATACGTTTGATCTGTGAGAATAAGGTTAATAATGAGAGAAAAAAATAGTGTCGATTTAACTCGAAACGACACGCGTCTGTCTGCCGAGACGAGTGTGACAGCACAAGTTTCTCTAGAAAGGGAGAAATCTACATGTTAATACATGACAGTGTGGATCGTGTTCGCGACCTTACATAACGCGGTTACACACAGTGATACACGTGAAAGCTCACGGGTGTATACCAGCGAACCGGAAATACATAGATTCGCTATAGAAGCTCGAGAGAGAGAGAAATTGGCCTAGCCACATGCTCTCTACGCTCGACGTCCTCTACGCGCGTTTTGCATAATTGATTAAAGACTGTTTGACAAACCAGACTGTGTTATGAACCTCTCCTCACCTTCTCTTTTCGCACTTGTCCAATTTGTATGGAAAAGATTGTTTTGTTTTAAGAGATATATTTTATATTTTATTTTCTATAATGGCCAAGTACATGAAAAGAGTGGAAATTTATTACTGGGACTTTTCAATTTATCTAAAAGTAAATACGTCGATGTTAGGTACGCTGGAAAAGAAATTATTTGAGAATTTTTTTTCCAATTTTATTCCAAAAAATTTAAACTTCAAAATGTCAGCAGATTCGTTTTGGTGGAGTGTTTTATTGGTTTTTCGCCGATTTTTGAAACGAAATGATCGATTTTTGGTAATGTTACATACTCCCATGCACAGCGCGAAACCCCCAAATTCAAACGGGAGATTCTCGATCGTCGCTCGCGTCTCATACCTATTCCTCGACTTTTCCTCCACGCGTTAATATACTTTGAGATATATATTTTGGAGAGAGGAATTGCGAGCCCGGGGCATTTCATACCGCCGAAAAGGAACTCCTCGCCTTTGATCTTTCTCGGGGGGGTTGCCTCTGCCGCTGATGCTGCATCGCATCGCGGGGGTTGGACGTGGCTCGAGGTACGCCGCGGTTTTATTTCCATCGCGGCGGATCGCATTACCCAAACGATTACCGCGGTGTTATCCTTACCCCTTGTGGACTCGTGTAGGTTCGCGTATACGCGCATATAAAATCTACTTTGCTCGTTGCGATTAGGCGAAGGTGCCTGAAGAACGGTGAAACCTACCCCGCTTCGTGTACCGAAACTGTGCTCGAGCTCGCTCGGCTCCGCTATCAAAAAAAAAAAGGAAAACTTTCGCCTCGGCTTTAGACCGGTAAACCACACTCGGAGGAATATGCGAAGACTCGACGCCGAAGGAGGTCACGGAATTGAAAATTTCCAGCGTAACACGAAAATGTCACCATCGTAATTTAGATATGTTGCGATTTATCCGATAAAAGAGGAAAAAATGTAAAAATAGAGTTGACCGCCGGACTGTCGACACATCGCGGCATCTCCTCTATTTCCAGCGGTTGTGCACGAGATATCCCTAAATACAAACGCCCATACACATATGGAGAGCTGCTCTCGTCGACCGATCGCACTGTCAGCGGTCGGTGCTATGAGGCTGCTGGTGGTTGCTCGTGAACCATCGAAGAGTCTCCCCCGAGACGAGTATTGTGAGGCCGCGTGCGACGAGCGAGTAAAAGCCGTAAGAGCGCATGCGCACAGGTGTTAACGGAGGTAAGCGCAAAGAGCCGCGACCTCGAGCTTCGTAGTCGGCATCGGCCGCTCGCGCCGCGAACTTTCCCTCCGACTTGTACGCACGTCGCTAAGCTATTCACCGTATTCCTATGCTCGAATTTCGATCGACGTAAAGAATATTCGAGCCAGGGAAATATTTCAGACGATTATCGTGCGGTTTTCTTCGAATCGCGATTCTTCCGTTTTATCGAAACGAACATTCACGAAAATTCTATAGTGTTAAAAACGTGCTACGATCGAGGAAACGGCAGCATTAAGATTGAAAATAAAGATTAATAAAACGTGCAAAAATGCGATAACCACGTCGACAAAAATTATTGAAAGAGTTAAGGCGATTATAAAAAGATGGGGCGATGAAAATTGAGGAAAAGGAATCCTCGCGGCATTGAGAAAGTACGAGCGATCGGACTCTCGAGCGTATAACGTTGATAACACGCGGGCGACGCGAATGCTCGGCATGCCCGTGTCCGCCAGTCTGCCGAACGGTTTGCAACAAGTTGCATTCGAGTTTTCTTCGTACGCTAGTTCTTGGGGGGGTTGAAAGTTTTCAACGGATGGAATGCCCCGGCGTCGCGCGCGGCAACGATACGGCGTTGATGATCAACGTACAATCGCATCGCAGAAGTTCCATCTCTTTCAACCGGTTCACCGCGACACGCGCATAACCTGGGCTACTGGATTTTTCGACATGGTCGATATCGTACCGGGAACGAAGAGAAATGCGTAGACGAGAATTATACTTCGCGACAAATTGGTCCATAAAATTTCAAAATCGTGACGAGCATTACACAGAGATGAACGTGGCTCTGCCTGGATCTAAGCGTCTTTCGCCGTGACAGGACACGTATAATGGGGCAAAGCTGGTGTAGTCGTTAAATTTAATTGACAGTCGAATAACAATGACATAGCAATTAAGTTGTACAAGGGGTGAGCGTACGCGATCGTCGAAGAAAGAACGAGAGTTCGAGAGGTGTGTGTGTGTATGTTAGGGAGAAAGGAAGGAGGGGGGGAGGGGGCGATTGCAGAAACGAGTGCGGTGTGCGCGTGGTATCGTTCGCTATTTGGTGGTTTTCCCCAAGGGGCTCGTGCTTCCCGCTCCAAAAATAATCGAATAATCGATATTAGGGATGTCGAAGGGGAAGGATAAAAAGTCGAAACTGGCTGAAACGTCAAGACGAGGGTCTTAGGAGCGAGAGAGGCCGAAGAAAAAAATGCACGCACGCCGGTTCGCCGACATACACGATCGCGAGAAGCTTATTAAACGTGATCGTTCTCGCTCGTACGATCCGAAAATTAGTCGGAATTGCTTCCATTCCTCTACGCGGATTTTATTTTTCTGCCAACGTTACACAAGATTTTTAAAAAATTCGATAATTTAAGTAACACTCGAGTGGTAGTGTCTCCGGCATCACTTTTGCCTAACGTTTTATTTTTGTTTCTCATTATTTTTGGATCGATTCGAAGGTTCTCCTCTTGGAGCGACAGACAATCCTCGCGCAATGGATTTTTTGGTGTCACTGGTGCTGCTGCTGCAGCAAATTATTCTATTGCATCAGGAAGGTGAGTGACGTTTACCGACTTTTCGATCGATCCTAATTTTTAATACGTCGGTCGACATTAAGATCATACAACGTTTATTATTTTGCGGATAGTCATTTATCAATATTGATTAATACGTGTAATTAACTTTATTGGCTAATCGAATAATTTTATCACAAGCCCTAGCGATAGAGAATAATGAGAACTTGTGCCATAAATTCAATATTGATTTGTCAATATTAGATGAAAACATTCCGGTCGTGGTCTCGATAATTTGTTATCGCCCATTTATTATTATCGCGTATTTCTGTTGATTATGACAGTGTGTACGCGAACCGTCTTTATTTGCGATGGTTATATGTATTTAACGAGCATCGAAAAGTAATCGAGAAGAGATTCTATCTCTGCCGCTATATGAACCGAGAGACCGAAGCGACCGGAAACAGCAAATTAAAAATAAATACGTGCATTTTCCACCTCCGTGACATTTCGTATACGAAGATACGAGCAGAGAGAGAGAGAGAAATGGGGCCGGCGGCCGAGGTCCTTTTGCCACAGTCACGCCGACTGCCTCCAAACATTATTCGTACTGTTACCGCGTATGATATATTAGCTCGAGCCTTCGTTTTTATCCCCGCGCAGTAGCTACCGAGATCCAACTCTTCTGATGTGACGAACGAACGTTCCGGCGTAATGAAACTTGGTCCGAGACGCTTTAATCGCGAGCTCGCCCCCTCCGTAATTGCAGCGTTGAATAAAATTTAACGAACGCTGCCAGGGCTCTACACGGTTAATTAAGTTCCCCGTTGCTGCTTTTCATTCGCGCGATGGCCGGAGCCGCGGAGGTGCAGCGCTCCCGGTGTGCACAGCACACGGGCCAACTCCGGCGTGTGCAGTCTGTCGTTTCGAGTTGATGCCGCGCTTCGTATGCTCGATACACCTCTGCGCGAAATATACATTAGTCGATGCCGGCGCTCGTTTAACCCGGCTCTCCACGACAGTTTCTCGCGTATTAAAGACTGTAGTCAGAAAAGGTATAAATGGCTCCTATATTCGACGTCGTGCACCTCTTTCGCCGTCCCGACCTCCTCCTTTTTCCCTTTTTCAACAGGAAAGAGTTTCCTCGTGCGCGATCACTGCCATTGTTCTTGATTTCATTTTTCTTTTTTACATTTTTTTCAAACGTTTATAAGGGTTTTAAAATCGTTTGACGCGTTGCTCCAACATTTTATTTCGCATTAATCTTTCTACCGATTTTCGTAGCTCAATTATTATTCTCGCATTAATAACCAACGGAAAAGGGATTTCTTTGCTTCGCGCGCCAAGCTTAAATTACGTTTTCGTTACTGGCGATACGATAAATCCGATTTTATCGCAAAACCTCTGTTTCGCTCGGGAAAATCGTAGCTTCGCGTCAGAAACATACAAATTTTCACTCATGCGATCTCTTCTGCTCGTTTCACAGCCGCATATCGCGTATACCTACAGTGATAACGCGCGTACATCGAAGCGAACGATCGATCGACGTATGTTGCAACAATATTAGGCTTGATTCAATTTGAGGGGTGGTAGTGCCGCGACTCGCCATTTAGCATCAATTTAACAAACACCCAGGTCTGGTCGTTGGATTATTCAACCGAATGATCGTGTGTACCTATACGTATGTGACTGTACAGATCAACAAGACCGACTGCGCCCTCTCTCTCTCCTCGAGTAATTGAGTGGCAAAACTCGACAGACTTATTTTCATCCCTCGGTCCCCATCGCGAACCAACACTCGGCATACCGCTATAACAATAATACGCGATAACTGTGAAGAGAGCTATGGGCAATGTGCATGCATACCGCGGCTGGTTCGCTCCGTTTCGCGAATAATAATTTATTCGTCGGCTTCCATATCGCGCACGGTACATCGCGATCATAATTGCATGCACGCTGATTTGCGCTTGTTGCGATTTCACGCTGAGTTCATAAAAGTGCGGGGTTGGAGAAAAAAAATAGGGGCGGTTGCTCTCGAGCGAGCGATAAAACGTACCGTGAGATAAAAACAACCGATGGCAAGAGATCGAACAATCGCGTATTGTAAAATTGGGCGAAGCCTTCTCTCTTCGTTCGTTTCTGATTTCATGGAAACCGGACGATGACGAGACGGTTCTCCGTTTTCACGATATCGTGCGTACCGTGCGATATGCGCGCGTGTGTGTGTGTGTGCGTTTTTTTTCGAACGAGTCGAGGATATTTTAACGTCGTGACCGCAGGTCCCCTCGGACCACACGCGCACGCGGTATAGACCAATTAATATTTATGCCTCGCGCTCCGTTGGCGTGTTTCGGCTGACTCACTAGCCCCGCGCGCGCACGGTTACCTTTCACCAACAGCTTTCTCTCTCAACCCTCCCGTGTCTACCCCCCCCCCCCCCCCTTGGGCCACCATAGAGCTGCGTGTACTTCTGTGTACGATGGTTAGCCAAGTTACTTCGTTTTACCCCTCTCTCTCTCTCTCTCTGTGGTTCTTTCCCTGTCTCGAGCACATAGAAACGTATAACCGTGTAGAGTGCGTGAAACAGGCAGCCCCCCGAGTCGTGCACGAGCGTTCGGTACGATGTGTGGAGCGCGTCGTACCGAGAAACCAAAGGGCCAGTCGGTATATGTATATATAAGCGTGGCTACCCTCCGCCTCAGCTTTGCTGCCCCTTCTGGCACAAAATCGATACTCTTTATACACGCGATAAAGTCCTCGGGCCAAGTTTTCCCTCGGAGCCACCTTTCGTCCATTCAAGCAAGGACTTAAAATCCTTGGGAAGAGTTTGACCGAGCATTATTGCGACGCGTTCCAAAGTTCCGATGCGTCGCGTCGCTAAATGACCCGAGCACCTAATCCGCTCCTCGTACAAACTACGCGGATGTAGATCCCCACCGACCTTTTCTTTGACGAACGTTTCCGGTTTGGGATCGATTTTACAAATCGATTTTTTTCGTTTTTTTCTTCGTGTTTCAGTGAGCGCTTTGAGGATTCGAGAACTGAACGTTCCGCCGTACAAATTTAGCAGCGAGACGGCGCATCTAGAGTGCAGGTAAGGATGCTTGACCCTTTTCTTAGAACGTGCCAATCTTCCCTTATTTCTCGCTCGCGTCGTAACGCCAACCTCTATTCTTGATTATCCTCGCATTTTTATTTCTCGCTCTTCGCATTGTTTTCGCGAGATTTATTCTTTGATCGGGAAAACGACGGAAGAGACGATAGATGGGTCGTAACGAGGTCGAATTACGCGAACGTGTACCATGAAATATGTTCATCGTCAAAGGGAACGTTCGAATAATGACCGTTAAAAAAAGCGATCGTTACACATAAAACGACCTGAATCTCGTATAATGAGCAGTCGAGTGTAATCCAATAATCTATGTAGATACGTTGGTATCGAAAATCGGATTTAGTTACACTTTCAAACGGACGTTAATCATTACAGTTACGATTTGGGATCGGACACTCTCTACTCGGTCACGTGGTACAAGGACAACGAAGAATTTTACAAATACGAGCCAAAGGCCAAACAGAACCAGATCAGTCATCCCGTCGTTGGTGTTAATCTTAACGTGAGTATACGCGCCTCGTAGGCCTCGGTGAATAATCAAAACCTGACCTTCTCAATCCCCGAGCGTATTATTCACCTTAATTACCCGGCCGTCGCATCCCTCGTTGCATGGATTTTCATGGTAATGAGTCGGCGGTTTCTATTACGCGCTAAAGTATTTTTCCGTACCATCCGGGGGTGATGGTAAGTGGAAATTCCCTTGGGTGTAAATTTTCGTTACGGTGAGAGGTGTGGGAAGAAGAGAGGGAGCGATAGAGAATGAGAGGCAAAAAAAAGAAAAACGAAAAAAGAGAAATAGAAGACTATAAAGCTATATATATAAGAAAGTACGAGAGGAGAAGGGAGAGCCGGTAACAAAGTTGCCAAGTTGCAGTTTCCGTTAATGGGCTTTCCCTGCTGGGGATTGCAGGTGTCTTCGTTGGTCCTGCACTCTTTCCCCATTCGATTTTTTTTTCTCCTGTCCCTCCGCTCTTCGAGAGCCTCGCCTCTCTTCTCTCACCCGTGCTTTCTTTTTTTATCGTCAGCGTCGATGCGAATTCGGCGAACGAAAACTTGGTAGAAAAAACTTGACTCTCGTGTCCTCACGGACAACAATTCAATCTATTCGTTTGTTGCAGCATCGCGCATCGGATGGTCAACGAGTTATTCTCGAAAACGTCAACTTGCAAAGTGAGGGCTCTTACAAGTGCGATGTGATTGCCGATGCGCAAAACTTTCCTTCGGTACGAGCGGAGGCGTATATGAAAGTTGTCGGTGAGAAGAGGGATTAATCACGCTTACCTACTTACAATTAGACACAAGTACACCTCTACCTACATCCAATCTATATAGACCGCGTGTATTGCCAATTACGTGTGCTCGCAAGCTTCTGGGTCAGTTTCGCGTGATAAATATATGGGAGGAGGCGAACGGATCTACCATGGTGCTTTTCGATCGAGACTGTAACGTATATAGCTAAGTAGACTAGACGATGAACGTTCCACAAGGACGGCTTCGGGAACCTCACGTGGCTCTACGAATAGCAAACTTGCCGTATAAACCACTCTACGTGTATAATACACGGACGAAAGGCTTCGCACCCAACTGCCAAAGTTATTTCCTTAGACGAAACTTGCCGCGCTCGAGCTCCCCTCTATACGTATATATTTCGTTCGCGTTGTTTGCGTTGCGGAACGTACGTATTTCACGATATAAGAGTACTCGCTTGCGACTTTATCCCTGGGAACGCGATTTGTTCGAAAGGACGCGTGAATGCGAAAAACCGTCGGTTATTTATTGAAAATAAGAGTCGATTTTTTTCTTTTTTTTCTTCGCAGTTCTTCCTACAACGAGTCCTAGGATAACGGTTGAGGAGAGAATATACACGACCGGTGATATCCTCACGCTGAACTGCACCAGCGACAAATCTTATCCAGCGGCGAACCTTACGTGGTTCATCAACGGTGTCAAGGTCTCCATACGATGAGAATTTATGAGCCGAATAATTATAGTTGGAATGATCGGCGAATCGTTAATAAAGTTATGAATTATTTTAGTACGATTTAACGAAGTATCTCGATTCGACAACTTTCAGATTAATCCGGACAGTGAAACGGAGGTCGCGCACAACGAGCTTCGCTCGACGATGTCGAGTCTACGTCTGGAGCTCGGACCTCATCACCTCTCGGCTGGACGAATGAACGTCAGGTAAGAATTTAATTTATAATAATCATCGAGATTATAATTGCAACCTCGTTCGTTATCCCGTGTCCTCCTCCAAAGATGCGAGGCGGTTGTTGACATGGGTGGACTTGGCAGTGAACGGCTTATCGATTTGCGGGGTACTCAAGTTTTTGGTGAGTTCACGACTCTTATATAATATAAATCTGTATATATATATATATGTGTGTATGTGTGTGTGAACGAGACTAAGTCGATCGTTATACGAGCCGAGAAATGAATGAGGGAAGAATTTCAATTGTTCCCATGTATTATTAATAACAACCGGAGAGCAAAGAATAAATGCAAGAATGTACGAGGGGTCGGGCACCGCGGAACAATGGAAACGAGGCGATTTTGTCATTTCTCGTTACGAATCGATTCTCTAATTGGAGAATAGAGAGAGGAGAGGCGCAGCACTCGTGGGAACGCGGGCCTGAATTTGGTTTAAAGCCTCGATCGGTGCCGGTAAATTGAATTTACACGACAGAGTTTACAGCCTCGATACGCTAATAGGATTATCAATTAGCCAAACCGAACTACATCCCCACCCCGTCCTCCCTCTCATTTCACACAAGCCTCCAACTGTCTCTCACCCACTTGACTGGTCAGCTATCCCACCCCACCCACAGACACGTGTGATATTGCATTTATTTGGGCAACTCGGTACACACATTCCTATCTATATGTAACGATAAGTGAATGATTTAACAAGTGCTCAATTTCACAATCATTTCGGCCTGTAAAATTTGTGCCGATACGTCAAATATGAAAACCAGTGGAGACGAAGGAAGACACTTTTTGTTTCCAGTTCAAGGTAACGCAAATACGATTCAACCGAATGTTTGGTTGTTGGGGGCGTTACTGGTTCAACGGATAGCTCTTGCCCTCAGTTAGAAGACGATGCGCACCCAATTATTGGTTTATCTTCGATAGCCATCGAGGTCGAAGAAAACGAAACTTGTCAACGATTCGAAGCGAGGGAGAGGGGAGGGACGAAGGGAAGCGATTCTCGTCGATATCATCGTTATATATTCGTAGCCGCGTAGACGGGACACGATTGTCGAGCCTATCGAGAAAATCTAGCTTTTAAGAAAGTATCGCGCGTTAACCAGCAAAGAGACAATCATGTAGAGACATCATATACGTATACGTATATCGTTGACCCGTACACCGATAATCGTGTCGGCGAAAATGGGCACAATTTAATTTTCTCGATAACGTTTGCAAACTCGATATCTGTCGTCCTCGCATTTTTAATTACATCGAATGCCACGCTCGCGCAGACATCCGAGTATCGTAAAATCATTTAATTGAAACGCATTAATCGAAGAACAGCACGAAACATCGCGATTTTCGACAAATCGAAAAGTCGAGCGAATTTATCGACGAGGAATTAAATTCTGCCCTGAATGGCTCGAGACCGTGGGATGGTCGGTCGGATATCATTAGATATATCGCATCTATATATATATATATATATAACGTTAATTAATCGTTACTGTGTATACGCTTACGCATACATATGTATACGTCTATAAGGTGGCAATGGCCAGTGCGCGTGTGTGAAAAAGCTTTATTTGGCCGTACGACTGTTTTATTTGACAATTAACCGAGTTTGTCGGTTAATTGGCAAATTTGGCTAGCGGCAATAGGGACTATAATAGGTATTTTGTTGATAACGAGTTAGGTGAATATGCAAAAGGTATTAAATAATTATTGATATATAGGCATAATCGTCAAGTCGAGAGCCCGACCCCACTATATGACCAGCTTCCAATATCAATTAATCTCACATATCTATCTCGATGCTTCCGAATTTTATTTTTCAGCGTACCTTGAAAATAATGGCATATATATAGGTCGCCACAGATAATAAACGTGTAATGTTTGCGCACCAACCAACCGGTGGTCAATAGTGGCATAGGGTGGGCGAGGGTGAAAAGATGCCTCGACGATCGAGAGGGTGAAGCGAGGGTCGGAGTAAAACATGGCTGGAGTTGAGCTCAGCCCGTAAGAGACTCCAAGTTTTGGTGGTCGTTGTTAAGTATCCGGCAAAGTATCGTACGAGACGAAATGGGAGGAGAGTCGCCCGAGCTTAGTTGCAAAGTGTCGGGGATATTTACGTAAAGGAAGGACCTGACACACACACACATACACACACACACACACACAAACACAAACACACATATATATACATACATATATTTTTGTCGCAATGTATTTTACGTCACGTAGGTAAATCGGCGTGTGTGATAAGACTTTTCGTTTACGAAAGAGAAACGGATGATTTCCCTAATGAGCAAAAAAAAAGAAGAGTAAAACAGTGCCGTCATCGAAGTAAACGACTATCGTTTGCTAATTACTTACTACCAAAATAAGCAAGAGCAAAAAAAATAGCCCTTCGGTGTAAACGCGCACCCTTTAATCTCTCACGAGTTCTTCGCCGATGCGCTATACCTATGTACGACCATTGCGCGAGTATATACAAAGTTTATCGATAATACGCGAGTGTATGCTCTATAAAAAGATGAAAAAAAAAAAACAAATGTACGTATGTATATACACAGAGGTGAAATGTCAACGAAAACAGATATTACGCAGAGGTATAAATATTCGACGATGCATTAAGATCGCAATTTTGTGACGGATGTGCACATAATTCTGTACTAAACAAAAATCACGTATTATATACTTATACATATATATATAATAACAATAATAATAATAATAATGACATTTATGTGCTGCTATTATGCTGACTGTGTGTGGCCTAATGTACATACGTATGATACGAAATATTTATTATAGCATACTCGACATATTGTAATAGGGAGGGATGAATGTTTCATAATGTGATATACGACATTGAATGAAAATAACAATAAACGAACCGTTGAAAGCAAAAAAAGAAAAGAATTGTTACAATTTCAGTGTTTTTTACTGTGTTTTTCGAACGTCGATATCCTGGGATCAAGTCGCAAAGTTGACTTCGGTAAATGAGGATGAAAGGTAGAAAAGTACGGGGATACTGCTCGTCACCGCGAACGTGACTGTCGGCTGGACCCAACGGGCTTGTTATGCGCATACATACGCTATCAACGGTGAGTAAATAAACGTGGTACGCCTGATTATCAACTATAGCTTATGTACAGAGAGTTACATGGTTGGGTGTATCTATGGACCGAGCTGACTATCCATCTACCTGCTGTACATGTGCGCGAGCTATAAGCTCATTTGTGTCGAGAATATCGGGTTCAAAGTTAGACACGAAAGGTTCGTTATACGAATACAAATTATTGGCACAATCCTTTGGTACGCAAGGATATTATTCCCAATGTTCCACGAGGGCTTACGATGCTGAGAAACAAAAAAATTTAATAACGTATTGTCGAAAAATAAAGTTCTTATTCTGCGTCCAACTGTCGTCGTTTTATTTTCAAAGTTTGATACGGTTGAAAAATAGTAGTTCGAGCTCGATAAAAAATACGTCTAAAGATATGCGAGTAGGTACTATATTAAGGAGCTTTGCATCTCTGATTAGATTGGAGAACGTGTGCGTCGAGTTATGTGCATCAAGTTGGTATTTCACTCGAAGCTGCGTAACTGCGGAAAAGATGCGAGGATGGAACGAGAAGGAGGGTCTGAATTTCTGTGATGTTGATGGTGTCTCCTTATATTATCTCTCGGGATCACTCAAAGAACCGTCGACGCAGAAAAGCTTGCAGCGTGTTATTGCAGGCATGAAAATCTCGAGAATAGGAGGGTGAAAATCTTAAAGTGACGAACTCTTTTTAATATCAACCTAGGCAGCTTTGGAGCCCGCTTGCTCGGGCGCGTATTCAAATGCGCGCCGGTGGGAAGGAGGCAGGAGGGTCGTCGGTAGGTCGAGAGAGAGTTTCAGCACACGCGAAAACTCCTTCGTCTTCCTCTCCGCCTTGGCCCTCCTGGGCTCGCTCGCTCCTCTGTACACCGAGCTTTGCTGCCCTCGATTCCCTCTCAGGATGTCGTCTCGGTGGAGGCGAGCCTTTCGTCGAGCGTTATTAAAATTATTCTAATGCCGTGGCATGGACCCTCTCGCAAGAGGGAGCGAGATGGCAAGCGGGATAGAGAGAGAGAGAGAGAGAGAAAGGTCAGAAGAGAAACAGAGACAGAGAGAGGAAGAGGGGGAGGATGCACAAAACAGTACCGGGTGAAAAGTCCTTTTCGCAAAGCTCCATTATCCTCTACCCCGAGACATTCTCTTCCTACGTACGAATGCGTATATGAATGTAGATGTGGACGATGAGAGAAAAGGAAATGGTGAAAAAACGACCAACCTGAGGCATAAAACGAAATGATATAGCGCGAAACGCAAAATGAATAGGCCGCCTCTAGATTCGGAGGGCGAACTCGAATCGCTAATGCAAAGTATAACTAAACTAGTATCGGAGTGTGCACGAAGTTTTGGTACATGAAAATTTAAAGCTCTGCTGTACAAATGGCAAAGTAGCGCCTACATGGACGCGAATATAACGTACGTTTCGCATCAAAGTGGAACGAAGGTACATTTATATATATTTTCACACGATGCTCTTTTCCCATGTTATATGTGCTCGAGGTGGTCCTTTCGCCTCATTTTATTGACTGACCGAGCGGCTCGGGCTTTTCCCTCAAATCCTACCGTGCGAGAGAGCCCATTACAAAAGACATCGTCCAACGCGCGTGCGGCATAAACGAACCTACCTATACTAACATACGCGACGTACTCGTATATAGCATTATAATACGGAGGCAACTCTCGCTACGAGCATGCAGCCAGACTGAATGCAGTCAAATAATCAGCACCATTGACGCCATTATCAGTTCGCTATAGGAAACGGTCCGTCCATCCATCCCCCACCTCATACTCTCCACCCCGTTTTCATCCCTCTCCCGTACCGTGTCATCGCAATACACATTTTCCAAGCGAATCTCATTTCTCTTCTCTCGGTCCTGTCGCTAACTCTCGCATCACAACGCTAGGGCTCGCATCACACCCGCCGCGACACACGGCGCACACGGACGATCCACCTCTGTTACAATACCGCACGGCGAGCAGGTCGACCATGGAGCGAATGACCGTCCAACCAGGGTGTTAAACCAGGTCGCGAAGGAGAGAGGGACGGCGGCTCTTCCATTTCGTATTCCAGCCACCGATTGTCGCGAGACATGCAAATAAACACGACGTGGTTTAATTGTATTTCGGGGAAAATCGAGAGTGCGCTGAATACGCGTGACTCTCCTGTTTCTGCCGCGCGCGTCACCAACGGGACTAGAAAGGGATAAAAGGGTCACGGGAAATTCGACTCCATCCCCGCCGCGATTCACCTCTACCTTCCCCCCTCTCTCTATCTCTCTCTCTCCTCGCTGTCGCGCGACGCACTAACGAGACGTTGGTAATTTTCATAATTTACACGTTTCTAATATAGACATACGTACCGTAATAATCACGCCTGGCTGTGATACCGATACGTATTATAAAATTAGCTAAATTATCAAGTACGCGTGGGAGGAGGGTATGCAGTCTCGGTAGACGAGAACATTTTTTTCATTGCAGCCCCCCTTTACATCTACTATTTATCAAAGGGGACTATACGTCCAAAGGTTAACCAACACAAACTTATACCCCTTGTAAACCTTACACCGTCCTTATACCTGTATCGCGAAGAGAAAAATATTCGTGATGTCGGGTAGTTTGCCGAGTGTATATAGTAGTTTGCGGGAGGGAAGGGGGTTTGTGCTTGTACAGGAACACAACGAGAGATTCGAATCGGCGGTCTACGTCGAGGCAACCGGCACAAACCTGAGGCGAAAGGGTTCTCGAAGTCCGGGAAGGTAAGAGAGGGAGAGAGAGAGAGAGAGAGAGAGAGAGAGAGAGAGAGAGAGAGAGAGAGAGAGAGAGAGAGAGAGAGAAAGACTGAGAGAACGAGACCTTCGACGGCGTCGAGGAAAAGCTCGATGTAGGGGTCGCAGAATGGTGTGCCCTCCCTCCCTCCCTTTCGCCCTTCTTCCCTGCTTCCTACGCGGCCGCACCAACAGCCCAAGAGTGCTATCGATTTTCAATTACGGCATTCGTGACTTTGCGCAATGTACCCCCCTCCCCCCGACTCCCCCACATCCCCGTCCCCCTATTCCTTCTTCGGTCCCTCGTCCCCCTGTCCCTCTGCCCTCCCCCCTTCCCGCTCACAGTTACAGGTGCACGGAGGCAGAGCGTTTGCAGCCTTGGCATAAAATAAAACGTTATCTCAAGGTTCATCTGCTCGCGATGCAACTCTCGCTCTGTTGTGCAGCCAAGTCTCTCACCCCTTTCGCATGTAACCCCGCACAACCAATTGTATCCCAAACCCCCCTCCCCCTACCCGGGTTCCCCGGTGAAGTAGCCTCGTTTTGCTTTTATCATACAGAAATTTAACATGTATCGTACAGAACGAATTCGATGAAAAGCATTCGACATGATATCGCGTACGAGTCTCTACGGTGTCCGTACACCGTGATTACCGTACGTGCGAGTACCTACACGACATTTCCGGAAAATCGCGAAAAGTTCGATCGCTGGATAAGCGATTTAACACGCCGAAAAATAAATCCAAATGGACGAACAGAAAAAAATTAACGCTCGAGAGTTAGCCTAGATCGCAATCGGGGTACTAGGCCCCTTGGAAAAGGGAACGGGAGTAATAAACATTATAAAAATAATAGTGGCGGCGCATACGGATCGATAAAGATTGGCGAAGCGGTCTGACTAACGCGTGTATACAGATGTCTGTTTATATATACGTGTATGATCCATACAAGTATGTACGAAGGGAATGGAACAACGGAGTACGCGTCAGCTGGCAGTTCGGGCAACCGTCGTTCGAAGCGCGGGCATAATTTTTCGTTTAGCCAGATAAGATCGGTCATGCAATTTTTTTTTACTCGGCAATAACTCGTCGGGCCAGGTGCAAAGAAAAGGAGCACCGCCGTTGATTTTTTTTCTTCTTCACCGCCCTTTCTCTCTCCCTCACTCTCTCGCTCGTGCCACGTCATTCTACCAACCACGAAGTCCACGCTCTTGAACATCATGGCGAGTTGCTATACGATTATTATTTTCAACAGTAGTGACAAACAATGAGCGTTCCGTTGGCAATACATCGGTGCCTAGGTCGTAACCAAGCGATTACCCGGAGTAAGTACGCGATAATACGAGCAAAGTGTGCCCCCGAACCTATAGTTGAAAAAAAAGCTGTGATTCGAGATAAATTGGGAGATGAAAGGAAAGAGAGTACTGCTGAGGGACAAATTCGGTGCGCGTCCTCAAAGGCCCGCGGGCGAGCCTGTCTCTATAGCACGTGGAAAGAATTTGCTTCGGGGGATGTATGTATGCGAGACATATTGATAGGCGGACCGCAAACGATAACTGATAACTGTCGACGAAGCGACGATGCATGCGCTTTCGTCTCATCAATGCGCGAGATAGCTCGGCGTGCCGTCGACGGAAATACCGAGACTGACATATTTTCATTGTCCGGCTTGACGTGTCATCGACGAATTTGGTCGAATATTTTTTTAACCCCGTCGTCCTCCCTCTCCCGATTTCCGCCCCGCCGTTTCGCGATCGATGAATACAAATTTTCAGGACAGAGAGCGAGGACAGGAGCACGGACTCGGGTCGATCATCAATTTTAACAAAGGTAAACCTCTTTCTTATTTTTCTCGGGCCTCGTTTCGCGCCGAATAAACGAAATTTAACATCCGATGTCGATGATGAATATGCAAGGAATAATGCATATCGAAGTAGAACTGTGGAGTTTTGACAAAAAACGGTATAAGTGATATCGCGCGATAGACAGCCCTTTCTATATACTAGTAAATAAAATAAACGCATTGCATACTTATAGGTATTTTGATCGGATTCAATTAAGGAATGCATAATTGAGAGAAATTAAGGTTTGAACTTTGCTCGGTGGGGAGGGAGGAAGGTTTGTTGCCTCTTGAACTCTGGTACAAGTTTGCGAGTCTGGCGTTCTCATTATGCGCTTCGGGGATATATACGCACTCGTTGCCGTTTTCATCACGCGGCTCGCCGACATTTTTTTTCGATAACCCAGCCCCAACAGAGAGGTTGAAAATACGCGCAGCGCGAAACCGATCAGCGAGAAAAAAAGTTTTGGTAATTAGTACGTACTGCTCTCGAAATTGGCTTTCGAGTTAGCGGCCAGCGTTCGCTCGCTCATTCGTTCGTTCCCTCTCGCTCTCTCTTGCGCGCGTTTCTCTCTTGTATATGTTGCACTAGACAGGCCCTCCCGCCCTCTCACCCTCACTATATGGTGCATGGCGTGACGGTGCATACTTAATTTTCTTCGTGGCCCTTGTACGATTTTTCTTCTCTCTCCGGAAACCCGCATGAGAGCAGCCAGCAGCCAATAGCAGCGCCACCAGTGAATAGTGTGACATACATATTTCATTCTACTGCGGAAAACTTACAACCCGCTTTTTGCCCTTTTTCGTATATACAATATTTCGTCGCTACAGATACCGAGCCGTCACTGAAAGTTGGAAAATTTCAGTCTCGCGGTCGCGCTTTACTCGCAAAATCGATTAATTCTGGGTAAAACCACCATTGTCGAGTATTCGGTAAGAAACACGGGATGAATTCGATATTTTATAAGCCGAAAACGATGCTCGATAAAGTTATGATTGGTAATTCGTCACAAGCACCGTCTATATTCTCGATCAATCATTTTCATAGGTGATATAATACCCTGACGAAAATAGAATTCATGGATAAGTTACAAGTTTTGTTTTTTTAATTATTCGATTCGTTCCGTTTCTAAATTCTTTCACTGTACCTACATACATGCATGTATATATTGATGTATGTATATACAAAGAGGAAGGATTAAAAGCGATCGATATAGAGCCCGAGATCGCAGATCGTTGGAGTAAAGAGAAAATCCAGCTCGTTTATTTTGTAAAGACAGGGTAGGGGATATACGAAATCCGTGCCCGCACCTAGCATGAATTTTGTCTGAAAATATCGTCGAGAGAGGACGCGAAACGAAGAGAGAGAGAGATAGAGAGAGGGGATATTAGAGCCCCTGGGTCACCACATACCCCTTATCCACGTGTATCGTATACACGTCTATCTCTGGTTCTCGCAACATATCGATTCACCATTAATTATATACCGTTGATTCTAGCTGAATCGAATCGCTGGCGAACTAACGAGAGGTTGTTAATGTCAGGGTTCAAACTGTTGCCTAACGCAACAGAGCCGCTATCGGTGGGAAGCGGTGCGCGGATCATCCTCCCCGCCCCTCGCGACTCGTCTCCGATACAACACTTTTATCGCGATCTCGTCCAGAATCATCGGTAGTTTCATCGCTCGAGATTCTACGAATCTCCCGCCGAATGCTAAATCTATACGCGCGTTTGCCTCCAAGCCCCTCCGTCATTACGAACCCGCATTTTTATTAACCTTTTTTTTGAATATTTATAGGCATTGACGACACGGTCGCGAGCTCGTTAGTCAATGAGAAAAGCCGCTTGTATATCGTGAAACACTCTCGACGAAACAGCGACCCGGTGGTCTTTCTCTCGTTCCACGAACGAGAGTGGGTGAGCGGGGTTTGGTGGTTGGGTTTGGGTTGCGCGAGCGACTACGCATACTATATTTAACCGGAATATAGAGAGTGCGTTGTATTCACTTGTTGCATACAGATAACCGTATACATACCGCATTCATACATGTATGCATGGAAAATTTACCGTACGGAAACCTACGCCCTCCGATTCAATGCATATATGCAACCGAGTCGAGTCCTTTCGAAATTGATAAAGCATCTGATAATTGGCTCACCCATGACCGATAATCGTACCCCAACTATCCATTAGGATACTCGCGATGGGTGTACTAGCGCGTATGGACGCAACCTCCTGCCTCGGTACACTAATTAACAGGCGCGTCTTTCAATTATCCTGTTATCGACAGGAGGAAGGGCGATTCGCCGTAGTTGCTGATGAGAAGTTGGAACCGGTTGTACGAAAAAGCCCCAAGGAGAGAGAGAGAGGAAGAGGGGAGAGCCTTTATCGTGGTTTCTCCCATCCCTGCATGCTCCGCCATAGTGTTACGCAAAACACGGACTCTCCCTCCTCTGGGCCTGAAACTGTCATCAGGAAGCCGCAGCAGAGCGTTTCAGCAGCGAATGTAGCGACGACAAAGTAACGAGCATACGTTACGTTGTGTGCACAATGGATAGCTACCACGTATATCCATATTCTCGCAAAGTACCGGAGGGAGATGATTTCGGTCTGGGTCACCGATAAACCGATCACAGCCGTATATCTGCAAAAACTTGACACGAATATTTGAATTTTTCGGGACGAGAAATAAAACACGATACTCGCCTCTTAATCGACTCGAAGCTTTTACAGCGAACTCCGTACCGACAATCTCATCCCCGGATAAACTCCGATCGTCAACCAAATACAATTGTCGGTACAATCGACGAACGGCTGCCACGTGTCACGGTGCATATACCTGTAATACAATCCAATCCCTTTTTTATTTCATTACGACGTATCGACAAAACATTCACGTACGTTATAACAAAAAAATTCAGATACACGAGAAGAGAGAACGATGGAGGCAAAAATGGTTTTTCGTTCGATGGAAAGCACGGTTCGTCTTCTGTCGTGAAAGACTCGTCGAGGAGTAAAAAACAAATACGGTTCTATGACTGTGAGAAAAATAAATGGAGTAAAATATACATAGTATTTAGATCGAGTCTTTGAACACGAGGAGATACATTTCGCAAGCGGGTGTGTGTGAAAGAGAGAGAGAGAGAGAGGAAGAGAGAAAGAGACTTTTATCGTTGTAAAAGTTGGCGGTTGCACTCGGAGTTCTCTCGGTCGCTTTGATTCGAAGGCTTCACGCGCGCGTCATTGGATGCTTTTACCTCTCTTGTGCACCCTCTCTCGACATACATAGTCAAGATATATCTACACAACAAGTACGTTCTTTGACATCGAAGCGAGAGAGAGAGAGAAAGAGGAATGAGAGGTCAGTCGAGATGAGCGGTCTGCGGCGTAGCGACCCGGGGCCGATGATGTTCACCGGGTCACATACACCACAAACCAGACACGCTATATCTATCTACATAAAGGAAAATATAGGGCCACCACCCGAGGAGACAGAGACGTATCGACATGGAGTCCCGAGATCGAGCGGAATCAATTTGGTCGTACGATTCTCGCGAGGCGTTGATCCTGCTTCTGTTGCAGAGTGCAAGTTAAAAGGGAATGTGTGGTGCCGGATGTGCCAGTCAACGGGTAATTGGTCCAGCATTCGGGACATCCGACGACGCTGAGTCCAACGTCGGGACGGCATTCCGAACGGTCGAGCCCCAGATCGAGCAGTAGCCACAGAATCGTGGCCCCTCACGCACCGCCTTCCGCCCTCTCGTTACCGTGTACTACTGGACGACTCTGCTCGGTTGCATTCGATATACGTATATATACATATATACATACGTGCATCACCTATATACTTATATATATATACATATATATGTATATGGACGAACGAACATACGCGCATTCGCCTCTTCCTGCTCCGCTGCCTAATGTTCGTCCACGAGAGAGAGAGAGAGAGAGACACGTGTGCGACGATAATTCGAGGTTCGATACAACGAACCTTCGTTAGTTTACACGAACATGAGAGCTAACGAGACTAGGTAAATTTTCCCATTTGGCATCGGCCGATACCGCGGCGATCTATATCGATACACGTAGAGCTGTCTGTGTACGTTCGTACATTTCACCGCTGCGTATCAACACGATGTTGCCTATTAGCGTATATATCGATTTACCCCCGCGACCCCTCCCCCTACTTTCCATCCCCCTATGCGCTACAAATTTATTTCTCGAATATCAACTCTACGCTCAATATTAAGGACTAATTTCGTAAAAGCGCTCTTGAGAATTGCATAAATTTTCAAGCCTGTAGACGATGTATGAAAATTTTATACAGGTAAATACATAAATACTCTGGTATTCGATAAATCGCTCGGTACAATGGTCGTTTCGCGACGATCATCAATCGAGGAGTAGAAGAGAACGCCCGGAGATCTCCCTAACGCGTAGTTGCGAGACTCTCGAGACGCTCACTTTTTTTCATTACCTACCCTCTACCTCGGCTCTTTGTCGCGCCGTTCTACGGATTCCGATAGAGAGCCTTTCCCTTCCTATACTCCCTCTGGAGAAACATCTCCGCTTCTTATTCTCGTTGTTTTGCCTATTTATTTTATTATTATTATTATTATTATTCTCATTGTTGTTATTGTTGTTGTTGCTGGCGTTGTTATCCCGCGTTCATACGTATCTGACACTGGGAACACGGGATGAGTGTGCCGGTTACACTCCGCAGTTGTTTAGTATTATACTTGATACCCATGCTATTCAAGTAGGAATGCATGCTCGAAAAGACGGTAAATCTTCATACAGCGAAAGGGTAGAAGCTCCCGGAGGGCGGCAAACTCATAGTCGCATTGCCGCACCAACCGCAGCGAGTCCCGCACCGTACGCAGAACCGGAAAACAAACGCGCGCAGTGCCTCCTCCGACTCTCGTCGACGACCAGTTGGGGAATATTTATTTACATTCCGTGAATTAGCTGATCATTAGACACTCCGAGATTCCCGAGGGTAGTAGTCGCCGGCGACAAACACCCTTTCTTCCCCCCTGCTTCTCTCTATCTATCTCTCTCTCTCTCTCGGAGCTCGCTCGATTCCAGTTGTAGGAGGTACGCGTATACCCTCTTCGTCTCGGTTACTACCGATCAAGCTACTATTTTACATACGTATGTATACATTCGGGGGTGAGATATGCAGGGTCGAGCGCTTGCACATCCGACAATCTTCATTAATTCGCCGAGAGCCGTTTACTATCACTATGGTGGTGGAAGGCCCGAAGGAGGAATTGCATACCACGGTTCTCATCGACTCGATTCACCAGAAATGTTATATATATATATATATATATATCGTTTAGACTGCGGTATTAACATGGCTGATGGGCAATTTCCGGCCGGGGGCGGGGAGGGGGAGGGGGCCAAGTGTGCATGCCACGACGATATCATGACGGTCCGAATCCTTTCGCGACTGCCAAACTCTAACGGAGCTAATCTGCATGCTGATTTACACGCGAATGTTTCTGTCATTTCTACCCGAGTAATGATATTTCGTACTTAGCCGGGATTAAGATAATATTCGATAATTGGTCGTAACCGCGAATATCGTGTGGCGTTTCCAACGAGATTAATTCGTACAAGTTTTTCGTGGAAATTGTTTGAAACTGCGAAACTCGAGGAGGAGGAGGAGGGAGTTGGTGCGTTCTGAGCCGGGGGAGAGGACGTATGCGTGGTCCGCACCTATACAAACGTGAGTCGAAGAGAGAAAAAAAAATCGATCAGTCTAATCTGATTAAGAGTCGGCCACGTCGATGTTGGCGTCGGTGTTGACGGTGGTGGTGGTGGTAGCTGCAACCGAACACGAAAGCCGGTATTCGCGCTCGGCGAGGGTTCTCGAATTAGCGTGCGGGTGTGAAAGTCGGTCGTTCGGTCGTTTGGTCGTTTAGACGGTCGTTCGTTCGTTGAGCTCGTTCGGGTCGCGGACCAGCCATGCCACACCCAACTCCTCGTAAATAAGTGCTGCTGACCCCTTCGAAGTACACACGTCGGCCTTACGGTTGTACACGTTGGAGAAGGAGCGGTGGCGACGCCAATCGTATATATCGTAATAACAACGTAACAAAACCATCCCCCTTAATCTCCACCCTTGCTCCCGACTATAACGTAGCATCATCAATTTCCTTAATCAATTTCTAAAGGGAGCGAGGACCGCTGATTTAACGCCATCGATTTTTTCCTCAATAATCATAAGCCCGCGACTAAACGCCCTACGCTACATCGTTTATTTCACGATACGGATGAAATAATGGCGAGTTCGTCGGGAAAGAGCACGATGTTTGTTTTGTTTCGTCGTACGTGCTAGTAGAAACGATGAAAAACAAAAACGACGAGGAAATGAAAGATGAGGATTCGACCGACAAATTGAACCGCATTAACACCGATAAGCGGGTTTTCGGGATATAATGGTGCTTGCGCCCTTCGTTCCTCCCCCGCCAAAAATATTATCCCGTACATATAATATAAGGGCCATACAGACGAATAAGCTTTCGTAATACAGTTCGGTCCAACAAAACCTTCGGTCAGAAACTCGCAATGATCCTCGTCTATTATCCGACCTAATGATTCGTAAACTTGGACTGCAAAATTCCAACGAGCGAGTCGCCCAATTTACCGGCGCGCCTGTTACGCTCGTCGGATTCGTATAAACGGACGCGAGCGTATTCGCACAGAGGTAAAAAGAAAAAAATCACTGTAATTCAACGCAAATGCCATTAATCGGATCGCCATTGTACTTCATTTTCCGCATTTGATAATTGAATTATAGCCCGACGTAACGTACGATAAATGTTCCGCGTCATCGCGACATAAAATATATGTGTCGCAAGCTCGATCGCCGGGGAGAGACCGTGTTTCATACCCGGGGATGAGCCTCGGGGCGAACGCCATTCGAGAGAAAGAGAGAGAGCGAGGAAGAGAGAAAGAGAGCCCATAGAATCGTGTGTCATACACGCTCGAACGACCAATTTACCCCGAGAGTTTGTACCACATTTAAACGTCAAGGTGTACTAACCCGCTACATATACGCAACCAATACCGGAGAGGTGTAGGTACATTGTTCGGGGACAAATTTTCGTGTCGTATCGATCGTTCGCAAAAAATAGCAAATTCTCGATACGCTTAAATGATCTTCGAGGGCAACGCGTCCCCTCGAACCATGAAAATAGAATTAACAATCGCGCCAAAACCCAAGTTTGCATCGAGTTCGATTTAGACATCGACCCATCAATCAATCTGTATACATATATGGATATATAAATATACGCGACGAGCTTAAACCGAGTCGTCGGTAATGTGGTTGGATCTTCACCCGCGTAAATAGGAGGCTCCAGATTGAGTTCTCTCGGTGATGTTGTCGGTGATAATGCGCCAAAAGGATCGAGGCGGTGGCTCTCCTCTCGCCCGGATAACACAAGGGAACATGGAAAATGCAGCACGTAAGGAGAGACGAGTGTCTCAACGGGGAATACAAATACAAAGTCTCACCGCTCTTTCTACCTCTCCCATACTTTTCGCCCATTTTTCCCCTCGGTCTGGCCCTGTTGCCCTGACCTGCCCTGCCGGAAGACTCTCTTCGATCGGAGTTTTCTCTTGGTACGGTGGTGGGTGGGTGGGTTATGGGTGGAGTAGCTACAGAGTCGAGGAGACTAAGCGGGTAAGAAACCTGGAACAAACTCCCTCTCTCTCTCTCTCGACTGGGACGAAGACATACACCCACACATACACGCGCATGGTTATAACCGGAAGCATGATGGTTGAGCCATGGGTAATCTAGTCGAGCATTAAAAAAATCCCTATTGACAGAGCGAGACGGTGTTCCTACCTTATTGTGCGAATACGTGCCATAAATTACAAGGGACGGATATATCGTCTCGCGCACCTACCGGGAGATCATCGTGCATGAATCTCGCTCCCTCTCTCTCTCTCTATACATATATGTAAGAAGCTGCGTCGTTATGTCGAAGCACTCAAGATTCAGCGAGTACAATATCAAACCCCCGAGCCCATTGTACGCTCGAATAAAATTCTAAAATGGTAACTTTCACGAGGAACGAAGAACTAAGAATGTATCATCGTCCGCGATTCATCGAGTTACGACACGAGATTCTGTTTACGATTTGCCAAGAGATGTAACGGAGGAATTTTGCACGATTCTAGCATCGTTAGTGTAAGATGCGTGTGCAACGAAGCTAGATGCGAATGCAAGAGAGAAATCATTCGCGCTTGACCGATTTAATTCTCGAAGAATCCGGTAGATATACCGATTCGTGTAAGAACGCGGCGTAGGGCGTAGTAGATGGGGAGGGTTTCGACGTCTCGGTGAAATCGAAGGACGCGACGCACCCTCCGGCAAAGTTAAGGATCGTCGATGTTGCCAGCGATGCGGATAGAATCGTAACGTGCCCGCGCACCAACCTCGAAGGACGGGAAGGGGATTGGAGGGGAGCCGCTCGACAATAAGATAAAACGATAAAAAGATCGCCGCGTCATACCCATCGAAATGCGGATATCGTTGAATGCAGCGAGAGTGAGAAAGACCGCGTTGGTTTTCTCGCACGTACAACACGTATATATCGTCTTCTATAGAGGTTTTCACGCCGATAGTCAAAGTATATACAATGCCATCGTGGCTCTAGCCAAGCTGCACTCGACTCTACGTACCACGGGTGAGAAACTCGATATAGACACGTGCTGGTAAAGGAAACGAACGAAGAGAGACAGAGAGAGAGGGAGGAAGGGAGAAAAGAAAAGAGAGAACCCCGGGAGAAAGTCTTTCCCGGGGGATTTTCGAATATTATCATAATAATAAACGGGCGAACCGTCGGCGGTTTCCATTGTTGCTCGATCTGCAAATATTCAAAGCGTAGCTAGGTTCGCCACCTTCCACAAGCATCGACTGAAAAAAGAAAATAAAAATGGAAAAAAAAGTATTTTCGAATGTCTCGTCGATCGCGTTCGCGCTCTACCGAGGGAGTAAGATTAATCCCTCGGTGAGAGGACGCGAACGGCCCGTTACGCGAGAGGAAAATTATCCGCTAATGTAAGTACATTAGGTATTACATATGTTCGGCTCTCGTACGGTGCGGGATATACGTGTATATAGTAACTAGGTTCTCCCGCGTGTACTCGGTACCGAGGATGATGCTCGACTAGCTCGGGCGAATACCGGTCGATGGCTGGCACAGTTTACCAAGCTCTCGAGGTACACGCTCGTGTCCAAGGACGCGCAATTCCGCTTAACGAAAAACAAATAGCGGTGGCTATACTACGTCGCAGCGGAGAGCGTGTGTCTTACGGAAACGACCTACTAACTAGTTGGCAGTAGCTCGGTGGTAGCGGACACCGGACGGACGCGTACCTCTTCCTCGTACGTCGTAGGTACGCGCGGTTCCTCCTCCTCCGACCCTTCTCTCGCGCATTATACACCCTGTAGAACCAACGACATTTACTCCTTCTCTATGTACACGTGTCACACCACGAGGAGTTCTCGTGTGTATCATTTCTGGATATAGAGTATTATGCAGCGGGACGAGAGTGACGCGTGGACGGAACTTTGTGTTGGTGTCTACCTTCGTATCAATGCGTGTGTGTGTTTGTGTGTGGGATAGGGACAGAGGGTGAGAGCGACGAGGGCGTGAATCGATCGGAATGAAAGAGCGACATACGTACCGAGTTGGCAGTCGGAGGATAGCGCACGTGAAAAGGAGTGGATGGCAGAAGTCTGCCGGTGGAGTAGTTCAAGAACATCCGTAAATGTTTGAGGAGCACTGCCTCTTTTGGAAGAAGGGAGAATGGACGAGAGGTAGGAGGAGGGAAATGGCTCGGAACCAGCTCGTTTGCACTTGGCTCACGCCGCCGAAACAATCGGTCTGTTCGTCTCCTTCTCTTCCTCTATCTCTCTCTTTCTCTCTCTCTCTACCTATCTTTAAATCGTAATGCAGCCGAGCAAGCGGTAGTTGAGGTAGGCGGCTGCACGCCCGTGACCCGCTACATTCTCACGGCATACACGTTGCGCCTCGTACGTGGATAGCTCCATATCTCTTTCCCTCCTTCCTTCCTTCCTTCCTTCCTTTCTCACCCCGTCCCATCTCGACTCGCCTCCTCCACCTCCTCGCGAGGAAGAAGAGCCGAGTCGCTGGGACGAGGAGCGCTTTCACTCTCTTCCCGGCCTGTTTCCCTCGGGAATAGTGGCACCGCGCACACGAGAAGAGGGAAAGAGCGACGCGATGGTGAACACGGTGGAAGAGGCCAAAGTAAAATATTAACGTTCCCCAACGTGTCTCGCGGGCTATGTGTGCGGTATTCGCGCGAAAATATATCCGGTACACTCTCCACCCGCGCCTATATAGACCACGAGCCACACGTGTAACCCGTATATCGGTAGAACCGGTGATGCAACTTGACCCGAAATAAAAGCCCCACTCGATGTTTCATAAAGTATACTTGAAATACTATACAGTAGGTAGGAGAGAGAGAGAGAGAGAAAGAGAGAGAGGGACGAAGTCGCGAGAAACTGATGCAGTCCTCGTCTCAAAGTGCTTCTCTATGTCTCGTAGCATGCGGCCTATCTTATATTTCCATCTGAGAGCCTATATTTTTTCGTATATCTCGTCGGGCTCTCGCTGTGACACCTACCCCGTATATAATGGCGTATCGGCACGAGAGGGTACAAAAGAACGACGCTCGGATCGAATTGAATACGGGAAGAGGTAAAACCACGAGGTTAAAACCTTAATACGTCTCGAACGTTCTCGATCGTCGATATATATACGTCGATTCATGAATTAAAAATGATGTTTCGTATTACCGGGACACTCGCCGTTCCGCGTCGACTAAAATTCTTCCCGGGACGATTTTCGTCCCAGCGAAATTACTATTTTTCCTTTTTCTTTTCATCTCGCGATTTCTCCTTTCGTTCCTAATCGATTATTCATGTTTTAATTTATGAGCCTCGCTAAGGGTTGTATGCACGCTTGGTGCACGCGCGTTCTCGTATACCCGACGTATGGTTACGCGGAGAGAGTTCGTTCTCGCGCGAGGGATATAACGAGTGGGAACCAGACAGAGAGAGGGAAAGAGAACCATTAGAAATTCTAATGTGTGCCAAGTCTCGAGCTCCATGTACGATATATAGAGCTACCCAGTTGAGACGTGCTCGTTACGAAAAACCGGCAACAGCAGAGAAGGATACGCGTACGGTTTGTACGTATAACGATCCAGCGGAGAATATCGATTTGTTCGCGTAGCAGCGGCTCGAGAAATAGCGGAAGTAAAGGAAGGAGCAAACCGATGGGTGTATTACACGTTTTGCCGATAAGTTGCTAGCCTCTCTCTACCACTACCACCAATTCTACTACGCCATCCTCCTTCCACCGAAGAGCTTTATTTCTTTCCATCGCGAGAAGCTTTTTGTTGGCTTTTAAATCGTTCTCCCGCACATTGATACGAGAATTACGAAAGTGCCCTGTTTAATCCAAACGGACGGCTTCTTTCGGTCCGATTATAACGTCTTTTTCGTAAATAATACATTTACACATATCTACGTTAATTCAATAATTCATACCTGTATTGGGTAAGACGAAGGGAGGTAACGTGTGTGAGGTCGATTTAAAAGGAAAAAAATGTTTCTAACGCTCCCTAAATCGTACCAAGAAAAATGTACAAATCGATCACGAAGAAGTGTACGGCTATCTGGAAAAAAGGCACGAGAAAGAAAGAAACAGAGAGAGAAACGCGTGTTGGAAAAGAGAGTCTGGCAGATTGCCATTGTCGCGCTTGACAATTCAATCGCAAAGTTAGCTCGCTCCCTGTAGAAATCACATAATGTGCGGTTACCCGGCACACGCCAGTGCCATCAGCACAGCCGGGTGGAGAGCTTTTCCGCACCCGAACGGTTGTGTCCAAAGAGCGAGCGAGCGAGCAGGACGGAAAGAGAGAAAGAGCGAGAAACTGTCGTCACGGTTGGCCCCGCGTCACCGCTTGATTCTCTTGCCGCTTTGCCGTCGTACATTCGCGCGAGTTTCGCAGTCTCTATGTGTGCCACAGAATCTTGGACCAACCCCCATCCGCACACGACTCCGCTCTGTCGCGTTTCTCCCTCTTCTTCGGCTCCCTGTACCGCACTTCGTCGCATCTCTCGGCTCGACAGTCTTATCCTCCCAACCCTCTTGGGAGTCAACAAATAAATGCGACCCCTCTCTCTCGCTCGCTCTTGCTCTCAGCTTCTTCCCTCCTCTTGCAAAGCAGTGCCTATAACACGTGTAGATGACGACGATGTGTTTGCGCGCGTGTGTGTGTGTGTGCAGCAATATCCTATCGGTAATATGGACCTCGATCATCGCGGATGAGAAGCTCGAAACGCTAACCCCCCCACCATTCCATCCCTCGGTGTAGCTTCAGGTGCACTAGATTAAAATGCATCGCACCCCGTTCAACGGATATACGTACGACGAAGCTATATACAACGGGATGAGTCATCGACGAGGATCGCGAGAGTATTCTCCCGTGAGCCGATATGTGAGGTAAATCGAACGTCAGCGATCCCGATATATAGCCAAGTCGGCTACAATCGACGCTCGAGTCATTTGCGAAAGAGCCCGATACACTTTGGTGAACGCCGCGATACGCGGTAAGATACGGCCGTAACACAGAGAGAGGGTTGCTTTCGCGTCAAATTATGAGGGAGACGTTCAAATTGTGAAAATTCAAAATCCTTTTTTCATTTCCTTCGTTTTTTTCGATTTTTGCACTTTCGCACGATTGCTTTTCAATTTTCGTGATAAACATCCGGTAAGTTTTTACTACCAGAGTAGAGCGTCTCCTAAAAAAGTTGCTTAATTATTTTGTGTAAAAAGGCGATATAATTCCGGTGCTAAAGTTGAGAGTAACTCGAGGTTATATGGACAGAGAGGATTCGTCGCACCGACGATATCGGTCGGTCTCGATCGTTTTTCCAATTCGTATGTATACCGAGACGTGTGTGCGCGAACGGAATGTAACGTCATCAGCCGGAACCGTCGTTTGTGAGAGCAGCTGGTTGCGCAGCTCTCGAGTTACCTCGGTCAATTGCACACGATGCCCCTTGCAAATTGCCTGTGCTGGCATTTAATTACCAGGAGTAGGCAGAAAGAGCCATACTGTGTAGCACTGTGCCCCACCAATCTAGTTCGCTCTCCCTCCCTCTATCCTCCCACCTCACCTCCATGTCTCTTACCTAGTCCAATACCCCCATCATCCCGTATGTGCACGACCATAATATCATCCCGGGCATACGCTACGTAACGATATATCTATACATATATATACATACATAGGTGTACGTGCCCGCTACTTCTCGCAGAACTGCTCCTACTAGGTTTTAACCAGAGATATGCACTTTGTGTGCGTGTCTCTGCACGTACAGCTCGAAACAACCAGCAAGAGCCCCTAAATTAAACAGCCGCAACAAACTCACCCTCTTCCTCTCTCTCACTCTCTCTCTCAGCGCTTCTTCCTCTCGTTGCAGTGTCTATGCACGATACGTGTGGCTATGTAAGAGCGCGAAGGTAGAGAGAGAGAGCGTATATCTTGCTAGGGGTAACGTCGGTGGACGCCACTACGTGTACCACTTGTAACCGTTACTGCGGTACACCTATATTATACCCCACCGATATACCGAACAGCCCACTTCCTCCTTACGTAGACGAGTACACGTCCCTCAACGCGCTTCTACCACGTCCTTACCAACTAATTCAGTCGGCATCGGGAACGAACGCGGTACCGCCGGGAACTCGACTTGGGCAGAGGGTGGAACGGGTTTTTGTTTTTCAACCACGACTAATTGGAGGGTTTATTGTAGGAACACTCGTCTTAACTCATCCTACGTACCTACCTACCGTCGACTTGACTCTTGGCCTATTCTTGCACAAACGTCGGGATATTTTAAGCTCGATTCGATAAAAGAAACAAGAGAAGAAAGGAGGTTGAGGATATGAAAGGGTTGGAAGATAGGTTGATCGATCCTTCCCTATTTTGTTTCCTATTTCCATACGGGGTAACATTAATGCAGATATATGTCTGGGTGGAATATTGGTCGAGGTAGAAAGGTATTGTGGAAACCGTTCCTGATGAGTACACGGCGAGTGGTCGGTTCGCGTGTTTCGATGGTATGGACCTTGCGTTCGCGGGCGCGTGGTGCATGCCTGGCGTCTACAGACAGCCGCGTTATTCTCGTGTAGTGAGTTAACGAGGTAACCGCGACGGGCCGCGGTACGGCTCGGTGATGTCGCTGCGTGTATCGTTCAAGGCTGTCGGGGCCAACACAATTTGCCACGCATCAACCAACCTAGTCCTCCATTTTCTCTATTAACCGCTAAAAATATCAAGCGCACGCGCCCTACCGCGTGCAACACCCGACGAGGCGTTTAAATTATTTTCCCATTGATTATAATAATATCCGAGGATACGACGTTGTGTTACTTATTTCTTTTTTTAGAAAAAAGGTTACGAGTTGTTCGAGGAAAGCTCGAGCGACGTTGCTCGACGTTCCATTATTTATTGAATACTTCGTGCACTCGAGGGATTGTTCCTTGGCGCGCGAAGGTAATCATCCCCTCTTCGTCGACCCAACGCGCTTAAGTTCCCGACATATTTTTCTATTCTTGATAATTAGATATTATAAAGTGTTATATGAATTTGTAAATATAATCGTCCGTTATCAAAAACTGTGTTCCTCATTTATCAAAGGATCGTCACCAACGTTAATTAGTCGCAAAGAGTCTTCGCATTCTACTGTCATAAAATCCGTTGCCGCTGAGATTTACGACCAGGCCAGATTCATCCGAGCGACACGAGAACGATATTATACACTGGGAGCATTTTTTTCCCAGTATCGACAGAACGATACTTCCGTTTACCTAGACGCGTCACGGGGTAACATACGCGCCGGAAACCGGACGAGCCGACACATTTTTATCCTCCAACGTACATTATACTCGATTTGCAGACGAGCTCGTCGTCGTTCGTATCCAAACTACCGGTTTTCACGTATAATTTTGCGATATTATTCGCAAGTTCGGGCAGAGATGAATCGTAAACCGTGAAGCTTTTGTGGTGGTTAGGTTCTCCACGGTTCCCCTCGTGCCTCACCTCGCGCGAGCGCTCTCATTAAAGGCGGAAACGAGCCGAACGTGGATTTCACAACAAAAAGAGCACGGAGGCGAGAGTATCCCATTTTTGTCTCGGACGTTTTTGTTACTCCCCCATTTTTTCGCGTTCCAACAATGAAAAGCCTCGCACGGACATCGCGCCCGCGAGAGAGACGAAGAGGTATGCAGTCATCTACCCGAAGCTGCGACGGTAGTAGCGCAGCAGAGGAGAGGCTTTCTCTCGTGGGAACATCGCAAGCGCGTAGCGGAACTGAGAGAGTAGCTTCGAAAAGGGGGAGAGGTACACGCACGATGAGCGGGCGACAGTTCGTGTGCAAGTACAGAATGGCCAGAAAAAAAAAGAAAAAAAGCAACACCACGCGCACGCGCGCACACAGGCTCGCAAAGTGAGCAAAAAAAAAGGTAAAAGAATAGTGTGCATGACGGTATGATATGCGCGCGGTGGTTGCAGAAACGGCAACCGAGTGACGCGATATCGTGACGGGTAGACGCGCATTGTTCCGGACTCGTCGACGTCGACGTAACGCACCGAGCGGTGCCTTTTAACAATTCTCTATTTTTCCCGCGCTTCTTTTTTTTCCAACATTTTTTTTAATCTCTCCGAACACGGGGTTGGGCAGCTCCGGCATTTTTTCCATCAGTCAGTAGCTCATTCTTTCCCTCGTACATCGCACCAAGTGCTCGAGCATTCACGCGGGCTCCCATTAAACACGGACAGAGAGGAGGAGGAGGAGGAGGAGGAGAGAGGGAGAAATAGAGACAATATGTCGGCTAGCCATTTCCATCGAGATGAAAGGCAAGGGGAACTGTAGCGAGGATAAAAAACCACCAAGCATCGCGTATCTTTCTCATAAATGCATGCTTCTCGATTAAATAATATCAAGCCCTGATGCGCATCGCGATTGCAACACTTGTATATAGAATCCGGTCGCGTAAGATCCAAGACTTTATTAAGAGGAGGTGGAGAGGAGGAGAAGGAGGAGGTATATAAAGGCAGCCACCGTCGCGGTTCTTACACCGTTTCAAAAGGGTTTTGTCCAACGGTTGCCGCGAGAGGATCGCGTGATTCAAGCAACGTGCAACGTGTACGATCCTTTTCTCGTGGGTGGGGCACTCGCACCGCCCCGACGTTTAATCGCAAATCCGATTAATCACCATACCAGCCCCCCCAACTCTCCCCATCACCCAACTCGTTGGCCCCCATGCCCTTCCCCCTTCTCGCAAGGATAAGGGATTAAAGTCTACCACCCGACAATCTGTACTCGGCATCTCCCGAGAATATAAGGAGCGGAATGATAAAACTGCAAGCAAGGCTAAAATGCGGATGGCGAGGTGGGTTAAGAGGGAGGATTGCACGTGGTATATTCGGGCAAGGGTGAATTTATATAACTATAGGACCGTTCACCAAACCGATGGTAGATGCGGCTTGCACGAGCTTCTGCACGAGCAGCATCGGCCACGTCAACCTCGCATCGGTATCCGCGATCTCTCTGCCTACAGGTGTAGGCTAGTTGCCTATATATCTATATATATGTATATATATATACTCGCTACCTGCCTACCGTGGAGACTAACGTGATATATATGTGTATAGCTACATATCCGGAGACTGGATGGAGGTAAAACGCCGTGCCGCAGGCAACACGATCAGGGCGCACGTAACGCACAGGGGATAAATGGATCGACCTGAGACGAGAGAGTGAGTGAGTGGTAGAGAAGACGAAGGAATTGCCGCCTCGACGCGGAATACCATCACCCTGCCGCGGCGAGAGACGCGAGAGAGTCCGCGACGGACGTGCATGACCACCCCTACACTATCCAAGCCCAACCATCGGGGCCACTCGCGAGCCACGGGTAAGGCTAAGAGAAAAAGAAGAAAGAAAACATTTAAGAACGAATAGCAGACAGCAGCGAGAGGCGGAAGATTCCGGTCACGTACTACCGTCGATTCAATTGTCGCTCGCTTTCTTGCCCGCTTCTATTCAGCCTGTTCCCAGTTCTCTCTTGCTACCGCCCGCACCGGCCGAGGTACCGACTAGTTGAGACACAAGCGGACTTTCCGTAGAGTTGTTCCAAGCTTTTAAGACTCTGCGAGCTTGATGGGCGAGGGGCAAGTTTCGACGTGCCAATGTCATTGCGTTCTCCACTTCGATTATCGATATATTTATCACACACTCGGGCACGCTCCCATTATGCACTCGGCGTATCTCTACCTATATACGGTAAAATGACCAGTCATATCGTTATCGAGGTGCGCACGCGACACGGATGTGGCAACGTACTGTCGTTGTCGTTGTTGTTGTTGTTGTTATTGTTTTTTGTTCAATATTAGGAAAAGAAATAGTGTCCAGCGATAAACGCTGACGCGAAGCAACGGGGCGGTTCTTTCAGGTATGATGACCCGGTGGTTGCATCGGTTGGTCGTGCTGCGAGGAAGTGACCAGAGTAGCCGATCCATCATGTCGTTCGCGCGGCACGAGAATGACGGAAATCAATCCATTTCCCGGCGGAAGTCGGCGCACGGATCAAAAGGTGTGTGGGGTCCAGGCTGATTCCACGTCGCCTATACTAAAGAGAGGGAGAGAGAAAGAGGCCGTTATTAGTTTTGGTATATCGCTATAGGTACATGTAGATACGAGGGAACGCGCGGTTCGCCTCGCTCGCGAGGTGGCGCCACGAGCCCTCGTCACGCGATGCTCCGTGACGAAACACTCTGTCCTTTATCGCAGCCGGCTTATCGTATTACGCTATTGTTGATGATCAAATTATGCGGGAGGGAAACCAGCGGACGTCATTGAACGAACACGATAAATCGGCCAACGACGCGACCAAACTTCGATCATGGTATCGCGCTGCCTGATTTACTTTTTTTCTTCCCCTTTCACGAGGAAAAACACGAAATTGATTGTTTGCTTTCCTCGTGGAACGGAAGTTTGTCGTGCGTCGGCTGAATAATCGTGCTTGCCTCAGCATTGAGAGACCAAAGGACAACCGGCGTTCACACGGATTTCGATCGACCGCGGTGGGTGGCTCTCTCGAATTCCAGACATTTCGAGATATCGGACTTCCGCGTGTCTCCTGTTTGCTCCGGTATCTTCGTTCTCTGTCTAGTCGTCGGTCCGAAACCATCGCCCCTCGTGCTCTACTGAAGTTTCTCCCGTATAGAGGGTAGGTACTCTCCTCATACCCGTGGGAAGCCGCGAGGGGTGAGATACCAGGAATGACGGACAGGACGGTAGGTACGTGACTCCGATCCTTGAGAATACTTGATTACTCGACCAATCGACATGGAACGTGCCTTTGTACTGGCTGATTCCTCGTACGTACGGCGCACGAGTATCTTGAACCGTTCACCTCTCGCAGTTGCGCGAAGGCGGTCGATCAAGAAGAAGGGAGAGAGAGAGAGAACCAGCGCGATTCAATTATGGATGGCGATCATTCATACATGGATTATTACGAATGTCACGTACAATCCCAAGAAAATCAATGTGCCTCGAATGAATTTAATCGACCTCTGACTCACCCCTCGACGTACTCGCTGTGTACCAAAAGAGAAGAAGGCGACTTGGTTCATATGGCTTACCCACACGATTATCCAGGCGTCGAAACCGACTATAGGGTTGAATCCCATAAACCAAAATACAGCAACTGTAAGTACACGGGACGTCGGTGCGCTAAACAGGTGGAGTGAGAGGCGGTGGGCACAACGCTATATTCGATCCCATATGGTTTACTCGTGACACAAGAGCTTGCCGGTTAGGAGCCGTTATTAGGGCAGTGGGGGGAAAACGTCCGTGCGCAATCATTATATATCATCACTTAGCCGAGAACACCCACGAGGCTCACGGTCGCCGACTCACGTCCTCGCTCGTTCTACGACCTACCCTTGTACTATATGTATGCGTTCACGACGACTAATTATGACGAATAAACACCGTTCATCATCACGCATGATAGGTACGTGAAACAGGATGCGAGCGTGTAGCGTTCGCGTTACCTACGAATTGTAGAGCTGTTTCGTCGCTCTTCCTCCTATAGCCATTCGCATTACCGTTCGTTGTAAAACGAACCTCGAGGGCGCGTGTGTCAACCTTTCGATACAGGCACATAGCTCGAGTTCTTCTCGTTCGGGGAATGCGCAAAGTGGCTGGACATTTATTTTTTCGAGCGATACCAGAAATCGAATAAAAAATTTCAATAGTATTTTTTCATCGAAAGAACCGTGCGCTATTTTTTGAAGCCTCGCTCGATGAGTATTTTACCGTTCGCAGACACGAGTATATGCGAAAAAATGGGAAAATCGATAGCGCAGTTTTACAAATCTGCAAATAGACATTAAAACATTGCGATTTTATGATTTCACCGTCCTTTCAAAGCTTAAATTGTTTGAAATAACACGGTGCAGGAGCCAAATCGCCAGATGATTTTTTCAAAAAATTATGCACCGTTCCAGTCGCATCCTTTTTTTAGTCGAACCTGAGAAAAAAAGAACTTGAAATAATGTGTGTGTCCTGACTAGAGTCGGTTTCCGTTTGACCGACTTAAATTTAATCGTGGTATTTTGCAAATGAAAAAAGTAGACTAACCTTACAGACATCTAATTCAGTGATGGAACATTCGGCAACCGGATAACTCTTCTGCTCGCAGGGAGGGACGAGACGACGAGTCGATACGCTGCAATGTAGGTATTTGATATTAATTATTTAACCTATATAGATAGTACGAGGTTACGAATATATTAAACGCACGAGAAGGATGACACCACATCGTATGACACAAGCAGCTAATACTGGTCCACAGGTACAAGAGTCATACGCGACTACGAGTGGAGGTGTTTGCCTCAAGGGAAAGTTGAAATGCGACGGCGGGGACCAATTTCGGCTAAACACGGAAATGCTCCCCAACTTGGCGAATTAATTTCCTGCTGGTGCGGCTACCGCACGCGCACGAACGAAACCCCTCTACCTCTGTTGGCTCGCTAGCTCTTCATGAAAGTATATAGATATATAATTCATGAGCTTGTCGAGGCGCCTATCTATATCGTTGTAGCGCGGACATAAAATATCAACTTGATTAATGCTCATAATTAAGATGAAAGAGGAAAGAACCCAGGTCCTTTATATACATATATATATAATATATATAGATAAATACGGGTGTATTAAATTTGGAAATATGAAAAAGCGTAGGCTTCTCGGCAATCCAAAGGATTATACACCAGGAAGAGCACGTACGTGCAACACATGACACGTGTTGCCTCGATGTATATTCTATACGCTCATAATATGTCGGTAAGACACGCGATACCTACTACGGGGTAAGAGGGGGGACTAGATAAAGAGGGAAAGAGAGAACGCCGTGAAGAAGGCGATATCGCGAGCGCCCCCAATGATAATTCCATTAAACCGCGAGCGCGGGGATTCTAAGTAAATTTGTGAGCTTATATAACTCGATAAAGGGCGACGCGATTGCGGAGGTGTATAGGTATGTGTGTGTGTGTGTGTGTGGAGTCCACCACCCTCCGGGATCGTCGGGATTGCCGAGCGGGCGACGAGAACGACCGTTGAACGGAATAAGAATGCGGACCTGAATGATTAGCGAACCGCCGGTAGGCGTTCGAGTACTTTTACCCCGTTTCCGCTCTTTCCCACTCACATTTATTTTTTTCCTTTTCCGTCTCTCGGCTCTTCTTCCCTCATTCGCGGATCTCCGTCAACCCCTTCCTCCCCTAATCGTGAAAGAACTCCCGCTTAATTAACGGCACGAAAAGCGATTTGTAGTCTTTCTCGCTTGCTCTCTCGCTCGCCGTTCTACACTTGTTAATTGACGCCGCGACCAGCCTCGGATAATTGATGAAATAACCCGATTATACGCTGCTCCGACGGATAATTCAGTGGGATTGTTACGACTTGCGCGCTCGCTCGCGCGCCAACGGCGTGGCGCATCCACTGATCGGCAGAGAGCTTCGTCTCTGGTTAATCCGACTCGCTGACTATACAATACAATAGTTTCGTATTACGGTATAGTTTAATATGTACATGCGTATATATCGCACCGTCCGTTTCACGTTTATCGTTGCATCGCGCCCTCTATCGTCCCAGCATACTATGCTGTTATGCTGATTATTACAGGTTCCATATTACTACTAGGATACGACTCTGTTTTTAGAGCCAAAGCTACTGACGTACATACGCCGTACAATTCTCGCATGAAATTTCGTCACAATAGCTTCGAACCTCGCGTACCTACCGCTACTGTTTTTGCTCACGGTCGCGCCATGGATAATAATACTGTTTACAACGGTTCATCGTATTTTCGTTATATCTTGGTGGGTGTACGGACTTTATTCAAGACGCGGATGGAAATGGAGGCGGAAGGTTCACTGAGCGATGTGGAACGTCCGCTTTACGCTTCTTAGGATCGAGCGCAAGACACACCGTCGGATTACATGTTGAACACGCGCGAGGACTTTGTCACGGAAATACGGCTAACAGACCCCTGTAAGCCCGGTGTGTATATACGTATTAGTTCTATATTACGTGTATAATTCAGTCGGGTTATAATTCGCGTTTTCGCACAACCACAAAAAAAACCTTGAAACTCTTGTTTTCTAGAGTTTTAAGGTAAAGTTATAAATTTTAAATAATAACTGGTTGTTATAATGAAATATTGTTATTCTACATGGGTGTAAGGTGAATATTAAGAAAATTCTATTTCTTTCCTACCCGATGCAAAGTTGAAGGATATCGACTTTCGTGTATCATGCTATTTGGGTACGTTATTATTCCACCCTCTGCTGATAAGGGTGATGATAACGTGGGATTGCCGACTGTGTGTATATCAAACTACGTATACGCTCGAAGATACGACAGGTATCCAGGGGACTAAAAATATCTACGGAGAAAAATCCTTCGGATAATTAATCTGCCTCGTCGACCTGGTTTATATTCCTTTCTCCCACTTTACTCGTTTAAATCTGACCTTCAAACTTACGAACGTCTCAAAATGCCCAACAAATGTAAACAGTGAAATATAACGTGTAATATTTCTATATGAAGACTCAAAAGCGTTAACCGTCAATTCTCGGCAACTGTGTCTTTTGGTAAGCCAAACCACTAGGAAGAGTGAAACCGCGTTTGAGGAAATATCCTAATTAAAATAGAGTAATAATTAATAACCTATTAGAATAGAAGAATCGAGCAAAAACGATAGTGCAAATAAAAGGGTTGATGATAAGCTGAAATCTAATACTATAAAATCTGAAAAGTTCTGGTAATCGAAGTCGAGTAACAAAAGGTAGCTGAATACAACGGTTAAACTGAAAGCGTACAGTTGAACTGAAATACCGGGATGATGTCCGATACCGCAACAGTTCCACAGTTGTCGGAAAACAAACTCATGGTAACTTCTTCAAAAGTCAACGGTACGCCGAATATAGAAAATGAAGATCAGAAACCATTGATCAAGCATCAAAGTGTTGCTCAGAGTGATAGAAAGAAAGATGTAAAATTAATGTCCCCAACAGCTCAATCAGGTAATGTACTCTTTCTAATAATTCTATAAAAGAGATTTAACGTGTCATTTTTTGTTCACAATGTATGAACAGATATGAAGCCGGACTGTGAAAACATCACTGAGCAACAGGAGAATGAAAAACCATTGGTATCAAACGAGGATGCCAAACACGGTGAAAAAAGCAGCGACAAAAAGAAAACATTCAGAACTTTAAAAAAATGTGGTAAAAGATTCATGAGTGTTTAGATCAAAGAGGCATCTCCTTAATTATAGTGCAGTTTCAACAAACACCAATGTAAATTAAGAACAGTAGAAAATATCTTGGATATTTTCTTGTATTTTCAGATAAATGGAAATCGAACATTGAATGCTCTTGCCGATCTGATGATACTACGACTGATGACAGTGATTCTACAGCATCTTCTTGGACCTCGTCTTCCTGTTCTAGTTCTCGCTGTGGCTCTTGTTACACCAACGACACAGACACATCATCCGACACATCATCATCCAGTTCTTATTGCTGGTGCAAAGACTATACGTTCACTGAATATAGAATAAATTCAACATGGAGCAGCAAAGACTCTGATACTTCCACAAGTTTTTCTGAAGAAGCGGAAGAATGAATTTAATATTTGACACCCATTATATTATTTCATCTTATTGACTTATCGTCATACTGTAGATTGTCCTGTTTGCTAATGTTTGATACATCTTTGTCATGTTAAATTTATATGATTTCTATAACAAAGAGTACTTAATAATATTTAATTCAATACGTCATTGCTGTGGTCACTTTAGCATACTCCAATTTTTCGACCTATCTACTTCGCACAACTGTACCTACCGATATCCTTCCATCTACCACTATGAAGTTTCCACTTCTCCTAAACACAATATGCGTACATCCACGACTATTAGATAGGCTTGTAGGACGGTAGGAGCTTCTGTTTCTTTTATTTTTATTTTTTGCAGAGTTTATCGCTCATACGCGTTCCACATTCTTTCAAATTCCCTGGAGTATGCCATGAGAAATTCGGCATTATTTGTCACGATAACTGCGTCATTATTTCCATAAAAAGCCGCCATCGTCCAATTTGCACTTCCTAACAGTAGTATCCTGCCATCGATCAAGGCAAACTTATGATGCATGATACTCGATGGCTGAGATCCATTTGTTCTGACTTCAATACCTGAATCAACATTTTTATCATTAAATGTTTGCACCTAAATATATAAATACTACACTTCGAACATTTCATGATGCACCAAATTCTAAACAATGAATTTCTGATAGATATTGTTACGTTATTTTGCAAATGGCGGTTGTTAACTGTTTTATACATTCGTATTTATTTCATCGAAATATATAGGTATACTATAATGCTAAAGACCCGCGCAGCATCAGCCATCTTGAGGAGATTGTAGATTCGACCGCTAGGGTCGCATGGACAATGTTGTTAATTCTTTATGAAGGAGAAACAAAGTAATACAATACTTTATAAAGTAATACAAACCAGCACGTAGCATACGTAATAATTGACTATTGCAGGCTGGAACATCGCTCATACCCGAGTCAACTATAACTCTAGCACGGATACCACGTCTGTGTGACGTTACAATGGCATTGGTCAAATCTTCGCACGTAATCAGATACATGCAGAAATCTATAGTGTTGAATGCACCACTCAAGTGACGCTGTATTTTCCTGAAAGCATGTAAGTGAATCGCGTGACACATCCGCTCGAATTTAAAAAAAAGATATAGAATACATCATGCCATTCTGGAGAGAATGGATTGGATAAATTTATATCAATAGAAGTGTATAGTCTGTATGATACAGCATGATATATGATATTTACCCTACGTTTCTGACTGCACAGTCACTCTTATCACATGGAATTCTCGTGTTGGCGTGATCGCGACAACGTGCACTGTTCTCAGAAAACATAAGAACCTCCGCCATGAGATCTAATTGTAAGTTTTCTTTAAAGACACATTTGCGTTGACGTTTAGCAATGAAATATTTCCAAACTTTCCAAGCAATCTCTGTTCCCAATAAACTCACTGCTAATATTACTATCTTGCGTTTTATTGACATCCTAATAGGTAATAATAAGTGTAATCTTCGTAGATTTGATGAAAAACGCATGTGGCTTACAATACTGATATTATTGAATGTGCTTATTCGCATTCGTAAGCTATACCCTGTTTCCGGAGATCGCCGCTCGCAACGCATAGATGGCGGTAGCGCACGGCACCGGGAGTGTTACTGTTATGACGCAAGGTAGGTTATACGGGTTATGGTTATACTAAAGAAAACCAGGCATGCGCGAAGTTGGGGGAGATCAGCAACACCCGACAAAAGTTGAAACCTCAAGAGTTGATTCTGCGACATCTCAGCGGCCAAAGGGTGAACTTATTTGTACCCATGTTAAATTGGCCGCAAGCTATCACAGTCATATATATGGCAAATGCCGCGGCGATTCAAACGACACACTATTATAATCTTAATATTGGTGTTACGTGACAAATTTTCGATTCCGTAATCATCAATTGAAACTTGTTGGAGGAAAAAAATATTGACCCTCGACGGTGCCGATAGCTGTCGATATATCGAAAGTATCGACTATCGACATGTTTCGATTTCGATAGTCGATGACATCTGACCGTTCCATGCGACGATCCCCCCTCATGTTTCAACAAACCGAAAATTCATAGTAGGCTAGTGTGCTAATAAGTAATTTGTAATCTGAAGCTCCGGTATTAATTGAATATAATAAATCTATTGTCAAGATGGAAACGGGAGACAGTAAGACCGATATGGAGCTCAATAAGGATAAAAAATCTTATGGCGGAATTCCGGAAGCTGCCTTTGTGGTATAGTATTACATCGATTATACGCTGTAGTCTCAAGCAATTGCCATCATTTAATGAAATAACAATGTAACATTCATTGCAAGTTAATCTCGTACCGTTAATGATATATTATATACATTATCGCAATATGTAATAGGAATAGGAACTATGCTAAAATCCCACTTGAGTGAGCGTACGACAGCCATAAAGTCGGCCATATATGGTCACAAATCCCGATTTTTGCTTTCTCCAATTTACGATATTCTTCCACTGCTCGGTTTTTGTGTTACAAATGCAGTTCTTGTTGGCGTTTATATAGGAAGATGTAGATGCCTACATGGCCTTGCCAGAGAACGAGGGTCCCGTTGACAAGGTACTCAAGAGGCTCGATGAAAATCACAGCAAGTACAAATTCATGGAACACAATTTGGCAAACAAGAGAAGAAGATTAAGAACCCAAATACCAGACCTGGAGAGATCATTGGAGATGATAGAGAAACTCCAAGTAGAGAAGAACAACAGTCATGACTTGGAGACACAATTTTTGCTCTCCGAGCAAGTATTTGCAAAAGCGATCGTTCCACCTACTGACAAAGTTTGTCTGTGGCTTGGAGCTAACGTTATGCTCGAATATACTTTAGACGATGCACAGGAATTGATGGTCAAGAATATAGAAGCCGCCAAGAAAAATCTCGGATACGTGGAACATGATTTGGACTTTGTTAGGGATCAGTTTACCACGACCGAAGTTAATATGGCACGCGTATACAATTGGGATGTTAAACGAAGACAAGCTGCTCAAGCTACTTGAAAACTAATAAAATACGAACTGTCAAAATCACATTTTTTGCACGGGTAATTCAACAATTACCTGTTTATGATTGCTTAACAAAAACACGCTTTAACATCCGTTATGAATTGCTTGTCTCCCGATATCTCACCTTTGTTTTCATAATAATAAAGATGTTACTAAAGCAAAGATGTCAACAGATTTTTTTTAACCAAAGGACGTACAGGAACATGATATCACATTATGTATTACAAAAATTCATCTTTATTCAGCAACAGGATTGCCAACTACACTAATGTATTATCGAAACTTTCGTCTTGTGCTATAAAAATAACATCTTATTAAAGTAAAGCATTTAGAACAACCCTTTCATATAGTCTTTTCAAATAAGCCAATAATAAATCATTTTTAGCCAGTAGCAAAAGTAAGTACATATTTTTTAATCAATGAAAATAAAGATCCTCTCTTCGGCATTTCTCGTTGCTCATTTCAAAACTAAGTTTATCGAAGTATTGACGTATCAAACGTTTTATGTATGGAATCATGTATGACGTATAATATCGTACCTCAGCCATCAAAATACTTTTTTCTAATTTTCAATGGGGAATGTAACAAAGAAACGGAAAATTATATGTTGTACAAATATAAATGAAAAAACGAAATGAATCCTGCATGGAACATAAAAGAAAATGTTACCCATTTATCTTAATAAGGCACTTTTTTTCATCTTTGGAAAAGAGAAAATTCTGGACTAGTGAGAAATGTACGTGTTAAAAACTTCTGGAACCAGAAGTTATGCAGAAGCATCTTCCAGTTCGCACTTCATAAGTTTCTCTTCCAATTCGGCTATTCGAGCTTTCGCATCCTCAAGTTCTTTTTTCAAACTCTGAACTTCGCTGGTATTCTCTTTTATACTCCCGAGATACTTGCAGACATATCTGTACCAATGAGTCAAGGTCAGCCAAGACTGTAATCATTACATTCATTTTTTTAGATATCTAAAGGATACTCCAATGCATCATCCGGCTTTTCAGTCTCTTCGTAAAGTAATACCAGTACTTTCGTAAATGCATCGATCACACCTGCACGCTCCAGATACTTGCGGAAATCCTCACGCATCGCATCGAATTCCGGCTAAAGTCATTCATCTCCATTAATTAAACGAATAGATCGAATAATCTTAAACTCGAAAAGGTTTAAACGTATATGTAATTCTACAATTCGAGGAGATTCAGCACATGAAATTCTCAATGGGCTTGGAAAACTTTTTAAGGTTATAGGTTCACTCCGTACATAGCGTTGTAAACAAAGATCTAAGAACTTCGGAAGAAACTATTACCTGCAGTCTCACAATAATATCATCGCGTTGGTTCTCCTCTTTGCTATGACACAATAGAAAAGTTTATTACAATAATTGTGTATAAAAAAATCATGAAAATTTGTTATTTTTCCGTTACGCGTTTACCCTGTAGATATTTGTTTTGCAATACCTAATATTCGATGTAGATCCTTTGCCACTTATTGTATTACGCAGTATACCCATCTTGATCTCCTTTTAGTCTAATTTTTACAACGCGATAAAGCTTGTGTACATTAATTATGGTACAAAAGGCCACGGAAAAATGAACGCTTTCTACGCTTTCTATATGTGCCTTTGTTATCAGCAGTCTGGAAAGTGGCGCCATCCAAGGCCATGGACAATACTAAATCAATCCCAAGACTCAATATGGCGAACATTGTCAGCTGTTAAACGTCGTTACAGCGATTTACACAGTTTCTGGTGTAGACAAAATCCCTTCGACGAAATGTTTTCCTCGTGTAACAGTTTGTAATGAATATTTCAATAGCAGCACAAAAGTGTTGTTGACAAAAAAATGTTTCAAGGAATACGAAACATTTTGCTACAATTTATTGTGACAAGTCTACTCGGAGTCGGTTCGTGTACCGGCGACAGGATAATCGAGAGTAGCAAAAATCAATCTATTCGTGCATTCGTCGACAATTCAACTCACGCGATAGTCGGTGGTTTAAGTTGGATATTAATATTGATATTGTCGAAGAAGCCGCTGTTGCCTAACATTTATAGTGTCATTTACTGCATCGCTATATCTTCTCTCATCGATCTGGACCATTTCATTGCCGCCAAGAGTTTGAAGTTGACAGTGAGTTGATTTTTTGTTCGAGTATATTTTTTTATATTATAGTCGTTAATGCTCCAGCAATTACACTTGATATAACGTATCTCGTACTTACCCGAGACATTGTTCTTGTTCTTTCAATTCTACGACGAATGATATCTCACAGCTGTGTGCGATAATTGTTACAATTAGTAATATTTCAAACTCGATTGCTGCACTATCTAAAATTTGACACAAAGACATAAGAGAGTAGAAACAGTGGAACGATTTTATCCAAAGCTGATCTGCATATCCATGGATGTTAGTACAACAATTTCCAAAATAACCATTTAATGCTCAGGATGCAACGCGCTTGGAGCAAAGGCCGTTTCTGCACTGTACGACCTTGCCCTTACTACTCTGGATGCTTCTGATGTTTTGTTCAAAGTTATTCGGCTCACCGGGCATAAGTAATTACGCCTGGATTGTTCTTACCAGCTTTCTGAGCCACCACATACGTGATGGCAATCGAAGAGGTCTGTGGTTTGGACCCATCGGCACAACTCGGCCCATACCTTATTATCTTTACATAGCATTCAGCATGGGACTGCCCTACATCGTTTATTGGCTAATGGTTATCATGGCTACACCGATAATAAAAGATTACAAACACCGAACGTTTGAGATGGTCTGAAATAAAGACTCGATCTGTATCTGTATTCGTTTATAATTTTCGTCGAATACCTGGTAACGAGGAATTTGCAAAGAGGAGAAAAAAGAAATCATCGCAATCTCCAGATGGTCTGTTCTGTTCTTCCTGATGCCTGAGAAAGAATTTTATTAAATCCGATAAATCTATTTATCGGATGAGCGTCAGCATCATCCGGGGACTTGTTATGATAATGAGATACAATTGTTCAGGTACGTGTAGCGAACGCATCGAACTCGATCGATTATAGGTAATTAATAGTTCTCGTTAAATCCGAGAGTTTACGCTACCGGCCTTTGCCACGCCTCGAGTATTTTACAAGAAGCTTCTTCTATCTTCATTACTCTCGTAGTCATTCCTCTAATGGCTTTCAAGGTGCTCGCACGTGTGTACTAAATGGTCGTAGACAGTATTACGGAGCCTGGAGGGGTTTATCAGCGTATACACAACGTCCCGTTGCTTACATCCGTGGGGACTGTATCTTGTACACACTTTACCTTTCTTCGATAAGTTTAGTTGCCTTCGAGGCCTCCAACCTGTTGTGTCGGTACGGTTCTTTTCACTTCTTGCATTATTTTTTCAGCGTGCCGCGAGATCTTACGTAGTGACAATTGTACTTGCAATTTTTAGCTACAGATAACCGCGATCGTAGAACCAAGAAGCCATCGTCAAGCAAGATTTGTCCTTGCTGAACTTTTGGATAAATTGCGTTTGAGGCTGGAAAAAGAACGTATAATTTTTCTTACGTACCCTCATACTCGTACAAGGCATAATTTAACAATGATAATCAGCCGATATGAATGTCTTGAATCCGAGACATATATCAAGAAGATACGGAGTCTTTGAACAAATTATTTGCAGTCCTGTAAGGTGATTTGTACGATTGTTTATAATGGTGAGTGCAACTACTCGTTCTACACTTGTTTCCTTACAATGTTTGTCTCTTGCTTCTCAATGCCGTATAGTTACCACGAAATGTTCACCGAGTAATTCGTGAATCACAGACTATCCGGTCGTATCGGTCGATGATGAATTAACTCTCGTACATTTAGCAATCTATTTTTCGTCTAATCAGATATCGGTATACAGTACATACACTTTATGAATCGCCGCAAGCGTCGTGCTCGTTATGTATAGCTACGTGACTCGATTAAAGCCTTATCTGCGATCTTGTATTATCAGTAAGTATGCTTAGCACGGTTTTTCTTCGATATAAGCAATTATCAGACTCTCAGCAATCATCGAAAAATATAAAGACATCATTAAAATTTGCCAAAAATACATTTTTCAGGATTCCACGAATATCGTATTGCAAAAAGAGACAAGCGTCGATATATGAAAAACAGCGTGATGGATAAAGCGCGGTACATGCTCGTAAAATGACTCGAATCGTACGCTTGTGTGTACGCAATGAATTATTACGATCGCCGATCGCGTCTGCATTCTTGGGACTGTTGGATACAGCGGAAAGCCTCCGGTCGTGCAATACGAAAAATATCATATGCCGATCGTTTAGCCTTCGTGTCATAAAAAGACAAGCGGGAGAGTCAAGTGTTGTATCGCGGAATAGCGATTACGAAAGATCCGCGGAAATGAGTGTAGGCGGACGCGGGGCTAGGGGGCTCAACATTGCGTGGCGCAACTTAGCGTAGGAAAGACGGCGATGGGCCGTAACATACGAGTACACCCATCATAATGTATCCTTCCTTTCGCGCATTCTTGCATTCTTGTCTAGCTAAAACGGAAGGACGATTACATACCGCGTATACACACATTAGTTTCCCATCTTGGCTTCCGTCCTTGCACGATCATTCCGTTCAACGACCACGAAGGCTATCGCCTTATTTATTATTATGTTTCTTTTTAAGTTTTTGTTCTTATCACCCGGATCTTCGTCTCGTGAAGCGTCGCACGAGTGTTTTGTCGTGCACGAGCGCGACCAGCTAAAAAAACATTTACCCGCGAGTTCTCGCGTTAATTTTGCGCTCGCGAACGTCTAAGAGATCGTCGATTTACGGGGATTTCCCTAGTTGCAGAATTCTCATCGTTGTCAAGATTGTCTATGTATTTATGCCTGTCGTGAATATGCTCTTGGAATCGAATTTCAGGACAACTTCGAGGACGTCACGCTCTACTTCTGCATAGCCTTCGGTATAACTGCGGCGATACTATTGCTTCTGCTAATCCTAGTTTGTGTACTATTCGCCAAAGTCAATCGGTTGGCTTCCGATGGGTGAGTAATACAGAGATAAATTTTATGATACTCTTTATCTTAACATCCGATCTTTCTATTATCTGATAATAATAATTTTATCGCAACATATTCTTCGTGCAAACTTTTACTCGCTAGCGAGTGTCCACCAAACACAAAGTATTCGCTTGGTCAGCATCTCGCTTCGAGAAAAGAACTCGATGCAGAGGAGACGCAGGTGTAAAGTTACGAAAGTCAAGATTGCGAACCGGCGTAGCTTAGCTTCTCGACGCTCGAATAATTATATTCGTCGTTAATCTTTGAATCATCGTTATGCCTTCGATGTTGAAACTCTCGTATAATTTTTCAGATCGAATCAGTTGCATAGACAGGCCAACATGATGGCCGACTTTTGTTACACGAATCCGACGATAGTGCCGGGCGAGGAATTGTCGCGGCGTGGATTCTCGATGTACCGAGGTACGGATCATACCAGCAGCGACATTTTTTCCAACAAGAAGGAGTACGGTGTCTATCAGGAGGGACGATCGAAATTCTGACCACCCAAGAAAATTCATTTCGACCTCGCGACCGTTCGTTCCAGATATTTCGAGTTATACGTATAAATTTCTAAGTTATTATTCATAAGTCGATACCATACATGTGTAGGATAACGAGAAGGACCAGCGTCACTATATAGTCACGGTGATGAAAAATAACTAGTCTATGGCATTAAAGGGTAGTACGTTATCAAACCGTCAGCAAGGATCCTTTCTGCGCTGGGAATTCAAAGTACGATGATTGATTTATAAAAAAAAATGCGTATCGTTGCCAAAGACGTATACCAGAGTTAATGTTACTTATAATAATATATAAACACACATATACATATATATATTTATAAAAGCATGGTAATAAAACTAATTCATGACGATGAATATTTTTTTAGATCGCCCGAACGTCAGAGTTCAGGAAAGGAAAATAACGCATGGCACCTGTGGGTCGTCCTTATGGTAAAAAGCATATTAGCTACTGCATCGCGTTTCTACGATGGCAAGTTAGACAAGGAGACGTAACGTGGAGGCCGGAGAGAATTTTCTCATACCGATGGTTAAAGTAGGTGGGGAAGGTTTGAATGGCTGTGTGACTGCAGGCTGTAGGCAAGAACACCCGGGATAGGCTGTAATTGGTATAAAATCATCGAGCAAACACATCGGACAAGACAGCCCGGAGGGTTGTGGGCGGCGTTACGTGCCGTAACCGTGGTTACCCGTTTTCACGTCGCTCGGCTAAAGCAACCCCCCACACTGCGCGCCTTGATTGCACACACAATTCACCCTTCTAAACCCTCCCTCCGAGCTTCACAAAGCTCGGAGTTTCGCGCGCAAGCTTTCGCTGCGCTACACGTCCGTACGTATGCCTGTATACCCGTAGTAACCTTATCTCCCCCTCTTCTACCATGCTTCCTCTCTCACCCCCTGCCCAAACGCCTCTCGTCACCGATAACACCCGGGCGCACTTATATAACAGGATATACATGTACAACCTGCCAATTCACCACACTTTCCTCTTCCTCACTTTTATCCCCCTTTTTCGTCTAATTTACGTCCTTTTTAAAAGTCCCAATTTTCAACAGTTTTTTTAACGTTTGAATTCTCTAGAAGAGTATTTGCCCAACTATCTTCGCATTATTTTTAATTTCAATTCCGATTGTTATTTTTACGTTCGACCCTAGGAGATTCAATAAATCCTCTAGGATTCAAATTTTTGAATTTGCTAGTGTTTCTTCAGGGCACGCAACCTGTCGAGTGTTTGCTTTGGCACCACTGGCGTAGTGTAGGTACTTACCGGCACCCCGTCGTGCCACTTCAGTTCCCCCGTCTAGAATGCTGTGCGGTAATCCTCGTCGCTCCAATAATTCCGGTTATCGTCAGCAAGGATTTCGGCTCACCCAGGCTACCAAAACTGTCACTGGCGTGTACTGGGTGGATTTCACGGTCATCGAACGAGAGACATTTGGTACATATTGCATAGTTTGTTAGAGAGATCGGTGGTTTTCCATCAGCGGCTTGAAACCCCCTATCTACGTTCGCTATTGCCGCACGGCGAGCGTACTAACTTCCCCTATCACACGTATAATAGTAAAGCGCAAATTAGCATAATCGTTCTAAATCTCATTCATACGCGTATGCCCTTCGTTAAAACAATCCAGCAATGCTCCCAAAACGATAACCACGATTAAATAAAGGACAATCAGTTAGGATAAACATTATTTTTTGGTGAATCGAATGAGACTCGAGCTAGTTCGACGAAGGAGAATTTTTCACCGACTGTACAGGCAGTCTCATTATTTTCTCGGTCCCAGAATCTTGCACAGTACTTTTTCTTAGCCCTCGTTCTCTGATACGTACACCCATAAGCGTACAGTCTTATACGAAATGTTATGAGGTAACAACGAGGCGCTTCGAGCTCGTATACAACCCACATATTGCGTATGTAGGATGAACGTTGAATGTACCACCAGTCTTGTACCCGGGCACAATCTCTCCCTCCGGCAGTACAGGGACATATAAAACTTTGAACTTTTCTCGGCTCATATTTTTACGAGCGTCTCCCGCTAAAGTGCGGCGAGAAACGAGAGAAGAGAAAAAAGAGTAAAATAAGGCGAAGGTATAAATAAAGGGGCATGGCAATTAACTACAGTCTACAGTGTGGCTGTAGAGAATACGCCGACCACACTATTAATTCTTCGGACAACGGTCTATCGTCGAACAACGATATATTTCCTACTTGGTACGATCTCTTCGATATGTAATTGAATCTCGAAAAAATCCCTGGTGTTTTCTTCGATAGTCAAAATCCCATCTTCCTTGCCTCGCGAATAAAAAGAAAACACTTGGATGTGTCTCGATGGAGCTCATTCCAATCATTGCGCTAATCATAACAAGCGTACCGTTCCTCATTCCTTAGTTAGTTGACCGCATCCCGTTATATATGACGCGTGTCCGTATAGGCGTTAAAAGTTTTTGTTCTTAACGCTTTGTGCGAGAAACGACAGGATCGTAGGATATAAAAGGTAGGAAATGGAGAGCCGGTATGGGGATCGCGTAATAAGCGATCGAGCAATTTCACAGAATCGTGGCTCCGAGCATTGAGTCCGAGAAGAATATAACGAGGGACACGCGCAGCATTCTGTTTCTCGTCCTTTCTCCACCCCGTTGGGACAGAGTCACACACGTACGTACGAGTTTCGATCGGCACAACTAAGCCATCGCTCCCTCGTTCTTTCTTTCCCTTCCGATCTTTCTTCACTCGTTAAACAACGCGCATTCCCGACTCCTCTAGTTAGAGAAAGTGATTCCAACCTGTGAAAAAGCATTCTATACGTACCCGATTCATCGATATATCCTACGAAACGTATACAAGCACACATATGGAACCGGAACGGACCGAGTCGGCTATGATGAGACACGTGGCGCCCAACAAACAACCCCATGCGGAGGCGTCATGGGGCGAAACATATCGCGTGTGTATCTCGTGGCTAGGACGATGTCATTCCCGTCGTCTCGTTCTCTTTATTCCTGTTCTATTAATTCTACCGGACAAAAAGGTTCCTTAATAAAGAGTACAGAGGTACAATTAATTCATGGTTGACGCCCGTGGGAGTGACACTGGGCTAGTTATGGAGTGGAGGTAGAAGGAGAAGATAATAATGGAGTTAGAAATTTGTCAAAAGCATTGTTTTTTTCCCTCTCGTATAGTTCGTCGATCGATTGTTTTCAATTTATTGGCCCGTGCTTCGCAATCGATGATTCCAGCGCCAAGTGTTTCCTGCCTTGTTCCATGTTACTATTGTAGCCGCTTATAAGGGTGTCGAGGAGTATTCGTTGAACGGGCTTGGGAATTTCCGGACAGAAATCGTATGGAAACCCGAGAAGCCGCGGGGTGCCGTTCCCCGAATGATTTTCCCCAGTGGGTTTAGCGGTATCGAGAGTCTGTAAACATCGCGAGAAGAGAAAGACGGAGACGAAGAGGACACGCACCAGTCGACCACCGACCATCATTCGGACCATCAAACCGGCAAGTACCTGTCGTATATTATCGCAAATAAATCTCTCCCAGATGTTGGCGTGTGCGAGTGCCCCGGAAAGGCGCACCACCGGGTCGTAAATCCCCGACGAGAACGAGAGAGGGAAAAAGAGCTACGCTTTCATTCGTTTTCTCTCTTCCCTGGGAGCAAAAACGTTCGTTCCACTTTTCCCTCAAACGCTGAGAGCCCTTGAGTCCCTTTTCACCGAGAATACCACTCGAACGAGATACCCTTTCTCAAATCTGAAACTTTCTTTGTTTTTTCAAGCTAGAATCACGAATCGGTCTCTCTTTTTAAAACGAAAAAATCACAATACAACATAAAATTATCGTCTCAGAGGAAAATATGTTATATTTTCGATCGCATACTCGGTTCACTCTTCGTTTTACAATATTTACACGTTTCTTAAGCTGTTAAATGCCATTTACATATATATTATTCAAAATCTTCATTTACTCGCTACCCAATGTCTCTCACGCACACGAACACTCGTTTTCTTCCTTATTAATTTTAACATAAATTAATGACGGTATTTATAGGGGGAGAGGGGGGGGGGGGGGGTGATGAGTGTGCACAATTCTTTTTTAATCCATTACGTCTCTAATCTACGTATTTGATCGTCAAAACGTATTTTTCACGTATAACTGGAAATGGTTTTCGGGGGAAAACGACAACACGAGATCTACATCGCTAAAAATCGTTTACATTTTACAAACAAACTTCAATATACGCATTCTTCGGATACGCTAGAGAATTATTTTACAAGCAATTTTTCGTCTCTCGCCTCGATACACTAACTCGTGTATTAGGAATAAAAAATATCTTTTACGGCCTATAAATAATCGAATAAAAAGGGGGGAGGGGCTTCGTATCTTTGGTCGGTTGGCACAAGCACCGGTCAGTCTTCTGATCTATGTAAGGTAAATCCGTACGTCACGATATATGTATAATATATACAGACAAACACACGCGTGTCTGACCCAGTATTAAAATTACGTTGGAAATTTGTTATTTTACACTTTCGGGATTATAATATTTACATTAGAAAAAAGTCCTGGACGACGAGCCACCGCTTTTTCCTTTTCTCGAATATTTACAGCACGAATTTACTTTAACCATGTTCCTTCGTCGTTACGTTTCTTTTTTTGTTACAACTACACGTGGCTAACTGTACTCCGCGTCCTCTATAAGGACTTACGATTAATTTCGCGCCTCACAAAATGAGAAGCAAAACGATTTTTTAACTTTTGATTACGTCAGATTTCGATTGTACGCAAATTTAGCGAACGGATTGGGCGAGCCTTTTTACCCACGACCAGCGCGAGCTTCCACACTTTTCGGTTTCTTTCTCCCGAATCCTATCACCTCGGTACTCTCGTCACGCCGATTATCCTGCCATCCATCGCGTCAGCATTGTCATAGCGTTCTTGTCGATGTCGTAATGTTCCTTGTCCAGTCCCATCGAGGGATCGCATCTCGTTCCTATCAGAGTGTGCTGATGCGTGAGATCCGAGGGGCTCTGATTCGTGGATTGATGACTCGACTGATGACCGATGTGATGATTCGTCGCTTCGTGATTCGTCTGATGAGCTCTTTGATGATTCACTTGAGGCGGTGTGTCGTTTAGCGTTCTCGTTGTTTGTCCATTCGCATGAATCGTGTGAACCATGTCCGGACTGTACTGTTGAGAATCGACGATGACGCTCGTGTAGCCCGGAGTTTCTATCGATTCGACGTGATGAGAGCCGCGACGTTTTTTCGCAATGGGCACTCCGTCATTCGTTTGATAACCGGAGACTACTGGATGTTGCTGGTGTATACTAGGATCCGCCTCGCCGAAGGAATTATTGTTGTTGAAACCACAACTTAGGAACACGACAGGTGTACCAGTGTCTGGACAAACACCGGTGCCTGCAACTCCACTGGTTTCCGGAAGTTGTTGCTGCTGTTGCTGATGATGATGATGATGATGATGAGGATGATGATGTTCATTCGGAGTAAATACAGTCGGTACGGAGTGAAGTCGAATCGGACTTGCGAGATGAGGCTCGGAAGCTGCTGAACCACCGCAAGAACTTGAGGAAGCTGAGAATGGTCGCGTCTGTTGACTCTGCTGACCGGGATGTTGTTGCGGTTGCTGAGGGAGATTATTTATCGAATTTGCATGATGGAGGAGGTGGTGCTGTTGTTGCTGATGGTGTTGGGGTTGTTGCTGTTGTACCGTCGACAGTGGATCGTGATGCATTCCTGTAAAAGAGGACAACAGAATAATTCCACGCGAAAAATAAAGGTCGCACGTTGGGAACTAAGAAGAAACAATGAAATTAAACCTACCACCATATCCATAGTACATTTCCGAAGGATAGTAACCAGTAGCATCCTCGTGGGAAGTATTGCTCGTGCTCTGAGCCGTGTATGGCGATGGATGATATGTTCCACCGATCGCAGGTGGGCCGATGTACTCCGAGGCTGTAAAGCCCGAGCTGTCCACGTACTCGGAATCAGGCGGTTCTTGAACACGAGCTCTGTACTGAGGACTGAGACTTTGTTCGTCGAGATCGGCGGTGCTCGTACTGCCAGGATTTGCCAACGGTACGCTCGGTGGATTTCCCGAGCAAAGTATCGGCGCTTTCTGTTCCGTACTTAGAACCAATTTAGCCGCTTCCTTCTCCGACAGGACGTAATTCACCGAGACTATGCAGAGTGGTCGTGAACTTCGCGCGTTATTAACTTTCGTCGCGTACGATTGCATCCAGACCCAACCGCCCGATTTTGTCAAAAATCTGTAATACTGGGTCGTCACTTGATCCTTTATCAATACTGAAACGAGAATAGAACGCAACATTGAACATTACATCTTTCATCAAAGAGATATTTGAATTTCGTTATTAATTTAAAGATATAGATATGTCTGGGAGCGTTTAAAATTCGCGCAGACGACGCAATTTTATTAAAATTGATCTTACTGTCGCGTTTAATTGCAATTGCAGAGCTGAATTATCGATAACGGAGATAATCGTTTGGCACGGAGGTGGAGGCGGAGACGAGTAAATGTGCGGTCGGTTGATTCGCCGGGAAACCCATGAACGCGACATTAGCGGCATTATGTGTCCGTGAAGGGGTGTGCGAGGGAGAGTGGAGAACTTGCCAGGTCCTGGCAACGTAACGCTCGTGAAACTGCGAGTCTGTTCAAACAACGATAGCAGTAACAGCCTCCTCTATTGCTGCAACTCTCACTCCCTCTCGTGCGGCTCCATCCTCCTACACAGTTTCTCTCTCGTTCACCCTCCGACTCTCTACCCTTCGCTAGATAGATATCCACAGCTTTCCGTCCTTCTCCCGTTCTCCCTCATCCGTATATATATCTAACGCTAACGCACCCTCGCTCTTCCCCGCGACAACCTCTCCGCTCGCTTGCAACGATTTCCCATCCCAACTCGTATATACATGCCTCTTTACCCTCTCTGGTCCCATCGCAGCCCCAATGTCCAATCAATAATAGACACCCCCTTAGTGGGTGAATAACGTATGTTTCCAGGTGCATGATACAACGTAAACCCAAAATAAAGAATTCTTTGATCAGAAAATAAACATATTTTTAGTCCAGGGCTCGTTTATAACGAACGAGGTGAGAATCGAATCGACAATTTTAACGCTCGTTCACATTCGCCTCGATACGAGAAACGCTTGGTCCACGTACGATAAAGATTTTATTTTCAAAAACCGATACGAGCGTGAGAACGGGGATACCGGTTTTATGATTTATCGGGCGGGACATTTTCAACGGGGGGGTTTTTTTTAGCACCGTGGAGTATAAAATTGATCCAGGCAACAAAGTGATCGTACTAAAACAGTGGCGAAGTGTGGGAATGCCGTGTTATCGCGCTATCGAGAATTCTCGATCGGTCTGAATACTTGGCACGAGAAATTGCAACAAAAGGTACGGAGTATTAAAGGCACCAAAGAAAATTGCAACTACACACATGTATATATACGTTAATAGGGTGTAAGACGTTTTCTTGCAGGCAGATCCTCGTGGGTATTCAACTCTCTGTCTCGTAGCTGACGCTGTTGAAAGGGTGGCAGAGTATGCGAAAGAAGCAAAAGCATGACGGAGAATAAAAGTTCAAAGGGTACGTATCGTCCGGAAGGGCGTGAGAGCACGGGGGAAGGAGCGTGAAACACACCGGCAGTTAAGCAGTGTCAGCTCCGCTTTCGACGTCAAGTACCAACCTCGCTAAGTACTTCTACATCTTTCCCTTTTTTTCTTCCGAATGTACAAAATTTTTTTGTTTCTACGTTCATTGATAGATAATCAGACTGGTCGGGAATAAAACCGATACTTTTTGTTTCCCTCGATTGATTTTGACGAGACTTTTCAATACGCGAGGAAATAAAATTGTACTCACGCATTTTGTGACATTCCCTCAATTGCCAGATGTCGCAACCATGAACGTAATGGTAGAGAGTTTTCTCGATGAGATCCTGCGGGTCGTATCCAGTTAGTTGCGAAACGCTGAAAACAAATCGTTCGAGCTAATACAATTTTTTTCATATATCACGTTTTTTTTCATTATTTTGTTTTCAAACATTGGAGCGAGAGTTCAATTAGAAGCGTCACCAGGAAACGGGAGTATGTTTGTCCGATGACACAACGTTTTTTTATATGCCACGTGGATTTTTCCCAGTGGATATCGAGACGCGGTGGACATTTATTTACTGTCAGGATGAAAAAAATCTCGTACGAGGGAGAACGAGAGAGAGAGAGAGAGAAAAAGGGAAGAGAGTGAGGCAATGAAGAATGCCCTGGCTGCTGGGTAACACGAAACGGATTTTAATGGCTGCAACGGTGCTCCGCTTTCTCGGGTTGTGCTCTCTTTCAACCTCTCTGCCTTCCCTTTCTCATTTCGTTTCTTCATCGAATTGTTAATGGTGTAATACGAGAATACTCCACGGAATTACACCGAACACCACAAGTATTTCATAGATTGTCAAAGATAGAGAAGAAAACGTGTCGTAAAATAGACCGCAATAACAATGTTCGTTTGTTCGTAACTCGAATTACCTTGAGTCGAGAAAAATAAGTTTGAGATCCATTTGAGCACGGAACATGAACATATTTTGGTGTAGCTTTATTTCCGTAATTGCGCTTGGTGGCAAAGAATGTCCGACGGCGACGAGACCGATAGGCGTGTGTTGATCTTCGTAAGCTGATCCAACGTTGACGACTTTGAGATAACCCGAACAATGTATCACCTGAAATTAAACATAATCCTACATTTAATTTACAAATTAAAACAAACGTAAATTTGTCATACGCATACGCGTTTAAACGATCGAATTCGAGAGCACGCTTTTTATTTATGAATCGGCACGTTACAGTTCAATCGAGCTCGTCAAGATCGACGCATTCGGTTGAAAATTTCACGTGTCGCATATGGGAGCGCATAAAACACGTGTGACGGATTACATACATACATATTTGAGTCAAATGGTGCAATGCGGAAGAGCTGAAAAAAGCGTGTTAACGAAGAAGGAAATTACCAATTCGTCGCTCGGTATAATTGAATAGTCAATTGAAAGGGGATTGTAGGAGGCGAGAAAAGTCCCTTATATACCAATGATACATATATGTAGGCGTATTCATATTTTAAGCGAAAATGTGGAAGCTGCACCCGTGGTGCAACGTGAGATAGCGATAAGGGGAGCGCGAGCGATGAGACGAGTGCGAAAATTTGTAAAGCAAATTTGCAAGTACTTGCCACTCATACGGGCTTCGTTCCTTCCTGTTGTGCGATGTATGTACTAATATAGTGAAGTACCTTCGCGCATGATAGAACGACCGAGTTGCTTGCAACGTGCACTAACCGTACTTTGAGCTTATAATACATATACGTATAGGATGCAATCGGGGTGTTACAGTACGTTGCATTCGCGAGAATAAATAATCAAATACTATTCAAAAACGCGAGGGAATGAAGTGGTGGAAAGAAGCGTCGAGGGGAATCGCAAGTGACGAACCAAAATTTCATATATACGCAATGTGTGAGTTGCATTGCGAAATTACCAATTCCATTCTTAGTAATTAAACCCTCGAGCTTTGCCGCAGAAAAAGAAAAAATAAATGAAAATTTGTTAAGCAAATAGGCTTTGCAGGAATTCAAGTGGAGCGTGTGCGATATCGTAACGTATGTTGAGATTAAAAGTGGATGAGCGGCATTACCTGTATGTAATTGGGTAATAATAATAATAAAGGTTCGTGTCGCAAATTTTTATAATTTTTAACGCCAATGTCGATCGTATAAAAAGTCGACTGTGTCATCGATATATCGTCTATCGAGTTTTTGGAAGAAGTCATGCATAAATAAAGCCAACGGGTGTCAAATATCATGCATAATAGGACTTGTCCTCGTACATTTGGTCGTCGACAAGTGCATTCACGAATTGTTGGGTAACACCACACGCCTACTCGTATAAATCGCTCCCCCTACTTTCAATAGCCGTGTAAATTGATCCAACATCGTTTATATTAGCCGGACATATGTCCGAGCCGACAGAACGCACATACGTGTTATACGAAACCCTCGCCTCGAGATACGACCCTTCGTAACTAATACAAATAATAGAAAAGGGGATCTACAGATTTTCCTCGATTTCTGAAAATTGCTCTCTTACGAGAACCGTCAATTCGGCCTTTTAGCGGTAACAATAAATCCGGATAAAGTCAGTACTGATTTTTGTTTGCGTCTCGACTTAGCTTGATTAGTTGCGTTACATCTTTCGCCAGTGTGATCTCATTTTATGAATCTTGGGGATGATTTTTTTTTGTATAATAACGTTCTTTTCGATAGAAACGAAACATTAATTGTTTCAATATTCGTTTAAACGTGGCTTTTCATTAATGTTCCGTAGCGAATTTCGATTTTTTGTTCCTCCCTGTTGGAATACACATACACATTTACCTGTAAAATAAACGTAGGTTCGTTATGATTTCCGTTCTCGTCCTCGTTTCACCGAGACTCGCGCGTGACCTTTTCAATGCGGTCCCTACTTAGTCACCCGACCACCCTCTTATCTGCCTATTTAGCATTTCGATTTTTTTTATACAAGTTTTACAATTTCCTGTTGCGTGGGGCGTGCGGTAGCCGCATCTTTATGCTAATACGTCGCAGACTGTATTCCCACTCTCTTTCTCTCCAAATTTTTTAGCTCTGTTTGCAGAACGTATTGCGCGCGCCGGAAGTTATTGAAGGCCAATAAACCTATAATCTGGTACCCGTGATTGCCTCGAGCTTCTTGGATGAAGCCCGAAATAAATTATACGTTTCGTTTTTACCGTAACCCAACGGAATCGACGAAATAAAATATTTTCCTTTCGACTCTTCCCTCGAAACATTTTCGTTAAACTTTGGCAAGCTATTATTACAGTTTTAGGAATGATAAAATATTTTTCAAAGTTTCGTACCTTCCATCCCGACGTGACGAGACCGGCGTTTCTTTTCGCGAGTACACACTTCATCCTGATGGAAAAGGCACGCTCGAGTTCGATGTCACCTCGAGAATTTGGCTGTGGGAAGCTCTGTCCTGTCAACGGATGCGGTAAGCTTAGTACATTTCCCATTTCTTTGTGATCGCATTCGGGTATGTACTCGAATATACTGTTACCCGTGAGCTCGACCTGCATTTGCCACAATATCCAATATACATTAGTCAACGAGCCAAGAACAATCTAAATACGCTGAACATCTTGATCGAAGTTTCAGGATCAAAATTTGGTGTTATCGATTAATCGTATAGTCAATGCAATAAAATAAATGAGGGGATATCTCCGACCTGGGACAATCCAAGGTGCACGCTCGCGGTCTCGCTGATGTACATGATCTTTCCATCCGGTGCGAGAACGAAGATGAACCCATCGAGTGTCTGCAACGAGACACAATAAAACATTAACAAAACTGTGACGAGAGAAAACTTGACGATTGAATAATTTTGGAGAATGCGATATGTACAACTCACCTGCAAAAGGTGAGAGCCCAATTCCTTTATCGGCGCCTCGCGAGGATTTGGTGGTGGCGAAGCACCCCACTCTTCTCCCAAACCTGGAAAAAAAAGAAATTTTGAACAAAGTTTTGAAAATCGTTCGAACAGTTTCATCGTGAAGTCTTGAAGTTTGCATCCCCTTTAGTCTGTCGTTACAGTGACGATCCTGTGGTAATGGGTATTATTACGCAATGTACACGTTATTACACCGTACGCGAGAGAGTAGGCACTCGAAAGCATCGCGAGTCTCGCGAGAGATCGCGCTGAGACGGTTTCGTGGCTGCGCATTAATTACAAATTCCAGCCATGCGCTTCAAACCTCCGGTGCATTGTTTTACTTTTGTTTATTATTTTTCATTCATTCGAGTAAATATCAGCGTACGAGTGAAAAAAATCCAAAATTAATTTGTCTCGTTTGCGTAAAAATGGCTCTATCGCCAAAAAATGTACACAAAAATAAAAAATCGAAACGATCGAGATTATATACGTATATATATGTAATTCTGGGAGACTATACATATATATAGGTTGTCGTATAAGTTTGTCACGTATTCTGGGGCACGTTTTCTTCCTCGTTTCATTTCATCGGTCAGGCACGTTGTACCAGACGTCTCAATGAGCGACCAGAGAGGAGCGTTTTGGTCGATCGTACGTCAATCAAACCCTCGTATCTCTCTTTCATATCTTATTCCCATGTGGCGAACGAATATCAAACTTTTATGACAAATTCCAACGTAAATTTACTGTCACTGTCATTCAATTTTGGGAAAACTTTTGAATAATTTTCTATATAAATACATTCATGCGATACGATTTATTTGTAAATCACTAAAAAATTCGTACGAAATATATTTTTAAGTTGTACCGAGGAAAAAAGAAATTGGTCACGTCGTATGGTGCGTAGGCCACTCGTTTGCATAAGGAGAATAAAGAGGAACTTGGCTGGGGTTGTGTATATAGCGATCGAAATTCTAGAGGGATGCGGCCACTTGAAATTCAATTCGCCGTCGATGTCGAAGCTCTCTCGCGAAGAAGAGACGACGCGTAGAGGGAGGGCCCAATAGGTCTATTGTAAACGTTATCGTTCACTCTCTCTCCGTCTCTGTCTCTTACACCAGTAACCAGCCCTCATGCTGCCATTGCTTACAAAGCAACCTTGGGGTGAGACCCTAACAATGCATTAAGTGCGCAATCACACCCATCTCATCCGATACTATTTGCCCTTTGCGCGCGTAAGTGTTCCCTCCACGCTGAATTAACGACGAGTACCTTCTATACACGTATACATAAGTATACCTACGTGTACCATTGTCAAATTGTACAAGCACCTTTGGCTGCTTCGCACACCTCGAATCGAGTGCGCCCTTCGATTTTCGGCATTTCTTTATTCTTTCGTTTTTTATACCAGTTTTTATAACCGAATTTATTTGATAGAAAAGTATGAGACTCACCTCGTGGAAAGACAGCTCTCATTTTGAGATAACTCGTGGTGAGTCTTATTATGCTGGCTTTATCGAGCTGGGTGGTAATGGCGACCGGAAGAGGAAGTAACCTCGCGAGTTCGAGAAATTCAAAGTTCTCCTTCTCCCGACGGCATCGAGCCGCGTTTTTGCTTTTCTCTTTCATTACAACCTCCTGGGGACCGGAAGCTCCGAGGCCACCGTACGAATTGTTGTTATTGTTGTGATTATTATTATTGTTGTTGTTGTTGTTATTGACCTGGTGAAGTGAGGTCAATTCTACGCTTTCTGTGGAGGGACGGTGGCCTGAAAGAGTAAGAAAAAGAAACGATTAAAAATAATTACTTATCAAATATTTTGAAATACAATAATCGCTTCGACGCGGAATATCCGCGTGGAACGAAGTGCCTAATGTTTTTCACAAACATTGAGAAAAAGACAACATTTGCATTAAATATTATTCGTTTATTTTTCCAATAAATCGAAAGAGTTTCGTCACAATGATAAATATTTTTAATCACATTCGAAATAACTCGCGACCAGTGATAATTTCCGTGTATACACACGCTTGCGATACTTTGTATGGAACGAGTGCGTATTCCCTCCTCCCTGTATAAGAGTTGACTAACGACGCGACAACTCCTTCGTTATAGATACAAAAAAATGGTTGTTCCGTCGGAGAATTGTGGTTTGGAGCTGTAGCCAGGAAAAAGAAAGAGAGAGGGCTTTGCGCGGCCGCACGTTACTGTGAAGATGCTCAAAAGGGAGCAACGAAGGCCATCGTTAAAAGGGACGGGAACGGCAAGAGAGCAACGTAACGACGTTGTTCTCGTACATTCGCGACACGACGAGAGAGACTTCTCCACGATGGAAATTCGTTTGAATAATGCATTTTTTTTCTTCATCTTCCCCATTTCATTCTCTCTTCCATCCTCGCGTACACATATAATACAGGCGCACTAGAAGCAAGGAAAAATGAAATGGGGAAGCTGAAAAAACGTGTGTTATATACAGATATAACGAAGTCGCGTTGAGAACCGCGACGCGATACTTTTTTTTCACGAGTCGAGTAGAATAATCTCGTCGTAGAATATATAATGTCCGTTCTAGTATTTTTGTTCGACCGCGAATTTTACGTACTTCAACTTTTTATCGCTAGAACGGTAGTTTTAACAAATTTTTATTCATTTTTTTTAGTCAACGCTTGACGAAGCGTTGGAAATAAATTTTCGCCGTCGCGATAAAAATCCTCGCTCTACTCCGCTCGTGGCGAGAGAGAGAGACGAGGGGGTTTTGTTCGCATTGTGCGGAGAAAACCATCGAGACGTTGAGAAATACGTCAGAGAAATATTGAAGAGAGCAAAAGGAGAAACTTGGAAAACGTCTCATGTGAGATTGTATTGTTGGTCGTTTTACCGAGAAGTTCTCCTCACTCCCTCCCTCACTCCCCATCCCATCCCCGTGACACATTACACCGTTTGGTCAATTGATGTCGATGTTCACACAGCGGAGACGAAGGTTTTCTTAGATCTCGCTGCGTTATTACTAGAACTCTTTACGAAACGTTCGAAGCCTTGGAAATTCTATGTCGCCTCTAGTTTTCTGGTTGCAAAGAAATCTTTTTGTTACCGAGAAAAACGCTAATTAATGCGAATTTTAATCATCCTAGGTAAGATTTTGCTTTATTATTAAAATCATCGATCGCGTGAAAGTTTTGTTAATTTTTTAATTAATTAAATTTTTTTTCGAAATTGAACCAAGTTGTTTTTTTCGTCGACCGGATAAAAAAATTTTGACGTCGCGCACGTGGTCGCGTATTTACCTTTCAGTAGATAACCACCCTTCTGCGCAGACTGTTTTCTCCTCCAACTGCCGACGTAAGGATTGCCATCCGCAACGATATCAGAGACGCGCGCATGACTCTCGATCATCGGCGCCATTTTTTGAAATTTCAAACGATCTTACGTCGACGATCGTCGACGGTCTCGAACGAGACAAATCCACGTTGGATTTTTGCGAGACGAGGCACACTCGAACACAGAACAACAAGTCCCATAAGCACTCGAATCGATTCGCATAAATAGATTTGAACAAAAAAAAACGGAAAAACAAGATCGATCGTCGATCAATAAATAACGAACGTCATCCACTTTGAATCTTAAAAATCATTCCTCGACCGCAGCTTTTCCAAATTCTTCACGGATTAAACAAAATTTAAATACCGGTTTTATAATCTTTCCGAGTCACGTACGCTCGATTGACGATGAGGCATTGTTAAAAAAAATGCTTATTACCCCTAGAAAATTAGAGTCTCGCGACCATAAAAGTCTCACGAGAATATTTTGTTGGAGAAATCTCGCAGTGCTACTTCGGCAATCCGTTAACGCCGACTGTGCGAGTTTGGTGTTTGTAAAATCTGTGGAAGATCGGGGGAAAAGGGAGAGTGAGAGAAAGAGAGAGAAAGGAAAGCCTCGTGTTGCCTACGGAGGGCTTGCTCGTCGGCCACAGGGGTTTGTCGGATTCTCGCGCCAGTATTCCCCATGTTGTATATATGGTCGTTCGCGCGCGCGGAGTCTAGAGATTCGAACGCACCACCGCAGGGAAGTGGGCTCCACCCTTGATTCAAGCTCCACCCTTGGCTGTGCAGGGTCACTAGCTCCTCCGCTCCTGGTTTGCCTCGCTCTCCTCGCTTTTCGCCCCACCGGCGACGTCAACGACGATCTCGTCGACAGGAATGCTTGCTCGACGCACACGCGTTAAGGGTGCCCCAGCGGAAGGGCAAAAATTGGAGGGGAAATTCGACTCGTCATTGGACGTCGACAAAGATGTGACTTTTATGTCACCCGTTTCTTTTTTTAATTCTTTTCTTTGTTTCAAGACAAAGAGAACGAAATCGAGATACGGAGAGAATAAAAAGAAAACGTAAGGTTGAAAAATTGATAGGAATGGCGAGAGGTAATTAGAGCGAGCGTAAGACGATTCCGTCTGCGAGCGAGTTTTAAAGGACTATAGTGAAATGGGGGTGAGATTCACAGAATGTGAGAATTTCAGGATTGAGACAAAGATGCGAAGGTCGAGGAGAAGGAAAAGCGGTTGCCGTTTGGGAAAAGCCCAGGGTAATTCGGGGGCTGTGCTGCCGGGCAGCTAAGGGCGAGGGTTCTCGACGGCGGGTGGCAATCCCGAATGTTAAAAGGCAATGGCTGGTGGCGGTACTGTTCCCTTGACGAGCGCAGCGGGGCATCTCTCTCTCTATCTTTCTCTTCCCTTCTCATTCCATCCATGCGACGATTCTCCGGCATACCTTAGCCCAAGACCTGTATAATTCGCGCAACCATCTCACACCCTTTCGCACGCCCGCATTAATAATTTTGCCATCGAAATGATTCGACGAACTTCTAACCAGGAAGCGCCTGGGTATTTTACAAATCCACGCAATTTCAAACCCCCACCCCTTTAGTCTCACCGAAGAATTCTTAATCCTGATTAATATCGATCATCCATTTTGTTAACGAAGTGTCATTCGAATCAACGCTATGTTTTTAACTTGCCAACGTCACAGATTGATAAATTAAATTATCTCTAATTAAATTATCTCACGGAAACGTTACTGGTAATTAATTAGCCATTTTTCATTAATGTAGATGAAGATGAACTTTACTTATTATTTGCTTGTTTTAATAATTCACAAAGAATTTCTATCAGAATAATAGTACCTGGCTAGATTTCCAGTATACTCGTGCTTTCACACACAAAATGGATGAATCGACCAATTCTCCATATATTCGACTTTTTAACCGGCACTCTCTTTTATCATGAATAATTCTTCAACCGTTACCGGTAAAAAATACATCTCGAAAACGATAACTAATTAACTACTAAGGTATGTCCACTCTTATACCACTTGACATGTATAAATTGTCCATACTGCTGATCATCAATAGGATCGATTATGAAAAATGTACAAATTAACGTTACACATAATACTCATTATAATGACTTGAATATCATTATTTTAGGCTTAATAAAACATATTTCTGAAGAGGATCCAGACCAGGATCGAAACGTAAACATTGTTTTTTCACTATCGCCTGACATCATCGACCGAGACATAGCCGAAAATTCACCAATAACGTAAATTATCTCTAGTTTAAGTGTATATGGTCGAACCAGGATTTATTTATTCGTCTTTTCGACCCGTACAAGCGAAAGTACCATTGCACCTTCTCGCACGCACCTTGAATATTGTCATTTCTGAAAAATCTGCCGTGTCCTATATATATGTGGGCAACAGTAAAGTGTAGAAACACCGGCGTTTTCGGCACATGTGTTCACGGCATGTTGGCGCGAACCTGTCGTGTCTCGACAGGCCTTTTGCCCCGCTTAGCATAAACTTTAACAGCCCGGAGCAAGTGAGAGGAACTAAACCGTAAGGTGTGAGGAAAATCTACGGTGTGAAACACCGGGTGGGTGTTCGTTGAGCATTTTAAATGCAGAAATTCGAAAATCTTCCTCTTACTCCCTCTCTCTTTACATAGTTACTTGTTTCACGGCAAAGTCCGAGGGACAGGTAGGAAAACGAAAAGAACATCTAATGCGAAACATGTGTCTCGAAAGACACGCCGTCTGTGTTAAGTACGCGAGGTTCGCAGTAGCGAAGGAGCGATGTGATTTTCTCTATATATCTATATGCGCAAGGTGTTCTCCTTCCCCCCCTTGGAAAACCTTCTACATTCTCGGGTGCCAGCTCTACGCGCGATATAACGGTCCGCTGGAGACCTCGGACCAGCCCGGAAAAGCCTGCATTAGGCAAACTGACCAAAACACGTGTCTCCACTGAAATTCAGGATTTCGTTTCAACACACACACACACACAGCTTGTACGACTCGTGTATGGTTTACTAGCGGACCAGATGTTCAAATCGCAAAGTCGGTGCATCGCGAGGGTACAGGTTTTCTCCAAAAGTAAACAAGAAGCTCGTTCACAATCTTAACACCCTTTTTCTTACACCTCGTCACGTTTTTATAAAAGTGACTAGGGCAAATGAGAAGGATGTAACCTTGAAAAATTAACTATGTTACTTTGAAAAAGAAATTTGAAATTTCACGCGTTCCATCTCGATCACGAATCATCCCCGTACGTGCTTCGTTCGTTAAAAATGGCCGAATTTTAGTGGGAAGCCCCGGTGCGAACTGTCACGACTAAAATCCCAGCTGGATTTCGGCGAAACAAACGACTTCTTTCGGCCACAAAACTCGCTCGTCTCGTGCTTACACAATGGTGGAAAAGTGTGCGCCGTAAATGAAACGAGGAAAGCTCCCGTGTAAAACACGTCGTGAGCTCACGTGCCGCAAAAAAGGGATGAAATGGAATTTTTTTTCTCTTTTCCCGTTCGTGACCGAGTCAATGAGCATTTCGTCCATAGGTGCGATGGCGCGCGAGTCTCCGCAACATCGTCGCGGCTTAACTCCGATTCCTCCCCCACATTTTTTTCCTCGCTATATGGATTGTTGCAATGGGTCACGGATTTTCTCACCTACATTTTCGTTTCTTCTTTTTGGTAATTTATTCGCTTCGTCGGACCTTTGCGATCCTCGGTTCTTCATTTTTACGGGAATCGCGCTCGTTAAACGAGATTTTGAATTCATTTGAATTTTGAATCGGATATCCGGAATAATCGAGAATCATTCGAATATCCGGATCTAGCGAAAAATGGAAAATTCATTCGTTTATTTCATTCGGAAGAGATTATCCGCGTGTGTGACGACGCATATCGTAGTTCGTTTGAAAACCGAAGATTCCGTGCCGTAGGTCGAAACCAGCCGCGTCGGTAGCGGAAAAAAGCGTTCTACCTGTTAAACAAGGGGGTGGTCGTTACCACGCCTTTTTTCTCGGCCGGCACATTATTGTTCGCTCTCGCTCGATCTTTCTCAATCTGTTTTTCTTCCGTGGGTTCGATTCCGGGCGTCAATTCTCCCGGGTACTTGTGAAAACCGCGCGCTACAATGAAAAAATTTACGCGACGAGAAATATTATTTTTGTATATTGATATTGAACAAATATTCATCCCCAAGAACATTGGGAAACTCAAACTGTCCGAGAATTTGATCGATTGCCTCAGCGAATAATCGAAAAAATTGACAAAAACATGATTGATATTGGTAAAATTGCAAAATTGATTTTTGTTTTTGTTTTCTTGAAATTTCAGAGTTATTTGTTGCAACTTCTGACCTACATTTCTACGTCAGTATTACGCTTTTCTTCCCTACGTGAAATGTGACGTAACGGCAAGTACGAAATTCCGAGGGGTATTACGACCTAGCCTATAACATTGTATTATCTCATGCTCCGGCCACTACGTGTTCCCGCATAAAAGCTGAAGTTTATATGGGGAACTCGTCCCACCCGCGTGTGGCTTCGGCAAAATTTCCTGTAAGCGAGTAAGTTTCATACATAGATCACTGTTTCTCCGTTTTCCCACTTGGTCAAAGACCACCCGACGACGAAAAATTGTGCCATTGGCAGTTGCAACATACACGCGTTTCTACAAATAGTTATATTCACCCTCCCTCCCCTGCTCCCCCCGTTCACATTTCCCAAACCAGACAGATCCAATTTGCTGTTTGTCGTCGTGGCGGGAGTCTGATTTATAAGAAAATCTCGATAAATGTACGCCAGTCAACGGAGACAACGGTATCGCATTCGTTCATGCAGATTCTTTTTTGTTTGTTTGAGGAACGCGGATTTGCCTGCTCTGGCGTAGAAATTGAATCAGAAATTTAACTGTTTAATTGAAAACATTGCAATTACGTCGACATACGCCGGACAAAAAAAAGAGGTAACACTTTGAGCTGTAAAATCACGAAAGTGCATTCGTCCATGCCATAAAACATTTAATTGCAACGTAAATTGTATAATAAATTTTGCGATATTGTTGAGCGTAAAAAATGTATATAGGAGAATTTCACACCCTCCCCGTGTGTGGACGGGGCGTAGAAAAGGAGGAGGACGCGCGTGCAATACATGCAGGGGTTGCAGACTGTCGGGGATAGAGAGAGAGAGAGAGAACGAAGGATCACGATATGAAAATAACGAGTCCCGCGCGAGCGCTTATATACCCTGTGCGATTGTAAATCCCGACAAATATTATCTCTTCTATTCGGCGCATGCCGTTCCCGTTTCCACGGCGAGTCGATCGAAAAGAGAGAAAGAGACAGAGAAAGGGAGAAAAAAAGTTATAAGCGTGCGCGCATTAATCTCTCGTCCGTGGCGCAAGGATGCTTTTGCAAATATACACTACCGTCGATAGAGCACCGTGCGACATTTATCGAGTATTAACAGAAAATCCTGCACTTCGGATAAATAACAAATTTTTAAAAAAGCAAAATCCATCGAATCCATTTTCATCGCGATACAAAAAAACGTCCTGAAATTTTGCTTTTTGAAATTTTACGCAAGGATTTGTAAATATAGATTACCGTCGATAGAGCACCGTGCGACATTGATCGAATATCAACAGTAAATCCTGCACTTCGGATAAATAACAGAATTTTAAAAAAGCAAAATCGATCGAATCCAATTTCATCGCGATACAAAAAATCGTCCTGAAATTGTGCTTTTTGAAATTTTACGCAAGGATTCATTTGTAAATATAGATTACCGTCGATAGAGCACCGTGCGACATTTATCGAGTATTAACAGAAATCCTACACTTCGGATAAATAACAAAATAAAAAAAAACAAAATCGATCGAATCCGATTTCATCGCGATACAAAAATTCGTCCTGAAATTTTGCTTACACTTGTCATTGAAATTTCAGCTAATCGTGTTATCATCGAGCTACAAACTTCATGGTATTTTTATCCCTAGTAATTTGATGTCATCGTACACCGTTGTATCTATGTTTTCATCACCTCAAGTTTCTCAAGACGAGAACTCAACATGACTCTCTTGTTGTGCCTATCTCGTCGAGCAGATGTACTCTTAAGTTTAGATTTTTATTTTTACATATATATGTGCAGATACGTGTAACTCCATGACTGTGTCTACGTATGTGTGTGATACTCGTACGAAGGTATATGGTGAAAATAAAAATGCTTACTCGTATCGCAAGCGTCGAAAAATGCTTGCCTAGGTATTTTTTGCTCTGGCCTACGTTGACTTTATAATTGTATATGTATATATATGTATATATCAACATATACGAAGCTTCGAAAAATATATCGGTTTGTCGTTACAATGTGAACATTTCTATATACATGTTCGGATTTTTTCAAACGTACGGTAGTGCACGTCCGTTTCTGTACTCGTCGATGTCGAATATACGCGTATTACATAGTTTGTACCTTATCTCGCGTGTCATGCCAACACATCGAAAAACCTAGACGATACATCTCTCTCGACTTCGTACCGCGTCCCATTACCGCGTCTGTACGAACAAATGGAGACGGAGGAGAGAGTGAGAGAAAAAAATCGAAGTAAAGGAAAATAAAAAGGAAATAAAAGGGTTAAAGTCAAACAGACGTTCCAAGTGTTACAATGTTGCGAGTCGTGACGACAAACCTCGGGTATGTATAATGTTAGGGCCGGCTCGTTCTTATGGCTCTCGACTTACGTAACCCAACACTCGCTGCGTGCTTCTGGCCTTCTACCCCCCCAAAAAGCTCCCCGTGGAGCGCTAATTGAGTATCGCCTCGATTATTATTCACTCCCGGTGGTTTGAGCTCCGTCGAGACATTCGATCACTCGAGAAATCAGCGGAAAGGCCATTTTTTGTTTCGTACTTCTCCTCGTTGGTCAAATTTGAATAATGTTTTCTACAACCCCAGTAATCAAAATTTCGAATACATTGTCGCCATTTTTTTACTCGTGTACGATAATAACGATAAAGACGATTTTTTGTTATCATAAATTCAACAGGCATGATCGCACCAAAGAGATTCGTCACGTCGAGTTTGAACAATCGAGTCGGTCCGATATCGTCTTATCGGTGACCGGGACGTGTCGCCAAGATGTCAAATATGTTTTCTTTTTTTTGTATCGCATTGCCAGTCACGCGGTTGGTCTTCTCTCGTGTTCTTTATCCAGAAGAAAAGGAAAGCACGCGCGTGCCGCGATTACGAAAAGAAGCTACGAGAGAACGGTTCTGTCGCGCCGTTGGTTGATGGCTCGTGGAATGCGCCATTCTCTCGAGAGGGAGGTTTTCCATTGCCACGGGGCAAATGTGGGCACGAGAAAGAGCGAGACCGGGTAACAATTAGTGTAACAGCGATTCACTCCCCTAAAGCCAAACTCGAGATTCTATATAGCGTATCTAGTGCAGCACAAGCGTTGTATATATATATAAGTATAAGTGTAGGGGTGGCGACCCTAACAACCCTCGCGAGAGGGAAGCTTGAAAGAAAAAGTGTCGCGACCCTGGAATAAAAAAAACGCCCGTGGTCGTTCCAGCTCGTCTAGTTTTCTCCGCAAATTCAACGTCGTCCGTACACTCTCGCCCGCTTTCTCTCTTTGAACGTTTCTACTTCACGTCCTGCCCATAAACAATACCGTACCTTTGCCAAGAAACGTACATTTGTATTTTTAAGATTTTTTCTTTCCTCGTGATTCGTGCACGATGGAATAAATTTTTGTTTTAACAATTGTCATTTTTACAAAACAAACAATATTTCCGTTGGAAAATTGTGTCGGTCGCTATTATTGTAAATCTAGAAACAATGACCGTATTTTAGTTATTTTTTACGAGGAAGGATTTTTTTTTTCAAGTCGCTCTTCTCCCTCGTCCCTTTTCTCGGGTACCTACATGTCTATCGTTCTCTCGGATTTTAGAGTTGTTAGAGCAGTCCCTCAAGGCAAACGCTCGAGTGCGACAGAAGCAGCGCAGTCAAGCAGTCAAACCGCTAAACTGCAGGGTGAGTTCCAGCCCCCTTTACCTTGTATTCCGTCGTCTAGGGAAGAATTCCTACCGTCTATATACACGTGTACATATACGTATACATAGTTGATTCTACGACTACGAAGCGAGGTCTCGTTGAGAGATTCGATGCTCCCGCCCTTTCGCTTTCCTTCGCATCTCTCCCTCTTCGCCCCCCTCGACGGGAACCCGCCCTTAAACAACCCTAAACTGGGAAGTCACTCCAGAGATGTCCGGGACGACGTCGAGTGTGACCGATCGTTCCAGCGAGTGTCCACGAGGTACTCGAGCCTCACGACCGAGAACGAGAAAATAAAAAACAAAATGGCCGCAGGATTTTTCATATTTTAAGATTTTTTCTTTCTCTCTTTTTGTACCACTTATCTTTCTCGACCTTCTGAATAATATGGAAAAGTACACGATGAAATAAAAAGAAAATGATTTTGAAATTCGTAACGCATAAGACATCTGCGAGCGTATCGGGAGTGCTGGTTATCTGTCACCGAGTCGAGATAATTTCGTGCAAAAATGGATTATTGACGTACTCGGGTGTTTTCTACTTTGTCACGTACAAGAGAAAAACGCGGTCGAATGATATGTCAAGCGACTTTCCCCTCTACCGACGCGCTCATCTTTTTTACGTTTTATTCCACCATGTTGTTTTTTTCCTCTTTTTTCCATATTCACTTTTGCAGTGCGACTCGCTACGGAAAGTCGCCATGTTTATTACAGTAATAATGAAAAAAAGGAACTAGAATTTATCGAGAAACGCTCGAGTAAGAATTGTCCGGGAAAGGGCCATGAGAATGAGAGAAGTCTCTCGAAACCTTTTCTTATTTTCTGTCTTTTTTTTGTTGTTTTCACCTCGTCTCTGGCAGTCGAAGTAAGACCGTCAAAAAGTTCCGAGTTCTCTTCGCGGAGGCGCGATTCGATTCGCCAATAAACTACGGACTCGTCGCGCACGTGTGCGAGAATTCTCACACACGTCAAAATTCACGACGTTCACTTCTTCTTCTCTCTCCCTTCCTTACGTTTCTTCCTCTTCTTTTTATCCTCGCGATAGTCGCGACGGCCGTGCTAACTTTTGCCGGACCTGCCATAAGGGCCAAAGGGTTACGTAGCGAGGAAAATGCGAAAGCAAGTCGTTTAGTTCACGCGGTAAGAAAGAGAGAAAGAGAGAAGAAGAAAGATTGGATTGTCGTACGAACAACCACACTCTTGACCCGATTACGCAAGAAACTAAAAATCGCCAAAACATTCGTCGTATAAACATAAAAAAAGAAGAAATTATAAACCGAAAAAGACAATCAAACGTTACTAATTTCGTAACAAGACTCGTGTTTCGTCAATACTGCGTCGAAACAAATGAAATGTTTGTTTTAATTGTATAGTCAAGACGGAGAGTAAACCGTCGCTTGTTTAAGCTTCGACCGTGAACCATCGCGCTTCCTGGTTGTACGTGGTTTTCACCAGGAAGACTGCGGAGCGAACCTTGAAACTTTGTAAATAATAACATGCATGTATATACGACACGCTGATACGTGTGTCAGCGTCAATGTAGATCGCTATAGTAACCCGAAGTTCGTCGTTTAATGAGAATTTTGCAATGCATCTAAATATAGTATTATATGTTGATATATATATATATATATATATATATATATATATATATATATACACGTATATTCATATCTAGGTATACGAGAGTTTGATAACGAGGATATATATCGTGAATTATGCTGACGGGGCATCCTTGAAGCGCTCGAGAGAAAGAGAGAAAGCGAGCTGCCGAGCTCGCAGTAAATTAGAACGATGCTTGGTGATATGGCAGCGCAAAATATAACATATACACACGTGGTTCCCGGCTGCTGAGCAAAAAAAAAGTTTTTTTTTGTTTATTTCCAAACAAAAATTGATATAAAAAATAATCTCGAGATTTTGTTCACACGAATAAATAGTAAGAAAAAATAAAGACTCGAACGCCAACGTCGTATAGGGGTGGCGGGCCGAGAGTTCTCGCTGATTTCTCTCACTCTCTCCGTCTCTCTCGTCATTAGGTTTTCTCGTTTCGCGCGCTGACGTCGTCCAGTTTCTGTATATATACTTCGAATGTTTATTGCCGGGACGAATGACCGGTGTGGACGATCGCCGTGATGACAAAAGCCACGACAAAGACCCTGACGAAATTTTTCAAATCTCGCGTGGCGAAGTTCCTCCTGCCCTCCAACCCCCCAAACCTTCCTTCACCGTTCGCACTCTTTTCGCGGTACTCTCCCGTCTCGTTGTTATCCCGTGACGATTCCGAGACACACGAATGTACATTTGCGAAAAAAAAGAACGTACGTCACAAACCTTCAACCCTCCAACTTCTCACTCATTTTTATTATTCTCACTTACAGCCTCGCTGTTAAAATCACGACAGAAAACGTATATAAGCGTTATCGTTCCCTTTGTTTCGTGATTTATTTTTTAATTTTCATCTTCGAATTGCGCACGTTGTTAAATTTTTCGAACGTTGACAAGACGATCGGAGAAACGCGATACAATGATTAATTAATTTAAACGAACTAATTAATTTTCGATAATTTTTTTTTAATGAAAATAAAATGAATGCACTCACAGCACTGTCGCGTCGTAACGCCCGAAACCAATTTTCGTTTCATCCTTGCGTATTTAATTGCAGCAATGGTCAACACATTGTAAACGATCACTTCGCGACACTCGATTTTCGCGGGACTTATTGTTTGATCTAAATTTGAAAGATTTCTAAAACTAGGTCGACGTTGAAAAACAATCGTCGAAGTTGCTAAAAAAATGTAAGATAGAGTGAAAAATTGATGACGTCGCGTCGGGTTTGAGTCTCGTGGAGAAATCAAAGATCGCGCGACTCCGTCGAACGAGACTAAAGTATTCGGTTGTACTACACTCCGGGCTTGGGCGCGATCGCGTAGGGTGGCACATTCACCACTTATACTACTCGGCGAGAATGGAAACACACGGACTTTCAACGGTCAACACACAGCACACGCGTCGTTTCCACCTCCCTTCCACCATTTATTCACGACCACGCAGCTTCACTCTTGGTCTTTTTGTCTCCTTCTCGTTCGTTCGTTGGTTCGTTCGTACCTTCCCTTTTTTTCATATTTTTTTAAACTCGAGTTTAGTATCGTCAAGGGTTGAAAACAAATTGTCATCGAGTCTTTTAAAATGAATTTTTCTTTAATTTTCGTGAAAAATTCGTCGGTCTCATTTCTTTCTGTTCTCGAGGAAGTCTCGTATTTCGTGTTTCCTCTCGTGTCACGAGAAAGTCTTTAGCTCTGCCGACGATGCCATCGGTACGAGGATGCAGATTTTGTTGATCCTTGTTCACGCGACATTTAGTCACGTCGAGTCCAAAATTTCCCTTATTTTTCTCCGGGCCTCCCACACATTCTTCATACGTCCCTCGGTCGGTTTTACGAACTTTTTCCACTTTCCCATTGACCATGGGTGATCGAAGACGAGAAGTGTGAGAGGAAAAACAGAAGATCACGTTGCGGAAGTGCAAAAGGATAGCGGGGCGTGAGCGCACTCCCCTCGACCTTTCTCTTATCGACCCGGACAAATTACTAAATCACTGAACACGCCACGCTTTTCAAACTCAAAAAAAGACCTTTCTCCATATTGTCGTTACGAGTTCTCCCGCCATTCTCCCTTCGTCTCGTAAAAATCTCGTAATATTTTTAATAGTTCGAAATAAAAATATTGAAAACAAAAATTCTATTACGTCAACGATTTTTTTACAACGCTGACAGTTCATTCGTACAATATCGACCACTGTTTCACGAATTGCTCGCGATTCTAAAAAGAAATGACCCGTTTCGGGCGTAAAATAAAAATAAAGAAAAATTATACATATGTTTTTTTTATTCATAACATTTTATTACACCTTTGCGTTATTTAATTTATTGAAGTGTATTTACACGATTTAACGCGCGGTTATTTATCTTTTTTAATTCAATCTTTATTAAAATCCGATACTATTTGATATATTTTTTGTCTGTTTGTCGTCGTAAAATGCTGGCACAGCAGCGAATTATGGACGTTGACAGGAACGATTTGGCCGGGCCACTCGTATTCTAGCTTCGGCAATAACGTCGCTCTGCCACCCTTCCCAATGAATCGAGGAGCCTTCGATACAATAACCACTTTGTTATATCTTTACATATATTTTATGTGGCACGGACGATGAATTCGAGTCACCGGATCGGCGGAGTGACAACGTTTTCGAATACGAGCCGACCTCTCTTTCTCTCTTTCTCTCCTTCTTTCTTCCTCCTCGCGTATGAAATATAAACACCAGAGCGCACGAGGCCCAAATTCGAGATCCTTACACGTTACGCTAGATTCGTCGCGACATTACCCTCAAATTTTTGTTTAGGCTACCCAATTCGGCATACCGCGTGGCGCTCTCATTTTTTTTCTCTCCTTTTCTCTCTGTCCCTGAGTCTTAGCTTCGCCATTTAATTGATCGACCCACTTTTAAAATCGCTCGATATAAAAATAAAACGGCGTATCACCGACTAATCATTTTCTTCCTTCCATTCGAGGCAAAATTTCTTCGTTGCTTCTTCAAAGGCGCGAATTTGGATAACGCGTTAAGATCGTGATGCAAAATCGTCTTTACAAAATAAGAATCAACATGCGGGCTCGTACAATTTTTCGTAACTCGTTCGCGCGATTTAAACCAACCTCTGACGCGTTCGAAGAATCTTGTTCGGGCGCAATCGCATAGCAGGAAGAGAAATATTTATGAAATAAACGATGTAACGCTGAATTTTTCGTCGTTGTGTTTTCATGTCTCTCGGAACTTGTTTTTTTATTTTTCGTTCGGGCTTGTTTTTAAAAACGATTAATCATCCGCGTAAAATTATTTACGGAATAAGAAAATGCGTATCGATTGTTTTTTCGAGACTTCGGATTTTCGAATGTTTCGAACATTTCGAAAAATCGAGCGCACGCGAAATAGCTCCATCTACCGAGCGTATTAGCTAACTTTAGTAAAATTCGCGAGTATTCGCTGTTTACGCACGTGCCAGGATGTTGTAAGAGCGTTTCACTTCGGATATTTATCCCTCGTGTAGCCCGCAAGCTTTTACCTATGCTTCTATATTTATATACAAATATATATATATATATTTTCTCTCGAGTTCTCGCCGAGTTTCTCGTTTCGATTATTGCTATTGCTACAAACTTGAACTATTATTAGCGTCCGAGGGGCGTCCTATGCAACCCTTACGATTCGATAAATTCACGAGGGGCAGAAAACGTCGTGTCGGGCGCGAGAGTTTGTTTTTCATTTGATTTTTTTTATCTACCAGAAACGAGGCCCAGGATGGAAAATTGACGCGATTGGTTAACGCCACACGCGTCCAACAGCTGCGTGAATAAAAATCATCCTTTTTTTGTCTTCGTTTCAGGGCTGAGAGAATAATACGTTGCGCGCGTGATTTCGTGAACCAAGGGAGAGAGAGGGAGAGAGAGAGAGAGTGAGAGAGAGTGCTCTCGGGTTCACAGGACACACGGAAGGATCACGTTCGAGGGGGTGTCTCTACGTTCTCCTTCGCTATTTCTTTCTATAAATGGCTTTAGGAAGCGACACGCCCACTCGCGGCTGTTTCCTCGACGTTGGCAATGTTTACTTTGGAAAGTCTCTCGTGAAACGAGAGCGTAGCGAATGCTAGCCCGACCGATTTGTGGAAAAAATAAATAATAAAAAAAGACGAATATCAATTAAAACTCATTTTCTTGCGATAAAAGGGGGAAATAATAGCAACCGCTTCTAAATACAACACTGGGCAAAATACATTCGGAAACGGTGGCTCGAGAATAACGCGAGTGAAAAAAGCATCGACGACAGGCACGCGTCGACCGAGACGATTCTCGAAATAGACGGATATTAGAGTCAACGAGTTGAGGTTTCGTTCGAGGGAAAACCGTCGGACTTAAGGAAACGTAATAAACGTTTTCGTGGCCTCTCCTTTTCACCTCGGGACAAAAAATAATACATTAATTCTTACTCCCCTTCGACGGGAGAAACAAACAGGAGCTTTTTTTTCCCTACCGGGCACGATCGGTATTATTGTTTCAGGAATGGGAGAAAGTAGAAGGAATTGCCACAATTATTTTCCAAAACGATCATTAAATGTTTATTTATTTTTTGTTTTTATTCCCTGCGAGTAATAACGTTGCGCGAAAATCGGTTGAAAAGAACATACGATAACGTTACAATGACGAAGAGAGCAAGGGGATGCACCGATTTCTTCCGAGTTTCTCGCGTGAGACAGCTCCAAGAGAGAGAGAGAGAGAAGATAGAAAAGTATGCGGGCGCGCGGACGTAACGCGATATCTCAGGGATTTCGCTGGAGGCCTAGGATATCCGAGTGATCGAACAATTGACCGGCATCGATGAGGATTCCTCTTACGCACCTGGTACGCGACTCGTTGTAGATACTGTGAGAAAAAAAGCGAACTAAGCGCCGATACGTAGTAAAATTCTCGAATCTATTATCGAGTCTTCCCTTTGATCTCGATAAACGCGACTGGATTATCGCGTGTAAAATAGGAATATTGATTTTTCGAACCCTTCTCGTCTCAATTCTCTCGCTGATAATCGAAGATAGCCGATCGATTCATCGATTGCATATTGTTCCTGCGTGGGAAAGAAGAATCGGGGCGATTGACTCGTGAGGAGATATTAGTTAATAGGAATGACCTACCTAAAGCATCGTGGAACGTTGGCGATCAATAATCCATCCATGTTCGACTCGTTCGATCAACGCATTAACAAAATCTCATTATCATAATTAACAGTTACGTTAATCTCACTGCAAAAATCAAAGCTTGAAACGCACGAAACTCGAGGAGTTGGGAAGAAAAGTCGTTCTCGAAGCTTCCGACGGTCACGACACTGCGGGAAAACGCGTTTCATCCCCTGCTCGAGCGTTCCACCATTTTCCTATCGAACAAGCTCCGCGCCGCCAGTTTTTCACCAGTAGCGAAATTATTTCGATCCTCGTTTCATCACACCGCGATTATTTTTATCGTTTTAATTCATTCACTGTTATCATTATCGTTACGTCACTACGAAGATACGACGAAGGAACCGAACGACATTGTTTTTGTCAAAGAAAAGTTGGTCATTCGAATGAATTTTTGAGTTACTATTTTACGAGTATAAAAAATAAATGGGAGGAAAACAGCGAGGGTGGTCCAGGATGTATGTCGAGAAGAGAGAATGACGAGGTGGTTGGAGTGTCCTCGTAGTTTTAAGGCCGACGTTAGACTGAAGAAGCCGGGATTGTATTTCGGGGGTTGCGAATCGCTATCGGACGTGACCAAACGGCGTACTCGCCGATCAGACTGGTATATGGCCCCCAAGCCCCTCGCACACGTTTTACAAGGAGAAAAAACGTGTGGAGGATCACAGCCGGTGATTGTCCGAACGGTTGAACGACGTTAACTTACTCTTACACCCGTGTAACCATTTTATATCCTTTCCGATACGAATTCGAGTATTTCGATAGAGTCGAGCTCGAAAAGCCCGAATAACTTTTATCGTTGTTATTAAACGATCGTTATCGTCACTCGACCGTTATTAGGATCGAATCGTTATCTTAACATGCAATTCTGAAAATTGTGCTAATCTAATTCTCGCTAAAACTTACGATCGATTAACACAAGCAAATTATAAATTAAAAATAATTCGTCACCTTGGGGTAGAGCAGCAGCTTTCTCACGAATCCTTGGGCTTCAGCATCCAACGAGCAAAATCCCAGCTGTTCTGTGTTATGTAAAGATTGTATTTAAAAAATATCTTATCGTTTATTATCACTTCACTACATATGTTTTAAAACGACACACTAAGTTCTTTCACTGATTGAAGTATTTATCATAAGCGCGATTTTAAGTTTTTCTATCACCCTGCACATCGGCCGCCATTACTGTACTCGTTCGCGAACGCGTCACAAACGTCAGAGCGATATTTCTTTCACGATATCATTGTAAACGTTTCTTTTTTTTACCTCTCTCGCTCTCTATCTATCTCTATTTCTCTCCGTTGCTCCCTCTCGCTTATTTCTTCATTCTACACATTTCAATAGCGAACACGTGAAAGATACCAGCTTGGCATTCGATTAATGCGAGGGCACGTATGCCGTCCGTTGAAACAACTGCGCTCTCGTCACACCGAGGCAATGAAAACCGAAGCTGCGCTCGACTCTCGCAAAAACGTCCCTTAAATTTCTATATAATAATAATATCCGTGTATTATCCGCCGGGATTTATGAATCAACGATCGTATTCGAATTTATCCATTCTTTCATTTTCGTATTTTAATCTTTCACGTTGATCTATCGGTAACTCATTTAATTCACCCCCTTTTCAAACGTCTCTTTAATTTATTGAATTTATCATCCAATCGTACTCTCTTTCTCTCGTTCATTCATCCGTCACGTTTTTCAAATCCATCACGCTTCTACCTAGACGGTAAATGTTTTTCTTCGTCTCGTACTCGGTTACGAAGCTCATGCAGGAATCGAATTTAGATTTATTTCTCTTTTTTCTCGAAATTACGCGATATATATTCATTAGATTAATTGTTGCACGTGGTTCGTTGCGAAAAGCGTTCAGGAACGTAAGAATTTTCAGTACAACGCGCGGTTTCAAGGGACGCGCCGGACTCCCCGCTGGATGCCTGAAACGAAACGAACCGCTCCAAGGGGTAGCTTTCCCCCTTGATAACGTCTCCCGTTCCATCTCCCGCTCCCACCTCCATGGGCCATATACTTATCTACTATATACCTAGTACACTACCTATATACGTATATTTATATGTAGCTTGTACATTTGCCGGGATAACGTAGGTGTGCATAAACTCCCCCGCGTCTCTATCTTTCTCCCCGTCGTTCGCGAGTTCTCGCTCTCGCGCATCTCAACATTCCGCATGGCATCGTGGAACGACGGGTTTAAAACGACCAACGACACACCCACCGCTTTCCCATTGGTCCGACCATTCGTTCGCAACCAATCGCGATATTTACCGACCACGCCTATCAATCGCGATTTATCGCAAACTCCCCCTTCCCTCCCTCTTCTACTTACGCCAACTTCCCCTCTGTCCCGTGAGATCCGGTCCTGGACTCACTTCCGCAGGGGTGGACCGGATATTCCTTCCCTAAAAAACCTTTTTTCTCGTAATACGTGCCAAAATATTATATACCGCTGTGTCAATTTCCATCGAAATTTCAATAAATCACAGGGGGAGGGGGGGGGGGGGGGGGGGGATGAAATCGAAAGTATCGTTTTTAAAGCTTTTCCGATGAAGCTTGAAATGGAATTTGATGCGATTTTTTTAGACTTTAAGACAAAGGAGGATATTGGCTCGTAGCTTGGACGGGAAAATACAATTTAAGATCTTGGAAGAAAATGTAAAAGATATAAAAAAAAAACTGTTTTTGACTTTGGAAAAAAATTGAGTAATTTAATAAAATGGATGTTAGTTTGCTTCTCGCTGGAGCGAAATCTTGCGAGGAACAGGTCGAACTCGTATGAATCACAGTAGTAAAAGTTCTAGTGGACCCGTGTGTACTTCTCACGATCAGGTAAATGAAAACGTAATGAGACGTTTCTCCCTCTCTTTGCCATTTTCAAATTCACATTTTCTTATGCGCAGTTTTGAGTTGTTGGTCTTCGAGGGATACAGGTAAGTTTTACGACTCACTGGAAAATCACTTCCAGATGTCTCGGAGTCCTACTTAGCAATGCGGTGTGTCCGCCCAAGATAGACGGTTCCCACGATGAGAAATTTTACTATATATATATGCCACTACACGTATATTCGCGCTGTTAGACGTCGTGGCTAGTAACTATATAGCTTTTCCTATTTAAAAGCTTTTCCCCAAAATATCTATCTCGAGTAAGGACGAGCTCCAACTTGTACGTGTAAGATGTGATTCTCACGACTTATTTATGCTCTCTGTCTCTCTCCCTTCCATATACATTTACACTTGCAAAATAAGTTTCGAAAAGGCCGAACTAATCGAAACTTTCTTTAGTCACCTGTTCCCACGGTTCTTCGGAAGAGACAACGAGCCTTCGCATAATTCGGGATGAAGTTTAGCCGGATCAATCCTTTACTCGATAAATGTAACGATGTAATTAATTGATTGAAGACTGTTTGATAAACCAGATTGTGTTATAAAGCACTTACCCAATATCTACAGAAAAGATTATTCTTTTGAGAGATATTATGTTTTTATATTTTATTTTTTTATGACGACGACGTAGACAAAAATTCAACATATTTCATGTTTTTTGCACTTTTATAAAAAATGATAAAAGTTTGGTAATCAGGCCTGCCGAAATATATCAATATATGGTGAAAAGTTTATTATTTATAATATCTTTATTTTGGATCGACGTTTGAGGATTGACATTTTGTAATCATAACATTTTCAAATAATCCTGGTATAGCCCGCCAATAGCGGTTGACCCGCCATCTGTTATTATATACAGTCAAACACATTTCTAGACATGCGCACTCGTTGCGCGCGGAGTTTTTTAGAACCACCCCCGCGATATCTGTGTGTATAATGTTTTAACGTTAATCGATGCATTATTATATTAAGAGCATATCGAACAATAATATCTACAGTCATGACAGAGTGATAAATAGATCCTTAAGTGATTAAAAAGTTCTTGGTTCGTAAAGTCCGTCAAAAAACAATTGTCACGTGTATAACTCCATCAGGTAGACAGCACGGCTTTAACCTCGACGTTGTTTATAAAACGCTGTTAAGTAATAAAATAAGCCAGCATGGGGGATAAGCAAAAAGTTTTAATATGCGGTGACGTCGATGGACATTTCAAATTTCTCTTCAACAAAGTGGACACGATTAACAAAAAGAATGGACCATTTGATTTCTTGCTCTGCGTGGGCAATTTTTTTGGTACTGACAACATAGAGTTGGAGCCCTATAAAAATGGTATGAAACACATATCAATACCAACATATATTATTGGACCAAACCGCGAGGAAGATGTTAAACACTATCCCGATATGGACGGTTGCGAGATATGTCAGAATCTCACATATCTCGGCAAACGTGGTCTTTATACCTCTAGTTCCGGTCTGAAAATCGCTTATCTCAGTGGAAACGATCAAAACTCGAAGGAGGGAAGTGTCTGCACTTTTAACGAGAATGACGTAACTGCGATACGAAATTCGTGCCTCAAAGGCCAGCCCAGTTTCAGGGGTGTCGACGTACTCATGACCTCACCATGGCCCAAAGGAATTACGAATTTGGATCCTAGCAACCCCGATCTCAAGTATCATGGCTCTGATCTTATTGCTTGGCTAGCAGCTCAAATTAAACCACGATACCATGTTTGTGCTCTAGAAGGAATTCATTATGAGAGACCACCTTATAGGTAAGCGGTAAAAACGATTTTTTTGGAGTTATTGTTTATGGAAATGATTTTTAGATATATATATAATATATATATACTATGTTTCCCCTTAGAAATCAAAGCCAAAACGAAGACAGCATTGAAATTGCATCGAGATTCATAGCTCTGTCGTCTGTAGCCAATTCGAAAAAGAGCAAATGGCTCTATGCACTGAATCTCACACCTGTTGATCGAACACGTCTATCCGACCTTGTACAGAGAACAACTGATGAAACTGGAAGTCCTTATCCAAAAACATTACTTGGTGCACAGCCATCCGGTAAAAATCCTGAAATGAAAAACACTCAATTCTTTTATGACATGGAGCCAAAGGTCGATAAGAGAAGTAGAAACACGGACAGAACGAATAAGAGACCAAAGATGGAATTTGATCAGGCAAAATGTTGGTTCTGTCTCTCGAGTCCTGAGGTATCGAAACATCTGGTGATATCGGTGGGAACAGACGTTTACATGGCACTGGCAAGGGGTGGACTAGTCGAAGATCATTTTCTCATTTTGCCTGTAACTCATCATCAAAGTCTGTCAATCTTACCCGATAATGTGTCGAAAGAAATGAAATTGTACAAAAAAGCAATTACCAAGTATTATGCCAGCATGGATAAAGTTCCTGTCTTCTTTGAGAGAAATTATAAGAGTTCGCACTGTCAGTTGCAAGCTGTGCCTATCCACAAGAATCAAGCACCCGCCTTGCGTGAAATGTTTCAAGAAATGGCAGCTTGCAATAATTTCGAACTAGACGAGATTCCTCAGCACTCTCAACTGCAACAGATCGCTAAACCTGGAGTCATATATTTCTATGTTGAACTGCCAAATGGTGAAATGCTCTATCATCGCATAAAAAAAGATTTCCCACTGCAATTTGGTAGGGAGGTGCTGGCTAGCGACAGAATATTAGACATACCCGAACGAGCCGATTGGCGCGAATGTCAGTTGGACAAGGAAGAAGAGACAGAACTTGCGAAGAAAATTCGCAATCAATTTCAGCCTTATGATCTTGATTCGTGAAGACCCGCAAAAGCCTATTATTCGAATGGATTAGGTACAAGAGGATGTAGATGAAAGAGTATCAACAAATTTATAATATATTCTCATCGACACTATATGACATTGAACACGATTCTGTGTATTACAGAACGACCAAAATTATCAAATTTCATATTTACAATGCAATATAGAAAGCTATTTTTGTACATTCTCATTCTGATACTTTAGCTCGTACTCTTCGGGCGTCAGTGAGGGGTCTATGCCACTCTGTTTCATTTGCACGGCTATATCGAAGAGATAGTCGTAGCATTCCGTCCTGAAAGGTAGAAAAATAAACTTCTCAAATAAATCACGTGGACGCATTGAAATTTAAGTTTATTCGATATTGATTCAACTTGCATCGTTTTGGCTTGTTGCCAAGTATCCCCCCACACATAGACACCGTGTCGTCGGACCAAAATTGCACAAGTAGCCGGATATTTTTCTATTACTTCGATCATACGATCCCTCAAGTCTTCCTCAAACGGTGTATTCTCGATTATTGGCACAACGAGCTCCTCGTCGTATCTGTAAGCTCTGTCTAATTTTTGATTTCTTATACCTGCAATGATTTGAAAAACATCCATGTCGTAAAACCTTTCCATCATTTAAATCTAAAAATTTGATATAAAGCGATGATGACCTTTGATCATTTCTAGATGAGTAACTCTGAACTCTTGTCCGGGCCACAAAAGTGTTGCCATTACAGCAAATTTGGAATGCGTGTGAATCACAGCTCCAGCATTTCTTGCCGTGTAAGCACACATGAAAAGAGGTGTGCATTGAGATTTTTTGAGTTTCTTTTGAGTAGGTGGCAATTCCAAATCAGTTCCACCTATGTCTTGAACAAACATGTCTTCTGGTAACATCCGTTCCTTCTGCACTCCGGACGGTGCTATATATATCTCGTGACTGGAATTTTAATTAAAAATATCCAATGATACATGTGGAATTAAGAACAATTCTTACATGGTGCAACAATACTCAGGGTCGAAAAGCATGAAAGTTACCCATGCTTGATGGATATTCCTCCTCCTGTTCCAGTGACCCATCCCAGATCATAAAATTGCCTGCACAATTCTGGTATAAGGTTTCTCGGATGCTCCTTAAACAATTCAATTCGTTATAAAATATACTATTACACAAAAATAATGGATAAATAGTTGTAAAATACCTTTGGAAACTTTCCATCGTAATAAGAGGACATTTTTTTTCTAAAAACTCAGTAGTTATGAACAAATTATGATAGGAGTAATGTTAGGAGGTTATGATAGTACGTAGATTTGAATAGCAGAACGTACTATGAGTTGTCGGCCAGTGGCCTGATAACTCACTATCAATTTAGAAATGGTGTTTCATTTGCACATCTATCTGAAAGACTCAGTCAAAGTTCAAATAATGCTTCTTCCAAGATACATACATAAATATTGTTAAAAAAATGTGTCTGGTGGCATTTCTACCTGACCAACCAATAAAATGTTGATCGGTCAGTTAGTAATGCCGATCGTCGGTAAAAGAAAATTCTATTCTTTAGGTCTAAATTTCCGAGCAATTATAAAATACATTCGTTCTATGTTATTCAATAGCGACGGTTGTGTGATCATAGCAAAAGATCGGCAGCTCGGACCGAAATTATTCGAAAAGGTGTTCGAGGGTAATTCATGCCCTAACCTCTTTTGTCACTCGGTGGAATTGAGTATCAAAAGTTCCGAAGTCGAAACAACCCTCGCTCGAGCACGTCCGGTGGAGAGCTTAAAGTTAAAGCTCTCTCGTCATACACAAAATTTACATCAACGACAAGTGGAATTTTTCGTAGCAAGGAATTACGATTGACGGAAAACAGAATCAGCACGTCACGGGCTCAAAAACTTTGCTATCTCCATCTCACTATTGTTACGTAGCACAGATATAGGTATAATCAAAGGAAATTGTCTCTACGTGATGATCAACAGATCGCGACAAAGCTCACAGCTGTAGTCAGCTGATACGCGTCAACCAAAGATGTCGACGACTATGGAAGGTTCATTGAGCAAGTGGACGAACGTTGTCAACGGATGGCAATATCGATGGTTCGTTCTCGACGACAATGCCGGTCTTCTCTCCTATTATACGGTATGACGTGCTACCGCTCGAGCGGATTATTTATTCAGACAAGAAAACGTCGAGTAACGAATAAAGATGATGAATAATTGCTCCGATTACTCGTTGTAAGGTTACATCCGCCCCATTTCCTCGTATCGCTGAACGCACACAGTGGAACAAAGTATACTCACGAAAACTTTAATCTTTTCATCAATAAAAAATTTACAATAATAATGTTATTTATGTATATCTATAATTATTTAACTTTCTTTTTTATATAATTTTGTTGGTAGAAATTGTAGAACAAGCCTAAGTTTATTAATAGGTCCGCAATCACTACAGCATGGGAACCCTTGTGTACATCGCAGGAAGGTTTGAAAGCTATCGAGAGGTGAACCACGAGAATGCAGAACTGTGTCTGTGAAAGAAAGAAAGAAAGATCAGTATTCGGTTCATCACACGCTTAACGTTTTTTACCCGAAAGGGTTCATTTTTGCATTGAGTATCTTTATTAACGAGTTCTTGATACGTACCATTTGTATGATGGTGATCCAGGGTTTGATAAGGTTGCTAATTTTTCGTAGACCCGGACCACTCGTGCTCAACAAATAGTAACTGTACATTATAACGTGTACGCCACAGTTTATCATCATTGCGGAGGATAGCATACCACCAGGAGTCCACTTTGCGCAGACCCAAGCTATGATCCCCGTCGATATGTGATGATAAACGTGCAAAACTGATATCTGCCTATTTTTCTTTCTCAGTATATAGACCATAGTCTCCGAAAGATCAATGAGTTTTATCATGTATGCCCACCATACCACAGTAGCCATCTAGGAATCGTTAAATAATCGTCAGTAAAATAAATCAAAAAACATGTTTCTCTATATGGAAATAGTTACACGTAAGCCCTCCCCCGTTGGTGATGTATCCAAGGGTTGACATCCCAAACTGTAAGTGGTCAACCATCCAGAAGTTGCAGTACCATAGACGATACCGATATTGCCAATTATTTGAAATAGATTGTAACACTTGATGTACGTTCTTAAATCATAGGGTTCTCTATTTTTCATGTAATTTGGACCCCATATGAATATCAGGTAACAGTAGAACAATAAAATTAGCGCAAGAGGTATCGGGGAATCTACGAGAAACCATCCTTTCGTCCTTTGATCTGAATGGGAAAATAAAAGTGAAACAATCGATAGTGATTTGGATAGGCAATTGAGTCCAATCGTGTAATATAATGTATCGAATGATGTAATTGAAAATTTCATTTTCCTTATATTATTTTAAAATTTAATTGGAATCACTCACCGTTTATTTCCTCAATGAGATAATGGTAAAACGTTGCGAGTCCCATTGTATATCCATTGATTTAGTTATTCACTGGGGTTACCAATTAATGTCCGTACCACGGTGCTAAATATAATTTTGTTTTATTAATTGCCCTTCATCGCCGTCGCCTCACCTCGATTGTTCAAATATCGCAAACTCGTGCCGAGTTGTATCGCGCGACTGGACATAATTGGGTACAGAGTGCCCCTATATATGCATTGCGGATTGTTCGGAATTATGTATACAATTTTCAGTAAGATTTACGTGAATTCCGAATTCAAGTAGTAATGAATACAATACTAATGAAGGTGAACACGTCGCATATACTTTGCGGTCAATTTAAATATCAAGTGGGCAATTGTGTAATTCCAAACTGATCGGCTTTCTATTGTTTGTGAATTGGCCTACGTGAGTTCTTTTCATACGCAAATCTCGTGATCTATGGTCAGCCGGAAAAAACAATTGAAAAAAAACGAATGCTGATGATTTCTTTCCGTTTGTTTTCAGAGCAAGGAAAAGATGATGCGAGGGGCACGCAGAGGTTGCGTGCGGTTGAGAGGAGCTGTAATTGGAATTGACGACGAAGACGACAGTACATTCACGATAACGACATCCTCGTCCAAGGACGATCCGAAGACTTTTCACTTTCAGACACGAGACGGCGAGGAGCGCGAACGTTGGGTTCGTGCTCTCGAAGACACCATCCTTCGTCATTCCCATGCGGTATGAAGCATCCAAACTTATAGAACAGGAATATCATTCGTTAATGCTATATTCATCATTATATTATTGTTCATTATTCGCATCAGCGCTGGGATCCTAAAAAATCACCTCCCAAACAAGACTTCGATCGAAAAGTTGCCGAGGCCGACGCTTATCTCCAACTTCTCATCGATCAAATAAAAATAATCGAAGAAAAACGGAAAAGTTCCAGCGACGAGGACGACGAGATACAAGCGAGATATTCCGCTGTGCTTGAGCAGGCTAACACCGTTCTTAATTCGGTCAAACACACCATAGTTCAACTTCAAATAGCGAAGGTACTAAAGTTATACATATACATCACCTCGTCTACGTCACTATTATTCCTCTCGTCGAAACGACTTCCTTCTCATGCTAATATGAGATTCCATGACTAATACGTCTTTCAGAACACCGCCATACCAGTAAACGGAATTTATCGTGGTCCCACCGAAATATCTCTCGTGACGCCGACTTTGCCACACGGTAAGAATTTTCTTTCATCTTGATTCGGAACGAAGCTGACCTTGTTCGACCTTTTCATTCAACATTTAGAATTTTTTGACACAGTTGCGTCGAGAGAATCAGAATTGACGGTACAAACTGGAATTGAATTGGGCTCTGAGTGTCTCGAGCCTCGTATCACCAGTCTATCGAATGGTGGGTCAAATTTGACTCGAATCAGATTCGTTCGAGCGTCGATCGTTTTTTATACTAAATACCGCCTTCCTCGATTGTTATAGTTGTGGACCGTGACCTACCGGTGCCAGAATACTCATATTCGTCGTCGGACGAAGATGAGGATTACTACGACGCCGCTGACGAAATATCCAGTCCTACCACACACCAGAATAATTTTGCACTGCAAGTATTCTCAGCGTTTTGTAGCAGGCGGAAATATTCGTATTACGAACGTATTCAATTTTTTTTTACATTCTTCACATTCATACAAACAATAGGTATTCTTTTTTTCGCTCAAACTGAGACTATGAATTAACGATTACCGTCACACAGTGACAATCGTTTCATAAGTTCCTCGTATGCGATCGTCTAATTAACGTTAACGATGTTAATATAAACTTTTCTTTGCCCCTCGCGAAGATCATCAACGATCACGATGAAGTGTTTAGAGTATATTGCAGTACGAAACTACGCTCAGCGAAGATTTTATCACGTTACGATGTTTCAGTAGACGGCGAGATGCAGATAGGTTGCAGACGCCGACAGAAATCGGTGGACTAGGCGATAACCGGAAGCAACCACCTCAACCACCGATCAAGGGCGATGGATCAGTAGATTACGATGGTAGGTTCCTCTTTGTTTTCTTTAAAATCGAAGAAACCTTTTGTTGGCATTCGTTCGAATAACACTTCAATGATCATCTCTTTACGTTAGCTCCGCGGGGAGACTCGAATCTATTTTCAAAATTGCATAGATACTTCTTCTGACGTTATTTCGCAAGCTCGGTACGATACGAGATTTGAAATTGTCGCCCTTGGTTTGCTTTACCGGCTGCTCCAATTATTGATTCACCTCAGCGTTATATATAGCCACCATCTATATGAAATATCTCATACATATACTATATGTATATGTATTCATGTGCTAGCTTGCGCGACATAGGACTTCCGTTTTACTCGCATTACCGTCCTGTGTGCGAGAGACTCGAATTATCGAGAGGTCACAGCAAAATTTTTCGCTTACGTCGAAGTGTTTTCTCGCACAATCAACGAAACGTCACGATGATGAACCTTGAGAAGAATTGGCATTCAAATTTCGACCAACATTTCACATTTATGAGAACGTGTGACCACAATTTTCTCGGTGTATCTCATCACTGATGTAATCGAAAAAAAAATTCGCGTTTGCAACGTTGTTACATCGCGCGGCTGATGAAGCCTTGAGTAATGGATCTGAACAATATTACTTTGCACAGTGAACATTATGAATTCCAACGTAAACTGTGAGTTTATACTATATGATTGACCATTTTATATGAAAAGGTTAAGTTTCCCGTTTTCTTTCACAAATGTTAATTTATCTTCGTGCTTATTTTTATTTGAATTATCTGTTTATTAACACTTTCTTTTCAATGATTTATTTTCAGCGTTGTACGAGGAAGAGAGCGAACCAGAAAGTAACTTATTTTTAATTATCAATTATTATTCGTATACGAATTATTATTTACTGGCTGATTACTGATAATTTTTATTTTCATAGTGGATTCTATGGATGTCCATGGTTCGGTTGTCACTCACCTCTTGTCACAGGTGAAAATTGGAATGGATCTGACCAAAGTAGCTTTACCTACATTCATTCTGGAACGTCGTTCTCTACTGGAAATGTATGCAGACTACTTTGCTCATCCGGATCTCTTTGTCAGGTATAAAGATAAATGCGTACTGTCTATGCTTGGTCACTCATATAAATCTTTGGCTATTCTTATTAATTGAGGTCTTTTTTTTTCGTGTTATTTCAGCATTGCGGATATGCCAACACCCAAAGATAGAATGATACAGGTTGTTCGATGGTATATGTGCAGTTTTCATGCAGGACGAAAATCTGGTGTGGCAAAAAAACCATATAATCCCATATTGGGAGAAATATTTCGATGTCATTGGGACATTGAGAAAAATGTGAGCTCTAGTAGTGGCGATATTGCTGGGGCTACGGCCAAAACAATCAAAGATGGTCCTGTCCCATGGTGTCGAGAAAATCAGTTGTGTTTCATAGCCGAACAAGTATCGCATCATCCACCGGGTAAAAATTTTCATATTACATTTCTAGTACCACTGAGAATTAATAACTTGTTTTTATAATTTTTCAATTTGTGTAATGTATTCACTTTGTGTATACCTTCATGTATTTTTCATTTTGTCTAATGTATTCTTTCCCAGTCAGTGCATTTTACGCAGAACATTATGCAAAGCGGATAAGTTTTAGTGCTCACGTTTGGACGAAGAGCAAATTTCTCGGTTTGAGCATAGGAGTCCATAATATTGGAAAAGGCTGGGTTTCAGTTCTTGAACACGGCGAGGAGTATTACTTGACATTTCCAAATGGCTATGGGCGATCGATTCTCACAGTACCATGGATCGAGCTTGGTGGTACAGCGACAATAACTTGCGCTCAGACAGGCTATCAAGCCACTGTTGAATTTTTGACTAAACCCTTTTATGGTGGTAAACGCAATCGCATCAGTTGTCAAGTAATGCAACCTGGTGAGAAAAAACCATTTCTCACGATCAACGGTGAATGGAGTGGTCAAATGGAAGCCAAATGGGCGGATGGGGTGAGTCGTAAATCAATGGTGAGGAGAGGTTTTGTGTACAATTGTGATAAACAATATAACATTTTTTGTTTTTGATAACAGCGAACGGAGCTCTTCGCCGATGTGAGAGAACTTCACGCTGATCGTAAATTAGTCATACCGGTATGCGAACAGGAGGAATATGAGTCGCGAAAAGTTTGGCGGGAGGTGACCGTTGGACTGAAAATCAATGATATGGACAAAGCGACAGCGGCTAAATGTGCAATCGAACAAAAACAACGGGACGAGGCTCGTTGTCGAAAGGAGGCCAATATACCTTGGGAAACAAAGGCAAGTATCGACTGGTTGCAATGCACACATTACCAAATTTTCATTCATTTGTATCGTACGTCTATCGGTTTATTGAGATATTTTAACTCATTGTGCTTTTTTCTCGTTTTCGCTATTGCAGTTTTTCAATGAAACTAAGGATGGTGGTTGGGTGTATACAGCAACACTTGGCGATAGGTTAAATCCAATGCCAGAAGAGCCGATTGCAACTAAGGTTAGTGACAATGCAACAATAACTTCACCATAGATGTATGGGAAGAAAATCGCACATTCTACAACGACATCCTTGGACACATTGCATTCGTTCTCTGAAAACTCTGTAATGTAAGAAACAGAGTGTGCGATCTAAGGAAACCATTTGTAAAAAACGAAGTGAAAAAATACCAAGTTATAAATTACAATAGAAATTAGCCAGAAAATTTGCACCTTACAGACACAAAAAACAATATAGTATAAAGAGGTGGAAAAAAATTAGAAGGAAGAGTTCTAACGAACATTTGCCAATCTCATGGACGCCAGGTGCTCCAGAGAAAAAAATCACGTCCGCGCATATGTTAAGCGGTACAAGTGAAGAAACATACGCATATACATCGTATATTGAGTAGCATGAGCGTAGAAAAATGATCTTCTTTGCCTAGCATAATTCACTTCCAGTTCTTTTTCGTTGATGATCGCGTGCTCGATTGTCGCATCTGGTGCATTACCTGTATATCCATCTTACTCATTAAGTTGAATAAACATGGCATTTTTATATTATTTTTTGTTTATCAAGATTTCCGCAAATTTTTACATGATTTGATTATGAAAGCTATATAAATTGTACATCATTTTTTTGTCGTTCACGTTTATGGACACGGGCTTTTATTTCGGAATACTTCGCATGCTTGTGAGCAAATAGATCATCGATTAACTTGAAACAAATAAGATTGGTCCTTGCGATCCCTGAATGTTAAACTCAATGCACATACTCGATTTAGGCAATAAATAGAAACGTATACTCGTTGATTCGCAAAGTTCGTTATAATATGAAAAGTGTGAGAAACACTGTACGATCATTACGAGGCTGCAAAAAGAGTGCAAGTACTCAAAATTGCCTTTAGTAACCCTCACAATCGGGTCATGGAAGTTATTACAAACAATGTTATCTTGTTGTAAGAAACAATGTCGTTTTGAGTAGAATTTATTTTTGTGACGTTCAAAGACAAAGAATAGAACTCTAATACGGTTTATTCTATAACGTGATGAATTGTATTTTTTATTATTCAATTTACACGTAAGCCACGCGGGAGTTTTATAATCACCACCCCTGAATCTAAAGCGATACAGAGTCTTATGAATATTCCTTACCAGATTTGTCCCCTGACGTGGATAAGACTTATCTTCTTCCATCGGACATACGCGGTTCTTTAACGTTCACTATCAGTAATATGAGTGATTTATTTTCTTAAATTGTAATTATTTCATGTTGGAAGATACCGTTCGACAAACGGTTTGTTGCTACCATTGACATTGTATCAGATTCGTTGAGCGGTGGTACAAAACAAGTAGACACAAATCTGAACGGTGTACGAGCATATAAACGCATCTAGTGATTCTGTATAATAAATCGGTTTATTGTCAACGTTACACTATCTAACATCAATATATATATATGTACATATGTGGGTGAGTGTGTGTACATGTGTGAATGTGTGTGTGTGTGTGTGTGCACGCGCGCTCGTGTATTACTGTTTGTTCCCTTTAGCATATATAGTAGGAGTTTCCTTCTGAGAACGATGGTATTGACTCGCCATAATTTAACTTCCAATTATTACAATTGAACTTTTCCCAAACTGAAAGTTCTTTTTTTCTGAACATAAGTAATCTCACGTGTCGCAGGTACTTCGCAAAATACAACATGAGTATTATTTAGAAAAATCTGTGAAACGATCAACGGTTCGTATCCTATCGTTTTATTTTATCGGAATAAATTACGAAAAATAGATGAATATGTATATAAAGAAACGCTTCGAAATAGTTTTGTGAAATTTATGTTTTATCTGATAGTTCCAAGTCCATGTAACCGATATGATTTCCGTCAGCGTTTCGATAAATCGGGGGTATTCTTTTGGATGATAATATTAGATGTTCCATACCAGCAAGCATACTCCTTAAACCAATTTGTACATGTTTAGCATCCAGCCAATCGTTTTTGACCGTCGATTTAGACTCGCCGTAATTGTACAAGACCTTGACTACTCTTTTTACCGCTAAATTTATGGAATTGCGATCATCAAGTTCTGGCGGTGCTACGAGTAACTCTAAATTCCATTCCATTGGTTTGAGCAAAAGATATCTCGTTATTCCACAGCCCTTAGCTTCAAGCAATATTCTATCGTTTGAATAACCGTCAGAAAAATTTCTCACAACTGCCTTGAAATCAGCCAATGCATCTGTTTGTTTTTTTAATATCGAAGAATCGTTGATCGCTCCTGTATACTCTATACAACAATTCCATATTTTCAATGAAAGGTTGCTGTTTGGTGCACCGATAACAGTAAAACACCTGTTACAAACAACAGATTCACTATTGATCTTCAATTCTTTAGTAAAGTTATTTCTGTTTAATATACAGTAATAAGGACTGTAAAAATAGTCGGAATTTTGTGGTTCCAAGATATTGGAATAATCTTCTCCATTGTGCGAACAACAAAACCAGTCAGTAGGATCGCAGTCAGCATCGGGTAGCGGTAGTACTTTTTCCAGATTTACAATATTGGTAACAACATTTTCGCAACAGAAGCATGAAAATATGAGGTCTACACGTTTCGGTGGTAATTCTATGCTACTCAAAGATTTTAAAGAACTTCCATTCTTTGAGATTGAGTTACCCAGCAATTCTGTGCCGAATGAGCCATACAGAGCATCGATCGGTGTCGTTTGAATACGAAAAGATATCCAACTGCCTGCGACTCTCAAGGATGATAAAGAAGTCGGAATAAGTCTTATTGTAACGAGGCAGAAACTGTACAAACGTTTACCGACCCGCAGGGTAATGAAATCTTTCTTTAGTTTAACTTGTATAGTACTCGGATCTGTATTATTGAGCAGAGAGATGAATACGTTGCAAGATTGAAGACGTGGCCTGAGTTCTACTGTTACAAATTCCATTGGAAATCGATTTACCTCCAGATTCTATTATTACTACTATTTATATAGGTACAATGCATCAACCGAGTAGCTGACCTTTTACTTCTGTCTAAGTCTACAGAGTATCTTCTTATGGTGAGAAGCTGCTACGAGCATCGATTGTTTCTTCTCGGAGATATGGGACGTCATGATACTCTTTTAGGATAATTGTTTTTATCGCTAGAAGAGGATTGGAGATGTATACTGCAACATAAATATTGGGTTTTCCGTTTAAATATGTTTTTCTGTTTACCGGTAGGTGGCAGACAATCTGTGTAGTCAAACAAATGCAAGTGGAGCTAACCTCTAATAGTTCGTAAGTTCATTTCAGATTGCATTCAACACACAGAGGATTGGTTCGGTGCAAGAATTATAAACACTGAATATTTTGTTTTCCCGGTATTGTATGCATATTCATGTCGGTGAAACGTCTAACACCAACTTATGATTGTTTCATTTGAACAGAATATCCAACGGGAACAGAGTGTGTTTATGTTACTTCCAAGAAAAAACAGCTGTAATTCAGTTCAATACTAAGTTCGCATACACCTAAATTTAAATCGGTTAAATTTAAATATACAGACCTTGTAAGACGACATTTATGATGTTTTTATAGATAATATCCTGAAAATTTTTGCATGCAACTCTATGGTAATGGTTCTGCAAAAGGATAAACACGATTTCCCTTTCTATGCATCACTACCGATGATTTCAAACATGCGTTAAGTGACATTGCAGATAGATAGATATAGAATTGGCCCAAAGTCCCTTGTGGCCAAGTGTGCAAGCTCTCCCGAAAAATCATATTCAGCCGGTATAACAGTGCATTATTAATATCACCGCGTCAAACACACGAAGATGCAACTTCTACAGGTTTGAGTTTTTTTTTTATTGTATCCCTATTTTCTCGGCCGTAATAGTGTTTTAGTAACCGAAATTTTGTAACGTTTGACTTCAAATCAAGCGATTGGATCATCAGTTAAAAAACCCAAGTTTCGACGGCTATGTTCACGAAGTTGAACCACGGAGTTCTGCCGAACGGATTGACAGCGGATGGGGCACGATCTCGTCGGATATTCGGTCGGGTATTCGGGTCAACATCTTTTCGTGACAAGTTCCCCTTTAGGATCGGTGTTTCGTCGGAAGATCGTATTTTCCGAACGTCGATTATCCACAATTAACAATTTGTATGCTATTATTATTTGGGCAAATTGGCCATCCGGCGACACATTTTTCGCGTTCACAATATTCGGAATAGTGTCATTCCGGGCCGATGAGTTTTCGCGAACTTGTCTGACTCGTAACATTGTCGTGGAGCAAATTCTATGGTTAATCCTTATATAGAAGAGTCACTTCTCTTGTTTCTGCAAAAATTGGCACATTTTTTTGATTATTTACGAAAGACAAGGAACGTCAATCGTAATATTCAGTGACAGTATGTTGTTTAATTACGCTTTAAGTTTTTACCGTTTGTCATAGACAAAAGAAGAGGCGATGACATCTCGTGCTTGGAAAGACCGGCGTTCAAGAGTATTTCGGATAATTTGCGTCTTGAATTGATCCTCGATAAATATAAGGTCGAAGAGCCGTGGGATTTCGTGTGGGGAGGGGCCCGTGTGAGATCAGTCTCCGAAGGTTACACGCCTCTCATCTCGCGCGAAGTCTTCGTATCCAAAAAAACATATGTCTTCGTCGTACTTGCGTCTGGTCTTGAGGCTTTTTCTATAAATACGGCCATTTTCGACTGGTTACCGGCAGTTCGTCGCGAATTTATCTCTCCGTATGTGATATGTGGGGTTATTTGCGTGACGAAGGGGCCAAAGTCTAGCTGTACGCGAGAGTGTGGTGGTTCACTCGGGCCGAGAATGCCGGTGAAAGTAGACGTGGTGCCGCCACCACCTGCTAACTCGAAGCAGCCCGGTGTAACGAAATCACTACTGTACAACGGTTCCAGATTTCAGGGATCACAAAAATCCAAGGGCAACAGTTACGACGTAGAGGTGGTTTTGCAGGTTAGCTTCAGTCTTTTACTATATAGATACCAGCTTACTTATCCCGGATATGGCGTCTTTGTTTCTCATACGCCCGTGCACACTTGGACGCTTTTCACAAAAATATTGTATCGTCGTACATGAGGATTTTACTCATTTTGAGCCCAAAACATTGAGCGATACCTTTCAAAGCTCGAAGATGCTGAAAAATCAACTTTTCCATGATCCGTTGAACCTAGAAAGTTTTATTCGTCTGTCGATCACTTGTTGAAACTACTTGTCTGACGTTTAGTGCTTCTGCTATCACGTGCATCATCCTCTCTCTCTCTTTTCTCTCTCTCCCTCTCGCTCTGGTTCTTCACCAATAATCAGTTCCCAAAAGTTAAAAAAAGTTAGGCTAGATTGTAGCGATTGTCGAATTGACAGTTAAAAACTGAGAATCCCGATTGAATCGATCATCCTACTGTCGCTTAATAACACCTTTTTAGGAAACTTAGATACAAAACGTTCTGAACAGATTGTTCCACAAATTCATTAAAATAAATTAACTTCATTAAGGTCTGTAATACTTTTGTCTCTGTTATGTTAATATGTTTTCATTGAGTCTGGATGCCCGACTTTGTTTAGTGGTATGGTATGCTAATGAGCAAATGATATGAATATAATTAATACAGGTAGATTTCAAGATAATATTCCTTGTTTGTTTTAAAAACATATTTATTAATCTACGTCAACGTGAAATATAATAATTGTATAATCATTGGGTTTTTAATGTTATTAGCACGTGGATGAAGAAAACAGTTACTTATGTGGCTATCTCAAGATAAAGGGACTTACGGAGGAATTCCCAACTTTGACTACCTTCTTTGATGGCGAAATAATATCGAAAAAGTACCCATTCCTTACACGAAAGTGGGACGCGGATGAGGATGTTGACAAGAAGCATTGGGTTCGTATTGACTTATTTTTGTAAACCTGATATCTTGAAATAACTTTTGTGATAAATAATTGCATTGATTGCAGAGTAAATTCGAGTCGTTTTGTCAATATGCCAAAACTTTCAATTCCGATACGTTCGATTACGAGGCATTGAAGGGTACAGACTTTGTATTCATGAGATGGAAAGAACACTTCTTGGTACCCGATCACACAATCAAAGATATAAATGGGGCATCTTTTGCCGGATTCTATTACATTTGCTTCCAAAAATCAGCTGCTTCGATCGAGGGTTATTACTATCACAGAAGCTCCGAATGGTAAGTCAATGTTCGGCGAACCAAGTATTTAAAAAGGAAAGACTTTGTTTTATTTACAGAGACAGGCCCAAACAATTTTATCCTCTCAATCGCGAAACTTGATCATTTCAGGTACCAGTCCTTAAATCTCAGGCATGTCCCAGAGCACAGTATACAAATTTACGAGTTCAGGTGAAAAAAATGGCCCAGTCGCTCAACTCTCCGACTGTCCCATACAAATATTTTCAATTCCCCTTTTTTACTTAGCAAACAGATCTCATAACAATTTTTCTTCTCCTTTTCTCATAATCGACTCTCATAATTAAACGCAAAGAAAAATGTGTTATCAACGAATCGTAAAGAGCTTTCCATTTTAACCATATTGCACATGTATGTAGCCTGTACAATCGAACCCTCCTTTCGCTTTTTTGTTTTCTGTTTTTCCATTACTTCTTTGATTGAGAAATTGGATAAATTTATTGCTGCAAAACAAACGGAATATCGGTCATTGGGTGTCTCGTCGTTCCGAGGTCGGAGATATAATACAATGACGAAGTTAATTTTTGGAAACGTGATGTCGATGAGGAACATAGTGCCTCGACGAGAGTGATACGCTTGTTTATTGACGATTAATGGTAATCGAATATTCATTGTAAGATGTGCGTTTTTTAACGAGAAAAAGATTAATTGATGTTTTTCGTCAATTAAAAATTAATGTACCATTGTTGACTATCTTATGATCGTATGATTATACGCTCACGTATTCGTGAGATTGCATATTGCAACGAACATCGAGTTAAATTTTTCTTTTAATTATTCTTAGTCCATTACGCTGGTTTCTTTGAATTCATTTTGTTCCGTTGTACATAGGGAGAAGAGATTCGTGAAAATTGGTGATCGTGAAACGAGAGTTAGTACGAGTGGATTAATATAATATTGATAACTCCGAATTTGGAACAATCGAACACGCGTAATAATGTTTCGTAAGAAAATATCGAGGCACATTGGGAAATTACATCGATAACTTAACTTATATACTGACTGTGCGAAGAGATCTTGAATTGAGTAGAATTGCAAATGCGGTGTGCGGGAGATTATGAGATCTGTATGCGGGTTGAGTCGTTTGGATAAAGTGCAATGAACAAAAATTAACAGTACGTGTATGAATGTGCATCGGTGTGAAAGTAATTGCCTTACAGTATGGAAAAAAGTCGCTTGCGTCGCGAAGGCTTCGATCGCGCTATTTTACCATGATAATACTGTCCACTATAAACAAACAAACAAACAAACAAACGAAAAAGTGAACAAATTTTTACAAGCAGCCATTAATGTTTGAAAGAAGAAAATCTTTTATGTTAATTCTGATTCATCGCGTTCCGACAAATTGTAGAATCTGCGACGATTCTAGCGTCAAAAAACAAAGAGAAACTCTTTTAGCTCGGTTATATGCGATGTAAGTGTGTTGTAACGAGCATTTTGCAATTTTGAGCGTATTTTTTTATAAACGTGCATAATCGCTGGTTTTCATGTTTACAGTAGTTGTATTTGAGTGTTGATACAAAATTTGCTACAATTCTTTAAGTTGTTCAGAAACATGACATTTGAGTTACGGGAGTATAATGTGCGCGCAGTTTGAATAACTTATTTGAGAGATAGAATAAAAAGAACGTGAATATGCGACGGGTATGGTCAGATCGCCGTTAATTATCAATTACGTAATTTGCGATACGTAGAACGATGTGGATAACCGCGGCGATCGAGGCGTTAAAAACGGCTTTTCAGCAATGTGACAAAATCGGAGTAATTTGAAGAGTAATTGCGTAGAGTTATTGATACGAAAAAACAAAACAAAAAACAAATGTGACGGAGAGAATTTTCAAATGTGTGTTGAAAGAGGATGCACGATAAAAATAAAATAAAAATTAATGCAAGAAGCAAAAAAGAGTTGCCCTCCCAAAATGTGTCCGACATACGATTATTCTGTTTAAATGTAAATTATTCCTAGTCTAATACTGTCGTCGATACGTGTTTATGTAAAAAAAAACATCTGTGCTATGCTGTGTTATGCTCATCTCTGTGATCTATTTTCTCATAGTTGAAGGAACATTAACGAGCCCATAGTGGAAGAACAGAAAAAGAAGATTATTTCATCGAATCGTTTGACGATTAAAAAAAGGAAATCATATAATTGTCTCTAGTTTGTTGTATCGGTTATTATCTATGCCCTCGTGACGACGAATCTTGCAACTCGGGCCATTATCGAAATGTAATTTCGTTAAGTTCTTTTTTTGTTGAGATATACTCTCTATTATTGCCTGAGAAAAATACTCGTCGCTCCTGCTGTACAATTGAATAGCGAAACTTATGATAAAGTTCAATAAATAAAACTGCTAATCACACAAACAACCTCAATATCAAAGGGGCGAAGTCTCCATTTTATTTCGCGATATTGTTCATCGTCGTTCAACTTTAAGAAATTTATCACCCATTTCTTTGTGTATGGACTAATGGTCGAAATTTATCTGCAGACAATTATTTCACGCACGCAAATCTCGAAACATTTCAATTTCCCGAATTGAAGACACGCGTCAATCGGCTACCGATTTTCTGTAACATCTTGATGTAACCACCGTAGTCTGATCGCCTATGTTGTCCAATGATACTGTCTGATTTTTTGGCTTCTTGCGAGTCCAAGTTCTCGAAGATTTCGGCAATCTTCTCCTTCTGGCCCTTGTGATTCTTTGAACTTTTTGTTTCACAGCCGCTATACTCTTAATCACGCTTCCCTTGTCGACCACGTTGCCCTAATAATTGTGTGTGCGTGTAAAATAAGCATCCAATGCTTTTTTTAAAATTATTTCTACATTTTTTTACTTCAATAATTGTCAAAGACTCACCAATACGTTGGTACAAATTTGACAAAGGCACGTCGTCGATTCGCTACTATTCTCAGGATCTCCGTTAGTTTCGTTCAGTATCGATTCAAACCCCAAGAATTTAGTATCAAGATTTATTTTCGCTTTGACAAGATCGGCGAAAGATTGTTGAATATTCATAACCGTGTTATCTCTTGAAAGCCTCTTACTCCTTCGTGCCGTTTCAATGGTTCTGTTATTTTCTGATAGTGATAAGTCAAAAGGTGCTACCACGAGACATTTGTTCCCTCGACAATCTAATGATTGTAAATCCGGCCATTGATTCTGAGCGTCTCGAACGTTCAATGTCATTGCCGATATTTCATCGCCACGCAACAAAGCTATAGTATAAGAATTACGATTGACTTTTTAGATTTCTCAATCGTCTGGAAATACAAATTTTCCATTCGTTTTTCCCGAAGGCGATTTAATGATTTTTCTTACCCACGAAATAATTCAATTGTTCGGTAAATATTCTGTCTCTGGTCAGCAGACATTGAAAAGCTTCGTCCAATGATTTTTCGGTAAAATATGTTCTTGCCAAAAGAGATTGTTCCCAGGATTTTTGAGGTACTGGCTTGGCATCGAGAATTCTCCATTGTTTTCTTGATACCGCTGATTGCCACTCAACCGCGCAATCCTCCAATCTTCTGTTCACCGAGCCCATCAACTCAATAATTTCCTTCAATTGCTGCGGCACGACATCTCGATCATTTGATACCGGGGACAATCCCACGTTTCCTTCGGCCTCTCCAGAACATTGCTTTTCCGTCGGAAGAGACATCTTATAAATATTTCACGGTCACAACGATTAGATAATTTTACTCAAGCGCTTAAATTAAATCGTCTCGTGTATTAAATTCGTACGTAAACATATTTTTAAAAACTGCTAAGATACAAACGATGACACGACGAAACGAAAATACTCGAATAACGCGAGGAAAAAACAGACGAGCGATTAAAGTTTGTTTGCAAATAGTTGACGATATTCAAACACACGTTGATACTGATATTAAAACGATGTTTCCTCCTCGAATCACAATATCGTATTGTTTATTAATGCATGTGTAGCGATTTCGTTATTAGGGTAAATAAATATTACAATTATAATTCGAATATTATAATACAAATTTGTTATTCTAGTATCTGTATGATGTAAGTAACGCGATGCATAATGGACAGAAAAAGTCTTTCTCGGCTTTCTCTCATTAACTTGTTCTTTCCAATTTCAATTTTACACAATGACAAGTTTGTTGTTTTCCTTTTAAATGAGCCGTATTAAGGTGTGAACATTGTACTTTCAGAAAATTGCCGATTGCATACGCGATTTCATTCGCGAATTTACCGATTGATCACATCACCGCTTGATTGCTAATAGCGATGATGTAGAGATTTAAACACTATCATGATGCTGTTGTAATATTGCAATCGTTCTTCCATCGAGTTGATTGATTGGATATTTCCATATTATTTTTCTCCATTTTACGCACACACAAGACTAATTTACGTATGGTAAAAAATGTGAACTATTTAAACAAATACTGTATAACATGATTTATAAAAATATCATCGTCCCTCGTTTGCGTGATCGTTACGACTTTCTTCATCATTTTACTCGAATCTCTCTTGCCTTTTAGCTTTCCGAGAACAGAATTGTCGAACGATTTATGAAAAACATTTGATGGATTACAATCCCAATCGTAAAGCGGAGACGATGTCTAACGTTGAATTTCGCTCGATTTCCAATTCAAACTACTCTGAATGTATCTCGGGTACAACGAATACCTTATCCTACAATTTCTCGCGATATACTGCCTAGCATCAGGTTTACTACTGTGATCTTTAAAAAAAAATAATTCTCAAAGTTAGATGTTTGGATATTGCCCACTGGCGACGAGTCCTTCCGATACAAATGGCAATTCGGAACTGATCCTCTCTTGTACGAAATTTGAATGTCCCTTGTTGGAATAATTAGGGGAGGGATCGTCTCATCAAAACAATGAGAATAAGCGGCGTACGCAAGCTCAAGTGTGCGAAGGTAGGGAAATGGAGAAAGAGCCGTCCTCGCTAAGCGATTATAAGGCGTGCGTTCTAATGGCTAGATGAGTTATGCGCACCTTTCTCCCTCTTTCTCTAGTCTCTTATGATGGGTACTGCAAAAAACGCCCAGTTATACTATTTACAGTACAAATATATAGTATAAGTCATTTGGTCTATTCGAGAAAAAAAAAACAAATAAATATAATCAGTTGCTTAATTTTTTAAGCTTTGCGAATAGTGCAATTTTTCACAGGACGGTATATTAAAAAAATCCTATCCCAAATTACTTTATCATCTCATTTGACTTCTCGACGTTAAACTCAGTTACGTCGTAATTTGTTCGTATCGCACATCATTTTTGTATCATTTCGATTATAGCGTAATATCATAGTACAGTCAAGTTCTCACGTTCATGCCGTACACATACGCACACGCACACACACATACATATATATATATATATATATACACACGTATATTCAACTCACGAACATTTACATTATTGTTAAGGTGTAAATGAGAACGCCACAATTAAACGAATTGTGAAAACTTTAACAGTAAAATATATATATAGTATGTCGCATTAGATGTCATTTATCATAGGTATATACATAGAATATAATTTATCGTCGATTACGTGGTATAAATAAAAAATGTGCATACGTCATCTTCACCGCGATTCGACGAACAGACACAATCGAGGGAGCGAACTGTCCAGCGATTGATATTCGACATGTCGAAATATAGTCGTACAAAGATATTTCGAGAGTAAGTACTAACGATGCATTTTTATCCACGATGTAACTGCAATAGTTTTTCTTTCATTATTGTATCCTTTCTTCGTTTAGTCCGTCCGAGACATGGAAGAGAAAGAAGTTGATTTATCGTGGCAGTGACATGCCACCCACGATTTCGAACGTTATTGCTATCTATGAATAATGGACAATTACGAATCCGTTCGGTCCCAGAACAGTATCGAGGAAGAACGTTGATAATCATGTAATGAAGACAATTTTGTCCGTAAAGTGCTCGCATGCTGTGAATCACACAATATCTCACGATATCGCACAAGAATTGCGACCGGCACAGCTTGTACGCGAATCGTTGACACTGCCGGGCGAACTTCCTGGTGTTGTTATGCCGTTGTTACCACCACCCACAAAGCGCAATTTACGATTGTTCAAGCCCGGAGTCTTGCTCGAGATTGGTGTACGTTTACCATTGTAAAGTAACTGTGACGTTGTCGTCATAGCGTAAGATTTCAGATGGGATTTTATTGATACTGGCAGAGGTAACTGATCTATACCGTATACCGTCGTTCGTGCTACAATGGCACGGCATGCCAGTTCTTGGAGACTCAGTACTGCAACAGGCCGGAGAAATATCGTGATTTGCATGAAAAATCGCGAGCTCGAGAAAAACGTTCGCTTATAGCCGTTTTAAATATTGTTATCAGTACCTTTATTTGATCTCCACAGTCTTTCCATGCCATTACGATGAAGCGCCATTCGCGAAAGTTCCGAGAAACTTTCGCGTATATTGAAATCACAGAGAGGCGACACTTCAAAAAATGCCATACGATTTTTAGCTGCATACGACTCGGCGTCTCTTTGGCCTACTTGTCTCTTGAAAGCCAAATGAAGACGATTGCCAACCAGAACCTTTGGCACTCCTGGTGCATGCTAAAAGGTAAGACAACATTTAACAGTGTCATTTTTTGGTGTAACTTTATTCCATTGTTAAAAATAACGTTATTTACCTCTTCGACCTCTTTCAACCATCGATTGATACCGTCGAATGACCATTTGTTTGTAATATCGTAAACCAGTAAAATACCCTGCGCTCCTCGAGAATATGACCTTATTATTGTACAGAATCTACCTTGACCCGAGGTATCCCACAATTGTAACTTGACCCTTTTGCCATCTAACAAAATTGTCGTTGTCTTGTAAGCTGAAAATTTGAATTATTTGTATGCATAAAACACTATGACTAAATTATATAAAATTATAATTTTTTGACATTTATACCGTATTAATTAGTATGGACCTTGTGTATGTGCTAGTATACTTATTTCAATAACTTGTATATTTGACAATATAATAAATGAATTTTCTACTAATCAATCAGAGGAATGCATAAAAACATTAAAACAATCCAAATATCAAAGTAATCGGTGTTACTTTTGCGTGTTTTTTTCATAAAGGCCAATTGATATATATTTTTTTCAATCAGTGTAAAATTTTGTCCACAAGCAAAGAGATAAAGTGATGAAAATATAAATATAAAGTCTATTTCTAACCACTGCCACTGCAGAATGGTGACTCGGATGCACCGTCTTCGAGACCACTCAGTATCTCCTGCTTTCCCACGTCGCTGTCACCAACCAGAAGAAACTTCAGTAGATAGTCGTATTCCTTTTGCTGACGAGGCTTCGAAGCGGTAGCCTCTTCCGCGGCCATAATATCTCGTTATCACAAATCCTAAGCATACTGTAATCGTCCCTATGAGCGATTATGCTCGCCCCTTTAACGTTTTTTTGTACTCTTTCTTTTCGTTCGTTTTCTCTCGTTATTCTTCGTCTTACTGAACCTTGTGTGTTGTCCGGAATCTCTGTTGTTCTTACTCGATCGCAATATTAATCAAAAAGATGTCACATCAATATGTTCTTTCCTGCTCTCCTGCTTGTTGGTCCAAACACAATTTATGGATATGCAAAATATGAATCTATCGCGCAAGTATTCACAAACACGGCACAATATCTTCTCGAGATCATAACAAAATATGAGGCGCACTTTTTATGCGGCGATGAAAGTTCTCATCTCTCGTCTCGCACGAACTGAAGTTGGGCAGTATAAGGACATTACTAGTGAATCATTCAGGTTGGGTAATGATAATACCTCGAAGTCAAAGTCCCCAGACGACTTTTGAAAGGAAAGAACCGGTTAACCTTGAGCAATATTATCTATACAAAATTTGCCCGTACTTATTTATTCTGGATAAGGAAGCTTTGATTAATAAGATTTATTCATTTTATCGACGCTTAGCAGACACATTATAGCAACACAGGATGTCCACCTCTCGCAAAAAGGGATTATTACGTATGATTGCGGCGAAATACCTATATTCTTCGTTTTACTTTCATCCCCATATTCCATATGTGCGTCGTCTCATGTAGCCCATTTCAATATATATAAAATATATATATATATATATATGTATGATCCTATATGAAAGCTAAATCGTGACAATATAACATCGGTAGTCGTTGCTGCAGTTCGTGGTCAGCTCATTTCTTGAGAACCTGTATGACGTCTTCGTCGTGCATTATGTGCTGTATTCCCACTCGTTGCGGCGAATATTTTGTACTCGTTCCCTGCGATTGAACCATCAGTTTGGTATTAAAAGTCGCGAAAAATGGTACATGACGAATATAATTCTCGTCTCTGTGATTTTACCCAAACGAGAGCGTATTTAAATTGAGCAGCTAGAGTGCGGTGTATCGAATGGCAAACGTGTTCCACGGTAACACCCTTCCTTAGAATCAAACCATCATCGAAATCTGGCGGTTGACCAGGTTTTTTTGTGTAGACTCTGATGAGTGACAGGTATTCCCAGAGTGTCTCTAGCAGGAAATCTAGATTCAGCTTCATATTACAACTGAGAGGAAACAAAGATGAAATATGAATATTGTTTAGCCGAATACATTTTTTCCTATCTCTTCATTATTCTTACCTTACAACAACACTGTTAGACTGTCTGGCTATCCTGTCGACCTCCTCGATGGAAATTTGATCGATTTTGTTGTATACATAGAGACACGGGAGGTATACTCTATTTGCATTAATAACGTCGATCAATTCATCTGCTGTACAATCCTCGCGAAACAATACTTCCGCATTAAATATCTTGTATTCGTGGAGTATCATTTGGACTAGTTTCTCATCTACTTTCGTCAGTGTACATGTCGAATTAAACGAGAGACCACCACCTTTCTTTATTTTGAAATATATGTTTGGCTTTTGTTTGTTCAATCTTATGCCAACCGATTCCAATTCCCTTTCTAACAATTGCCTCTGCACATCTTGCTTAGTGGCATCCAGCATCATTAGTACTAAGTCTGCTGTTCTTGCTACAGCTATGACCTGCCTACCTCTACCTTTGCCCTGTTTTTATATAATTGATTTTTGATTGAAACATTAAAATGATCAGCAAGATAAAAAAAATGTCTATATTCGGCTTTTACATTACCTGTGCAGCACCTTCTATGATTCCAGGCAAATCAAGTAGCTGAATATTTGCTCCTTTATACTCTATAACTCCAGGAATACAAGTCAAAGTAGTGAATTCATAAGAAGCTGCTTCAGATTCCGTGTGTGTGAGAGTACTGAGCAGCGTAGATTTTCCCACAGATGGAAAGCCTATTAAAGCTACACGGGCATCTCCTGACTTTAGGACATCAAATCCTTCACCTTTCTCAGACTTTTTCGATGGCTCCAGTAACTGCGATCGGTATTTTGCAAGTTTTGCTTTTAGCAAACCCAGATGGTACTCGGTTGCTATTTGGATAAAAATTGAATACACGACTCAGTATTATATAATTATCAATTACAATTCATAGTTTGGTATTGCGAATAGCTACTATAATTGTAATATTCTATTACACTTTTGATGACATAATTTTGATGTAAAATATGTATGTTCCAATTGAACCAAGTTAGTCCGTATAACCTATATAAAAAATTATATTTACCTTTGTTCTTTTGTGTCCTGGCTATTTCCTTCTCGATTTCAGAGATTTTTTCGAGAATACCCATCGTGAATCAATTATAAATAAGTGATAAAACAAATTACATTGATAGAAAATATTATATGCTGAAGACCGTTAAAACGCGTGCCGAATATATATATACCACATAGCATCAAGTTGACTATGATCTCTGCATAGTATAACTAGTATGGGCACTCCGAGCATTTTCGAGGTTCGCGTCGATCCGTTCTGTGCATCCATCCGCCATGTTTTTGGGCGCCACCAATCAGAAAATTGTTTCATAAGTGGTGATGTGAATTTTTTCGATGAATGTTATACTAAAAAATAATTTGTAATAATTTTAGGGCAAGGAAGTGGATAATATTTTACAATCAGCCCGATTTAATGTTGAAAACAGCAGAAAATTTATACGCAACCAACAGAGTTTGCAGTCATCATTTTGAAGATCGAATGTATGCAATTGGAATAATTGGCTGTATATTTCTATGATATGTATGGCTTTATTCACTAATTGTATAATTAATGTAATTTTGTAATAGATGTTTGTATGTCATTATGTAATTAATAAATGATTGATGTAATCATATATTTTTACCTTACTTATGATTACCGAACTCCTATATTTATGTAATGATTTATAATAATAATGATAGACATAAATAACAATTAGTTTTCAAATAATAAAATATGCAAACCATTTCACTTTTTTATTTTCTTATCTATGTATACAATCGGTTCTAATCTGTATAAATTAGTTTATATTTATTTTCATCTTTTTATCAATTTTATCTAATATATTTTATCTCTAATAAATCTATCTCTAATAATTTTAATTTATTGACAAAAAAAAGCTTTTATTTGTTTTATTTTTTAGATAATTTTTAAATTAAAAAATTTCTTTTTTCAATTTATAAAATTTATATACGTCCCTGGTGAGATAGTAATATACCGCGGGTTCCTAGAACAAATTATCCGTCACTGGAGGTTAGGCCAAAAACATGGCGGAAAATTGACGACAAAAAGATCAAAGTGCCGACAAAGAGTGCCCATACTAGTTATACTATGATCTCTGTGAAATGAGCGGGTTACGACAACATGACAACGTCAAACATTCCTAAAAATGAATAGGTAATAACAAAACGCCAATAAACATCCAACTTCGCACAGTCAATTTTTCGATAGTAAACGAAAAAGATTCTTCGCGACACGAGATGCATTCACTTCGAATGAAGCGTTTTACAAATTCTGTTATCGCTGCGGAAATAGGCGGGATAAAAATTTGTCATCGCGATATAAGTATTATTATTTTTGTTCAAGCGGCGTACGTTATCTATTAATTTTCTAATGATAACCATGTTCTGAGGCTTCAGAAACACTTAAGTCCTTGGGTGATCTATCTTTATTAGCGGTATGAATTTCATCCGTTTGTTAATAATTTTGAAACGGACGCCGACATGAAGCGAGAGCATGCAAAAAGAAAGCACGGAGAGTCGGAATATTCTGAGGAAAAGTGTCCTGCTGCAATATCAAGCATGGTTGTTGCACCTGAGGTGGTAATTTGTTTGTTGACAACAACATAAAATAGGTTTGAAGTAACTGTGGTTAATTAATACGATTTCTTTTTACAGCTTGCCGCTGGCAAAATTAAGAGAATTTTTGTCAGGAATTTCATGTGTCATGAAGCGTACGAGATCGTCTTGAATCCCAATGTCAATTTTATTGTTGGACGTAATGGCAGTGGCAAGAGTGCTCTTCTGACTGCATTGACCATTGGATTAGGCGCTAGAGCTGGTATTACTAATAGAGGAACATCGGTAAAAGGTACAAATTAAGAAGTAGTATAGTGAAAAATGTATGCCGCACGGTAAAAAACAATATAATTGCCATTGCAGAAATGTAAAAAAAATGTTTTTCTTTCTCAGAGTTCATAAAGAAAGGCAAGAATTCTGCAACTATCGAAATTGACATACTCAATGTGGGTCCTTTGGCTTTTAAGCCTGAAGAGTATGGCAATGTCATAAGAGTCGTACGTCAAATAGGCACGACGTTAGGTTACAAATTAAAAAGTGTTCAAGGTAAATACTGAATTACCATTTATATTCTTGAAATCACTGCCTTAAGTCAACATTTTATTTTTATGATTGTTATAGGGACTGTAATTTCCACAAAAAAGGAAGAACTCGAGGAGCTAGTGAACATGATGAATATTCAAATTGAAAATCCCATATCGGTGCTAAATCAAGATGTGTCCCGAACTTTTTTAACTACTCAGAATGCTGCTGACAAGTATCGCTTATTCATGACAGCGACTCGCATGGACATGATCATGAATAATTACACCCAGGCTCAAATAGCAGCCGACATCTCTGCTCAGCGTTTCGACAAAGTTAAGTCCCATCTCTCTGATGTTAAGAAGGAAATAATGGAACTTGAGACGAGTTTGAAGATGATGGAATCGGTTGAAGCCAAAAAGGAACAATTTCATCTTCTGCAGTTGGAACTCTGTTGGGCAAATGTCATCGCGGAAGAAGAGAAGCTTCGATCCATAGAGCAAACTCTTGCAGCGCAAGAAAAAAAATTGAGCGATTTGAGGAGTATCGAAGAAAAGCAAGATACTACAGAACAAGATTTGACATCGAGAATTGCAAAACTTAGGACAGAGATTACCGAGATTGAGGCAGAAACAGCTGATGTGGCACGTGCTTACCAAGAGGCAAAGGAACATCACAGGGTGAACAAGGAAACATTCCAGAACAAAGTACACGAATGGAAAACGTCTCAAGCGAAAACGAACCGTATGAAATCTGACTTGGAGCTGATTGCTCGAGAACTCGCGCGGCTAGAGAATGAGGAAGATCGAGCCAATTTAAGAAACGAGCTTGCAAAATTGAAGGAAGATTTGGAAGAAGTCGAGGCAATGTTGCGTACTAAACAAACGGATCAAATGCATCTGACGAAGGACAAAGCTTGTCTCGAGCAGGAAGAGCAGACGGCAAGGAACGAACTTAATAAGTGGGAAATTTGTGTTCGCAAAACAAAGCAAGAGTTGACTTCCTTGAGGCAGAAATCGGATGGCCTGTCGATGGCCTTTGGTCCTGACATTCCAAGGGTCTTAAAGCGTATCGATGAGGAACACTCTAAGGGGCGTTTCGAGAAAAAGCCGATTGGTCCTCTCGGTGCTTATGTAAAGGTCAAAGACTCCTCATGGACGCTCGCGGTCGAGAGTTACCTTGGACATGGTACTTTGGGCGCTTTTGCCTGTGATAACGTTCGAGACGCCAAAATCCTTCGTACAATAATGCAACCGATATACAGTAGACGTGACATTCCGTCAATTATCACCAGCCCCTTTTCGCCGAAAGTTTACGACGTCAGAGGTCATTGTACTCGAGCCGATAATTATACGAATCTTTTCGATATCATGGAGATATCCAACCCGGTAGCAGCAAATTGTTTAATCGATTCAAGGGAACCAGAGTGCGTTTTATTGATACCATCGTGCAAAGAAGGGACCGAGATGTTTTCCGATAAATGCAGAGTACCTCGAAATTGTAAGCTTGGCGTGACCAAGGAAGGCGATGAGTTTTTTCCTGATCCGAATTATCGTTGTTACTCTAGTGAGATGCGTAGACCAAAGCTACTTCAAGTTTCAACTCCTGATGCGATTAAAGCGGTCACAGAGGAACTCACCACTGCTGAGATGGAGCTCGCAGCTGCTACTAAACGTCACGAAAATATTCGCACGAAGCTAAAGCAAACTCTTGCTCGGCTGGGCGAGTTGAGCAAAGACATTGCAAAACTGCGTGCCATACAGCAGACCTCCAAAACGAAAATTGACAATTTAACTGACAAAATGTACGACGAGCAACCTGCTGGCACAGCCCTATGGATCACCGAGAAAGCGACGATCGAAAAGAAGCTGTTGGAAGAAAAGGCGCTTGAAGAGCCATTAAAAGCAGAGGTCGAGGACATGAAGAAGGAGTTGCAAAATCTCGAGGCTGAGATCAAAGCACGTCGGGACGTCATGTTTGCTGTCGATGGTAAAGTAAACGCCCTAAAAGGGAAAATACGGGAGCTCAACGATGCCAAAGAGATGCTGAAGCTTGATCGAGAACGTAGTGCGTGCAATTGTGACGAGGCTCGTCTTGCCATTCAAAAAACGAGAGCGGATTACGAAGCGCAGAAACGCATTACCGATAAACTCGTGACCGAGGCCGAAGGGCAATGTCCCCGTATGGACACGCAGAGATCCGTCCAAGAGATTCGGCGAATATCCACCACGCTGAAAGCTAAACTTGGCTTTATCCAGAAAAAGCTCCGGTCGAAAGAGTCGCTGGAATCCGATTTAATGACAAAACGTGAAATCTACGAACAAGGTGCGAAAAGTGCCGCTGATTTGGAAGTAGCTGATACCAAGTATCGGCAGTGCGTCGTACAAAGGCGCGAAATGTTTAACAGTGTAAAAGAACGCATTACGCAGAAACTCCAGACGGCATTTACAAGTATATTGAGACTACGTCAGTACAAAGGATTCATCAATATAAACCACTCGACCAAAACCCTCGATATGGAAGTATCATCTCAAAATGTAGCTAACAGATCGACGAAAGATGCTCGCACGTTATCGGGCGGTGAACGCTCCTACGCGACAGTTGCCTTTATCCTCGCTCTATGGGATTGCATGAGTTTGCCGTTTTACTTTCTCGACGAGTTTGATGTTTTCATGGACAAGGTAAATCGCCGTATCATCATGGATATTCTTCTCGATCATGCTCGCACTCATCCGGAGAGTCAGTTTGCCTTCTTCACGCCTTTGGAAACATCGATCGACCTCACCGACAATTATATAACGATATACAAGTTGGCACCACCGAAGCGTGAACATGATGCTGTAGATTAGAAGTAAGCGTTCACCGTTGTGAACTTGCATCGATCTAATGTTGACCATTAAGTTTTCTACCTCAAAAACACCACAAAATTCGTTGCGTAATATATTTAATGTAATATAAGATTTGATTATAAGAAAAAATCCAAAGGGCTGGTTCGTGCTTTGGTGGTATTGTTTCCAAATGTGATAATGTGATTTTATGATAAAAAGTTGATAGGATTTTTTTAAATAAAAGAAACGAATATTTTCTTCATTGTCTTCGTTGGTCGTAGCTTGATGGAAGTAAGAATAGTGGTAGATGGGATCGACGAGGGAGCGAGGAGAAAGAAAAACCTGAGAACCTTCGCGCGCGTGTAAGAGACTCTCGAATCGTCGATGGTCCGAAAGTGGATCAAGGTCTGGGAGTATTCGCGGATGTCGGTTCAGGGCAACGCGTTCTCGAACGCCCGTTTATCCCAGTCGAGCACCACACACCCCGTATTACGCGAGGCGTGGTCATTTTATTCGGTAACTATCTATATGTAATGCATATTCGAGAGCGGCGATACGCGAATACGTTCGTATCGGAGAAAGTATTGGGCCCGTGTCATATCCTTTGTACGATACGAATTTCAACTCGGGTCTCAGTCTCGGCTCGCCAAATTAATTCCGTCGGACAGAAAGTGGCGGACATGGAAGAATTATTGAAAAAAGGACGAAGATCGTTTACGTGGATACGAATATTGGGAAGAAGAAAATCATCGGTTGATTAATTGCGGTAAATGGCTTTAATCAATAAATATACGTTCGTTTCCGTTGGTTGTTGTTCTTAGTGATGATAGTAGGCGGGTGCGGCGTATGCAGCGGGTGCGGCGTATGCAGCGGGTGCGGCGTATGCAGCGTGTGCAGCGTATGCAGCGGGTGCAGCATAGGCGATCGGGGCGGGATGAGCGATCTTGGCGTACGCAGCGGGTGCGGCGTATGCGAGGGGCGCAGCGTGTGCGTACGTAGCGGGCGCAGCGTATGCGAGGGGCGCAGCGTGAGCGATCGGTGCAGCGTGTGCGTACGTAGCGGGTGCAGCGTATGCGACCGGGGCAGCATGGACGGCCTTGACGGCGAGGGGTGCAGCGTATGCGACGGGGGCAGCATGGACGGCCGGTGCTACGGCCTTGACGGCGACCTGAGCGGGTTCCTTGTGAACAACGGCGTTGAAACCGTTGACGGAATCGGCGGTGTAATCGACGGTGCGACGAGTGCCGTCGGCTTCGAGGAGGCTGTAGCTTCCCTGAACGACATCACCGTCGCGGCTCTCGTGCTGGCTCTTGACGTCACCGGTCAAAGAATCTTGTACGTCGTAGGCGTAGTTGTACTGAGGATGAGCATCGTAATCGGCGTCGATCTGCTTGGTAACGACGGCCTTTGCTAGCGGAGTTGCGTATGCGAGAGGTGCAGCTGCATAGGTTGCAGGTGCTGCGGGGATGAAACCGGCGTTGGCCGCAGCCACGAGGGCGAACAGAGCTACGAACTGCAAATCGGACAAATCACGTTAGTCACCATGTCGAAAAACGTCTCAAATATACATAAATTAGGAAATTCTCAGGGAGACACAGGAAAGATATTAGTTCTTTATAAAGCCTTAATGGTTTCTATGACTCAATGGAAATTGACTCATTTCGTTTGATAAAATTCTTTTCTTTTTGTGAGAATTGTAGAAAGAAAATAATATAAATTAATCGTGGCGCTTGCTCGTACCTTGAAAGCCATTGTAGTGTTGTTCAGTTGATCTGAATGAGTCTACAGCGAGTGATGCCTTTCGTTCTCGCAATTTCGGCTTATATACCAGGGCTCTCGGATCTCTCACGGGCCTACCCCCATAGAAAGGAAGGAGAGAAAGACTGACGTAACCGTGACAACCGACCATCACCCGATTCGAGCGGTCAGCTTGGCAAAAGTTGTACGAACGACGGGGTAACTCCTCGAGAAATTGGGCAAGGAATCGGTGCGAGGACCACACCCAATCGGTTTCGTCCAAGATCACATCTGGCCCCTGCCCCCGTTTTTCTCCTTCTCGCGGACCATCGACGTCGGATTATCTCGACGACTAGGCCGCGTCCTTGCCACGAGTTACCTAATGTTCGAACACTTTTTTCTTTCGCACGAAAAACTCTCATCCTAAGATCCCAGTTTTCTTACGCGTCGTTACTTTTATTCGAATTTGTTTTTTACGAATTAATTTTTCGAACAATATCATTGCGACGTAAGCATAGCCGGGCGATGTAACTATCCAAAATATAACTGGTTTGTGCATTCCAGCATGGATTAGCGACGATTTGGTTGATTCGGATTCCAACAGTGTACCGTCTACGCAGACATATACGTTACATCCTATATAACTTACGCTCGATTGCATAGATCGGTAGCTTCGGTTTCGCCGAAATAAAAGAAAAAAAAAAGAAACGGTCTCGATCCGATCGGTCTCTCTCGTCACCGTCGAGCCAAACCGTGACCGACCACACATTTCTCCTGATAAATATTCAATCGGCTCGGTTTGCTCTGTTACGCGAGGACGAGACATTGTCGTTTACGTAGCATTTCCTCGGCTCGATCGCGACCAATGGTTCGACAAAAGTGTGTATTCTTGATTTGATTTTTCGATCTTTCCTTTAATTTTCAGGGCGAACTAATTGATAAAATCATGGTCGAAGATCGCCGAGGCTACCGGACCTGAATTCTATTCGAGGCTCGTATTCCCAGGGTCAACGGGAATTCAGAGGGACACGCCGGACAAACGATCGGCTCGCGTTTAATTGTCGCGCTCGATGAAGAAATGCTTTCGCGCACGTCGCGAGCAGAATTAATGAGATCTTTATTATGCGCGAAGAAGAAAAAAATGTCTACAAGAGCAACGATCCGATTAGCTTGGATATTACAACAAGCGCTTCTACTCATTGATATTTCCTTATCGAGCTGTACCCGGGAACGTCAAAGAGTGTGGGTCGAATCTAGATCGCGGAGAGAAGAAAAAAAGCGAATAAAAAATTGTACGACATCGAGGAGATGTCGAAAGTCCAATTTCGGCCGAGAACGGGTGCGGGGGCCGTTTTATGTTTCGGAATATACAAACTGAATTATAACGAAGGCGTGTGGTGTGGTCCATGCCTCTCCCGTGTTCCATTAAAAGAAAAAGTTCGGAACAAAGATGATAATTAAGAAGGATAAAAAGACTCGAGGCAAACCTAAAAAATCATGAAATAAGACGAGAAAAAAGAACGCCAATTTGTAATTTCAGACACCCTTTTCTCGCATCGATCGAAGCCGTTGATCAAACGGCGCGAAGGGCCGTTTTTGTAAGAAATTCATGGCTTCGATGAAGCACTAAATTCCTCGGTTTAATGAAAGTAACCGTGAATACAAAGCCGGTACTCTCGACTCTGAAAAACCTCGTCTCGAGTGTCCATGTCCTTCTGCCTTTATTCTCGAACCGCGAGTAGAAACCGAAAAAAAGAAAAGTCGAGGTGGCAACGGAGTCGGTGCGATACCTAAGGGAAAAAGAGAGAGGGGGTAAGCCTACACATCCGGCCAAGTTCAAGAACCAATTTCCGTCGTTGAACTTTCAAAGTCCGGCGAATCGTGTGTGTCTTCGAGATTCGCAAAGAAAGAGAGGAGAGAGGGAGGCTCACGGCGTCCCGTCCAGTTGGGGTATATAAGGTAGACGGTTGATCAACGAAAGACATCACCGATCCACCAGTCGATCCAAACCAATCTACTCCAGCCATGGCATTCAAGGTGGGTTTGTATACGATCCACTAGATGGACAAAGTCATACCACCATTGTAACAATTCCATTTTTCAAAGAAAACAAATTCTCATTTTCCTCATCGATTCCATAGAACTTTTCCAAGAACGACAAAGAGCGAAGGAAGTCTAACGAAAACTTGTTCATCCTTTTCAGTTCGTGACCCTCTTCGCCCTCGTGGCTGCAGCTAACGCCGGTCTCATCCCCGCAGCACCGGCGACTTACGCAGCGGCTCCCCTCGCTTACGCGACACCTCTCGCCAAGACGGTTCTCACCAAGCAGATCGACGCCGAGTACGACGCTCATCCTCAGTACAACTACGCCTACGACGTACAAGACTCTTTGACCGGTGACTTCAAGAGCCAGCACGAGAGCCGCGACGGTGATGTCGTCCAGGGAAGCTACTCGCTCCTCGAGTCCGACGGTACTCGTCGCACCGTCGATTATACCGCCGATGCCGTCAACGGTTTCAACGCCGTCGTCCGCAAAGAACCCGCTCAAGTCGCCGTCAAGGCCGTAGCCCCGGTTGCACCTCTCGCCGTCAAGGCCGTTCACGCTGCACCCCTTGCCTACGCTGCACCGGTCGCCAAAATCGCTCATGCCGCACCGGTCGCATACGCCGCACCCGCAGCGTACGCTAAGATCGCAGCTCCTCTCGCGTACGCCGCACCGGCAACGTACGCCCATGCCGCTTACGCTGCACCGGCAACGTACGCCCATGCCACTTACGCCGCACCGGCACAGTACGCTCATGCCGCTTATGCCGCACCGGCTGTAGCCAAATACGCCTATGCTGCACCAGCTGCATACGCTGCACCCGCCTTCGCACACGCCACTTATGCAGCTCCCGCTGTAGCCAAGATCGCCGCTCCTCTCGCCTATGCCGCACACGCAACATACGCAGCACCCGCCTACTACCACTGATTCCTCTCGCGTACTTTTTTTTCGACGCTACCAATCTTCGTACTATTTATTCCCTTCGATGACCTCTGATAAATGCAACTCGAGCTAATAAATAAAATAATTGTCCAAAATTTACACCTGCCTTGTTATTCGCAACGATCCTTGGTCTCTTGCTTTCTAAACGGGGAATTTAAAATTTCTTTTTTTTTCAGCAGAAACAGCATTCTCTTCATTGTGAATTTTCAAGATCATGCTCGGTACGAAACGACTCGTTTATTTGTTCACTCGTTTCTTACCGAGGTCGACAACGAGTGGGTGAGAAAGACGACGTACAAGTGCGATCGAAAACACCGATTTTGCTCGGTTCGCATCCGGTACGAGAATTTTATACACGGTTTACTCATAAACCTTGGTCAATATTTTTTTCAAACTTTCGGAGCGTTTGCTTCTGGACGAGGGGGAAAAGCTGGTAAGGAACGAGTGCAAAAAGAGCTGACAAAGAGCGAAGGAGAAAGGAAGGTAAGAATGAAAATTGCATCTCCGAATGGAACGATTGTCCGATGATAAATAACAGGTGTTTCGGGAAACGCGTTTAAAAAGAAATTCGACGATCGCTGCGAAATTTGTGTTTTCTTTTACGCAATCGTGTAGGACCACACCCCGAAACGTCTCGTTTCTTATTTCGGCTCTTGCACAAAATATCATAAATAGCACGCGGGACTATATACGCGTGTGTTGATATAAGAAAGAATAAAAAAGACGTGAAAATAAACTACCCAAACGTTCGTCCGAAAAAAATCGAAAGCTTTACGAGCGCTTGTAATTGCCCGTCTGGCTGGAATTCCCCCTCGAGGTTTTTCTCTTAACTCACCGGGCCATGATATTCGTTACAACATAAATTACACGAGGTAACGAGTCCACGGTTCGTCTCGTTGTCCAATATTCTGTAATGCGCGTGATAAATTCCTCGCACGGACGTTATAACTCTTAGCCACGAAATTACCGCGTTGGCTCGGATTGTTATTGCGATTAATGAGCTGACGTCGATAAAGACGATCGTTGTACGAGGAAAAAATGATTATCGCATTGAATCGAATTGATAATACGAGATATCGATCATCCGACGCGAGGCTATATGTTCGTTCGAACTTTTAATTCTGATTATCTTTTTCTTGCGCGAATTAAAAAAAAAAAAAGAGATGATCGATTTGAACGCATGATTGGCCACGAAATGACGAATCGATTCGTCACAGAGACCGCGACGTGCAACGCACGGCCAGTTTCTACCACCTTTCCTTCACCTTCGCTCCTTCTTTCTTTTTCGCTCACTTTTTTTTTGTTACGCTTACGCCTCTCATTCTTCCCTCGAGACGGAAGATCGCTCCGATAATGCGATAATTGAGAGCCAATTTAAAGGAGCTTGGCTCGTTCTATATGCACCTGGGTGGATATAGGAGGCAGAGACCGAGGCGAGAGAGATAGAGAAAGAGGAATGGTGTAACTATACTTTTCGTTCGCGAATAAGTATACGCAATAATGATCACTATTTTGGGCAAGTTGCAACCGCGAGCGTCCCACTTTCGTTCACCCTTTCCATTCGTTTTCTTTTTTCTCCTCTTCTTTATCTCGAGTCGTGTGTCTCCTTTGCATACAGCAACTCGTTTTACCGATCGTCCCTGACCGTAAGAGGGGGGACGGGGCAAGGCAGATATAAGAAATGGCTATTACCGGGTCACAACGAGGATCGAGAAAGATTCATAATTATTAATCCTGAAAAAAGAAAGATTAATTAGATCGTCCTTTTTTCATTCACGAGTAAAAAGTGAACGGGACGCGTTACTAATCATTGCGAACGATCTTCGCTAAAATTTCCTGTTTCGTTGGCACGTGGCGCCAGTTTTCTAGCCCAATCGCTGCGTGGTTCCAACCATCGTGTATTACCGATAGATCGAAACTAGAACTTGTTAGTATTGGCAACGGGTTGCAATGATATCGCGAGCTAAGATCTTCTCGTTTCGCTCGTATAGAAGCCACGATAGATCCATTTTCGTCCGATGATCGAACGATTGGAGGAGAGTGGTGTGACATTAGTGAGTGACGTTGACACTTCGAGATGGACGTTTGATCGGGCCTTGGCTATTAGACGATCGTATAAATAATTCAGAGAGAATGAAGACTAAAAAAAAGGAGGAAAGAAAGAAAGGTGCACATTCCTCTGGACTAAATCGCTTTTTCTTCATGGACTTTTTTCTAACGCTCTCTCCTGCGAGCCACGGCCGAATTCTTAATGAGATTCAGAAATTTAGTTGGGCCATATTTTTATTTCTCCTCGATAAACGAATATATCTTTTTTCGTGTGACGTATCAAGGAGTTGGCTGGAATACAAAGAGACGTCGTAAAATCGCAAATTTATCTCGGTCTTCTTTCTAATTAAGGCTGCGAAAACTTTCATTCTACTGCCCGTCTCTCGATAAGTATCAAGGGCATTCGACCAAGATTCTCGTCAATTTATTTCTTTTTTCACGGCTCTCTCGCTCAAGCGTCATGCCACCCAGTGCGAGAGAACGATGTTAATGACGATCTATAAAATATTAATTTCACCTTTAATCCTGCGGTCGTAACTTGTGACGTTGGAAGCTTTTTCGCTAGAGGCGACGAAGAGATGGAAGGTACCTTCGTCCCGTCGACAACCTCGAATTAAGACGTCACCGTCGAATTATTCGATCGGGACCTTCGCAAAGAGTTGAAATAATTACAAGAAACCGGAGAAATCTTGTTCAACGTCGTTTCTACAGCAAATTAGCGCTACACGACTTCTTCTTAAATGTCACATCTTTATCCGACAAAAATCATATCGAACATTCGGTTTCCAGATTGCACCGTGCGACAGGAAATTTTATGAAAAAGAATTAAGCGATTCCGAAATTTCGACCCACGCGTGCATTGACGCGACATGTTGTCCAAGAAGAAAGATAAAATGACACGAAAAGTGAAACGGAGCGAGCGAGCATACGCGTTATTAAATTTCCAGGGCGAAACTGACGGAGGCAATTTTATGACCCCACAAGATTTTATGTTGCGCAGACGTTTTGACGAGTGTGTAAATACGAGTATAAAATATTTTTTGTAACCTCCACTTTAAAACGATCGACATTTGTTTTTTCCTTATTTAACGATCGAAGAGCGTAAATACATAATGAAAAAAATATAAAATAAAAGCTCGAGCATTAAAGCGGTAAAGATACGAGCCCGAACGAGTCCTTCGTCGTAATCGCGAGGATCGAGATATGGCAAGGATAATCTAATTTTCTCACCGGGATCATGAGAATTCGAGCGAGAATCACGGTGGGAGTGTTGCCATTGCGATAATCCGCACACGTTCGATGAGAACTTCTTCGACGTGACATTGGGCGCGGTTTTTGCGGTCCAGTCGTGTATACACGCCGAATGATATTCGCGATGATAAAACACGCGCGTAAGGTCTTCGAGGTGTGGCTGTACAGGCGTTGTGGTCAAACACGATTGAACGCAGCCCCGGGATTTTTATTCGGGTGAAAGTAAGGAATCCTTCTTACTCTTACTCGCTCGAAGGAATACCACGATCGTTGAAAATATGCCGAATCCCCTTTAGCCGCGACGAAGAGGACGGGCGTTGTGCAGCCTCGGCGAGGAAAAGTCCGCTGTGCGAGCCCTCGAAAGAGGGTTCTGCTACGGGTGAACTCCCACTTGGAGGAACCAACCGGTGCATCGCAAACTTCTGCTCGTCTTACGTCACACGCGTATCTCTGTTTCGCCGATCGTTTTTTTCAACCGATCCGATCCATATTCGACGGATATTATTATATCGGTCGGTGGTGACCAAGCTCTCAAGTATAAATACTGGTTCAACCCTGTGTCCAGTCAGTATCAGACGCATCGTCGTACACGCAACTACCTCACGCATCATGGCATACAAGGTAGGAATTCGCGACGCGAACGATCTGATTTTTCACGATACTTTGAACAAAATCCACGTTTTATCTTTTAGTTCGTCGTTACAATCTTTGTACCTTTTTCTAATCAATTTTGACAGTTCTTCGTCGTAGCCCTCTTGGCGACAGCGGTAAACGCCGGTTTCCTGCCAGCTGCGCCAGCCGCATATGCCGCGCCACTCGCCTACGCGACTCCGATAGCGAAGACCGTCGTCACCAAGCAGATCGATGCCGATTACGATCCTCATCCTCAGTATAGTTACGCCTACGACGTACAGGACTCGTTGACCGGTGACTTCAAGAGCCAGCAGGAGAGCCGGGACGGTGACATCGTTCATGGTAGCTACTCGCTCCTCGAGTCGGACGGAACTCGTCGTATCGTCGACTACACCGCCGATCCTGCCAACGGCTTCAACGCCGTCGTCCGCAAGGAACCGGCAACGAAGATCGCCGCTGCCCCCGTCGCCGCTTACGCCGCACCGGTCGCCAAAATCCACGCCGCGGCGCCGATCGCCAAAATCGCGACTCCCTTGGCCTACGCCGCGCCCGCGGCTTACGCCGCTCGTCCCTACGCTCCGGCTTTAGCCGCTCCTCTCGCGTACGCCGCTCGTCCTCTCGCCGTTCACGCTGCGCCGGCCGCGTACGCTGCGGCTCCTGCGCTTCACGCTGCACCCGCGCTTCACGCTGCACCCTTGGCTTACGCCGCACCGGCACTCCACGCTGCACCTGCGGCGTACGCCAAAATCGCCGGACCGCTCTCTTACATCTCTCACGTGAGCTACTCCACTCCTCTTTTCTCTTACTCTCATTAAATCTTCTCGACGGTTAGAACAACGAGTGGAACGCGATGTGTTTAGGACGACGAATGCACTGATACCTCCGTTTCTTATTAGTTTTACTCGTATCGATAAGTTCGAATTTATGTTTAATCGTAAGCTGTAACTATTTACACGATACACCATTGTACATTTCGCAAGCTTCATTTTTCTTCGATTCAATTTTCATGTTTTTTCTTTTTTTAAATGATTGAGACTAAATCGGCCAATGGCCATTGTGATTCGATAATTACACGATTACTCGTTAAAAATTGAAATTTCTTACGATTTTTTGTTACTGTCCTTCCTCTCTGGTTAAAATTGCATGATAATTGGGGAAATTATTCGCGGCAATGATTTCGCTCAAGGTCGTCGCGGCGCGACCCGGATGCCGGAAGTGGATTCTCGTAGTTTTAGCGAAATGATCATCGTCATCGCGGTATTAGGCCATAGGTTCGTTGCGTGTACCTCGTGCTGTCTTGTACTTTCATCGTTAACGATTCGTAAGCGTCTCTCGTTGCGCGTTTCACGCATTCTATCCTGAGAGCGAGAGCGCAAGCCGCGGGGCAGCGAAGGTCGTTAGGTTTCGCTTTCGTTCCAATGTCGCGGCTCTCCGCGTACTGGAGAACGCTCGGAAGGTGGGAGAATTGGGTCGAGCCGAAAGGAGAACGCGAGACTCGAAACACGCCTCGTTTGTCGTTTTATACGTACCCATATATTTATATATATGTCATAATTTTTCTATTAGCTTTCTTCGACTCTGTTATTTTTTCTTAAAACAATGTTAACTCCGTCGTTAATAAAAAAAAATTATGCCTGTAATTTAGCTGTAGCTCGTGAATTCGGGAATGAAAATTCTCGAACGATCCGACACTTTGGTTATCGCTTTAATTCGATAGATTATCGATAAATAAATAAATCGGTAATTGATTGATCCACTCGATCGCTTGTTTGTTTTATATGATTTAAGAAATGAGATAATAAAAGCAAAAATATAAAAAGAAATAATTTCAAAAGTCTGAACGAACATCATTTTCTACGGTAAATTAATTTCATTCGACGGTCACTCTCAAATTTCCTAATTATCCTGTAAGAGGAGTCTCGTAATTATGACCGTGAGCATGAAAATCTTAACGAAGTCTGGACAAAAAACGTGCATCTTGGAATGTCAGACGACTAATTATCGTAGATCCATAAATAGTGGTTCGACCTTCGTTGTCCATTACGGTACGCTTAAAAGGCGATCCGGACCTTTCTTTGCGTATTCTCTCTTCGTCGAGGATTCCTCGACGCGATATGGAAGCTCGAGCATGTCTGGTACCTTGTCAGCGATGCACGAGCACGGCGAGAGGTACAAAGGCCAAAGTCGTATTTTGCTCGAGGGGTTGTGTTTCAGTCGCTCGTGTGACGTAGCAAAAAACCACTAAGTGCAAGAGCTCGACACAGGCTGTAAGTCAAGGTGAATAAATTATTCTAGCGAAAAAGAGACGATATCGTCGAGTCGTATTCCCATTAAACTTCGCAAATAATCGCTGCAAACGACAAAACAAATACGAGAGCACCAATAATTTTTGTGACAACAAAATGGATTTTTTTTTTAAATTTGTTTATTATTAAGAAAGTTGTACAGTTGAATAAAAAAGAAGCTACGAAGATTCGGAAGAAGATGGATGAGTTCTAATGATGATAGTAGGCGAGGGGCGCATGCGCAACGGGTGCAGCATGGACGAGGGGTGCATGTGCAACGGGTGCGGCATGGACGAAGGGTGCAGCGTGGACTACAGGGGCAGCATGGACAGCCTTGACAGCGACTTGAGCGGGTTCCTTGTGAACGACGGCGTTGAAACCGTTGACGGGATCGGCGGTGTAGTCAACGACGCGACGAGAACCGTCGGCCTCGATGAGGCTGTAACTTCCGTGGACGACATCACCATCGCGGCTCTCCTGCTGGCTCTTCACATCACCGGTGAGGGAATCATGAACGTCGTAACCGTAGCTGTACTGGGGATGAGGATCGTAATCAGCGTCGATCTGCTTGGTGACGACGGCATGGGGTGCGTGATAAGCGACAGGCGCCGGGGCAGCGGCGTGATAAGCGTAAGGCGCTGCGTGATAAGCCACAGGTGCGGCGGGAATGAGTCCGGCACTTGCGACTGCCACCAAACCGGCGAAAACTACGAACTGCAATTTGAAATGTTTTTCAGGGATTAAAAAATTGTCGATTACAAAATTGATGATATAACGGTAAGAAAAATGATCCAAACGAATATCTCGAGTAGAGGAGAGAATTTACCTTGAAGGCCATTGCTGCTGTGTCTGGTAGTTGACTGATGTCCTACCGTGCTCGAACTAGAGTTTATATAGCGAGACTCTGGAATTCCTCTTGATAAAACCATCGGGATTGGGGAGCATTGAAGAATTCAGCAAACTTTCTGGGGGTACGTCCGCCCCACGGAGGAACCGCGTAAAAAAACTCGATCGTTCCCTCTTCTCTCGCGTTATGCCCGAAACTCACTCTCGTTTTTATTATCCCCACTTCGCATTCTCTCAGCTCTCCGCGGCTACGGCTCAAACATTATTCAATGTCGACACATACACGCACGAATTGACGTCGACGAATTCGAGACTCGCTTTACTTTTATTTTTATTACTTGGCATTGTTATTATTATACAAATTCCAGAACTATTATGTGGGCCGATTAAGTTTCTCGCGAAATGTCGCGAAATGTAACGACGAGAAGGTGTTATACGCTCGTCATGTAATACGCGAGATGAGATGAGGCGAATGGGAATCGGTAGTAACGGTTTTTTATGGGGTCAGGCGCGTGTCGGCCAGGCCTGTTCTCCTTCTCGCGTAGATTTTTTTTAATCGAAAGAATCCGATTGTCGGAATAATTGCCGGTAGACGAGGTAATAAATATCCGTCGGAAAAGGGAGAATTCTTGGTAGAGATTCGTCGCATGGAACAAAAGAAGGCTGCTTTTGCCGATTTCATACATTTCTTTTTAATGGGAAGGGGACATTGCCCATTGTAACTCAACGTGCGTACCCGAAGGTCGGATCGCGATTACGCGACCGAATAAAACGACTTCTCTACGTAGACGGCCGGCGATTCTCGTTACGTTATATATACGTATGCATTGTTCTTTCGTAAACGTAAGATTCGTACGCGACAAGCGGGTTTAACGAGTCGCTCGGACATTGCGTCATGGATAACGAAGAACTTTAATCACAGTCAGAAACTGCACGATTCACGTGAAATTTCTTATTTCACGATAGAAACTCGTCGTTATCATAATCAGCTTGTAATTTCTATTCTCTCTCTGTTCATGAAACTTGTATTTCTTAAATATGTAATTATTCGTCGATGGGTAATTAGAAATAAGATAAATCAATAAACAGTAAATATGTATATAGTAATTTATATGTGCATTTATGTACAAAATATTGCCAGGTTGTCTTAATCATTCGTAAGTTCGATTTTTCGACAATGTTACAATTTTAAACGAAGTAACCGGCAGCTGCGTAGGTCAGAGGAGCGGCGATTCCTGCGATCGCGGGAGGAGCTGCTACCGGATACCTCGCGACGTAAGCAGCTCGGGCTGGAATAACCGGAGCAGCTGCGACGACCGGCGCCGCTCTGGCAGCGACGACCGGTGCGGCTCTCGCAGCGACGACCGGCGCGACTCTCGCAGCGACGACCGGCGCGGCTGCGACCGGAACTACCGCTTTCCTCGTGACGACCGCCGGGGCAACTGCGACCGCTGGCTCTCGGCTAACGACAGCGTTGAATCCATTGACGGAATCGGCGGTGTAGTCGACGATTCTGCGAGTTCCATCGGCCTCGATGAGACTGTAACTGCCTTGAACGAGATCACCGTTTCTCGTTTCATACTGAGCCTTCGAGTCACCGGTCAACGTGTCCTGAACATCGTAAGCGAAGCTGTACTGCGGCGAAGGATCGAAGTCCTCGATTTTGGCGAGAACAGCTGGAGCAGCGACCGCCGCGGGAATGACACCGGCTTGGGCAATAGCCACGAGACCAAAAAGTACGACGAACTATAGAAAGAATAAATAACGTTTAATTACAAATATTAACGATCGTTTAATTAATCCACTGGAATCAAATCGTTCGATACCTTTCCGAACATTTTTCTTTTCTTTTTCGATGATCGAAGACGACACTGCGAATCAAGCACACGGATTGAGGATGACGCTTAGACGACGGTCCTCAAGATCTTATACCGGTACGAGTTCCTCCCCCTCCCTTTTGGAAAAAAAATTGTCGCGCGCATCCTCGCGACTTCTCACAATGTATGATAGCGCACAACAGCGGCGTATAACCGATGTGAAGCAACTGCTATTTGTATTTCGTGTCGTGTATTGCCGCGGCAGCGCATACCAATGGCCCGAAATTCGATCGAGAGCGATCGCCTCGTGCGATAACGATAATAATATAATGATAGCTCAAAGGACCACGAGCTTTCTCGATTACAACCTCAAGTACGGGATAAAGTAAAAGAGAAGAAAAAAATTAGATTCGCAGGACGAGCGAACTCGTGAAAGATAATACCAAGTGTGCAATTACAGGGCTATTAATTACCACGAGTGATTCTCATTAATCATTCGACAAGCATTTTTATTTCCTCGAGCTCTTGGAGCGCCTGCGATATCGCGTGCGAGTGAGAAATGCATTCGGCAAGCGCATGAGCAATGGAGCAATTTCACGGATGAGAAAAACCGGATTGCCGTCGCGCGCAAGGGGACGATCTTTTTCATTTGGTACGCTATCGTCCGTAATGGATGGACCAGCGGAGCTTTGTTCGTTGTCTGATTAATTAAGAGAAACACGAAGAAGTATTTCAAAGGAAAGCGGCGCCTCGACGACGTTTGTTAAATAAGCTCCTGCAGGCTACGTCGCAATATTCGATTAATCGAAATCGATAGATCGGTATGAATAAAAGATCGTTATGAAAATCAATCGACTCGACAATTAGCCCGTGATTGATTTAACCACGTGCGAACAATTGAGTAATTTTCACAAATGCAAAATAGCTCTGAGAATCGGGGCACGACGTCAAAGTCTAGACGTGACCTTCCTTCTAGGTCTCGGCACATCGCGAGAGAGGTTCGTGCGTAGCTCGCAAACGGCCTTAGCCAACTACCCTTGCCAGCGAATTTCTTTCCAGCGTTTTTACTCACGCAATTGAACGATGCGCAATACTCGATCGTCTTCAACGAATGCGAAAGAAAGAAAAAACCCGACGAATTTACGGAGTGGGAGGCGATACGAGCGCTAGAGCGCGATCGTTATTGTGACACCCGGAGGAATAAAAGCCTCGCTGCGTGGGCAGGGTGTCATCAGTCAGTCTTCTTCCAATTCATTGGAATCATCCAACCGGATTATCCACTCTACGCAATGGCTTTCAAGGTAGATCGAAGCGAACGAAGTATTCAAAATATTCCAACGTAATTAACAATTTAATTAAAACAATTAATAATCGTATTTTCCAGCAATCCTTCGTTCTCTGCGCCATGATGGCAGCGAGCTTCGCATCTGCAGCGGTCGTACCGGTCGCACCTGCAGCTCCGGTCCTAGCGAAACTCGAGGACTTCGATGCGGCGCCGCAGTACAGTTTTGCCTACGACGTGCAGGATGCTCAGACCGGAGACTCGAAGGCTCAGTACGAGAGTCGCAACGGTGACGTCGTCCAGGGAAGTTACAGCCTCATCGAGGCCGACGGTACTAGAAGAATCGTCGATTACACCGCCGATCCCGTCAACGGTTTCAACGCTGTCGTCAGCCGCGAACCAGCGGTTGCAGTCGCACCGGTCGTCGCCAAAGCCGCTGTTGCAGCCCCGATCGTTGCACCCGCACAGCTAGTAGCCAAAGCCGCCCCGATAGTCGCACCCGCCGCTCCAGTCGTAGCTGCACCGATAGTTGCGAGAAATTACGTCGCACCTGCGGCTGCACTTGCCGCTGCACCTGTCGTGCCCAGAGCCGTAGTGCCCGCTGGACCACTCGCTTACACTCTGCCCCGAGCTGTCGCTTCCAGATTTTACGCACCAGGCGTCTACGCTTCGCCCTACGACGCCTACACCGTCTTGTAATCATCGCGCGCTCGCCAATGGACCCGCAATTGATTTTTCATACCACCAACTTTGTACATAATATTTGACTTCGTTTCGTGATCACGATTCACCCGACACTATATTTTTACGAATAAATTTCATTGATAACACTTCAATTATGTTTCATACGTGTTATTGTTTATCTACGATTCCTCGATTATTTTATTTTCGCTGAGAGGTTGGAGAGATTTACATCGCGAGTGGATCAATATTGACTCGGCAGGAGATATTTTTACAGCGATGTAATGGGTTCTGGAGAGTATTCTCATCAGTGGTCCAGATCTCTTCGAGAGTGTTTCGTGGGAGTAGAGAGTTATGATAATTTTGATTATCGCTTAAGTATTAAATCTGAGGGCTAATTTTTCGTAACTCGATTGCTTCAGTTTATACAAATCCACTGGAAATAGTATCAATATTTTTATCAGTCGACAGATTTATCGAGAACTCTCTATTGACATTTTATAAAATGTCATTTATGTTATTATGTTATTAAATTAATTAACATTTTTGTTTATAAACAAAAATATTAATTAATTAAAATATTATTACAATAATCTTTCTGTTTGCAAAACACATTTCGAAAGTTTGAAAAACTAAGACAAAGTCTGTATCAAATACATTTGCCTCGACCACGTGCCTTACTATGCGTATTTACAAAAATTCAACAATGACAAACACGAAATTCTTTTTAGGTTGCAGTTTCTATGCTTCGTAGTTAGACGATAGCTTTTCGTCATGTCGAGTGTGAGTAATATATGTTAATGTCAATCATTCTCGGCGAGAAGTAGAAAAGGACGGAGAAAGGAGCGAGAGGCCGGGGGGGTCGAGTTTCGCAGTGCAGGAGGAAAGTCAGGTGGACCTAATCTGAATTCAATCCCTGTCACTGTAGTCCCCGAGTCGCAATAACTGTTTTGGGTAACTTATGTAACTGCGCATGAGTCTCGAAGCGAAGACTGTTACGTTATATTATAATAAGCGTTGGTACAGTGTGTACACAAGAACCGAGTGGGTGTTCCTCGACAATTGGGTGTGGTTGATCGATTCTCTCGACAGTAGACCCGCGCGAACGAAGACTCTTGGGTGATAGTGCGAAAAAAAAGATCTCTTGGAGAGGCGCGAAGAAATTCACGAAGTGAAATTTTTTGTCTCTTTCATCTTGGTCCCGAGCGATCAACATAATCATATCGCCCCGTGCGACGGATGACAAATGTTCTTATTAACGTCGCGATTTCTCATTTGCTCAGGTTGGTGACCGATTTCACGAGGACTCGTTCGTGCACGACAAATTGGACAATTTTTAAATTAAAACGGGCGACACAAAATTATAAACGATGACGAATTTGAGATTGTAACCTAGGAGATGGTTGACAAAAAAATTGCATCAGGTTTTACAGTTACTCAAAATCGTTTTTCTTTTATTGCGTATAGTAAAAATTAGTCGTACAGTTGCTTCGTTCGAAGATACAACGAACGAAAAATAATCATTGCTTCATTCTCGTAGATTCTCATCGTGCGTGAGAGTCGTGGAGAAAATTTCGGTAACGCTGAGTCGTAGGCAAGTTTTTAGACGTAGGTAGGAGCGTAGGTGAGTCCAGAGACAGGAGCGGTATAGGCATAAGGCGAGGCATAAGCGGCAGTGTAAGCGGAGTAGGCAGGGTACGAGAGGGTGAACGGGGCTGCGACGGGTGCAGGTGCGACGTAACGAAGGGCGTTGGCGGTTAACGCTGCTGGAATCGCAGGTGCGAGAGGTCTGGCAAAGGCACGAACTGGAGTCGCGACCGCTGCTTGTCCCAATTCCACGTTCGTAGTCGCAGGCTCACTGGCTAGCCTGGCACTGGTTCGAAGTTGCTGAGATTTCTGCTCAGCCTGTTGCTTATTCTGGGACTGCTGTTCGTTCTGTCGTTGCTGATTCTGGGATTGTTTGGCCTGCTGTTGATTCTGGAAACGCTGGCTCGTCTCGCTCAGTTTCTCAGCAGAGTTGGAATTCCTGAGCGGTCCGGTTCTCGCGTCGATCACCTCAACTTCGGAATCGGGTCCGGTCGATGGGATTTCGGGTGCGGGTGCGGCTGCTGGTGCGACAGGAGCGACACCAACGGCAGGAGCGTAACCTACGGAAGGTCCGGCGATCGCAGCGACCGCTGGTTCCCGACTGACGACAGCGTTGAATCCGTTGACGGGATCGGCGGTGTAATCGACGATTCTACGAGTTCCATCGGCTTCGATGAGGCTGTAACTGCCCTGAACTATATCTCCGTTTCTCGTCTCGTACTGTGCCTTCGAGTCACCGGTTATGGCGTCCTGCACGTCGTAGGAGAAACTGTACTGGGGCACAGCGTCGAAGTCCTCGAGTTTTGCGGCAACCGCCGGTACGACCGGTGCAGCAGCGACGTACGCCGCTGGTTGCGCCACGGGAACAATCGCAGCCCTTGCGACCGCTACCACTCCCAGGAAGACGACGAGCTTTGTTTTTTTTTTTCAGGGAAAAATAGATCAGTAACCTCGATCGATGTGTATTGGAAAATTGGGCGAACTTGTCGATCGGGACGAGAACATCTGTACTCACCTTGCAGGCCATGTTTTTGATTGCGAATGGATCACCAGAAGACTGATGCCTCAGGGTGAGATTCACCAGGCTTTTATACTCGGATTGGCTCGTCCCTGTTCGTCGATACGTATGTATATACGCGCTATGATGGCAATATAACAGTCAACGATACACCACCATGCGATATATTATTATTCGTGTACCAGCGGCGTCGGTGTTGTATCTTGCACCGAAACGAATACATACGGTCCCCACCCACGAAAAAAAAGAAGAAAAAGAAGAGACGAACCACGAGTCTGTTTCTGGTGACCTCCTCATAACTATGTGTCTTACGGTAGCACAACCTTAACCGTACGTACGATGTAATGTTACTTCATATATCGGTGGATCGTATCCCCTCGCCCGGCGTCTCTCGTCACTCACGTTGCTAACTCGAGAACTCTCCTGATACCCCGACACAGAGACAGGGAGAGAGACAGAGAGACTTGCAGACATCGAAGGTGCCTGATACGCGACCTGGTAACCAATCGTTGCAGCTGCCAACGAGAATAAAGATATGTCTGCCGGGTACATGATTTTGGCGCCGGCGAAATAATCATCAGATTTGCATGATTTAAATTGATTTTATCATTTGGGTTATTTTTCGAAACGAAAAAGAGCAAAATTATGCGAGTAGGGTGGGTGGAAGAATTAATTTCGGGTGGGTCGGTGTGAAGGGGGTGGGGTGGTCTATTGACCCTCTCAATTGGGACTCTGCACGTATCGTTGCGGATTACTCAATTGACAAGGATTAGGCAATGCCGAGAGTAGTGACTGCTAATTCCATCGACGCAATTGTCGTTTGGTCACGTATCGATCGACGATGACGAGGTAGCCAGTCGAGGGTCGAAGGTTACCAGGGGCTCGAAGAAGAAGTTGGTGAAGACGAAGAAAAGGCTTCCCGGAGCAAGTCTCCTTCGTTCGATTCCAAAATCGATGATGTCATTTTTGCTTTCTAGTGAATATTTTTGCAATGAGACAGACGTAAGAAATATGGGTAAGAATCGTGGAATGCCGAATCAACATCGTGGCAGTGCAACTTCTAACGAATCGATGAGCACTGTCATTTTCCAGCGAACAACGCCTTTCGCGATGCGAGAAAGTTCGTGGCTTCTTGGCTCGCTGACGAGACTTAATTAAAATTGGTGGATTCAATGTCAATGGCCCACATTTGTCGAGCGTACGAACAATACATATGCATATTACGCTTCGATCTATACGTACGAGGCATATTGCATTGCTCAAGTTTCTGAAAAGCTGCGGCAAGCTGTCCGCGTGCGAGGAAAAAATAAAATGAATAAATTCAAATAACATGCCTGGCACGTCAAACACCGGGACGTTGGTGTGGTAACACTTGGCTCGTGTCTCGTTTGCGAACTTGATGGATTCTCTCTCTCTCTCTCTCTGTATATCTTTCTCGGCACGCCTCGAATTACATCGATGTCTCCCATTGAATTAGCGCGAGTATCAATCTTTCTAATTTATTTTATACAAGAATTACGTCTTTTCGCCGAAGGCTGGAGACACAAAACTCGTCGATAAGAATGATAACTATAATAAAACGAATGAATAATCTCGCAATTTGGTAAGGTGTAGAAAGTCTTGAGCTCGTAGCTCAGAGAAATTATGATCTATATATACAGATAAAGGAGATTTTTAATCCGCATGAAATACATAACAGCTGGAGCAGCGGCCGTGTCGACCTTCGATCAAGATTGTGCCGCGAGCGAAGGTCTTTCTCCTCGTCGTGTTATAAAATCATTCAGGTAGCCGAATCGATCGCGATATTCGATACGTTGCCCAAGGGCATGTGGATCGATACCCCAAAAACCTATCGATCTCACCTCGACATTGTCGCATACTTAAAAATCGCAAAATTGGATGAATAAAATGCGATCGATCGTCGATGATCTTCGCCATACATTTTTTTTTCAATTTTCAATATTTTATTGATTTCTTGTTCGTTATAAAAAAATAACATTCGTTAGTAATTTATGTACAGCTCGTGAGTACAGGACAGGTAACTAGGACTAGGAGAAATTCTCTCGTCAGAAAAGGAGAGAATTTTCTGCGTTTAATCAAGGACGATAAGCGAACGCTGGAGCCGCTGGGTGGAATCCGAATTTGACAGGGGCTGGATGTACTACCGCAGGAGCTGGAACAACCGCAGCTTTGACAACAGCAGGCTCGCGATGTACAACGGCGTTGAATCCATTGACAGGATCGGCTGTGTACTCAACGACGCGACGAGTTCCGTCCGCCTCGATGAGGCTGTAACTTCCGGTAACCACATCGCCGTTTCTCGTCTCGTGCTGGCTCTTTGCATCACCGGTCAGACTGTCTTGCACATCGTAAGCGTACGTATATTGCGGATGGGGATCATAATCCGTCACCGACTTGACCACGGGTGCGACTGCTACTGGCGCATGGGCAAAAGCCACGGGAGCTGGCAACACACCGGCTTTTACTACTGCGACGAGACAGCCCAGAAAAATTGTCAACTGAAAAATGAGAAATATTTTTATCAGACGATGTTCCAATCACAAGAGAAAATGATGACAGTTGTTTCTGGGAATGAAGAATGAGCTACCTTGGTGGCCATGTCGGTGCTGCTACGGTAATCCCGGGTGTTCGTTAGAAGTAGATCGTTACAAACTGTCGCAGGTAGTGAGACTGATTTCCCGACGACAGACGTAGGTATTTATATAGCGAAGGAAGAGCCACGCGAACAAAGTGGTAGCTCTGGAGTTCGCGGGATGATACGAATGCACATACACATACACAGGCTTAGGCCGAAGAATCGAATCAGGTTGTTCGTACAATCGCGTACATCCCTTCGTGCATCGTAAACAGTCCGTGAAAGAACGTACGTGATTTCGTTCACGACGAGATCGTGTGGTGGATCGACGGAAAAAGTTTCGTACGCTCGTCAACGTCGATAAGAAAGCCAGCGATACTTTCTTAGATCGATATCGAAACCCAGGGGAACATTTTTTGAGTCGATCGATAACGATTTACATTTGTCTCGCAATAAATGATAAAATGAAAAAAAAAAATTGAATTATTGTAGGAATATAATCGCAGGATTATCTTTCCCAAGTCCATAAGAAATTAAATGCGTAGTTTGCCAAACTTCTGGCGGATTTTTGAAGAGAAGATCGAGAGATCAATTTTTCCAAGGCAGCGATCACGGTGGTCAATAATTGTTCCAACGTTTCAAGCTGAAATGCTTTCACCGTTGCGTAAGTCCGTTTTGGTCATCGTCGAGCGTAAAAGTGTAACGCTTCCGTCACGAAGCGAGGCGATACGGTAGCACCGTTGGAATAACAATCGCCACATCGCCCTAGATTCACTTTCGATAAATAAATCTATGTGCATCGACTATCGTTTACCTCACTTTATCTTCGCTCTCGTGCCAAGTAACGAATGTAATTCTTCTGGATTCGTGTCGCAAGTAATCGACGATTCTTTGATAAAATTTGATCGCCCGGGCAATCTCCAAAAAAGAATGGAAAATGCAGCGCCGTAACAAAAATAAAAGAGAATTGCTCATTAATATTCCTGAGACGACGACGAGCACTTTCACATCCTGTCCGAATATTCTCAGACCTCTTCGTCTCTTCTAATGCGACCAAAAATCCATTTCTTCATCGTTTTCTTTTTTTCCTTTCTCGTTCCTATTTACCGACTATAATTGAAATTTATTACTACGATTGTTGTTTATTATTCTACGAAATACATTTTGTCAGTTTTTTTGAGGATTGATTTTTATTATTTTGTTATTATTTTTCTAAAAAAAATATCGACTTTCTTTTTTCTTCGGGTTTACGATTCCATTCATAAAGCCAATGGAAAGTCATAAATTTCATTTCTCGAGCAATGCCAGAGACTTTCTCTCGATCCTCTTATAGCGCGGTCGCTTCCTCGTCCAGCGAGGTGAAGATGAGTAGTAACCTTGGCCGTGAGACGTCCGCGTGGCCGCGGGGCAGTTCCGCGGTACGACCAGACAGAAGGAGATTCTCTCCCGCGTCTGCATCTCGATCCGAGATCTCACGGAAAAAAGAGCCATACGCACGATAGTTGCGTAACCGCCCGCGTCCGGCTCGACGACTCTTCGAGGTCGTCGACTCATCATCCGGAGCAAATCTTCGAGACGATCTCGCAATTCGGCGGAGATTTATTTCTCAAATTCTTTTCAAAATTTCAACAAAACGTCAAAATCATTTTTACGAAATCGACCGAGATCAAAGACTATAAAAAAATAGATTTGAAAATAAACAATTAAGAGCATGATTTTACGTAAGGATGGATCGAGGTTTGTCTATGGTAATAATCGATTTGACGTGGGATCGACGGCTGGACCGAGTTCTTAAATTTCTCACCGCAAAAATTCACCGAGATGCGAGAGATTTGCGGGGATTGGGCGGGGGGAGGGCTATCGGGTATCCTCCTCCGCACGGTCGGTCGAGTGACCTACTTGAACGAGACTGGGTAAAAGTGAGAAAAAAAAAACGAGAGCGAAAGTTTCGAGAGATTCATTGATGGGCGTCCGTTGTGCCGAGAACGTTCAACCCTCGTCGACCTTAATTCGTCGTGCCACTTGATTCTGTTCGCGTTCTTACATAATAACCAGCAAAAGAATATCGAGCAGTAAAAATATTCGACCGCGACGCATGGCAGCAATTTTTCTCGTCGTGCGACAAGCACGACGGATTAATAATGACAAATCGGTAGTCACCCAGAGCCTTTTCAACTTCAAAATGCTTAGGTATCGCTCCGAGATTTTTGACGGGCCTCACTTTCTCCAAAAGATTGACCATTCCGGTCTACTTCGTTCTGACGTAACGATAAAAAAAAGTCTTGAAGTAAAGAGGATTGTTTACTTTATTTACAGTAATTCGAGGTATAAGGTTTGCCTCTTCACGTTGCGAAGATGGCAGTGAGCAAGGAATCATCCTAAAAAGAGTACAGAATAAAGAATAATTAAAGCGAAGGAATGAAAAAGATCGAAAATTACAATGTAAAGTCTCTCTCTCGTTTGTACAAGAAAAGTATTAAACTAAAATACAACGTCGAAATGATAATTGACGGTAGTCTATCCTCTCGTGGCCAAGGTTGTCATAATAATCGACACTGAGAAATACGATCCTGTGAGAAACGATCGTTCACTCGTTTATTTCTCAGAGCGCGAAGGGTGGAAGATTGGCGGATTAGTGACTGAGTTTGAGATGAGCTTGCGGTGGCGCGCCGTAAGCGAGGGCAGGGGCACCGTAGGCGACCGCCGGTGCAGGAGCGGCGGGTGCACCGTACGCGACCGCCGGACGTAGGACGGGCGCGGCATACGCGACTGGTGCAGCAGCGACCGCTTTAACCGCCAACTGAGCGGGCTCCTTGCGAACAACGGCATTGAAACCGTTGACAGGATCGGCCGTGTAGTCGACGATTCTGCGACTGCCGTCGGCCTCGATCAGACTGTAGCTTCCCTGCACGCTGTCACCGTTCCTCGTTTCTTGCTGTTGTTTGTTATCGCCGGTCACGGAGTCCTGTACGTCGTACGAGTAGCTGTACTGAGGATTGGGGTCGTAATCGGCATCGATGGTCTTAGCGACTGCGATAGCGGGGGTCGCGATTTTCGCGACCGGTGCGGCGTAAGCCAGGGGTGCGGCGATTTTTGTGACTGGTGCGGCGTAAGCCAAGGGTGCGGCAATTTTTGCGACCGGTGCGGCGTAAGCGAGCGGAGCTACAGGAGCTGCGGCAATCGGTGCTGAATAGGCCAAGGGCGCTGCTGGAGCGGTGTAAGAGATCGGTGCATTGAGAAAACCGGCGTTGGCAACCGCCAGGAGAGCCGAGAGTACGATGAGCTGTTCGAAAGAACAAAGGTCACTCTTTTATATCTTCGTCCTTCGTTTTAAAGACTAGCGGACTAATTGATCAAGAATTTAGAGAAAATTAATAACTTTGGGTAGAAATTAGTTGTGCAGAGCGCAAACTTACTTTGAACGCCATGGCGATTGTCGGAGGGATTGCTACGCAGCCTGTAAATCGAATGTGCATCTTCCTCAGGACTCTTGGGTCTATATACACCTTGGGTCCTCGCCCCTTCCCGATCACACAACCCGCTCACTGCTACTCCACGCGTTCACCGATGGGCCCACGATGCATCAAGGTGCATTTTTCTTAATGGCCCAGTGCAATTTGGTCACCGCGAGAATGCATGGACAGATTATATCTATAGATGCGATGTAGTGGCCTGCTGAAAGTTGCGCAAAACCAAACTTGCCGTCTGGGAACTCGTTCGATCGACATCGGTAAAAATTCGGTCGATATATTCTTCTCTTTTCCCTTTTGCGGATCGTGCGTGACCAAGGTGCATTCGACAACGAAGTACACCTGGCACGATGCGAATATATATATATACACATATCGGTTTAAAGAGGAAAAAATGATCGTTTGTTCAATCGAAGGCCGGAACGACAATCGTCGACTCGAGGATATCGAATTTTTCGCGTCGTTAGATACAAATTATATTTCTCCGGGCTGTCGATTGATACGTGGGATCGAGTTTCAGTTAGAAAGGCCCACCGGCGCATGGCCAAAATTCATATTTCAATATCACCGAGCGCGATCTCTTGACCGGCCGGGTTTCGCCCAGAGGCTAAGAGTAACGCTTGGACCTCGAATCTACCGAGGTGTACGAAGTTAGGTAATTCTCACAGAGAATAGGAAGGTGGGGAAGGCGTGTCCCATTTAGAACGAGATTAATAAGTCAGGTCCGAATAATCTCGAGTATAAAAGACACTCGGTGGCCAGTGGTCAGTATCACAGTTAACCGTGTTCTCTCTCGATCAACACACCAAACAAAATGGCATTCAAGGTACAGTGAGCATAATCATCGGTGACGCTCGAAGTGCACATTCGCCTAAACTTTTCGTGAATCGACCGCTAGTCAGTGACTGACAAATAGTATTAAAACAATTATTTCTGCCCACAGTTCATCGCTTTCGCGACCCTCGTCGCTGCCGTGAGTGCAGGAGTCCTCCCAGCTGTTCCTCTGTCTTATCACGCCGCACATCACGTCGCCCCGGTGACTTACAGCCACGCCGCACCCCTCGCCTACGCCGCACCCGTAGCCAAGGCCGTGCTCGCCGACCCCCATGAACACGAATACGACCCCAACCCCCAGTACAGCTTCTCTTACGACGTGCACGACACCCTGACCGGTGACGCCAAGAGCCAGCAAGAGACTCGCAACGGAGACGTCGTCGAGGGTAGCTACAGCCTCATCGAGGCCGACGGCAGCCGTCGCGTCGTCCACTACACCGCCGACGACCACAACGGTTTCAACGCAGTCGTCGAGAAACAACCCGCTCAGGTCGCCGTCAAGGCCGTCGCACCTGTGGCTTACGCTCACCCAGTCGCTCACGCTCCGGTCGCTTATCAACACGCCACCCCCATCGTCAAGGTCGCCGCACCCGTCGCACACGCGACTTACGCCGCACCCGCCCTCGCTCACTCCTACTACCACTAAAGAACAACCCCTCGACTCGCAGATTCACCCTTTTCCTACCAAATCTCCAGCGAAAGACTATGCAACCTGATGTCATACTGTAAATAAACTAAACTTTTTATTCATACCGTACACGCAATGTTTTATTCAATTCTTAAAAAACACTCGTCGTTTATAAAAAGCATTTAATTGGATTCGTCGAGAAGCTTGTAGCCCTTTGGTGTGTCAATTTTCGCTACCAACGGAACGTAGCCAGGTGGAAGTTTCTCCCCTTCATTTTCCAGCGACCCCCGCTCAGTCTGGGAGATTGTTCCAACCGTTGGATAAAACTGAGGACCCGACAGTTGAGCTAGCCAAGGATATTCTCGTACATTCGAATTTTCGTAATGATTTCCCACTGCCGGTTGACTCTGGATATTTAGGGGTGATCCGATATTTTCTGGCGTTGGAAACAATTCAGGATTCACCAAAACGTAACTTTCCTCTACAGTTCCTTCATTCTTTATCACTCGTTGATCCGTATTTTCATATTGTACCGGATCGTTCACATTGTATGAAAAACTGTAAGACGATTCTTGCCCCGTGCCAAAATTATTGGTAACGCGAACGGTCGAGCGTGCATCGACCCAAACTGCAAAGAGTCCTGTGAAAATCAGAGTCTAATTCGGAAAAAAAAAAGATTTCATCAGTAAAAACAATACTCGAGTACTTCAATTACATCCTATCTCATCCTCACCGATAAAAAAGCCATTTTGTTACTATGTGTCTTCGACACCGAGGTACGATTCCAAATGATTCTTTATCGACGATCCTATTCAATACTATTTATACCAAATCCTTGTAGCTTTGCCCTACTCTCTCGTTGAACGCTCGTCTATCCCCGAAACGTTCTCACGAAACTAATACGCGTCTAGTCATTCGCGTATAACAATCTAGAGTTATTAAGCCATTGGTACTCGGTACGAAAGTTGAGCAATGTTTCGACCTTTTCGTGCCCAAGATCGATTGATTGATATTTGTCTCGACTTGAGCGACGTATTATTCGCAATACGCATTATCTCAAGACGAGACGAGGGACCAACGAAAAATTGCACAATTTCTTGTGTCGGTACGATGGACCCATTGTCTATCGTCACGGATCATCCAACTCCGTAGTATGTAACTCGGCATGAGAATATATTATTATTGCCCGTAGAGCGCAAAAGTTGCGCAATTGCCGAAAAAATAATTTCGTGGCAGTCTCGATCGATCGGCACGGTGCTGGGGTGACGCAGAGATATCGTTCCCGGTTGTTCCGCGATTGCCCACGGGCATACCATACGATACGTGTACACCTACGTGCTTACTACGTATGTATATTCGAGAAATCACGAAAGAACCGCGATCATGAGTGACAGTCGGGCCGAGTCTCAAGCTCAAACGACTACTTTTTCGGAGCTCTCACGAGTGAAAGTGTATACACGTGTACACGGATTATTCGCTCGACATTGTATCGAGGTAACATTGAAAAATGGAACAGCCGCGAGCTGTATCGTTGAAAGGGTGATGCTGTGATTTTGGACGACGAACTGACGAGTCTGATGAAATTGTTTCGTGTTTCGAGAAAAATGTATTTACAAGAAATAAACATGAGGTAGAATTATTGCATGGCTATTAATGTAGCTTAATGATTAGCTTTTGGTCCAGTAAGTTGCATCCTGTAATTGATTCTTCGTGGAAAATTTAGTGATGGTAGTAAGAGTGTTGAAGGGCGGGTGCGGCGTAAGTCGCGTGTGCGACGGGTCCGGCGTACGCGGGTGCGGCGTAAGTCGCGTGTGCGACGGGTGCGGCAACCTTGACGACGGGGGTGGCGTGTTGATAAGCGACCGGAGCGTGAGCGACGGGGTGAGCGTAAGCCACAGGTGCGACGGCCTTGACGGCGACCTGAGCGGGTTGTTTCTCGACGACTGCGTTGAAACCGTTGTGGTCATCGGCGGTGTAGTGAACGACGCGACGGCTGCCGTCGGCCTCGATGAGGCTGTAGCTACCCTCGACGGCATCTCCGTTGCGAGTCTCGTGCTGGCTCTTGGCGTCACCGGTCAGGGTGTCGTGAACGTCGTAGGAGTAGCTGTACTGGGGGTTGGGGTCGTATGCGTGTTCATGGGGGTCGGCGAGCACGGCCTTGGCTACGGGTGCGGCGTAGGCGAGGGGTGCAGCGTGGCTGTAAGTCACCGGTGCGGCGTGTGCGGCGTGATAAGACACGGGGCCAGCTGGGAGGACTCCTGCACTGGCGGCTGCGATGAGGGCCGCGAAAGTGATGAACTGTGGATAGAAACAAATTTTTAGAATATTTCGACCTGGTGACCAAGGTGGTCAGGATCATACGTCGATATTAGTTTTCTAATTCTCTAATTACCTTGAATGCCATTGTAGTTGTGTTTAGATCGTTTACTGGATCACAAACTGATGCTGCGTTCCAGGTTTCACGGGCTTATATACCTAAACTAGGAGGATATTCGGGGGGTCGCAGACAGCGATCGAAGTTTCTTTCAACGTACCGGTCACCCTGACATTCGAACCGTTGTATCGAGTTTGTGAGATTGCGCCTCGGGGTTCTCGCATGGATTTGTAACAGCACGTTTTAGTCTGTCAGAACGCGATTTAGGCAATTGGTCTCTCCAGAGAGTACATTAGGCCCATACAAGAGAGGGACACGGGGGGATAGAGAGTTCCAGATCGAAAGTATATCGAATCTTGAAACGTTGCTCTCACTCCGATCTCGTCGATCAATCAAAAAGACGCGAGAATTCGTGACGTTCGAGGCAAAGTCTCGGATACCGAGGTGTTTCGTACGTGTATATCTCTTATGTTAGTACACTATACGCGATATACGAGGCGTGTAACATAAACGCCACATATATCACTCGATAGTCGAAAAAAACTTCCGACGAGATCCAGTCGGTCTTTTCACACGAACTACAGAAAAATAAAAAGAAACGAATACCTCAGCCCCGAATTTCATTCGCGGCGATTCTCACTTTCATCTTTTACAAGCGAGTGCGTGCCGATGTAATATCATAATGCGGTCGAAAAGTATTCTCATCAGGGAGACGCGCAAATTGATTCATGATTCATGGACGATAATCTGCGATTCTCCAAATTGTAAAATTGTGCGATAAAACGCAGCGAAAAAGAAATTGAATGAAAAAGAGAAATAAACAAAAGGACGAGTAAAGTATAGGGGGGCGGCAGCAGGTCGTACGGTCGGAGTCGCAGAAGATAATCGTTCGCTCGTGCTGTAATCGTACGGAGAACCGCGAGACTCGAAATAAAGAGAATAAAAAAATAAGGATATAGCGTTATGTAACGAGAGCGGCGAGTACAACGAGCGGCAGGGTCGTTACGTATGGGGGGCCTGGGAGCGCACATGTAAAAGTGGATCAGGTGTCCGTGCGAGAAGAGTGGAGAGACAGAGAGAGAGAGAGAGATGCCGAAAGACCGATTGCTGGACCCGCCAAAAATCTGGGGCGTGGTTAGCCCCGTACCTCGGGGCTAAAGTGTATTGCGCCAGACCTTGGTAACATATGTGAAATACACGTGTATATATATATATATAAACATATTTTCGGGTCACCTATATACTTGTATTATTCGTGATAGCCCAGGAGAATGGTGGAGGAGACGGGTGTTCGACACGAACGAACTCCTCCACAGCCTCCTCTCTCATCACGTAGCTATAACCTACGAATCTTCGATCTACGTGTACCAAAAAACGATCTTGATCGAAGTACGGCCGAGTGGGAGAATCTCGCATGGTGGTATAAAAGCGAACCGTTCGAGTTACAAAGACATCATTCGATCATCCAATTTCAAAGGATCCTCGTGAATTAAACATGGCCTTCAAGGTGAGCTGGGATATCTAAACGATGTTAGGAACTATCGAAGGAACCTTATTTTCCTATTTTTCATAAAAACGGAATAAAATAGTTGTTAATTATTGTTACAGTTCGTCGCTTTCGCCGCCCTCTTGGCAATGGCTAATGCCGGTTTGGTACCCGCCGGACATGTCTACCACGCCGCTCCGGCTGCGTACGCCGCTGCACCAGTCGCATATGCCGCACCGGCTGCATACGCTCACGCAGCTCCTCTGGCTTACGCCGCACCCGTAGCCAAGGCCGTGATCGCTAAACCCGTCGACGACTTCGACCCCAACCCCCAGTACAGCTACTCTTACGACGTTCACGATACCCTTACCGGTGACGCCAAGAGCCAGCACGAGACTCGCAACGGAGACGCAGTTGAGGGTAGCTACAGCCTCATCGAGGCTGACGGTAGCCGTCGCATCGTTCACTACACCGCCGATGACCACAACGGTTTCAACGCAGTCGTCGAGAAACAACCCGCTCAGGTCGCCGTCAAGGCCGTCGCACCCGTTGCCGTCAAGGCCGTTGCACCCGTTGCAGTTGCTGCACCTCTGGCCTACAAAGCCGCCCCGGTCGCTTATGCCGCCCCGGCCGCTTATGCCGCCCCAGCTTACGCTCACGCTGCTCCCCTCACCTACTCTGCACCCCTCTACCATCATTAAGTACCGAGCGATGTAGTACCAACGTTGACGTTCTAGCGAGATCATTGTTTAGTGTATATGGATAATTATTAAGCTGTTAATAAATTTTTAGTAGCTGATATATGAATATTATGATTTTTTTATTACTATGATTTCCGCTAATACGAGAGTAAGGAGGAAATACGTGGCCCACTTTCTATCGCGACGAGGCAAGGCAACGATGAAACGACGAAAAGAGAACCGCCACTGCCCAGGGCGTTGGTCTTTTTATACCGGGGATTATTAGGTCATCGAGACAATAGTAAAATTCACCGGTTGTCCTTGATACCAATATTTCTTGTTCGAGTTAGGGAGTTCTAGATGTAGATATTGATACGGGAAGTATTGTAACAGTGGTTGCATATGCGCGAGAACGATCGAATCGCGTTACGACAATGTGGCCCAAATTGTCAGTTTTTTCTTTTTTTCACTTTTTGGACGGTCGAGACACACGCCCAGTGAAAGTGTTTTGCACGCTCATGTGCTATGATATGCGTGCACGCAATATATATCCCTCGGGCCATCGTTCACATGCCGCTAACACGAAAATGCGCGACGAAAGTCGGCGCCCGTTCAAAAAATAAAGGAGAGAAGAATGCTTTAAGTATCATTACGGTACCCGAGCTGAAAATTAATCGGATTGCCTTACGTTTGAGCAGGGTTGAGTCAGGGGTGCTTGATTCGCCTAGGGCTTGAAACGAATGAAAAAAGTTAAATTTTGTTTTTTTTTGGGCGATTTTAATCTGAATATACTGCGACTTACGTAAATATTCAGTTTTTTGACGATTTCACCCACAAATTCAGACAATACAAAATTATAATCGTGATATTCGTGTTACGTACAAAATTTCCAATTCAATGAGTACCCTGAACTTACTTTTTGAATGAAGAAAAATTTTGACCTCCCTGAATTCCCCAAAGTCTCAAAAGTCCAAATTTGTTTTCCTCCAAAAAGACTTCAATTAAAAGTTGCAATATCGGATATTTCCCGCGCAAGATGAATATCTACCACAATTGTAATCCAGTCAAACATGTCCACACATATAAAAACAAAAGTTAAAAAAAAAATTTTTTTTTTAAGTACAAAGTACATCAAGTCTGGAAGAAACAAGCTTTACCCCGATCTAGAAAGTCGTTCTTGGTGGCGCTAGCTCACGGTCGACTTGCTCCAGGCAACACGGTGTATTTACCAACAAATCGAGCTGGCGATGGTCAGTACAACGATCGACGGTCATTTACCGACCGATTTTCTGCAACGATCGGTGGATTTCGCACTGACCGGTCGCAAAAGAATTTCTATTCCATCATCCCGAGACTGAACCAAGAGAATTCTCGAGTTACGTGAAACAAAACCCGAGAGACTTCCGGCTCGGACGTTTGAAAATTTATTCAAAGCGTTGAAAATGTAATTTGAGACGCTCGTGATGAGGCAATCGCGCTCTTTATAGCGCATAATAATCCATTATAAAACTTTGCTCCATCGATCCATGAAATAATCGCTCCTTGCATCAAAATATATCAAACAAAAACAAACAAAGTGAGAAAGAAAGAGCAACATTTCGCTCCGCCAATTTTTCATCCCAGTTGCATGTGCCTACAAATTTTCACCCAATAAAAAAAATCTCGTCTATTGTGTAACAACAATACCTACTAAGCGACTACGTGGCACATGAATAAATCATTGGGGTTCAAAAAACAAATAAAAATACGCTGTATATAAAATGCAATGAATAATGAATTATAAAAGTACGATCTCATCGTAGAGATCGAGAAAATCGAGAATCTCTCGATGACCTTGAGAGAAAAAGAAGAATTAAATTATCTCGAGGGGAGAAGATCTCTCTGAAAATCATTGGGTGATTACGATTCGAACGTGTGTTCTAGCGTGGTCTCGCGGCCAGCTCGTTATCTCAACGCGGTTAACAACGATATAAACAGGGTTCGTTTGCTCGCCCCGCGAACACGATCGCCACAGTGTTTGTTCATTCTTATTTTTCCTTAACTTCATGCTTCATTGAAGTCGCCCACCCCCCGTTGATACAAAGAAAGGAAGGAGGGAGTCTCGGGAGTTCTCGCTTTCTCTCGTGAGTTCGACAGACTTATCGCCAGCATAGATATACGTACGTGTGCAAGACGGTGAAAGTGTTTCTTGCTCGCGATTGCTACGCGAGAGAGCCACCCGAATCTTTTCCTAACGTCTGGTGAACGAGAGAAAGAACGAGAGAAAAGAATTGAGGAAAAGGAGAGGAGAGGAAAAAAAGAAAACAAAAAAAAAGAAAGGAGCGGGAAGGAAAGAGAGACCACTCCCTGCGCTTTGAATGATAATGTATCTCTCTCTCCCTCATTCTCTATCTCTTTGCATCGTTCGTTTCTTTTTCATCGTTTCTTTCTTTCTCGCAAGGTGCAATGCTCTCCGGCTGTGTGCTCGACGAGTAATTCCGTACGTGCACTCTATCCTCTCCCCTCGCGTCGTCCCTGACCCTCGAAGTACGTTTATGGACCGGGTGTACTCAACGGGGAAAGGTGATAGTAGAGTAAGCATATACATAATACAGAAAGGTGTAGTAACGATAGGGGGAAAAAGCAAGGATGAAACGAGTGATTCGCTAGAATCGCGATCTTAATAGTCGCGACTCGGGGATATGTGATTATAATCGCACGAATCTCTGATCCGGAAGTGGGCATGGTAGCTAGTCTCTATCGTTTTTCAATCTATTAATACGATACGCGTATTCCCGGAGCTGCGTGAAACGATCCAGGGTACGAGGCTTGGTCTGTGGGATTTAGAAATTATCTCGGGCACCGTTTAAACCAAGCCCGTAAAACCGTTTTGTATCCGATTTCTTTTTTCTTATTTTTACAACGAAGAATATGACTTCGGTTATTAATGAATTTATAATTGAACGATTCATTAATTATCGATTACCAATTAATTAAAATATTGATGGATAATTAACGAGTGGATTAAACAATTTGTAATCGAGTGAAATATTCGAATATTTATTATCGCTGGATCATTCGATCGATGCTAATTTCTACGTACGATTAATCAAATAAAACTTGGCAATAAATTTATATCGTACTGCGAATCGAGTAACGATATTTCCTACGATAAGAGTCGTTTACCCATCGCGAGTATATTGCCCGTCATTCTCCGGTAAATACGAGATGGAAAGCCGTCGAGAGTGTTGGCTTTAATTTTATTGGAGTTATAATGAATGAGGGAGAAAGGGAGTGGGAGACTTTCGATGATTTCCCATCGTTCCTCGTGTTTCGAGAGTCTCGATAGTAGAAGGGGGGAAGCTGCAACGAGTGTTTGATAAACAAATGGTATATAGGTATAGGAACTCTCGGGACTCCTATAAATCTCATCGTCGAATTCTCAACGCACTGAATAACCTGTAATTTATTGAAATGTATGAATTTGGATCACACTACAAAGCACTTTCTTTATTTCGAGTTACACGATACGCGTCGTTGTGCTATATCGAGTCTTTGTACGCCCGAGGTGAGTTCTCATTGTTTTCACCGAATGATATGCGTCTGGCTCGTGCGAGAAGCCTCTCTCTCTCTCTCTCTCTCACTTTGTCTCTCGCTTTCTGGCGAATAAAAAATCCTCGATGATCCAATATGGAGATGTAGAACGCCGACGGTTTGCGAAAGATCGATCGAACGATCAAAGATCGATAGAAAATTTGAGACGGGCGAAGGGCGTGACGTAAAAAGTATGGGACGAATTTTAATTTTTGCTACGATAAATTCATTCGTTTGGCGTAGAAAGCCTTTTCACCGTGCGGAATTCGTGCGTCACGTGGACAAACGCGAGTACCGAGACGATTTTTTTACGCGATCGCGAATTAAACGCTTCGTCGAGTACAAAATCGTCGCGCCGGATGTGAAGGAAAATAAAAGGGGCAAATGGATAGAGCGTTACTCGGTATTTAAGGAATTTTCTAACTGGGAAAATATATTCGGCGTGGTAAATCGATTCCCGAGACGCATTTCCGCTCATCGAAAAATTGTTGCGCAACTACTAAAACTCGATCTCTTTCTAACTCGTTGAACAAGCGTGTCAGCGGTGGAGCTCGTCGAACGATCCTGTTCGTAGAACGCTCTTATTTTTTTTATGACATATCTCTCGCCTTCTCAAATATATATATAATATCTGACCGAAGCGGAGATAATAACTTGCCCGCGCATAATACAAATTACGAACGCCACAAGGATAATCCCCCGGAAGGGAGGATTCGTAAAACTTTTATTTTATTTTTTTTTTTCAAATTATACCGATCTCCCAAAATTAAAAACTTTCACCGATGGCAAATAAATCATAATACAACGTCGAATAATAAAAATTATTAATCAATCATATTTATCGTCTGGATCAAAATGTTGTTTTTTTTTTCGTCGCCAAATAAAATGTCGTTTATTCGAAACGAATTCTATCTCAGGGCGTATGCTTATCGATAGAGAATCGACAGCCTCTCGAAATTACTTGTGTACAATCGGTGAGTCACATTGTCAGAAACTCACACACTAGCTCAATTAGTCACTCACGGTCTTTCGAACGTTCGACATTCCATCTTACTATAAAACCCATACATGTAGATACGTGTTTCTGCATACGTAAACCTAACGTGCCTATAATTGAACAATAGGATATCCTATACGGACTCTGCGCTATATAAAAAAAGTATAATTATATTTTAACGTAGCGTACGTTATAAGTAAAGCGTGTCCCAGATTTAATCGTAAAGTTTATCTAGGGCAATTGCATATTATATATTAACGACGCTATTTTTTTCTTCATCCGATCCTTTGTGACGGTTTCCTTTTTCTCGTTCCCAAACGAAGTGGTTATTGCGCAATGGGCGAGAGAATCGCTCGAGATTGAAACGTACGAAAATATTCGGGGATGGTTTTTTGGGTCGATGGACCGGTGTGGTCGTGAGACGTCACTCGTTGCATTTCTTATGGCGATGCACACGTACGCATTCGCGTACACGTGCAATTTGACGAAGTCGCGAAGCGGGATCGACGCAGCAGCCGTGCGGACGAGTGTGCGCGAGTCAAACTCCCACCGTAATTTCCCCACCGTAAAATGATCTCCCGAGTCTTGCTATGGTGGAGGCAACTTTCAGTGTGCCCCGCTATATAAGTGAACGCGACGTACCGGGGGGCCTAAGATAAAACCCCGTGCGTGTCGTCTCCGTATCTCCTGTCTGTGTCTCGTGAACCATTTTTTTGTCGATCGTCATACGATCAATCGCATTCGCGTTTATTTCCAAGAGAAGATCGATCCTTTCGATTCAACCGACTCGTCCTAGAACAAAGGTAAGAATACAAATTAATTCTTAACGAGGTGATTAAAATTAATTATTTTAATTAAATTTAAAGTGATTTGTTTATCAAGTTTTTTTGTTTTCTATAAAAACGTGCATGAGAAAATTAAAAATATTTTCTATTTTATTCAATAAAATAATTTATACAATTATTCTAATGATATAAAAATAGATATTTGCGAGTAATTAAAAAAAGAAAAATAGAGCGGGTCGTTGTGCTAGCGTATTATTACAATATCCCTCGATCCAATTTGCATTAAAATTCAATTCCGCGTTGCCGCAACAGACGTAGTTCTGTAGTATGTCGCGGTTCCTCGAGCAGACCTTTTTCCCTCGTTCATTGTATACGTTCGACAGTTATGTATTAACGCTAATACCGGTTATAGAATTGTATACTAGCCACGACAGAAACAGTTTTCTTTTCAGAATATAAATCGTACACACGACCGGGCAACGATAACCGGTTCCCTTTTGCGATATCTCACTTTCAAGCGGTCAATCTTGCATATAACATTGTTAATCCGCGTATTGTATCTCGTTCATTAATTCCGCGATACGATACGCTTCGAGTCGTATCAATTTTCCGCATGACTCACTTTTGCGCCTCTCATTCGTCCAATTTTATTTTTCATTTCGAAAATTTCTATATATATTTTTCTTCCCTCAATACTTTTATCGCAAATTGCACATGGCTAATAGTTCTCTGGGAGAATTGCGCCTGGAATTCCCGCGTGTCTGACGCCATAGACGCGCGTTTCAATCTCCGTCCAATTCGAATTCTTACCCGGGGGATAAAATACGGTCGAGACACACGACCGTTCGACCTGGTATTTCTTCAACGTTCGAGTATAATTGTCTCGGTAAAGTGGTTCGATTCGCACGGGCGAGACGTTCGGGTGGTGGGATAAAACGCGAAAGCGAGAGTCGAAACCTCGCGAGGCGTGAGCGCTCGCGGATCAAAAAATGTGCGTGTCGCTGTGTCAAGAGGGAGGCAAAATAAAAGTAGATATGGTCTGTATCGTCGTGCGAGCCTCGGGCGGTTCATACGTCGACGCGAACCTCGGGCCTCGTATCTACGAGAGAAAGAGAGAGAGAGAGAGACCAACACACGGGAGAGACTCGATCTTTCTCTCGGACAACCAGCTGGACCAGTTGTCCCTTAGTTTCTTCACCCGTTGCGTAATATTATCGCTTTCTTTGACAAACCCGTCGCGCATATTTCAAACGTCGTGTCGCCAACTAGTGTTACCACCCGAATAAATTATTATCGTTACGTCGTATCAAACTCAAATGCAAATTTTGCAAAATTTCTCCACTACGAACTTTCTTCCATTGAAACTTTTATTAATCTTCTAACGAATATATTATTCACATATTTATCATTATCCCGAAATTATCTTGAATTTTCAAAACTTGGTCCGAATAAAGGAGACAGACGATACGAGGGGTGAACGACCGTACTTGGTTGATTCTTTGCTCATTCTCGGTTGCTCAATTACCTCGACCACCTCGAAAGTCTCGACGAATAAAACGTAAATGGTTACTATATTTTTTTTCTCATTACTTCAACGACGAGTTTATATCTATATCGACCTATATATAGAATAACGCGCGATTTGAGGGAATGGAGGGCGTTTGCGCTCGTTGGCACGCGGACAAGCCAGAGGTTCTCGGGGACCCACCCTGGAACGCGGTCGCGCAAGATATTATTTATCGGTAGCTCAAAGTGCTCGCGCGTGTGTGTATGTGTATGCACAACGGTGCATGTGCAACACGAGTCGATTCCTTCTTAGCGATATGGATAAATTTTGAACGCGCCGCGGGACTCACGCAGCGAGTGCAGCAGCCGAGTAGAGCAACGGCTCGTAAGGCCCCACTCTCACTTTCACTCTCGCGGCGTTCTGGAGTTAGACGCGCGCGAGTTCGAATCGTACCGAGCGACTCGTTCCTTTTCCTTCGTCGCGTTAACTACTACCTCACCTACCTCACCTACCAACCATCTTTTCTTTCGCTCGATCGATTCTCGCTAATGATCGTCGTCGACACTACCCGTGTTTCGCGCGTATGCAATCGGGGAATTCCGTGTACGGACATAACGCATGGGCGGGCACGCGCGCCCCAATGCTAATCCACGTAAGAGCTCGACACGTTCCAGCCGGGAATTGCCGTTATATAGTCGAGAAATTCCTCGGCTCCGTGACGGAAATGGGCGCGGGGTTGCGATTAATTACAAGAAACAATACCAAAAACTCCAACAATCTTTTCCTTTTCTAACTCCACTCTCAGTTTCGCGTAGAAATAATCGTTAATAACCGGATTCGAAATTGTAAAAGGAATGTTTGTTTTGAAATCAATTATAATGTAGGAATAATCACGATTGATATAGAACCTCGTTAAAGAGCGTATATACAATATTGCCTCAACCCTCGAGTAATGACGTAACAATGGTCGAGCTTCGTCGTAAAATTTCATTTCCCAATTAGCCTCGAGTTAATTAACCTCCGCAAAATATAGGTTTGTTCGATACGATCCAGGGGAAAGAATAACGATCGGATGAACTCGTCGGGACGAGCGAACGGGTCAATCGGACGAAAACTCCCGCTCAACAGCTGATCCATTCCGACTATCGAGTCATCGTTTACTATACTCGCGTAACTTGGAGTCTCGAGATCGCTACATCGCCTCGGGAGAACGATGACCCATCGGCGAAGTCGTATGACCCCCGTACAGCATCCTCACCTGCGGTCGTCTCGTGCGCGACTCCTGCCTGTCTCGTCTGACGTAACTCTCCTCTTCTACTTGACGTTCTGCTCGATACGCAAAGATATATTAGTGTCCTTATTATCATTATTATACGCTTATTACGCTGAATCACCATATTCAACTCCGACCTTTTCTCGAAACAATCAGCGATCAAATTTTTATGCGAATCTGAAAAAAATGTTAAAAAATTGTTATTTTCGTTCATCTGGCGTATCATGATTCAAGGACAAGTCGATTGGATCGAAACTGGACTCAATCTTGACCGAATTTTAAATGCGATGAAAAAGAAGAGAAGTTCGAACGAGGTTTCGCGTTTTTTTTCGTTTCTCGTTACGTTTCCCAACACAATTCGCCTTTAACAGCCGAAACTATTATTGAGTTTCTGGGTTACAAACGAGACGTGACTACGAAGTCAGGCGCGTGTCTCGAGCACGGGAGATTATAGAAAGTGACGCGAGACTTTCCACAACGGCGTTGGATAAATACGTGTGTTTCGAACGATTCTTTCACCCGTGTTTAGCAACAGGTGTCCGTTGGGAATTTCGACGAGATCCTTTATTTATCATTGTTGAGAAATCTCCCGGCTCCAATTTCAAATCGAACATCGATCTACAAAAAGATCCTCGATAAAAAAATGCCTTTTCATTCGCGAGACTTCACCCCGATTTTTATAGTTTTCTTTTTTCAACCGCGAAAGTTTTTTTTACACGAAGGATCGAATTTAATGATTTGAAAAATTATTTAAATTACATTTAATCGTTCGACGATCCAACGGTCAATGCCCTCGTTTTCATCTCGTGCAACGTTCTAGGTCGACGATGACTCGACTCTCGATTTACACTTACTTTATTCCCTCTTTAAATTTCATCTCGCAGGTATTTTATTGCCTCTTCCCGTCGTGTCATCTCGCACAGGAGGAGAGAAAATAGTGTCTGCTTGTATGCGCGCATCGTGGCTCGTATCGGCGTATATGTGGCGAAGCTCGTTTAAATTGCCTGACGACTGTAAAGTATATAGCCATTATAAAATGCGAGAAGAGAAAAAGAATCTCCTTATAGGCGGAACAGGTGGCACCGAGAAAAGCGTTACAACGCTCGACCTAGTGACACACCAAACTTCCCATCGTCGTACAATAAAAAAAGCCTCACGGTAGAAAGGCCAAAAAAAAATCGGTTTACATTTCGCGCGATAAATAGCGTGCTATTATCGTCATGGAGACGACAATGTGTGCACAATTTTCACGAGATAAAATCTCGCCAAACATTACAGTCAGGATAATTGTATAATCATATAGGAAAGATATGCGACAGATGGATAAAAAAAACTGAGTTATTAAAATAAACGTTAACCGACTTTTCCAGGATTGCGGTTAAAACGCAACTTTCTGTCTATATATTAAAAAAATTCTCACCATATGTAGGATACAATGACAAAGAATTCATATTCCTCCGGAATTGAGAAACGAGAGGCTCCTTTATCGACGACGTGATTAAACGATTCAGCTCACTCGGTCTGCCATCTCTGTATACATATAAATTTTACGGATAAATAGGTATATAATTATATATATCTATATATGTATATACGTGTACCTAAGCTGATGTATATAAGCACTGAAAACATAGTTATAAAATAAACTACTGGCGAAAGTCAGAATTTCTCCATGTAAACATACATAAAATAGATATCTATATATGTTGATATATACCATGTCCGTAGGTACTTTCGTTACTGCATATTGCGAGAGAAAGACTCTTGGAACACGAGTAATAAAAACGAAGTACAATATTCGAGAGAGTACCCTTGCTCGTTCGGTCCATACCACACGTATGTAATCGTCTAAGCTGAGAAAGTGAGATACGGTCTCGGTGGTACGTTTTTTTCATCTTGTACAAACCACGAGCGGTTGGCTGGACCAGCTAGAAAACGATTTGCATGAATGACTCGAGGAACTTGGATAACCGATAGTCCGTACACGTTCTACGTATCTATATGCATGCAAAAGGAAAATACATATCCAGTAAAATAACCGTGGCTGGCAGCCTCGCACTTGGAAGGTTCCCGATCCGCAAGGAATTGCACTCGACCGGTCGTTCGCTCCTAGCCGGATTTTATTATTATTTTTATTTCTTTTTCGTAATTCTATATCATTCCGGGCGCCTTTTACATTTCAGTGAGAGGCGTGTTGCAAATTGTGCCTATAAGATATTATTGTGCACCGCTATAAGAACGGTGGAACAGTTTGAAATTTTTTTTTTTCTTTTCTTTTTTAAGTGTCGGTTTGTAGACTCGAGGTCGTTGCGGTATTATACTGGACGTGCTTGGCGCACGAGAAAGTTCTATTGACCTCGGTGCTCGTACGGAAAACGGTTATTCGTATTAATTGTCGGACAATTTATGAAACGAATTATTTTATACGAATCTCGTACGGTTCGTGTATTTTTATTAAATTTCAATTAAGAATGTTTGTCGTTATGTTGTGTGTTCGCAGAGAAATGTATAGACTGGGTCTAGTGCTATGGGTGGCGAGCGTCGCGGCTCAAAGCTCCTACGATTCGCTAGAAGCGAGATCGGTTTCTGGCTATCCAGGAAAACCGACCAGCCTGAGTCCTCTCTACACTCCTGGCCTTGGTGCAGCGTCTCACGCTTTCAGAGATAACAGCTACGAGGATAATGCTGTTACGCCAACTCCTGCTCCTGCTCCCATCTACAGAACTGTTAATGCTCAGCAGCCGGTTGGTCCAAGAATTATGTTACTAGAAAAAAAAAAACATAAAATTAGTTCACTACTTGATCTAATTGAATTCTTTCTTAAATAGCTATATCGTGGAAAAGGTCCAGATGGCGCACAATATCAACACCCAGGCCCGATCAGGGTAGGTGCTGGTCAGCGTGGTCCTGGACCTGTTCGCGGTGGACCACCACCTCGATATCCCGAAAACGCACCGGTACAGTAATTTATTTATTTTTCAATGAAAAACATAATGTTTACTGTTTCTACTTTTGTTGTTTAAACGAGTATGTAAATTCAAAGGAAGCCGAGGAGATCGAGGAGGAGAAGGACGAACCCGATCGTCTTACCCTTCTTTTGCCCCAGAGTAAATTTGACTGCGTACAGAAGCAAACTGGATACTATGCCGATGAGGATCTCAATTGTGAAGTGTTCCACTACTGTCAGGACAATGCTAAACACTCGTGGATCTGCCCCGAAGGTTTTACTTTCCATCAGGTACGCCTGAAACCATCAATTTCTTAAACGATTTGTCTAATAGCTTGAATACAATCGATTAATCCTTCATTATCAATTTTTCAGGTTCATCTCATTTGCATGCCACCTAGCGGTGACATCAGCTGCAAGAAGAGCTCTCAGTACCATTTCGTCAATGAATATCTCTACAAACCGTTGAATCAGCAAGAGGCTGACAACAAGCCGAACGTTACTCTGAGATACAGCGAGAGATATTTCCCAGCTGATATTTACACGGACGAGCGCGATGCTGGCGACTACCATGGATCTCAAGCTCAACAATCTGCCCAACGTCGTCCACTTCCTCAGGTAATGACACGCTAATTTAACAAAGTTATGCAAATATTTCTCGACTCGCACCTTCCAGCAGGTATTCCTGGGTCAGCAGGCGACGACGATAAACAGTTTGCCAAGCGGAGCTCGTCCTCATGCGCCTCAAGGCGTTCCTCAATACCGTTTGCCCATCAATCAAGTATTCCGTAGTCCCGAGGAAGTGAACATTCCTCTTCAGCAGCGACGACCCCAGCTCCAACAGCAGCAGCAACAACAACACATCCTGAGAAGGTTCCCCCAAGTGCGACCGGAAGAGCAGGAGTATGAATAAAAAACAAAAAGATACAAAGAAGAATATTAATGGAGTTCTCGCAATTGACTGCGAGATTTCTACAGTATCACGGTCCCACGTGGGGCAGAGATTATGAGAAGATCGTAAGAATCGAAGATAATGAGGGGCAAGATATAAATTGTAAATACAATGGTCGGTGATAAATGATAATCGATGAGTGATACACGTCATATTTGAGATTTCATCAAGCAGAGATTTCATTATTCAAACAAATTTGCTTCTCACTTTTTTTTTTACTCGCGACCGGTCGATTGGATGTCATTCTTATTATTTTATACATACAATTATATATATATAATATGCACTATTGCATTATTTGTACGTGTAGGTGTACTTGCGTTTTATTTATTATCGTCAGTGTAAAATAATTGACGAAAAATAAAGTTTATAGCTACAATAATGATTTTGGTCGTCTAAGTTGGTTAAACGCTATTTTCCCAAACATGATTTTGATCGCCTGAGCTCCATGATAAAACGAGCACCTTCGGCCAATTCCGACATAGGTTTTTTTTCTTCGTTTATCATTTCTATTCCATTGTCCTTTTGACGATAGTCCGATCTAACGTATAATTTATCCTCAAAGTAGCAAAATGGCAAACTGTCGTAGCTGTGCAGACTTTTGGCAGAGGCCTCGGAAATTCTGTCGGTGTACTCATCGGGTGGAAAGAAATTCAGTTCTGATGAAACTATTGAAAAAGTTGGCTCTTCATCCGTGCAGTCGAAGTGAGGAATCTTGAATTCGATCATTAGCGAAAGAATCGATTAATTCAAAATAAATGATTATCCTTTTTTGTTATGAGTAGATTTCTTTTTTACTTCTGGCTTGAGTTGAACTGGTTTCCACAGATGTCCATCTTTGTCTATAATTTCGACTACTTGAAAAACTGCATGGTCATCAGTCATATCATTATCACCATTTTTCACCTGTTGTATCTCTTCCCCTTTTGCACTTTTTCTTGATTCGAGCAACAGCTTTTGCAAAGCTTCAATTTGTCTCTGCATGATAGAATAAACGTTGAGTGTGCTCAAATTAAGTATTGCAAGAAGGTAATTATGAAAAAATATGCACTTCAAAAGTTTGATGAATCGCATGTTTTTCAGCGCTGGAGCGCATTCTCTCTGTGCACAAAATCATTGTAGCTTCTGCTATATTTTGTATCTCAAATTCACGACGCTGTGCAAGCATCTCTAGAGCCTTCTGTCGATCGTAACATTCAATTCTATCATCGACTTTTCTACGCTCTCGTCTGTGAAATATCGCAACAAGAAATCCAGAATATTTTACTTTTATATCTCTGTGTTCCTTGAAAAACACCGTTATAGCTTTTATACCTCATTATAGCGTTAAAATCAGCTACCATATTATCTCTCTGAGCTCGAAAAGATTGTTGAAACTCGTCGTGCAACGAGACGACAACATTACCCACTTCTTCTCTTAATTTCTTCATCATTATCATTTCAACTTCCATTCTTTCTCGCACAACTGCTTTCTGCATTTCTTTGTTAGATTTTTCAGCCGCTTCAGAGAGCGCCTTCTATTCTATAAATTTTTTACATTGCTGATGACTCATAAATTACTTTTTAAATTAATCCATTGGCACACCTTAACAAAGTTCAATGATCTTATTAATTGCACTTTTGCAACATTGCTACATTTATTGACCTTTAAATTCTGTGCAGAATACTTATTGAGACGTTCGATTTTTTGTTCGTATTCGTTGCACACTTCTTGGACAGCAAGTTCGATAGCCCGACGTTTTTCAGCCGCAAACATTTTTTGATTTTCCTTTGATTCTTCTTGCAACAATTGCCTAAGCCTCTCTTCTGTTTCTTCCTCAAATCTTAACGCTGCCTGCTCTCCAATTTCTAGGCATATATTATTTTATATTAACGAACTCAAGTAAACATCTGTTGATATTTTTTTTGGATATACAGTATGTGAGGCAGCACCTAAAATTCCTTGATGAGTGCATGCTTTGATGCATTTATTGGTTAAAGGAGGTACTAAAGCAACTTTTCCGATCAGTTGGTCGCTTGGTGAAATCCATAACTGCTCTACAGGGCCTTTTAACGGTGGTACTACACCCACCAGTTTTCTCGTCGTCTCATTACTATAATCGTTGAATACCTGGGCAAGGGACGAACCCAAGTACGATCGGATCTCCGTTTGCGTGGGCACATCATTCTCAAGAACAAGCTGAAGTCTACGATACTTAGGTGGAGTGCGATCTATAGAAAAATGAGTGATAATCTAACCTATCAGATCGAAACTCGATGTCATAGTCCTTATTTAATATAAGTAATCCTAAAACTTACCAAAGAGCGTTTATGAAAATTCAATGCCCCAAATTGGAAACAGATCGTGTTTACAATTTGTCACAGCAAAATAAAGGCTTGATACAAGAATTATACCAAAACGTTGATACTTACTCATTGAATATCACGATCAAGCAGACCCACTGTTAACATGAATTGATTAGGACGGAATTTCTTGAACAATTTCATTAATATTTCATCGTTTAAATGTCTGCGCTAAAATGCATTCAATTGGTGAAGTTAACAGCGATCCATCGATTAATTCATGAGCGATTATCGAATCGAGTTAAAATGGCGGCTATTTCTGCGATCGTCAGCGCCACCTTGATCTCTTCGCCGACAAATGGCGACTAGCATCGTTTTTGCGTCAACTACGTAATCCGCGTGTTCGCACGGGAAGTATTGTGATTGATAAATTCACTTGCATGCTGGCACGTCGTGAATAAATCTTAAGCTTTTAATCATTCGTATACTCACGTCCGTATCTCGATAATATATACGCGTAGTTCTCTCGTGCGGCTTCACGGCAATACGGTCTGTGGAATTTTTCGTCAATGAAACAACGGAGATTTTTGTTTGTTGATGCTTTTACGAACTAATCCAGCCGTGTGAAGAAGCATTTTGTAATCATGGCTGCTGCAGCCGCTGCCGCCTTGCTTGACGAATTGATGGGAAGGAACAGAAATGTTCTCCCGAACGAGAAACCCAAAGAGCTGAACTGGGAGGACCCCGAGGTAACGAACGAGAGATTGTTCATTCTGTAGTTTTTGGATCGGAACTTTTTTCGGCACGACAAAAACTTTATGAAGACGTAGAAATAATTTTATGATTTTTGTTATCAGCTACTCGAAATCGTTCAAACTATTTTGTCGACTGTTCATTCTCACTTTTTTTTTGCAGTTTTGCAAACTCTATCTCGTCAAGTTCTGTCCACATGATCTTTTCGTGAACACACGTGCAGACTTGGGTGCATGTTCAAGAGTTCATGACGATGAGGCGAGAGATCTCTTTGAGAAAGCTACCTACTCGTACAGGAAGCAACAGTACGAGGATGAATTCATCAGGTTCTGCCAGGGAATGCTTAATGAGGTGGAGAGAAAGATTATCAAGGGAAAACAGAGATTAGCTCTTATTGGGCGAACTGAGGCAGTGAGTGTCAACACGTTTAATTAAAGTTATGGTACTTATCAGTGGATGGTTTGAAATTCATTATTTTCCTACTATAGCCGACTCTAACACCAGCACAAACCCAGCGAAATGAAGAACAGATAGCTTTGTTAACGGAGAAAATTAACAAACTCGTCGAGGAGGCAGAACAAAGTGGAATACAGGGAAATGTTGAACAAGCACAGGGTTTGATGCGACTTTGTGATCAGCTCAAGGAGGAACGCGAGACATTGAGAAAGTCCAATGACAATAGTCACTATAATCAGGTTTGGTCAAAGGCTTCACTTATATATAAAATCTAAATTTGTATAAATATAAAAAGCATTTTTCCTGCATAGACTGCAGAATTAGCCGCCGCACAAGAGAAGCAGATGGAAGTTTGCGATGTTTGTGGGGCCTTTCTCATAGTCGGCGATGCTCAGCAAAGGATCGACGATCATCTTATGGGGAAACAGCATGTTGGATATGCAAGGCTGAAAAGTGCTCTGCAAGAGATTATGGTGAATTTTTGCGATGATCTTTTTTCATCATCGGCCGCTAATGCAATTGTTAACAAGTATTGTCCACAAATGTTTCTAGAATAAACGCGAGCGGGCAAGAGACGAGAAAGAGCAAAAGAGAGACGAAGATCGGAAGCAGCGAGCTCGTGCAAATGAGGAGTTAGAGAGGAAAAGGCGAGAAGGTGATAGAGACAGAGATAGGGAAAGGGATCGGGATAGAGATAAGAGGCGTAGACGTCCCGAGGAAGACAAGGGCCGTCATGACAGTATCGGCCACAGGTATGTTTGCATGATAATAATAATAATAATAACATTCTCCACGTTCCTGACATTTTTGTATGTCTGAGACTAATGGGTAGTTTTATATTCTATCCTACAGAAATTTCGGCCACCGAAGTAGAAGTAAATCTCGCGAACGTCACGAGCGTCATAGGGAAGAGGAGAATCACAGGCGCCACAATCGAGATAAAGGCAAGAATACATTATCGGTATCTTTTTACTTACAGAAAACGAGATATAATATTGTTACTTGTTGATTGGAAATTTTTCAGGAAATCGCGACCATCGAAGTTCGAGTGGTCATAATCGTCGTCGCCACCGTTCAAGAAGCCGAAGTCACAAGTAACTACTCTTGATTGGTTAGTGAGTGAGAAGTGAGCCAGGTATGCACTAAACGATAAACTATTTACATCTCTCAATTACTACTGTACAGGTACAATAAACCAGGTGAGTTAAGTTAGAACATGAAAATACCATAAATAAGTGCTAAAACAGAAGAAATTGATAAATATCTGTGATTTTATCGATGATACGAAAAAGAATAAGATAACCACAAGAAATAAGGAAATTCGCGTTTAATCGTCTAAATTATCGCCATAACGACCTCATCTCGTTGACTTCACAGAACAATCAAGACAGTTTTTATTATTTTTTCAAAAACGTACTCGATATAAACTTTACATATGCAAAAAAAATGTTCATCACCCAGGATATTAACAAAATTTCACAAATTCGACAACAAACAAAAGATCAACAATGGTCAAAGAAGAATGTGCTTTAATAACGATAAATGTAATAGCTAGTTCATAAAACAAACAAAAAACAGAGCAAGATAGGAGAAGGTATACCTATCCTTGCTTTGATATGGAACATGTACTGTGACCTCCGCAACAGGTTCTTTAACAATACGACGAATATTTGTGTTCAAAGAAAAAAAAAACAAAACAAAAAGCAAACAAAGAAAACACGAAATCGACGAAATGTGTGCATAGATATTGTTTTTTTTATATCATTTTTTTCGCAAAGAAAAAATTAGTGGTTTAGTGGAGGAAATCAGTGCCTACTACCAGTAGACCTGCCACGACAGTGCCCTGTGTGACTGTGTGACTATACATTCGTAGCTTCCGCCACGCATTTATGAGGTATTTATGTCGGAATGATAATACCAAACATGTCTTCTTAATAGCGAGTTTGGAAATATGATTAATAATATCGTCGATCGCTGCGAGTCGAGTCCTTGGCAAAACTGATTTTGCATATATATATATATCGATATATATTTTAATTTTAACCAATATAACTTTATCTTCTTACCCTTTTTCTTGTCTCCGGTTTGCATTCTTCGATTTCTATTACGAAATTTCGTATGACGCGTTGGATAATCTTCCTCCTTTTCCTCATTTCCACACTGTTCTCAATAATACAGAGACTGCATTTGATCAACAACGACAATATCGGCGGTCCCAATCTCGGCTCGATTAAAAGCATCTTTCTTTATCATCAACGGAACTGGGGAGGGGAATAATTTTTGTTCTTTCCTCTTGCGTATCAGGACTCGGATGTTGATTTCAATTTAATTATTATGAGCTACACGAATCGATTGTTTGAATTTCTTGATAATAAGAGACAGAGCACTACTGGTAAACAGATGATTGTGAAAATCATTGAAAGCAAACAACAAACAAGTAAATCGCATTATCGGCATATTCCAAAAGTTTTGAAATGTTCATTGTCTATTTTCAGAGTTTGAAGAATCGAAGAGAGAAAGAGAGAAAGAGTGAAAGAGGACCGTTAACTAGAGCGGTAGAGCACACACGAGCATCCAGCTTAATGTATTGTTAAGGTAAAGATTTTGCATAATCTTTGATGAATTCTACTCGGAAAGAAAATCGACCAGTGGAACGGGGAAAAAAGAAAATAATTCTTTTTAAATAGAAAGAGAGAAAGAATCCAGTTTTAATCCAATTCTGTGTCTACCAATTGTTTTTTTTGCTCGAAGAGTAAATCGATCAAGTCTAAAATCTCTTTTTAAAAACGCAGCAAATGGTGTTTCTGATTTATCGTGAATCGGTTCTTTCTAGCCACATCGAATGCAATTGTTACTTTAGATTATCTAAGCGTAACGAACCGATTTGGCGTGGTAATTTGTCCACTGTTCGTATTGTAACATGATCGTAATAAATTGTTAATTCTAATGAATAAAAGATAAAAAAAAAGCGACGAAATACAAAACAGCACAATCATAGCAACGCAACGACGAGGGGTAAGAGCGATTGGCCAGAAAAAAACAAAACAAAATCCAGCAACAGGTCGAATAAAGATTATCATTATATTAAATACATATATACAAATTTTTCATATTAATAGTAATAATACATTTCGTAGTGGTTGTGCCAGTTTAACAGCCTTTGAATTCTCAATACTGAAACGAACATTGCCTTCCTTCCAAAGTTCGTGCAACGATTTACTTCAGACCGATATTGCGAGTTATCTGCAAGAGAAAATGAAAATAATTCATAAAACAAAGTAGTTACAATCGGTAGGAGACAATTTTAGAAATGTGCTAATAACCTGTTCGTAGACGGTCCATGCCATAGTGGTCATGAGAGTTCTTCGCAGCATTCGTGGCACAATTCCCTTGAAATATCCCAAAAGACCATATTTGTTATACACGAAGATAAAAGCGCTGTAGGCGTTCTTAAACTCATTTGGGTAAAGTTGCATCTTCGTTTTGACGACATCGGCTGGATGTGTTATCGCTGATGCGAGAACTCCTGCCGTTATGCCGCAAATAAAGTGAATCGGTACTGATTTATTGTTGCTGTCGAGACCTGCCAAAAAAAAGGTCAAACGTGATACGATGAAGATTAATAAAAACGAATGATGAGGCTGAATTACAAAAAAGTGTGTGAGATTCGTCAAACTCACTCGTAGATGCAGCATCCTTCAGTTGTGTGTAAAACATGAGATAAAGACCGCTGAATGGCGCGTCTCGAAGTAGAGTTGGGCCTAATCCACTGGAAAGTCCTCTGACTCCCTCATGCTTGTATATAAGTCTGAGAGCCTCGCTCATGTTTGCATATTTATAAACTCCACTCTAAACATCAAAAGATATCGTATTTTAGCAATTTTCAGTGGTGTAAAGAAAAATTGTTTTCAAACATTACGTATTTTCTTACCTCGAATCGTGTCTTCACGACTGTAATCGGTATCAAAAGTGCTCCGGACATGCTTCTTGCAGTAATTCCTAACATAACAGCCTGAAGAGGCGACATCGATTCCTCCAGGCATAGAGCATGTTTTAGCCAGTGGAGAGACGAAAAGTAAAGTCCTACTCCAGGGATGACCCGAGTGATAGACTGCGAATCATAATTTAGATAAATTTCTATGGCTAACCCAGATTTATGAATTTTGAAACGGGTTTTTATGTTCAAATTACTTACCGGTGTCATGCCCCTCCATAGTCCAAAGATATTTTCCTTTTGTACGATTTGGAAGAGGATTCTCACCATACCATTTTTCTGTGTACTGGGCAAACATAGAATCGTGATAAATAGAACTTCATAACAAGAGCATGGAATTTTTTTGGTTTCAAGAGTAAACAAGTACCTGATTTGAGCATTGACACTGCTCTGAAGTCTTGTTTTTACGAGGTCCAGGGGTTGAAACAAAATAGTCGAAAACGTCCCAGAGAAAGAGCCCGCGAGAAAAGACTTGAGGATGGGATACTGTAACGCGAAAAAAATCAAAATTATTTAAAAACGTATAGGGGTCAGGCATTAATATCAAATTATTGAACCCACGAGACTTTTCCATTGGTATCTTATCAATATGTGTTTGCAGTAATGTACTGTCGCACGAGTTGACTCACGTGAGCGACCGAGTAATCTGGTACGAGGGGTCATGTTATGATTGTAATGCACCGAAAGGAAAAATCTTATTTGCGGGTTATCACAGTGGATTCCTCGTTATCGTACAAGTCACGCGATTTCTCAGAGGAAAATTATTCTCGTGGCCAAAGATCCCACGTTTCTGCATCATTAATTATACATGTCTTTTGTTTCAGGTCAAGGGATCGTGTCGTTTTATCAGAATCGTTTCATCAAGTATATACTTTGATCACTTTTAATACAAAGATCAATGAGAATTTTCCATGGACATATTTTTAATTGTTACATCTCCCGCACAATCGTGTACGATTTTACTTGTTTTTGTTAGAGCCTACTCGGTGTTATCGGTCCCATTTAACGTTGAACGAATAACATATTTTCTTGAGTCGATGACGTCCATATCTTAGGAACGACGTGAATTGAATGACGTTAATATTATGTCGTAATCGAATCAATATTGCTGTCACCCCCTGGGGATTGTTGAGCAATTCTACTGATAACTTTTTAGCCTCATGATGCTCATGGCCCCACACTAGCAGTATAATGGGTCATATATTGCTGCTACAGATTGATTTATACATTAGTAACAAATGAATTAATTATTATGTTTTTAACAAAAACAAATTTAAACATAGATGACCCATGAGACTTGCAAAATTCCTGACAAGAATTGATCATGATTGAATATCAAAGAAAAGATAATTTTAGACTAAAAATCTGTAAATATGAAACTAAGAGAGACTGGTTTCTCAATACAAAATTGTCGATTCCTGTTTCCAAATGAAGAATTTGTAATGAAGCGATGGTTTTCTAAAACAAAATTAACTGAACAATACACAAATGAAAATACTCACGGCAGTAAAAGTATCCATTGTAGTTTAGATTAAAGAATCAATCAGATTTAAAAAATACACAAAACACTGGATATTAGAGAAAAGTAAACGTTTCGGGAAATTCAAATTAATCCTTCGAATGACTTGTCACAGTAGCTGATAGAGAAGTGAGCACGTTTCGAGCGTGCAGATTACTTACGTCCTCGCTTATCAGCGTTTTTTCATTGTCGGGGTCAACCAGACGACCCTGCATATCAGAGCATATTTAAGTCGGGTCCGGGGATATCGAGGCAAAACGTGATTTAGTAAACGTGACTTTACAGACTCGTGATGTGGACCAATGGTCATTTCCAAATTGATGCCTCAGATTTCTTTTCTCGGCGAGTCCAGCTTTTCATCGATGATGAATAGCATGCTACATTTTGATGAGAAAACACAAATAAGAATAGGAATATTTCGACCATTTATTTAGAGACCATAACCTGTACAATGGACTTTATTAGGAGCTTAAATTACTGTCTATAACCATTATTTATATGCATGTATACATATATGCAAGCTTATTGTCACACACAAGCGAACATAATATCTCTTATTTATATGCTTGTATACATATATGCAAGCTTATTCTCAACACACAAGCGAACATAATATAAAATAATCTTACAGTCATTGCTCGGTAGAACACTACGCAAAACCAGTGTATAACCTTAAAACGGTGAACTTGCGACAGGTACGATTCAGAGCGAAACAAAGAAATAAGCTGTCACCCAAAATACGCAGTAAAACGACGCACTTACGTAACGCTACATTTTGATAAGATTCATACGTGCACACGTATCAGCCGGAAGAAGAATAATCAAATTATATATCTTATTTTGAACGGTATTATCGTTGAATTCGCCCATATAATACGCGGCGGGTACGACTCGCCTGTCGCTTCATTATTATTATTGCTATCAGCAAATCTTTATCTCTAGTCCAAGTTGCGATAAATATTCTGTGGTATTTTTTATTTTTCGTGTAAAGATAGACGTTTTATCTTATCATTAGGTATATTCCAAAATAACACATTGCGAGTATTATTGTCCAAACCTGTGGAAACCAACAGAAACGACATTATCATCCAATACGTTAATATTGTAGACAACGGATTTATCGACAGATGCTCAAAATTAAAAATCATGCGCTTCGCTGGTTGCGCATGTGACCGGATGTAACGTACGTCGAGAGCTTCCATATTCGTACACTTGGCGGCGCTACCGTCCAACAAGATATCCGTTGACGCCGCATTACCCGACCCTCGGCCATTTTCTACGGGACTCTCGGAGTGTTCGGAAGTGTTTTTTCCTGCGGACACGCGTAAGTACAATTTTTACATTTAATATATCTTATTATAGGCCCTTTTAATGCTGATAGTTTTTCTCGTTACGTTGCTATCAAGGGAAGTTACATAATCGATAATTTTTTTGTAATTTAACCAACTAATCTGATCGGGAAAAACGTGGTCGGTAATGGACGCGTGGGCCGTCACGCGTTAACCATGCTGCGTTTCGTTCGGAGTCTCATTCTGCTCATACGTTACACGGTTTTTCAGTCGAACTCGCATTTAATCAGACTTACGTATAATTAGAATATGTGTCATTACTAAATCGATTAGTGCAATAATCTGTGGAAGAAAAATACCATTTAGGTTATGGAAAATTTACTCAATGATCCGTATTCGCGTACCATGCCCATTTAATGTTTTCCGTCCGAATCTGTGAGTCTCCTTGTCTAATTGTGTTTATCGAACTTTTCAGATAACGGTCCAATATGGTGAACGGTAGAATCCCATCGGTCTTCTCAAAGACCTATGTCACACCGAGGCGACCTTATGAGAAGGGACGTCTTGACCATGAGTTGAGAATCATTGGAGAGTACGGTCTCCGTAACAAGCGTGAAGTATGGAGAGTCAAGTACACTCTTGCCAAGATCCGGAAGGCTGCTCGAGAGCTTCTTACTCTGGAAGAGAAAGACCATAAGCGTCTTTTCGAAGGTACATACCCACATTCTTATTTATTTTGTTATAATTACATTGCTGCTCCAAAAAAGATTTAACATGATGATTCATTAAATATGTATTCTGACACCTCTTGTCTGAATTATCAGTGAAAGACCAAATTTAATCTGAAAAACTTGTGAAAAAACCTTTTTTTCTTTACATGAAAAATTTGTGTATATGTTTCCTAATCTTTGCTCATCATTTCAGGTAACGCACTTCTACGTCGTTTGGTGAGGATCGGAGTATTGGACGAGGGGCGCATGAAGCTCGATTATGTACTCGGTCTCAAAAGCGAGGACTTTTTGGAGAGGCGTCTACAGACGCAAGTCTTCAAGCTTGGATTGGCCAAGTCGATTCATCATGCCCGTGTCCTTATTCGTCAAAGACACATTCGGTGAGTGCCATTATTTTTCGATAAAAACTTAAAAAAAAAAAAATAGATTTTTTCAATAGTGAAAAATGCCTTAAAACTTGGGCAAGGAACGCCTGATACTTGACAGGCGATTTCTAATCTTTGAGGCTAGATAAAATACCTGGATTAATCAATGGTGGAGGTTAATTATCCTCTTCACATCTTCATGACCAGGAGACATTTATATATAGAAAATAGTAGATAATTTAAATAATAGAAGTGAACATAGAGTTTTGCTTGATATCTGGGAGAAATCGTTGCCCTTTCAAAATCGTATGATTACGATATTTGTATTTGCTTCTCTAGATACGAGGAAAGGCGCTGACACCGTCATAAAGCAAAATTTATTTTGCCAATGCTGTACATGATTTTTCATAATGGCCACTGAAATATATGGTTTTCGCCATAATTTCACGCCACGAAAGCAAACATTAGACATGTTTCGTCTCGCCACCAATAAGTCGAGAGTCTCATCAACGCCGATTTATGTCAAATAGACCACTTGGACGTCGAGCCTTGTGTTCGACGTTCAACGTCTTGAAAAATCGAGCATTCCTTCGGGAATCTCTAATTCCTCGACAATGCGTATATCGGTACGATTTCTGAAACATCGCCAAAATTATTACCGACGACACAAGTCGTAGCGATCAAGATGACGCTCAAGTTAATCGGACTCCGTACGTTTATAAACGAAATTCTCGTTTCTTTTTCAGTGTTCGCAAACAAGTCGTGAACATTCCCTCGTTCATCGTTCGTTTGGACTCCCAAAAACACATCGACTTCTCGACCAAATCGCCATTCGGCAGTGGTCGTGCTGGTCGTGCGAAGAGGAAGAACCTGCGCAAGGGAGCTGCCAACGCAGCAGCCGAAGAAGAAGAAGATTAAACTGTAAATTCGGTCTCGTTTCGATAAAAAGAAACGGCCGAGATGAATAATAAAAGAACATCAAAAGTTTCCTCCATGAGGAAAACATACTGTTAAAAAAAATAAGACACACACAATGTTTGAATAATTTATACCTGCGATCACCGTCCGACTTGGACTCCTGAATCCACAACTCTGTGTAATTATTTTTCCTATGTTAACACTTGGTGCCATGTGAAAATTATACTAGTCTTTTTCAAGAAATTCCTGGTGTTTACAGTTTCAACATTTTCGAGGATGAAAGGATATTGGTAGGTCTTCGGTCGTTCGCCAAAGATTTTTTCTTTGTGCTATCCACCTGAAGTCCTTGACCCTCTGCCCACACAATATTTTCAACATCCTCGATCTCTACTATCCTTTCCTATGGACTAAAAATCATTTGTACGTATAAACAATCCTTCCTCTTCACCAATTCTATTATTCTTTGTCTTCTGTAAACACGTTTTATTACAAGAATGTTATTTTATGTAATTTTTGTTTGATCAATGTGTAGAAAATCTTAACCAAGAAAACACCGTTATACCACGGCATGCATCGGGCTCGTGTCAGATGTACACGTGATCTTGCAACTACACCGAAAGGTATGTAACTGTACCTATTGCGAAAAATTCAATTGCACGTGCCACTTGCAGGCCATAAAAATTTTTCACGATTCAAATGTTAAAGGTTGCTTTGATCGAGAGTTTAGAAAACTAACTGCGAATATTGCACTCGAACGATTTTGTTCAATCCTTTTTTTCTTTTTTCATTGCTCATATCATCTGTTCCATTATTATGTTATCACATTGTTATCCGCAAACTGGGTGAAGGGCGCAAGGCTCACCCTCGGAATTCGCCCCTTTTTGAAAGGGAAGTTTATAAATTTCATCATAAATTTTTATAATGTGCAATTCTAATACGAAAAAGTAATCTTTGGGTCGACCATGACCTACGGTTATCTCGCTATGTGCCGGAAATTTCGCTTTAAGTGCATAGTGACCTCGTCATACATTGGCGTAAAGTCCGAAGACCTGGAAAAGTTCATCTCCGTTCCCGAGTGCGGGTCAGTGCGTTAAAATAGTTTTTCCTCGTCCGTCATATTTCGTTTTCATCGTTTCACGTGACTTTTGATAACGCGAACACGAAGTAGTAAAGTAGTATCGTGCATTAAACATGAGCAAGCTCCGAAGTCGAAGAGAAACGAACAGTAACAGAGACAAAAGTTGAAAAAATACTCTACCAACATGGAATGCCTTCGGGTATATCTTTAACAAAGAAAACAACACGCTATGACTGATAGTGCTTGCGTGAAAGTCGTCGATATTCGTCAATATTTGTGTGGATTCCTACAGGAAGAAAAAACGAAACAAAGCCAACGACGCAATGAAGCTAGTACCCTCCGGCTAGATAAAAGGTCCAACGAGATGGAGAAAAGAACCATACGAGGTGAGAAAAATGTTGAAATGATCACATACATTATACAAATCGACAATCAGCTATTCATTCCATTTTGCATGTTATTGTTCAACACGTTGTTTCAGTAATTTACAGTATCAACTGAGAATCTTACGATGGGATAAAACAGCATAACGTATACCTCTTGCCCAGGCTAGCTACGGAGATCGGGGTCAAATGAAACAGTGTCGAATTGTGCGGTTCCTGTAGGAACCGCACAATTCGACCCCATAATTTTCATTTGACCCCAACCCACTCGTCAAATTTTTATACTCGACCATACGGACGATATATTTTTGCGATATATATATATAATGGAATCAACCACATACGCAGCCATATCGAGGAAAAAAAAACAATATATCAGAGAAAGAAAAGTTTTCACGGACGGGAAAGTTCCACGATACGGCGAAACGCACGAACGAGCGATTTGTCGTGAGAGGTTGAAGAAGAGAGGAAGAAAAAAGAAGTGTACGTGACGATTTTGAATGAATGGAGATGTATGGATAGTTTTGTTTCGATACGGATGTGTTTCTCTCTTTGGCAACGGAGTCGAAATAAGCGATACATTTCTTTCCAAGTACCGGTACTATTTTTTTTTCTCTCTCTCTCTCTGCGTTCTTTCTCGAGATTGGAGTTACTACTAGGAATATGTACTTTGTGTTGGCACGTTGTAAAACGCGTGATTGGAACTGAACGAAGGCTGAGGCTGCGATGTAGAGGTTTAGATTGTTTAGAAAGTCTGCATGAGCATCGACGGGACACGTTCTTAGACTTAGATTCGTACGTACACAAACACACGTGTACTTACGTACTATTTACCTGGATATAGGGAAGCCAGCGTGGGTACCATTAATACACACAGGTTTACCCGGCTTCTTTCTCACTCGCTCGTGTCTCGAGCGTTTCAAATCGCGAACACAGAAGGCTTCTCGCCCGTCTATATGCTTCTCCTCTTTGGATTCACCGTGTTTGTACAAGTACCCCGAGTATTCCTCGTGGATTTACGTGCCCTCGGAATTTCTTACCTCAGACCAGGCGCAGGGTGCGGCAGTCTGTGATGCACGCTGTCTTATCCTCGTCGTACGAGTAGAATTCGTAAATAGGTTTATACTGTATGTTATAATTCTTGCCCATGGACTTTCCACCATAATTCTTTATTTTATTTTTAAAACATAGAACGCCCTATTTAATAATCATTCGGACAATAATTTCTAATTGCACATTTATAAATAATTATAATTCATAATCATTATTATTATTCTAATTTTTTATATACTAATAATAATAATTATTATTATTCTAATTTTTGATATACTAATAATAATTATTATTCTAATTTTTGATATACTAATAATAATTATTATTACTATTCTAATACTAAAATATATTTATAATAATAATGATAATAATAATAATTATTATTATTCAATTAAAAAAATTATAATTATTACAATTATACTATAAATAATAATAATAATTACTATGATTAATTAATTTTTTAAATTCTAATAACAATAATAATTATTATTATTTATAGTATAATTGTAAATAATTATAATTTTTGAAATTCTCCTTATTCGCTTCGAGTACAACGAACCATGAGAATTGAAATAATCATCACTATACTCGAGGAAAAAAGAAGAAATTACTAACGACGATGACCGGAATGGTGGCTAATCATTATCCAGCTGACACAGATAAGGCAAAGCTCGAAATTAGTCATCGAACTAGGTTACGATTCTTTTTTTTTCGACTCATTATCGATCCGTACGAAAGGTAGTCAATTTCCTCGGAAAGCGGATCGTAGCTATCGTTATAGATATATTTGTCAGGTCGTACACGTGATCCGTTACAAGATACACACAGGCCGGTACACGTAAATGTAAACTAGCTTCGTATTTGCGAGAAACGTATACGGGCAGGGGAGGATTCGCACAGTGAATACGTATGACTGCGGAATGAATTAGTCACGGTATATACGTATACCTACATACAATAAACACATGTGTGCCAACAGCGAGGAAAATATAGCTTCCGCGTAAACGAGATGGTTTCCGTGACGGTGGAACCCTTCAAGGCCCGAAAACGAGTTGAGTCACGTACGACGCATCGAGACCAGAAAAGAACCAAGAGAGAACAAAATTTTACTAAAAACAATCAAGACTTTTTTACACCGCCAGAAGTTCAATCGGGATCGAGCGATATCGTTCGTGAGCGAAACAATTTTCTTCTTCTTCTTTGGAGAAAATTGCACAAGGCGAGCAGGAACTTGTCGAAAAGATTCGCGGGGTAAGCGTAGCGGTTTAACGCATACGGAGGCGTCTATGCGCGTATCCGTACATTAAGTACCGAAGTTAGTAACAGTATCGGTCTCGTCATTGATGGTAAGTGAGACGATATATATATAAAAGGATGAACGTTTACGGGTATTATTATGGTTTCGTGTTGGGCACAAGGCTTTGATATATATGTATATCGCGCGTGTTCACGTTCTCCCGTAACCAACGATCCCGAACTAACGGTAATGACCATCGCCTCGCGGTTATGGTGTACCGGCGACCGCACCAGTAGCGGAGAGAGAGTCCAAGACTCTACTCTTGTCCCAACGATATACTCGACGACGACGATGGGGACGACGACGACGACGAGGGACCAGATGAGTTTGCCTCCTCGTCGTTGTGTCTCCACTCGTTCATTTTATATCTCTCGTTCTCTCTCTTACTTGCTCTCTCTTCTGTTCGCTAGATGACCACTCTCCCATGGACTGGAAATAATTAAGGAAAACCGGAGTTTCTTGTTTTTTGCTGACAAAACTGGCACACAAAAACAACGGTACGAGGGAGTCGAGTTTTCCTGAGATGGTGAGATGTTTGTTGACGTTATTGTTATCACTGTTTATTATTGTTATAGGTCTGATGCTCGTTGGTGCGAACCGGTCGTGATCCACAGACTTGGGATAACTTTGCATAATAATAATGATAAAAAAAAGGATCGTTGCAGGATTGAACGTAGCAAGACGGATGAAAAAAAGGAATTGAGAAATGTGGGAGAGAAAAAGGGCCACGGATGGAGGACGGAAGAATGCCAACGCTGTTATAGTTTAATGGCGAAACGAAGGTACCGAGAGACGGGGATGGAGAAAAGAATCAAGCGGAGATATAGGTATAGCAGGAAGTTGGTTGGAGAACAGGAGAGGAATCCAGTGCGCCTTGGAATCCTTCAAAGATATTATATTCTCGTCCGATGGCATTCCTAGGATCGCTCTCGTCATGACGGGGATCACCGAGCCGCGAATAAGAAAACGCGTTCTCTATAGCTTGCAATTTCATTTCGCGCTTTTCCCTCGTTCGACTCAACCCCGAGAGAATTAACCAAGAAAAACATTATCCAATTTTTCAATGATATTTCAAGAACTCACGTAGTTCAAAGGCGTTTATGAAATTCAATTATTCATTATTTATTTATATCTTTTTCTTTATTTACTTTTTCAGAATAATTCATTGACAAATTCGTCTCGATAAAGAAGCAAATCGCGGAAATTTTCATGGACCTCATTGTACGGCGTTATTTTCATTCCGTGGGATGCAATCCTGCTGTAAAAGCTCTCGTATACGTCCAGACGAGAGAGAGAGAGAGAGAGCAAAGTAGAGAGGAAGTAGGTAGAAATGGCAGGAGAGAAAGTAGACACGGATAAATTCTTCGCGGACATATATGACGAAAAAGGGGAGTTTCATTTCTGCTTGGGTCATGCATTATGCAGTATAACGTATTAATAAAAAAAACAAGAGAGGCAGAGACGAATGAAAAAAAAGGGAAACGCGTCGAGGTAAATGTTAGACGAGAGACGAAAAAAAGAAAGAAAAAAACGAAAGTTCGTTGAAAGACTTCGTGGACGGTTTTTTAAATCGTATGCTAATCTACATGTGCTCTCGTACACTCATCTCGTAACGTCCAGCCCTTTATTGTCGTGCGTACCGTATAGAAACGTCGGTACATACCTTTATCCACGTATAATAACGGTCAACCTCGTACCGCGCGTTCTCGCGCGTACTCGTAAAAATTCGTTCGTTTCGCACACTAGGCAAGGGGGAAAATGTAACGAGGAATATACGCGTCGTCCTCGCTTCGTACTTTGTAATATTGCGTCGAGCCGGATCGAGAGCTTTTTTTTACGAGACTTTCCGAGGTTCTCCATTCCATTTTTGCCACTTCGACCACCGCGAATCTCTCGAAGCTTTGGCGACCGGAGGATTATTCTCGATAACCCGCACATATACACCCAGAAGTTATCGAACTCGCGGAAGTGCAACGCGTAAACTATATCCTCGCGTGTGTCAGACCTTTATGACCTTTGCTCTCGTTCGTTCATCCTTCGAGAATTACTGCGAGAGAAAAAAACATCGTCGTTATTTCCTCACGCTTTATCGAACAAAGTATCGAGTACGTCGTTTTCTTTTTATTATTTGAAATCGCGAGAGTATCGATTTAACGGCGATGCAACGGATAATGAAGAAATTCTAAGGGAGATAAAAAAAGGGCCGATGGACAAAAGAAGGCGGGCGAGAAGAAAAGGCCTCGGGAATCTGTGGCGAGGGTCGAAGCTCTCCTCGATGCTCTTACCTGTTACCGAGGGCGTTGGATAGGACGAACTAACCGTCGAGTCAAGGGACGAAAGGGCTAAAGGAGTTGAGGAAACTGTGTGTGTATGTGTGAGATGTGCATCAACGTGAGAGAGCTTCCGCGGCACGTACCGCACCGAGATGAAACACCGCGGTGTGCGAAGGGCCTGAGGGAAGTAGAAGAAAGAAGGGAGGAGAAGGAGGAGGAGGAGAAGGGTGAAGGAGATCCAACGTTGTAGCGAGGGTAGCGGATCGTAAAAGCTCTCTCCCTTACGGTTCTCGCAGTGGCTACGTACAATCGTGAAAGCAACATCGAATAAAATCGAGGCTCTGCGAGAAAGCTATATTACGTTTTTGGTAGCGTATGTTCCATAAGATTTATATCTATAGATAAAGCTGTATGCATAACTTTTTTCGTGGTACGTTGTCGAGACGAGAGGGGTATAAATAAGCCGCGAGAAAAGAAATCGATGGACCTGCCATCGCACACACAACTTCATTCCTGGCCCTCGCCACTGATCCCTCCAACCCCTTATCTTCGAGAGATCGCATCCTCAGGGACCTCGAGTAGACTCAGTCTTTTCCCTCGTGTACTTCTTCTTTTTCTCCAACTTCACCCTTGCTCACCTTCCTCGTTGTTTCTTTTTGTTTCCTCGCGAGAAGGGGAGAGTTTGTATCGCGAACGAAAAAAAGAATCGTCGATTTTAATGTTAACATTTCAAGGGTGAAAAAAAATTCGACTCTTCGGCCGAGCCTGAGTGCCGGAAGTCGATCAAATATCGGAGTACGAGTAAGACCTTATATTTGTGAATGGAAGAGGAATTCTATAGGCAGGAACAAAGTTACATAACTGTACAACGTAGCAATATAGAGTTTACGCGACGGGCGAGGCTGGAGAATAAAAGTCTCTCGTTCAAACTTTTATCGTTCCTACCCAGGCACTTTCTTATTCTTTCCAACACATTGATACAGCACCTACGGATGTTTTCTTCCCGTGACTATCGTTCTCGATGTACGTATCTGCACAAATCGCTAGTTTTGCCAATCGACTCGTCTTTTTTTTTCCTGCGCACGTTATCATTGTGTATATTTTTGTCGCCAGTACCCGGCGTCACTCCGAATCTATTATACCTTTCATCGATTCCTGAACTCCCGAACTCGGTACGTTTTTTTCCAGTCGAGAGGATACTGGAGGGTTGAAGAAAATTGTGAGTGATAGAGAAAAAACGGAGGGTGTAGAGGCGGGACAGGAATAGAGGGAGTCACGAGAGAGAGAGCCGGCAGTACGGAAAATGTACATTCGGGTAGAGAAAACGTGTCGCGCAGAATGTCGAGAGTAGTAAACGGGGTGTGAAATATTGCCGCGAAACGTTGGTGTGTACGTAGGAACGATGGCAGGTGGTGTGTGCGGCGGCAGAGGGCTTTTCGAGGAGGTGGAGTCGCGTAGGCTCGAAATAGTAGAGCGAGGGAGATGGAAAGGTGGATTATATATACACGTGGGTACGTTTTCGACGGAGTTTACGGATGCGGTATCCATCACCCGGCCTGTCACTGCCATGTGGAGAATGAAGTTGGCAACGGGTACCGGTAATACGAGGGCGTATCTCCCTCTCTCTCTTTCTAAAACCCGCCATTTACCTATATATACGTCTATATCGTCGAGTTTGCCATTCCAATGTAATAAAATGTATTTACGACTTTTCGTTTTTTTTCCCGCAGAAAGATAAAATGTTTTAAAAAAGTGCGTCTCCCCGATGAAATTTGGAAAGATGGGGATGCCAATTAATAATTGTTCGGGGGCGTATTTACCTCGTGTATTCGTCGCGACGTCATGGAAAACGGTTAAAATATAACACGCGTATATCTGTCTTTACGAGTGAATTGTAAATAGACCGAGACAGGAAACGGGGAAAGGATTTAATATATCGCGAGTATTTTCAACGTTTCCTCTTCCCCATTGCTACGATGGAAGATATTCCCCCTCCGGTTTTCTTCCTTCAAGTATATTCGCACAAATTTAATATAAACGCAGACGAGAGACGAAACAGTGATGAAAATTGTGGCAGAGCCGTACGAGAGTAGTAGAAAGAAAAGATCTGAAATAAATCAAAGGCGGATAATAAAAAGAAGCGAGTGTATGGAGCGTTAGGGGTGCAAATAAATTGTTCGTTCGTCGTGGAGGGGAAAGGAAATATACAAGAAAAAAAGGAGGAACGAGAGCGACAGAAGAAATTAATCTCGATATAAATAATTAAAGCTAGCTAGAGATTCGTTATAATTCTTCTCAATTCTCTCGTTTCTCCCTTGTTCTTACACTTCTCTTCTTCCCTCTGCTCCCCCTTCGGCGAACTCTCGGTTGCTACTGAATACGAAGAAGACTCTCTTAGTTACTTTGCTCGTCAACCTTTCTTCATCAACCCTCCTCCGCCTGGCCGCTCTTTTTTTCAACCTCTCTCTCATCTGCTTTTATAATAACTTGATCCACTTCTAGCGACTGTATCTATGTCTTTTCTCTCCCGCGCGAAACTCTCGAGGCTCTATACATTGTAATGCACCATGGACTCTCGCCATTGGCAAGAAGAAAAAAAATCTATTAAAAATAATGTTACGACCAAATTTTGAATAATCATCGCGAAAGTAAATTGCGAATTACCATTTTTGTTTTGTTATTCTTTTCCTCCACGTGCGATTAATCATAATTTAAAACGATCGTAATGAAATGAAATGATTGTAAAAATGAAAATAGAACTATGTTTCACGTCGTTACATCGTCGTCCTCTCTAATTCGGTGTACAGTCTGCAGTGCTCAAACAAAAATGTTGATGGTGAAAGAACAGACGGGGACAATGAGGGGATATAAACACATTTTTATTTGTTATTTCTTAAGTGCGAGTTGTCGTTTGTGTCAAGAAAGGGGACAGTGTATGACTCGAAAAATGTGGAACGGTACGAGAGAGATGTGATATGACATGATTACTTTGTTATGCTCTAGTATGCTTTGGGGCAAACTAACAATTTTCTAAGATATAGTAATAATTTCATTCCATTGCCCCAGAAGTTCACAAAAAATTAGGAATAAAATTCAATACAAGAATCAAATAACAAATAATAAATAATAGACAATTATAATAATAATAAGTATATTTATATTATAATATTAATATAATTATTATAATATAATAATAATAATAATAATATAGTTATAATATAGTAATAATAATTATATTATAATAATATAATTATATAATAATAATAATATAATTATTATAATATAATAATCATATAATTATCATAATATAATAATAGACAATTATAATATTATATTATAATAATAATATAATTATTATAATATAATAATAGACAATTATAATATTATATAATAATAAAAATAAAAGTAAAAACAAAAATAAAAGAGAAAGACAGGGAGAGAGAGAAAAAGATGACTAGGGTGTCGGTATCAACTCCTGTGGTGCCCTCTCGGGAGCTCATCGATCACCTTTACGAGAGTTTTCATCGCCCGACGGTGCTCTCCCGTCTCTATCTCCCTATTCTCGAAACTACCCCCACTCACACCATTGCGTCGTACCGCCGGTGTTGCCGGCTATATTCACCACGTGCCGGTTACACTGATGGCAACGTATCGCACTTGTATGTGTATCGTACACCGTAGTATATGTGACATGGTGTGCGTATACTACAGGCTTTGTGTGTCCCAAGAATTTCGCCATGCGCATGCGTGAATTTACGAATCTTAACCGAGTTGGTTTTTGCTATGGCAACTACTTTTTAAAATTATGCTAGGCGATGAGATTAAATTAAAAAACATTATTTCATTAGACTCATCGAGGAACTTTGTTGGAAATAAATTGGCGCGCAAATCGGGTAACGGTCAGCGTACGTAGTAGCAAATAGGACCAATGCTGTGTAGAAATATTGCAGACGACAGAAGGAACAAAGCCGGCTAGCGAGTGTACGCGGGACAAAGCAGTCTGATAGAAGGCAGCTAGTTGAGTGGACGTGTTGTTGTTGTTCTTGTTTTGTAACAAATCACAATGGAGACAAAAATCGAAGTGATTGATATCACGGAAGACGAAATGGAAGTGATAACTTTAAGTTCTGACGAAGAAGAAGTTTCGTCGCCTGTGATAAACGTCAAGGAGGAAAAGAGAATTAATGTTCACGATCTTGACCCGGACGCCCCAGACTGGCCCAACTATCGAAACACAGCAGCCTATACTAAACATAAAAACGGTGAGCTCGTAAAGAATTTATTCTAGCTAAGTTCAGAATTTTCTATTAGTTCATATTTTATTAACATACATGTGTGAAAACTAAAGTGTATACAAAAAGTACAGAGACAAAGTATGAAAATTGTAAGCTAGGAAATAATGGATTGAGAATTGGCCTAGCCATGTTGACAATTTCCTATTAGTTCATATTCTATTAGCATGCGTAAGTGGGAATTAATGTGTTTGTATAGAACAATAACAAGTAGCAAGTTTTGAAAACTTAACCTCAAACTGTGTAACAATACTAATAAGTAGATAATATCGAGGTCTACCTATCCGATGAACGGATAGATAGACCTCGAGTCACACTTGTTCATGGGTCTGTCAATTTTCGAATCATTAATTATGCCAATGTGAATAAAACTTGAAGGAATATTAATTTCAGCCAGGAATCCTGATCCTGTGCCATTACTTATAAAAGAATGCGCACGATTAATGCCGACAATAAACGCGCGCACTGGGTTCATTGATTGGTACCCGTTTAACATGCCTGATATTATCATTCGAAGAATAACGATAGTGGCGATGTTTTTACAACAAAAAAGCAACCGGACCCATCTTGAATTTATAGGTATATGCACCCTCGTATGAAGTTACTATTACAATGAGATAATTAAGAAATATAAAGTCAATTAATCGTTCGATATTTTCAGCTCATGATGGCACCGCCATTATAACTGTTTTATATGGACGAGACCGGTATGAGAAGCAGTTGCGAGAGCGTATGAAAATCGACGATGAACATAATGTTTTGGACACGGAATCAGATAATTATGCAAAGAGGATAAGATCGGTTATTGCAAATGAACGCAAGACCGGCTTTATTTCACCGGCCGACCAAGAGTAGGATATTTAAATAAATTGATAAAACTGCTTTCGATGGTCGTGAATAAAAAGATGATCTTTTTTTTAGGTTTTATCAAAAGCACAAAAAGTGGTGGCTGCAGACTGCAGCAGGTATGAAGGGAAAGAGTCTTGTACCCGGCGATTACCTGAAAATGTTCGGTTATTGCGACGTGGCGGGTAAAGATCCATTACGACATCAATTTATCCAAAGACATGGACAATTGTCACCGATAGTTTTCAAGGCTTACAAAGTCGACGCCATCAGCGAGATACACTACAATCACACTCTCGAAAATAGGATCTCCAATGAAATCAGGGAGAGATACGACTGTAAGGGCTAAATATCGTTCTTCCAAAAAACCATGTGTTACACTTTAACGTTACCTATATGACATTGTTTCATGTTTTTATATTTTATACTTTTTTTTACGATGCCAAAATGTGCCAGTTCGAGTGTTGAGTAGAGTTTACAGCGTGTCTTCCAAATTCGCACACGCATGTGTCTGCGAATGTGCCTGGCGATTTTCTAGTCATAATTTGCTCATATAACCATGGTGGCTCCATCTCTGGACGAATTAGGGAAATGCTGTTCATATCTATATACGTATAAGTTGGTCCAGTATATCTATAGTCACTGTCGCTGGCCGATTTCAATAGAGGTTTATAACTGCCGACCTCCAGGTATGGACAGTATATGTATATATAAGTATATCGAGGCTGCGAATGTGGAAACGGGTCAGTAGAGCACCGAACTTGCCGAAGCTATGTCGTCTACAAAATTCCCGAGTCTTTTCGTAGCAAAACCTTCGCAAATACACGGTGAAGCGAGCGAGCAAATACGGAATTTCGTGCATGGAAAAATATATAAAACGCATGTGAAATATAAAGAAATGGAATTTTATCGTAAATCATTTAGACGACGATTTAGTTTTGCTCGAAATGTTCGACGTAGAATTTTCATTCCTTCTCAAAGAATTTCGTAAGGTCGTGCGAGCGACAGAAATTACAGGTTTTTTCCTTGCCTAGTCAAAAAGAAAAAATCATAATCGTCGAAAAGTTTGGGTGTCGATGGTAAAAAATAATGCAAAAAAACGCACGTTAGTTCAATTTAACCGAACCGCAAAATTCTTCGCGGAGACTACTCGAGCCAAAGGACTCATACATTTACATAACGTGCGGTAAACTGCTTTTAAAACTTCACTCACCTTCCCTCGCACTCGACTCTTTCCTCCACCGGAAAAAAAAGAAAGGAAAAAAAAATTATATGCGTTCGCAGTTGCCCACGACTCTTTCTCTTTCACTCGCCCATTTATTTCAAGTATAGTTTTTCGTTACACGCTTCGTTAACTCTGCTAAAATTGGCGTGATAAAGTTGTAAACGAGCCGAGACTACGGCGATGACGAGAGGGTTGACGCTGTGAGTCGAGCTTACGCGCCCGTCTCGTCATCCTCGTCGTGCCTCTGTACATAATAACGTCTGAACTCGGCTCTTCTACATCGTCGTAGCAGTGAACGGAACGGTTATAGCAAAAGGTAGACACGCAACCCTGGAGAAAAACACAGAGAGAAATCTCTAAATTTTGTAAAAGCTACGCTACGATGTAAAAATACTTTCTCATCTCTCAAATTATTTATTAAAAATATAATGTTCGATCGCACGTATTATTTTTTATTTAATTTTATCGTCAAACTACGTACATATATGTATTTCGGGCGGATACATTGTGGGTAAAGCGAGTACGTCGGGTGTCAGAGACAGGGTAGATAGGTCCTACGAATTTCGTGCGAGCGTTAAAACCGACAACGTAAATTGTAATTCGAGGGGACGTGTACGAGGTGAGGGAGTCGTGTAAAGCGGGTACACAACGCACGCCAACAATGCGCATCTCTCGCTGGTACACGAGGCACAACGAGAGTATACTACTCTGTACATACTCGCGCGAGGTGTGCTATCAATGAATCGGGGAGGAGAGAGAGAGAAGCTGGAATGTGTTCTCCAAATGTTCTTCCGCAGACTCCTATATAAACCTATGTACATTACATATATATATAGATCCGTAGTACGATGAGAATAGTATCGATGCCTTTTACAGCCATCGGCAAGGGGGTTGTTCGGTCTCGTCGAGGGGTGAAAATGGGTCTTCCCCCGTTTATCGAGTAATCATTTCAAAGTATTCTTTAAGTACGCCGATAGATTTCAATGGTGAATTTCATCATGAAGGAAAAACGTAAACGTAAATGTTGATAGCTTACAGAGGGGAAGGGCAAGGTGGTATAGCGAGAAGGTCTGAAATAATCAGATAAAATCACTGCGGACATTTCGTACTTATATACGAAGGGACACATCGTTTCGCAGTAAATATTCACTAGGAAAGAAGATTGGAGGATGAAACTGGGCGAGTACGAGTCGAGAATTCACACGGCGTATCCCGGGAACGTAATAATACGCGAATACACACACACACACACACACACACACACACACACACACACACACACATGTATATATAGATAGATGTATATTTGTAGGTATAGATGGAGCTCGGGACCACGATCGAGATTAATGGAACGCCCCATAGAGAGCTTTTGGCCGAACTTTATCGCATCTCTCTGATCGGCATTGGAATTACCTACTCGACGTTTTCTCCCTCCACCCTTTCGATCCTCATACACATTTGTATATATATACACATACACGTATACGTAGATATAGTAACAATCCAACGTCAGAGGAAAGTTCGACTCTTTCAATACCGCCCTCGATGCCTTTCTCGATGTTTCTGAAGCGTCGAATTAGAATCCTGATTAGGGTCTCGAGGAAAAGAAAAAAGGGTTGTCGAGAAGGGCGTAGTAGGAATGAGTGGTCTGTTTTTTTTATTCTTCTTTTTTTTATCGAGTTCGATAATTCCGTGAATCGAGTAGGAAAACGTGCTTCGAGATAAAAGAGCTTTGCGGTCTCAACGATACGTTGAATATGGATACCTACTCGACCCCGTTTTTTCCCAACAAAAGTCGTCTCTGTGCGCACTTTTCTCCCTTTCGGGTTGTTGCACAAGCCGAGGACGTTGCACCCGGTAAACAATGAGAAGCAACGAGGGTTTTCTTCTCTTTTTTTTTACGATCATTCGACTATACGAACGATAATTTGCGTCTTTGTTTTCATCGCTTGAGAAACTTTTTTTAGAATGTGTTTTTTTTTTTTTTTTAATATCGATCGTCGATGTCATAGACGACAAACGAACGTTCTATTACTCGTTCCTCGGATAAAATTTTCATAGGTACGACTGGAATTCATCCAGGTCTTATGGTGGAATGTGGTTAAAGGCTGGAATCAAGGTCGCTTTTTTATATTTATATATATACACACACACCTGTATTATAAATATGTGCATACCAGTCAGTGTTCAAGGCTGTGCCACACGAAGAAAAAGTATGCAGCAGAAAACACCGCTCGAGCCTCACATTTTTTCTCCAAGCAGATGTATTTGATATATTTGCATATAAATGCGTATACAAAAGTCGATCGAGGATGAAAACACGTTTCAGAACCGTAATATAGACAACCTCGTTGATTTTGTTTTTTACGATTCCCTTTCTTCCTATTAACACAACTCGTGCCACTAATTTACAGGACGATATAAAAGTTGATAAGAGAGAGGGAGAGAGAGTATCTTGAACCGAAGCCCGCCCCGGTGAACGACCCCTCGAGCAGGCTCGGCTGGGGGTGACTTCTTTCAATTAAATTAATGCATTCCCATTCGGAATTATTCTTAAACGTTTTCTCACGAATTTGAGATTTGTTTTCGCTTTTTTATAAGGATGATTTTTTTTTATGGAGAAGAGTTGCAAGCTTTTTTTTCTTCTGTTTTTATAAAAAATATATTTTCTTAAATATCTGAACACGTACCTAAACTCCCTCCACGGTTGTTCGCGCGCGCGCGTTCTCTCTCTCTTTCTCTCTCTCTCTCTCTCTCTCCAGCGCCTTTCTCCACCTCTGGCAGAGGCCAGCTGGCCGGCAGATCGGGAGAGTCAGTCGTTTCGCGCGCTTCGGTAGGAACGGTACTCCCATATCACTTCGTTCTATCGAGATCGTACACGCGCATGTATCGCGATAATAAATAATAATTAAAAATCCGTATAAACAAACGAAATTAATTTTCGTAAGCCAGCTTTTTCAGTAGTAGATTAGTGTTTGAGAATTTGTGTCGGAGAAAATTATTTCATTGTAGAATAATCTTACTAACGTCAATAATAATAATAATAATAACAATAATAATAAATTTATAAATACGGGAGTAATTTGGATATTCGTTCGGGATTAAATAATTAACGTTTACTTTATTATTTATCGTTCGTATCTCGTGTTATAAAAGTGATAATACACGTGTTATTCCGGAGATTTTTTTTCGACCTCGATGAGAGGAGGGAGTCTATTAATCTTCAGGTAAGCAAAACCTCCGATATTGTCGGTGAACTAAAAGTCACTCTTTGCGAGCTTCTGCTTTAACTTTATCGATATAGATATATAATATTACGACCACGAGGACGCTCACCGGTGAACAACGCACTGCGGTTAGCCGGATAGTTATGATCATTTCAAAAGTTTTGACCACGACCTGGGCCAACTCTAACCCACACGCAGATACATATACCCTCGGAGCTTTCTCTCCACCCCCGCCCTTTCTCTCTCTCGTGGTTGTTCGTGGCGCGCGACTGGCTTGTTTCGTTAATTAAGGAGTTGCACACTCCGCTCTCGCGTCGGCCACAGCGTATACATTGGTGAATTTTGTACGCAACTGTAGCCGCATAATGTCATATACAGCGACAGTATAATATCGTGCACGAAGAGACAGAGATAGATAGAGAGAGAGAGAGAGAGAGGGAGGGTTGAGAAGGAACACGAAGCATATATTCGAAGAGTTCAGCGTGACTACCCCTCGTACTCGTTGAGCTTAACGAATACATCTCGTAATTTTGCAAACTTGCTAATTAACCCTTTGAAGCTCGATGTCACCTCGTCGTTTGTGTTTTTTTTTCATGTTTTTTAATCCGAGAGAAAAATCATGGAGCACTGCAAAATATTCGTTTATGTCGCATAATCTTGTATATCAGCGAATCGCGTTGGTTAATGATCAATTATCAGGAAATATCGAAAGGGAGTTACGCGTTTGCCCATGTGAAATAAATTAAAAATATTGGGGGTCTTTGAAAAGAGTTTAATGAGGAGGATGAACGTATTATTATTATCATAAAGCGATAATTAAATCAAATTTTCGGACTCCGAGCTTTTTTTGGCTTGATTTTTTGTTGGTTTATCACAATCCTGCAATAATTCGCATACGTACAATCGTAGTCGAGTTATCAAAATGACAAGAGAATTCGGTCTCTGGCGACAAGTTTATCACGACCCGGGAGTGCAAACGAAAGCTTTTAAACGGGCGAGCGGCAAAGCTGGAAAATCGGGGTCGCCGAGCGTACAGAGAGAGAGTTATATAGCTTTTTGCTCCGGTCGTGACGCGAGACATATAGATCCGCTAGACTTTTGCCTTGGCTATTAAAGCATCAGGTTCTCTATGAAAGTTTGACTCCGGGCTATTGCATACTGTACTGCAAAGTACACAAATATACACACTTATACAGTGACATATATATATGTTTATAACTAACGATGAAAGATACGTACACGTTGGAATCTCAACGAGTAATTGGCCAAGTAGGAGAGAAACTATGGTGTGCCCTTGAGACTCGAGTGAGACCAGAGAGGCACAAGCGCAGTACACACACATAGGATATAGTTTTCTCGTGCATTCGCGAAAGCTATGCAGAGAGGCGAACGACGAGATAGAAGTAGCCGGTCTATCCTCTAATTGGAACACGTCGTTCTTGTACAAACTTTTTTTTTTCTTCCACTTTCCATGCATATGCATACATATTTTTTCATACGATGTATATGTATGATCGGCGCGGTTAGAACGAAAATAATAATAATTATTATCTCAGGCCTCTTTTGCTCGAAGAAACAATTTTTTTCGATGAGAAAAAATGGTATATTTTGCGTTTTAAAGGGCGAAATATACTTTTACAAAATTTCCCTTATAATTATTAAAAGTGTAGATGAAAATTAATGTGATTCTCACTCAGTCAGGTATAACACTCACGGTGGAGTGAATTTCAAAGAGTAAAAGCGGCGACAGTTTTCATCCCCCTCCCCTCGATCCTCCCTCGTCTCACTCTCTCTTGGCGAAGGGGGTTGAAAGCGGCTCTTTCTCATCCTCCTTTCTCCTTTCGGTGCCGTTCGCTCGTGTGTGACGCGTGTTCTTTGCGATTAGATACGTTTGTGTTGCGGAAACGCGAGTCTACCGTATGATATATTTATATATATATATAGACATTGTTCGACGTTGCTTCAGTCCCGAGAGGGAAGACTAGAGGCGAAACGTGTGCAACGAGAATCTTCAAACCCTCCCTCCTTCCATTACCTCTCCATCCTCGCATCGCTCTTGTTCTTCCCCTGAAACTGAAACGAACGTGATAAACGGACGCGAAGCTACGAAATCCCTGGAAGGGATAAACTGTCGTAATTTCATTCCTTCAACTCGAACTACGGGAAGACGGACCGAAAGATAAAGAGAATCGTCCTCTTGGCTCGTACAGTTTACCTCGATCATCCTTCCGGTCGCGTTTCGTTCTTGCATGTACGACCGATTACTTGTTTTTTCCCCTTTTTCTCATTAAATTCTCTTTTTCGCCACTCCTACTCGACTTCTCCTGGACAATAATAGTCGAAGAATCTTTATCAATATTTATATCGTAACATTCGTTCGTCAATTTTTTGCTTTTTTTTTTGTAATTGCAACGATACGCGTTTCGTTCGTGCGTGTACGACTAACTACTTTTTTTCCTTTTTCTCATTAAATTTTCTTTATCGCCCATCCTACTCGACTTCTGCTCGACAATAATAGTTGAAAAATCTTTATTCATATTTATATCGTAATATTCGTTGGTCGAAATTTTTGTTCTTCTTTGTTTTTGGAATTGCAACGATACGATTCTCACGATATTCGTCATTTCTCTTTGAAAAAAAAAAAATCCGTGTATTGCCCATGGATTGAAAATTTGATTTCGACCATATACATTTCCCACGGGAATTCGCCACGGGTTTTATGACGAACGCGTTTTTTATTTCAGTTCCGTTGTACTTGTTTTACGGTGGTGCGACAAATTGCAAAAAGTCATCGAAAATTCGTTACGAGGACAGATCGCGTCGATTTTGAAAAAAAAATCTTTCCGTAACGATTGATGTGTGAACGTCGATGGGATCGCGTTCTCTCGTATCTGCCCCTTCGTGGTTCGATTGACGCGCGTATTCGTCACTCTTTTTTCCCTGCTGTTCAATTTCGATCTCGGATCCAGGCATCTCGTGTACGCTTCCGCGAGCACGAACGTCTATACGACGGTATAAATATAAATATATATGTATACGGCGAGCATATAAATACCTACTGTAAATATCTACAGCGCTTCGCGTATGATAAATATCTTGCGATCTTTGGACTGTGCGAGCTTGCGAATACGATTCTCTCGGTACACTCTCCTCGAGAAGGAGGGAAGGAGTATTTCAGATGGAATTATAGCCCCGTAAGTAACGCGGGGATCGGCGGGAGCTCGAATGCGCGGAGCAAGATCGGCGGTAGGCAGAGAAACGTTTCCGATATATTTATCAATATATATATATATTTAGGTGAAACGTTGTAGCATGTTGGACTATAACTAAACGACGCGCAGGATTCATGAACTGGAAACACGAGAAGGAGCTTCTTCTCGTCGTCATTCGGTGTACACGCGATTTCCGCGATCTCGCGTATCGCATCTCGCACCGTGAATAAATGGAAGTTTTCGCGCGCGTTTGTACGCGGATTGAAAAATGAAGAAAAGGAACGGTACACGGATTATTATTTAGGTCGCGTGAAATTTTAATTTACAATGCGATCTCAGCTTTATCGCCACTTACGCCATTTTTTTTATCGAACAAAATTAAAAAAAAAAAACAGAAAAATATATCTCATTAATTATTGCCAGCGAGGCGTATAAACTTGTCTCTTCGTACTCGACTACTTACAGTCAGACGATAAAATAATTTTCATCAACGAGTCGAGTGTTTCATTCCGACTTTTTTATATTCTTATTTTTAAAAAAATTAACCACTTTTTCTTGATCATACATTTTTTTCTTGTCACGATAAGCATTGAAATTTATGACAACGTTTTTATTCCCACACATAATCCGGTCGTTCGACATTCGAACACGCCATTTCAATTTTAATTAAAATTTTTCCAGATACGATACAAATATTTCCCGTCCCCTCTATTTTGTCAAGGTTTGCGCTCTATGTATATAGGCACAGGAGAGAGACAGAGAGAGAGAGCAAGAGAGATGTTTCTCCGGACCGTATATCTTTTGAACTGTTTCAATCTCACGCCACGTTCCACCCACGTGCCCAATGGTCAGCGTGCACTCGTCCGGCACAGGTGCACACGTAGATAGCTACACGTACCTACTCGAGGTTTATAGTACGCAATATAGAGATATGTATGTACGACTATATATATATCTGTAGGTATGTACGTCGCGTGTAATGTAGAGAAGGGATGGTCGGTCAGAGAGTGAAGAGGGGCGTGGGGGTACAGGGGGGGTGGGAAGAGGGGGAGGAGAATACGTATGTTCTCGGCGGCTCTCTCGCGCCTGTAGGATATCAGGAGTCCACCTCGCGTGTTCCGTTAACCGTTATAGCAGCGTGAGGGACCTACCAGGACGACATTCCATGGTTGTCCCTCTCTCTCTCTCTCTCTCTCTCTCTCTCTCTCTCTCTCTCTCTCTCTCTCTCACTCTCTCTCTCTCTCTCTCTCTCTCTCTCTCTCTCTCTCTCTCTCTCTCTCTCTCTCTCTCTCTCTCTCTCTCTCTCTCTGTACCTCTCACCCAGCAGCGTCGAGCCGATTTGAATGCTGCGTATAGCTTTACATATATACGCGTATCTATTCGAGCCATACATGCATATATAGGTATGATATATATGATATATGCATAATACTGTATAGATAAAGTCGATTGGACCAACTCTACCTGTTAAGCCTCTACTCGGCATATAATTTTCTTCAGAAAAAAGGCCTCAAACTCCACGTCGCGCAGGTTCGTCGACCTCGCGACTCGCATTTAAATCAACCACCGTCGACGAAAAATATTTACGACGAATTTGAACTTCTACGACCTTCGAATTCTCATGCAAATTGTTAAAATTACCGCTAAAGAGGAAGCGAAAAAGATCATATCTTTCATCGTCTCGTTCATCGAACTTTATTGGCTATTTGTTCGACGGGAAATATCGATTTTTATATTCGATAGAAAAATGAAACGAAAGAAAGAAAAAGTCGCGAATGTAAATTCTTGCACGCGTTTCCGCGTTTGTATTCGCGTGTGAACGATGCATGGCAACGTTTTTTTTTCGTTTTTTTTTCATTCCTTCTCGCGTGTACGGCAAGTTTTGATGGTTCAACGTGACGGGAATAGTAGCGTTTACGGCTCGAGTGTGTAAAACAAATGAGAAGAGAGTGAAAAACCGATAGTCAAAAACCGCGGGATTGGAATCGTCGATTGCAAACGCGACAAAACAGCCGGTGCGAATCGGCTGGAGTCGCGTCGCGGTGTATGGAACACGGAGAACGAGGCGAGTGCGACCGACCGCGATTAACTTTCTCGCGAGAGCTCACGGTACCGGCAAAGAGAGACGCGATTCCCCGTGGCGCAAAATTCCCTTAATTCTCCCTTTCCCCCCTACATCTTCTTCTCTCTCGCGTCCATTTCGCCGAGTACATTCTCCCTCTCTCATTCTCATTTCCCACACCTTCCCCCGCCCTCAGTGTCAAAGTATTCGTTTCACAATGCGCGTATAGGTATTCACCGGGCGAAAAGTGCACCAAGCGTTGAGCCAAGGAATGTGGAACGAATTTGCGGTATCGGTGCCTGAACGTGGGAAGACAGAGGAGAGGGAGAAAAGCAGACGAACATCGCAACGGTAGTTTTCTCCATCCAACGACAAAACTTCTTATCACTTTTTCTTCCTTATCGAGTCTCTGCCCTTTTTTTTATTTTATCTCGACACGATGTAACCATTTTACGATCGAAGCTAAAACAACTTTTCACAAAATTGCAATTTTGTTTTACCACGTTGGCAGAATTCCTGTATCTTTCTAAAACGAGCGCTATCTCGTCGAGATAAAAAGTATCCGTTATATTTTCATATTTTATTATTAATTTCGTTCGATCGGATGGAATCTCATAGCTCGTCTCTCGTTCGAAAGATTTCTCGTTCTCTTTTCCCTCTTTCTCCGTTTCGTCTCGGCGTGACCCGCTCGTAAAACATGGCCCAGTGGCCTATCACCCGTGCGCAGAGAAAATCGGGTTCCATCCCATCGCTGTGTGTTTCCTCCATCTTTTCACAAAATTACAATTTTTCTTATCACGTTGGCAGAACAGAATTCCTGTAACTTTTAAAAACAAGCCTTATCTAATCGAGATAGAAAGTATCGTTTATATTTTCATATTCTATTATTAATTTCGTTCGATCGGATGAAATTACACAGCTCGTCTCTGATTCGAAAGATCTCTCGTTGTCTCTGTCCCTCTTTCTCCGTTTCGTCTCGGCGTGACCCGCTCGTAAAACACGGCCCAGCGGCCTATCACCCGTGCGCAGAGAAAATCGGGCTCCATCCCATTGCGGTGTGTTTGGTACAATAAACTCTCCCGAGCCACGACTCGGTAACGAAACAGTGCCCGAGATAGTAACTATAGTACGGTGCAAAAACCGGTGCTCCATCACCCAGTCACAAAGACAGCAAAGCCTATACCGGTTTTCGTGAAATATCCTATATACCTATGTACGTTTCGGATCGTTTATTCAACCCGATAATACCTCGCTGCATCGCACTGTGGCTTTCTGGCTCGTACAACTCTCCATCGGGAGAGTAATACAACGTTCACCTTTTCCTCGTAGCCGAGACACGGGAGATATAACTATATAGCTCGTACAACGTGGGGAGCGTTCGGAGAATACGAACAGTTCGGAAATCCCGGCTGGTTATATCGACACGGATCATTGGCATTCACATCGGTCAACCAGTATCTGGCTGGATTATGATATACATAAATTATCCTATATTTATAACGTAAGTGAGTAACTGGAGTAATAACGAGTACACGAGAGGGCCCGGCGACGTACTTATTCCGGTTCGAAAGTCGGGAGACAACAAAAAGTTTAATGGCGAGAGCGCCGATAATAAGTATTGGTTCATCGAGGGTGATATAACGGAACGAATTAGTTAAAGTGCTTATTACACGAATAAAAGAAAGGCGCTTCCCGTCTTATCGCTCCTCGCTCGCTTGAAAAAAAAAACACAAACACACACACGATATAATAATAATAACATCGTGTAATATTTTTATATAAGTTTTCTCTTTCGTCTTTATCGCGAATCTGATAAAATTCAATCGGGGCCGAGGAGGGATAATGAAATTGGTTAGAATGACTCGCGATACGTCTGACGCTTATCGCACCGGATCGGGGTCACGTAACGGATTGCGTTTCGAATGATTCGACGTAACAAATTCAATTGGTTAAAATAAATGATACCTACCGTTCTACGTTTGCTCATTCTTGTCTGTATTTTACGAGGACGCGAGAGACAAACCGATAAGGGTTTATTACACTCTGGCCCAGTTATTCGTCGAGTGGGTGCGCTGTCGAGATTCGCCGGCATCATCGACCCTTCGTCGATTCCTGTATTATATATACCTCCTGTCTCTCTCTCTGCAAGGGTGTTCCCTCGATAAGGGCTTCGGGGGTAAGGGCGCGTTCACGAGCCCTATATACACACACCCCTCGATATTGTGCAGATTTCCAAGCCATCGCGATTGGATCGTTTCGTCTTCGTTATTTCGTCGTCGTTCGTTGCTCCTTTTTTTCCTAGCTGACTCTCGTCGAGACGACGACGATGTTGAAAGGAGGGTAATGCGAGAGTCTTGTACCGTGGCTGAGTACCCGAGATGTCTCGAGTGATTCCGTGTCGACACCGAGCTTGCCAATAGCCATCGATTTTTTCCTTTCGTCATAATATTCCATCATCTCGTAACGGTACTTATCGACAATAAAAAAAAGGCGTTAGATCGACACTTTCAGAATCCAAGAAAAATTCCAATAATTGTTTATCGCCCGTTGGATTTATTTGTTAAAAATTTCCAATTTTACATTAGTGATGAACCAAGTCGTTAAAGATTTTATTTAAGTTGTAAATTTGAGGTAAATTTTTTTCTTCTCTTTGAAAATAAAAACGTAGCGCTAGATAACAGGTAGAAGTAGCGGATTTTAGTATCGAGAGAGCTGGATGAAAGACGCAGAAAACGTTCACGATCTTTGCCTAGCTATATATAGCGTTAGTAGTATTTGCAGTTGTATATCTCCTCCGGGCACCGCATATGCGCTATGTACACCGGGTGTCCTTGCGGAATGAAAGTATAGCCTGGAAAACGTGACCTCACGTTGCCCGGCAGCCGTGAGTAAGACCCTCTGGATCGCGGTTTCTCGAGCTACGAGAGATTCTCCATCTCTCTTTTCCTCTATCCCTCTATCCTTCCTAGGCCGATATACGAGAGGAATCGTAGTCCGATACAAATGGTAGACTCGGATCCCGAGCGAGGACCGAGATCGTCACGTGCCTTCTTTACCGAGAACCGTAATATTCGACCGATCGTAGAAATACAAAACGGTATCCCGATTTCACGCTCTACCCCCTTGCTAATAACATTTTTATCGTCTCATTTTTCTCTCGTGTCGCGAAGCTATTTTTCAATTATAAAATGTAACCGTCCTGGAAAGATTTTGAAAATGAATTCGGGGACGATAAAAATTAATCTTTTAATTAGTCGGTTGTAAAGAATGAATCGTTAATTAAAAATAAATATTACAGTTATGACGATTTATATAAAAGAAAAACGTTATAATTCCTCGATTGGTTGATTATTAATTAAGACATTAATTACTCTGTTGGCAGATTGTCGCTGGCGTGACCGACACGGTCGGGAGAGTCTGGGTCGTGGTTGACGAGCTCAACGCTGCCGCATCATCATCGTCATCGTACAAACTATCACGAACGAAACTCGGTAGTATAAAAGAAGAAAAAGAATCTCAGTAGACGTGATTTTTCACGACTCCCCGATACGCGAGTGTTTGGTGCTGCTTGGTTTATTTTCATTTTATTTCTGTTCGTTCTCTCGTGATTTTTCGCACTCGTATAAACTCGCGTACATAGATATCGTAGTGTCGAGCTCGTAGTCGCCCGAATCGGGAAAAGTGGAGCGAGTAAGCGAAATCCGGTCTTTTATAACGCTCGTCTCGGTGAAAAATATGAGTATTCCGTGAAATCCGTTCGCACAGTTTATTTTATCTTCACGTATGCGTGTGCTCGCGCGAGCTTCATTAATTCGTCGATTATCGCGCTCGCGTTAATAAATTATAACGAGGTGAAGGCGAGATCGACGAGTAAGCTGGGGAAACGCGAGAGGAAATCATGGAGACCGAAGAGCTCACCAGGCTCGTCGATGGAATTTACAAAGTGAGTCTTTAATTTCGCTCAATTTTTATTCTCGTAATCGACAACTCCATTATCGTTATAATATTCTTACATTATTTATTGTCCTACACGTTTTATTCTCTCTCCTACAGCTACAAATCTTATCTGTCGTATAACGAAAACGTCGACACGCGTGGCAACAATATCTTTATTACGCCTCAATTTTCTTAACTGTGCGAAATCTTCAAAAACGCTATTCACTACTGTAATTGAACGCGATGATTTTCTCGTTCGTGACACGCAACCGTGCGCTCCAGGTACCTATATCCTTTTTTCTATGATACATCGCTTATATGAGCGCATTGTTATTTCGAGTCGTGTTATAACGAGCCGTGAGTTGAGCGTTACTTCATTTCACTTGCGTTGCGACTTCCTCTCACTAGCTCGAAACGTAAGTAAATATAGTTATTTAACGTCATGAATCGCGTGGTTGTGATTTTTCCAATATGCGACGAAGAGAGAGAGAGAGAGAGTGGGTAAAGAGTATCGAGTGTCCGGAGCAAGAGGGCGACCGCACCGTTTACGTAACCCGGTTCTCGTCAAAGTCCTCGCGTTTTGTCGACTCGCGTCTCTCTCGATACGTACACAATATTTCAACGACGCACTTATCGTCGATACTTCGTCGATCGTGTTTCTCCAATTGATCGATAATTATATAAATCGTTAATTAAAAAATTATAAAACTCTAACGATCCGATAATTTTGTCTACCTACAGGTTGTCTCGTGGGTTCGATCGATGCGTGGGAATTGAGTCGTTGCCCTCCTCTTACTCTCTCCCCCACATCCCTCGTTATGTTTCATCACACAGGAGAAATTCTCTCGTAGCCACTGAAGCTTCTCCGTCGTATCAATGAAGAAGTCGACGCGAGCGCGAGAGAGAGTAAGACTCATTATAATCCAAAAACACGCGGAAGTCTCTTGCCTCGTTGCGATGTAGGAGCGCGTTAATCTCGGCTGATGGAATTTTCGCGAAAACTCGACCCCGTCTCCTCGACGATGAACAGGCTGTGCTTGAGAAGCAAATTCCACGTTGAAAGTACAGCAGGGTATACGAGTTGATAGGAGAGAATGGTAGAGAGAGAGAGAGAGAGAGGGAAACCGATGGAACGTGGCAAAAAGCGTTCGTTCTCGTACGCGCTCGCGGGTACACAGAGGGTTTAAGACTAGAGGACGTTGGAAGAGCCATGAAAGTCCTCTTGAATTATAAAGGCTTTTGCCTCTTCCCGCGGAGAGTTTGGGGGGTGTTACGGTTACCACAAAATTCCCCGATAATTAGGTGCCGTCTCGGCCAAAATGAGAGTCGGGGAAGGGCGGGGAATAAGGTGGAGGGTAAACGCGATTTTGACAAGGGTGAGAGACGGGAAAATGGGGGATGAGGGAGGAAGGAAGGAAGGAAGGAGGGAAAGTGGCTTAAGGAGAAGAAGGTAGGGGAGGGATGATCGGGTTTTACCTCTCGCGTAATCTTATTAGTCGTTCGCCCATGGCCCGCGGCTTATACCAAAAACCCTTGGCGAGAGTCTCGTTTCGAACGCGTTCGCTTCAAACTTACGCGAACCACGCCACTCGCGAATTCTCTTGCGAGATACTTTTTTCGTCTTATCGCGAGAGATAGGTCGCAACCTTAGCGGAAATGCTACCGTCTTTGTTATCCGAAACCCGGAAGTCGAGGAAATCTTACGCGCGACTATTTGTCGCTCCGCTTTTTTTTTGTCTTCTCTCGTTTTACTTCCGATCTCCGCCTTCTATTCAGCTGCAACGGTTCTTCCTCTCGCGTTCTCCTTCTCTCTTCCTTCCCTTGTAGTTGAGTCGAACAGCCGCTCGAGGATAATCCGCCGAGAGACACGGGAGTTAACGACACTTTCACTCTCTGACGATCCTCGACGTCCCTCACTGTCCTCCCCAACGAAACGAGAAGCTTTCGTCATAATAACGCTCGGCTAATTCTCCTCGTCACTCTCACCACTTCTCGCGAGTGCTTTCTATCTCTTTCTCTCTCTCTCTCTCTCTAGACGACTCGTTGTTTCGTCGTTTTCTTGCTCTCACCCGGCAAAACCTTACCTAGCCATTAACCCGCGGATAGAAAGAAATGTAGCAATTTACGGAGATGAATTACAGGCTTTGCTCATAACCTTCGCCATCTTTTAGTAATGGCGATATAACGTATATTTACGCGTTATGTCGTTCACGAAGAGTCAGGAAGCGTGGAGAATAAAAACTCGAGCAGGAAGGCCAGCGGGCATTGGGTAACTCGGAGAAATAATATCGTGTCTCGAAAGAACGTTTATCGCAGACGTTCGAATACTTTGATGGATTTTCAAAGCGTCGAACAGAATAATCGAGGACGAAATTATATTTGAAAGTTTAGCTACACGGTCGAAGGTTTTGTACATCTGAAAGATGAATAGAGGGGGGAGAGAGTGATAGAGAGACAGGGGGTGGAATGGCTGCGGTAGCGCGCAATTTCATGCCGAGCAAGATGGGGGTCGGGGGGATTGCACGCCTCGTAATCGCGGCTGATCCCTTAATTTTCGCGGATTCGGTTCACTCTCCGAGCTTCCCCTTCCGTCGTGATAGCTCTGTATCGAGACTGTACAGCGCGCACAGAGTCGAGGGGTTGTGCGCTGCTGGATCGGAAGCCAATTAATATCTATACTCTCTCCATCTCCGTCTCTCTCTTTCTCTTTCACTCTCTCACCCCCGCATCTCTCATGGCGCGGCCGCAACGTTGAATATCCGGCGATTTTACGCCAGCCGAGTTACGTTTCTCTATCCACCGGTGTTATAATGTAGTGCATAGTTTGGTAAATTCACGAGAGCCAAGGGGTGCGAATGATGAAGAACGGGGGTTAGCAGGGGTTGATACTGTCTCGCGGTGGTGGTTGAACGGTCTTCGTATTAGGGGAGTGGGAAACACGCTTCTGTGTGATAAACTCGCACCGTGGGGCTCGCTTGTCAACGCGAGAGAACGGAGAACCCGCTGGTGCACCCTCCGGTGGTCCGTTCACCTGCGTGTGCACATATATATATATATATATATATATGTATAATTTTTATCGGAAACATCGTTTACCGGGGGTTAAAACAAAACTTGAGCCAGGGAAGAGCTGCTATAGTTTTAAACGGTATTGCGCATGTTCCTTCCTCCGTCAGCTTTTTAGAATCGTCAGAAAAATTCAGAGGATCAAACACAGTTTAAAAGATAACGAACAAGTGTCATTAATAATGAACCGAAGTTTCACTGTCTCGAAGATTAATGTTCGAGGGGAGAAAAGAAAGAAGATGGACGAAGATTGATTCGTGTTCGATCGTATTTAGCGACTTTAAAAATCTGCCCAAAATTCAGAAAAACATTGCAGCGTAATCAACTTGGTGGAATTTTTAAGTTTGAATAGTTCCGATTTTTGTTGAAAATTCCGAAGAAAAAGTAGACTCATTGTTAGAGAAGGAAAGTAAGATGACTGTGAGAACAATTTGAAAATCACGAATACTTTTAGTGATAAGTTATCGAATTTCACATCGAATCGTGGGAGGTAAAGATCGATGAAGTGCGTCTAAGTCGAGACTCGGTATAGTTCATGAGCGTTGAATTTATACCTAAACCACCAGAGGGCCGATATGTCGTTGCGAGGCGCGTTTCACAGTGCGTTCGTTAGGACCCTCATTACGTTCACTTGTCCTCGGGTTTCAGGACTTCTCTTCTCTCCCGCTCATCAGTCGCGATGAGGATTAATTTTTAATATCCCTCGCCGCAAGAGTCCAAACTCACCCTCTCTTCTCGTTTACAGTAACGTATTCCTTCTCTAACCCTAATGTCATCCACTCGACAACCCTCGGTATCGCAAATTGCAACTGGGGTTTCGTTCCATCTCCGCTCGTTACTTAACTACAACTTTTATGCATATTTTACAATTGCAATAACTTTGAAAGGGGCAAACTACGCCTGGATGAATTTTTGTACGACCTGTAAACGATGCTTTTGATTAAAATTCTCGTTACTTTATCGGGAAGTTTGCGATAAAGCAAAGTTTTTAGATATTTCTCGCAGTTTCTTCGATATGACGTTTATTAATATTTGAGGGAAGAAAAGACAATTTTTAATCTTGTTACATATGAAATTGGTCATGCGCGAATGTGAAAATATTCCTTTTGTGTTCGTTCACCCCATTTTCCTTCTTTCTTTTCGTGCTAAATTAATTTTTGCCTTCTGTGAAAAAATTCGTTACCATATCCTACCGTTCGCTGCTTCTCGTGCGATACGCCTATAGATATACTTCGGTACGGTTAATCGTATGCCTCGTGGTCACAAAACGCTACCGGCTCATGGCACGCAAATTACTTCTTTTGTTTTCCGAGGGTGAAACGAAAACAGGGGATTAAATTATTCCCCATTTTTCTCTTCCCCGTCTCTCAACCTCCCTCTGTCACTCTACCTCTCTTTACGTAAACGACGAGACGATTCTAAATCCATTTTTTCATTTCTCATGATCGAATTTCCATTAGAATGACGAACGGTTCGAGAAAAAAACGGGGATTTTATTTTTCAAACAAAAAACCTTCAAACGAGTTCGTTGGTGAAGACGTGGATAAATTTTATTGCCCATGGGACCGGTCGCGAGGAAATTTAATGGTTAGTTAGCATATTGAGCGAGGACGACTCGAGCTTCGTGACTTTTAATTCGCGCGTTGGCAAACAAATTCTTCCTCCAACTCGGCAGGTAGATGTTCCTAGTCACTTCGACGTCTGACGTCGTTTCTTTGGCATTCGAAATGAAAAAGAAAAGAAATCTGTATATCCAAGATTGCAACAGACGCGGTACAAAGTAGAAATGGATATATGCGTTCCGCGAGTAAAGCCACGCGCGAGATAATAATCCTTGAGTATATCGCGACTCGTTCTCGTTGTATTATACGTAGTACCGACCACTTGTTACGTTATTATCGTAAGTTTACTGTCGTGCCCACAAGAGAGAGAGAGAGAGAGACAAATCGCGCGTTAAATGATCCTCGAGGCCGCCTCTGCAGCACAGGCGGTAAATGACGATGGTGAACGTACACGAAATTCCAATTCCCTCCTCTCTCTGTTTCTCTCTCTCTCTCTCTCTCTCTCTCTCTCTCTCTCTCTCTCTCTCTCTGTTACAGGTAGTGGATACTTTCAATGATCTCTCGTTTACTATTATTATTCGCGGTGGACACGAGAATTATGCGCTCCGCGTTGTTCGTGCTAGCTTTGCTTAGTAAGATTCCTTGAGTGAACAAACGCGGAACGAATAAAGACGAGGCGGTTCTGAGAATGATTTCGTTTTTTAAAGAAACTGTTTTTTTTTATCCACGTTTGGACAATATTTTGTTTATCTCGTCTCGAAAATATTGGCGAGAGGATAAGAGAAGAATCGAGATCCGCTCGTCGATGACGTCAATCGGCGTCTCTGGTGCGTTTCTCGTCTTGGGAAGTCTCGATCGTCTCCTCGAGGGAGGGGGCAGAGGAGAAAGCAATCCGAGACGGGATTCCTTCGATAACGCTTACAAGCGTCTCGGGCGTGATACTCGATCGTTCTCCTCTTTCTTCTCCTCTCCTTACTCCGACTACTTGTCGTCTATATTGGCTCGGATCTTGACATCGAAGAAGTCTATTTCGCGGTATTTCCCTCGAGTCATCCGTGCATTTGTCTTCGGGCTTTTCCAGCACGGGCGTTAGATCGTCTCCAGTTTTATCGATAAAAATAAAATGAATAATGAATTAATTGGAAAGGGAGGATGCGTTTTTTTTTGTATTTGGTGACACAACGCTGCAATCGGTACAGAGAGAATGTAAATGGCCAATTAGGAAGTGGGACATCGAAGGACGCAGCGACTCGTCTCTATTCCACTTGTGAGTGGATCGCGTACATCCTACTCTCCTCCTCTCCGGCTTTTCATCTCTTTGTTGTCTCATCGCCGATCCTCGTTTCCTTCACAGAGAGTTTCCTATCACTGCCAGTCCTCGGCTCGCACGAGCTACTCGCGAATTCTCTAATTCTCATTGCCGTTTACCCTCTCGGTTTCTGGCTTCGTTCGCTCGAAACGCGAACGTCACAGAGACCCTCGTGGCGTCTAGTGCGTGGCTTGTCTCTAGCGGTAGCTTTTCGTCCTCCGTCTCCTCCTCTTCTCCCTATCACATATCGCACAAGACACAATGAAGATATACGTCGCGTTGCATTTACGAATATGCTTCGCGTAGATCAAAGAGCTATCCTTCTATCCTCGTCTCGCCCCCTTGCTTTCCTCGTCTTTGTCTCTTTTATACACGACCCTCGTTCCACCATTTTCGCGGCTAGGTGGCCGCGTGCCTCGTGGAGTTAAATTAACGATAACGTTGACACCATGCACGCGTACCAAGCACTCTGAAAGAACTCCCATAACGGACACGCGTATGAGAGATCATTCTTTTCCCCCTTTATCCTTTTCGACATACCAACCCTGCTATATTTTTTCAAACGAGACGAAAAATGTGTTTATTTCTATTGCTATTCCTCTTTGTGCGAGATGAAGTTTCATGTTCCCATCCTTGCCCGGGTGAATTCTGTTTCAGACGTTCGTTTCCTGGATTTTTTGAAAAATCACAATTTTGTCTCACTTGTCGTTCTACGATAATCTCGACTGGTGTACACGCGTATCGAGCACAGTGGCTTCTTTCTCGTCCTGCCGTTGCTTCGAGCATGAACAAAGTAAATGTCGTACGGCCGAATACGAACGGTTTTTCGAGGCTTTTACTACGACCGCGCCGAAGCGTTCGTTCCGTTCGTTGGGTTTCCTCGCTCGCCGCGCGGCTGGACCTTTGCAAAAGCGGCGTACGCGTTTTCAAGCATCCGTGACCTCCGACAAAGAATTATATAATTTTACGACGGAAGTTTCTCTCGTCGAGGAGCGTATATGCGCGTATACTTGCACACGTTTAAGGACGCGTCTTCGTACACTGCTAACAAGGTCGAGTGCCAACGACCTCCGTATTCGTCGCTCGAGGATGTGGCAAAAAAAAGGATCGTACATTAACGCCAACGGTTCGACTTTTTAGGGGTGAAATTTCGTGTTGTACGACAAATTTAGATTTCGTATTTTCCATCACCCTTTTGGCTTTAATCGTGGGTTATCGTAGCGTGGAGCGCGACGCGAGGGTGAATTTTATTTACGAGCGGTCAACAACGTTTCTCGCGAACCTGGGAGGAAAACGGACGATCGAGAGAGCGAGAGTGGAAACGAGCGACAGGATGGAAGGGAGAAAAGAAAGAAAAGATAAAATAGAGACGCGAGTGATGAAAATGTCCCTCAGCATGTCGAGGAATTGATGTTTTCCCGTTGCTTCAGAAATTTCCGTATGAATATTTACGATTGGTCATCTCGGGCTTTCCGGATGTGCCACAGGGGTGGTTCGACTCTTTTTCTCTCTCTCTCTCCCTCCCTTTCTCCCAATCTACATCGTACTTCCACTTTCATTTTTTTCCTCGTTCCAATTCTGCGTCCCTTGGCCATGCTTGGCGTATCTTCCTCGTATTCTCTTTTTGTCCCCATATCCTATTTACCATAGTCCCGCTTTTTTTTTGTTCCTCGGTCATAAACTGCTGCGGGGATGAACGCGAAACCACCGAATCTCGGTCCTCCCGCGTTCTCTCTCTCGCTCTTTTTTCCATTCTTCCACAACGTCAATCTCGGGCACTGGTATCGAATTTACGCTTACGGTTCCATAGTCGACGGTTCCACGAGCCACAAAACATCACATTCGTATATCTTTGCCGTGGCGTTTCGAGGAGGAGAAAAATATCTCTTCGTTGTATACGAAGCGCGACGTAGTTCGCGTTCCATTTCATCGAACCTTTCATAATTTCGTTTGTATTTTTTCCTTTTTTTTTGCATTCTTTTACTAAGCCGTAGTCCGAAAAGATCCTTTGATCAACCTCCGCTTGGGCTGAATCAGTCGGCTGGGCTATCGATGCAAAAGCTTTTAATTAAAGCGCCGCCTGTTCGCGAAATGGCGTTGGTGGGGGGTGGATTGGAAATACATTTTTACGAGAAAATAAAATGCCCTGTAAAAAATTTTTTACGAGGAGAACACTAGGTGTGTAGACGAGTTCATTTTTTCCATCCTTTTTTTGTTGTATTTTACGAGGCGAATGAATAAATACGGATGGAATTTACTGCCCCTAATTTCGTAGCTTAAATTGGGAGCGAACAGGAATGTGAATAAAAAGAGGATAATTTGCATGGTAAAAAAAAGAATATTATTAAACCATCCCCTATTCGGATTCAAATCTTTCCCCGGCGAATCACTGATTTTCATACCGAGAGATAAGAATCGACGAGACGAAAAGAGAGAGACAAGGTCGAGGGGGAAGAAGATGATTTTATCCGAAAAAGGATTTCCTCTATTCGAGGCCGGTTTCTGATTCGGTGGATCTCGCATGCCGTTGAGATTTTTGGGGTGGTATCTACGTATATGCTCGTGCTAGAGAGAAAAGGGGTTTCTGGAAAAGGCAGACCCGGGATTGTTGGGAAGCCGATCGAATTTCCTCGGGCGTCCACTTCCGCCAACCGCCGCTTTTCCATCGAATAACGCTTACCCGACGAGCCCTCTCCCACCTCCTTCTCGATTTTCCGACCGGAAATTTCCATAACTCACCCGGTCGCCTTTTCCACCTCGGTGTTACAGCTACCAGCTCTATCTACTGGTCCGGCGAGAACGAGGTTTCACCTAATGCTTACCGTCGAGGAAAAGACGAGCTTAGGCACGCGCGACCGTTCAACTTCTCGGCACAATTTTTCTTTTTCTACCTTTCTCGTTTTTCCGCTTACACGTATTGCACACGCGAGTACTGTCGGAGTACCTTCCCCTCTCTCGCTCGAGCTCTCGACTACTTCAGCGAGAGTGGTTTTCTTTTTCGTCGCGCGCTAGCATTCATTCGACAAACGCATGAATGACCGGACTTACCCGGCTCGACGCTAACGCAATTACCTTTTTTTCAATCAACTTTTCAATCGTTTGAAAAATAATGTTTATTCGAACGTTAATCGTCGCGACGAGAGAGAAAGCGTTTAATCAAATTACCAACCGGACGTGGCGAGGCGACGACCGAAAATCAATATTTGAAAAACATTTATTTTTTTTTGTTACAATTAAAAGCTAAATATACTGTTTTATGGTAATTTACTGTTACCTCGAATCTCTCGTTCGCTAGTGATACGAATTTCTGCGAAATCTTGATCTCGCGTTCCCTGGAACAATCTTACCGCGACAAGAAAAACGGGTATCGCAAGTCGTCCAACCGCGCGACTTAATCGAGGCGAAATACAGTCAAACGTGACGAGAGAGACGTTTCACTCTCGCTCTTGATATTATTTCCGCGTCTCAGGGTCTCCTTCTCTCGCTCGGTCGACTTTTTATTTTTTTTTGTTCGCTCAACGTTTTCCGACTCGCACGATCTAGTCGCACATTTTTCATAGACGCGAGCACCAAGCGGTAATAATATAATCGCGTGGTAATACGACGATTAACGCGCTTTTTCCCTTTCTCGACGCTTCGTGCTGATTCAGATAAGCGAAATTATCAGGCAAGATCTAAATGCGCATTCATAAATATTAAATTAGAGGAACATCGTTGCTTTTTTTCACCTCGTATTATCTGCAGTCACGCGTCCGCCTCGACTCCGATCCACTCTCGCTTTTCGCAATTTCATTTCCTGCTATCGAGAAACCTAACGCGCAATTTTCAGAATCCGTTTAGAATTTAGATAAAGAATGAAAAATAAAAATTTTAAGACATTCGAGATTTTTCGAAAGATTGTTTTTTTACGAGTCGAGTGTTCATTTGGAGAACAATCGCGTCGTTATTATACTCTCTACTGTCCGTTATAATAGCCACGATCTCGCTTCATTCGCTTTATCGTCGCTGTATCCGGCACCTTTTATTTCTCCGCTCGCTCGCAAAAATGTGTCCTCCTCGCTCGTATCCACGACAATTTCATTGCTCGGAAATATCGCTTGGAAAAAGAAAATAAAAGATACGTTAAATAATGAGCTTAAGCCAATAACCAACTGACCCACTTCTGGAATGTCGCGCGTGCATCACTCTCTCGAGAGTCCCACTTGTTCCAAGACCGTTGTATCGCATTGAAATAAAAGAAACGAAATAAAGAAAAAGAATGTGAAATTATACACATCAGCAATCCGTAATTTCCAGCCTTTGGCGAAACCGTGTCCAAGCAAAAATTGATCATGAGAGAGTTACAACGATCATAAATATCATAAATATACATATATCTATGTCCAACAGTAAATTAGCGTTCGGTCGCTGCTGAGATCGTGGCAATAGAAGAATCGACGATTTTCCTCGCCGTAGGAACTGCACAAGAGCGCAGCCTCGATCTCTGCACGTATGTGTGCGTATGTATATGTCTATATACGCAGATGGTACACACGGTAGTCGTTACCGCGAAATATGCGCGGAGATCTCTCGGGAGACCGAGCGAAAGCGACTTTCTCGCGCGCTTCTCAGGCGCGCGCGTTCTTTTACATCGTTGAGTTCCAACGCTGCAGCAACAGCGGCAGCATCATCATCGTACTCGTCTTTCTCTTTGTCTCTTACCTTCAGACTTCAGTCAGTCTCTCGCAGCCACGCAGAACTATATATTTTCCTCTCCTCTGCGCAACCGCATTCATCGTTGCATACCTTCCCGTCCCACCCATGCCTGCCCACTACTTTTATATTGTTTATTTTTACGAGTTATGCATACCACTAAGAAAAAAAATGAAAAAAAAAAACATTCTCGTACACGGTAATACGCGGATACGAGATAATACATATATATATAGAGAGAGATACGTACGCAGTTGGAACGTGAAACGTATAGAATACGTTACGAGAACGCACTTTGAGCTTCGGGCAAACACGTTTTCGTAGGGAAATACGAAAAAAAGAAACTGTTACGTTTCTTTGATATTCTCGTAAACGGATATGGCGAGGGATTCCTAAATAATAAATCGTTGACGAGAGCAATTGCGAGAGGAACTTTATCGTCGAAAAAAAGTCTTTCACCGAGCTCGATGCAAAAGCAGGCAAGGTCGTTTTCCTATGAAAAAAAAGCATTATTATTGTTATTATTACGAGCGCTAAGAATCGTGAAGTTTCTTATGAATGTACGAGAGCTTTTGTACAAAATACAACGATGGCGTAAATGGGAGGGTAAAAGTGCATCGCGCGCGTAGATATTCCTTTATTATATCGTATAGTTCGCCACCACGGGGTAATCGTGCTCTTTGACGCGATGTTGCAACTTCTATTAAAAAGAATCGCGAATAAAGAAAGTTACGATCGTACGATAAGATACGAGCCTCGTTTTTGTTCGATAAAATACGAACGAGTTCGTAAACAAAAACATAAATAATAAATCGCGATTGAACAACGATTAATAAACTTTTAATAAAAAATTGCTCGTTATTACATAAATATTTTGATACAATTACTGTTATTCGATTTAACGTTTATTTCATTATTCAACAACGCGTTTCGTCCTGTACCAAATATGTTCGCATCGTTATCGATAAAACGTATAAAGCATGAAGGGGAACGAAAGGAGAGGGGGGAGATGTAGATTCGAGTTATTTCGCGTCGTCGTGCGAGATCGTCCTCTCCTTCTCCCTCTCTCTCTCGAGGCTGTAGATTTTCAGGAACAATGTCCTTCGGAAAAGGCTGAGGCGTGCTTCGTGTGTCGCGCATACTACGTATCTCTCAAGCTTTCGGGCTATGTTTTCTTGTGCCCCGCTTCATGTGAATTCTCCTCTTCGTACACGGAGAGAGAGAGAGAGAGAGAGAGAGATAGAATTATACCGAGAGTCGCGCGCGTCGCGCTGTTCCATGCACCAACGTTGAATGTATAATTAAGGATTACGTGGGCGCGCGTAATCGGCCGAACAATACCGGACTTTTACCCGATATTATCGCGCACGGTGTCTCTCCTTCTCTATATGCGATGTGCCGAGTTCGTACGTGTGTGCGCCCGTGTCGAGAATGGAATCTGCGCTATTGTAACAATGGGTAACAGCAGGTGTCCGCAGGACCTTCGAGGGAAAATGGCAAGGGACGATATAACGATTCGACCTTTTCCCTCAGCGTCTGACTAAACCCGAATTTTTCTACTTAATAATAATAATAATAATAAATTCACGAAAAATAGAAGCATAAAACTGGAGCTTCTCGAGATTGAAATTCCGGATAGAATATTTTCGTACGAAAGGAAAATCGTCGAGGATCGTCCAGGAATGGAAAGTAAGACGAGCGAATAAACTATATGGAAAGCAGAAAGTCCAGAAGAGCTTTACCGATACGCGTTGTTTATAAACGGCAAGGTCGGTTATAAAAATGAGGGTAAACAGGGAAGGAAATGTGGCGTAAAAAAATTGGATATTATACGTGTATATGCACGGGAGAAGTTGGGAAGGGGGATGGGCTTGAATCGAGTCTGTCTCTCGAAATCCGGCAAGTCGCGTCGCTCCAGGGCATTCCGGGTTTACGCAATTTCGCTCCTCCCCCTCGCCCACCCTTCGAGTTCAGTCGCGGTTTGTTCCCCTTCCATTCTCATCTGCGCTTCTCTCTTTCCCCCGAGCTGTCCGAGTCACGATTGACCGGCCGGTAAACATCACAACGAGAGAGTGAGAGAACGAGGGCTCTCGCACACCAGCGCGCATTGTTCAATCTGACCCGGGGGGGATTTCAACCGTCCCGGTCTGGCGCGTCCGTCCACGCGCTCGCCACTACTACTAATAATGCTCGAGCCCTCTCGCGTACAACCTATTCTACTATTTGCGTGAGTTTCCCCCAAATTTTCCCGTCTCGTCCGGCACATATTCCCGCAAGCTGTTCACGTGGCTCTGTCGGTCTGTCCGTCCAACCCGTCCGTCCAACCGTCCGTCCGTCCATCCGCTCATTCGTTCGTTCGTTCGTTCGCAGTGTGTGTTTAATATACTATACGTATATGTTTTACGTAATCGTGGAAACGGCACGGTCCCGCATTTGAAAGCTCGAAATACCATTCTCGAGAGTACAAATCATTTTCATTGAATCAGCAATTAGTTAATGATCATGAGGAGATCGGAGAGTTTGTAATTCGCGGGAGCCAATCGACATTCGCGAGCGGAATATCAATTTGGCAAACCGGGATAGTCTCCCCCGCCGATTCATTTTTCAATATTTATTCGGCTATTTGGAAAATTTTGAAGGCAAGGGGGAGGGGCTTGTTTTGTCGGGACAGCGAAACGATTCGGATAATCGAATTTCTGATATGGAATGATAAATTACCGATTGAAAAGTCGTGCGAGAGGTAAATAATTAATTTTTTAATTCTTGTTACTTTAGATTTTTTGAGATTCGATGTTACATCCCTTGCGAGAGCGGAGAGTGGCTCAAGGGGTTAATAACGATAATTAGTACGCCGGGAGAAAATTCCCGGGGGTGTTCTCGCAAATCGGAATCGTCGATGGAATAGTAATATTCATTGGAATATCCGTACGTACGAGAATAGAGACGGTGGATTAATACCTTTTCTTTTCTTTCACAATTATTTTATTCCCCGTTGTAATCAAAGTTCCGTAATTATAATAACTTCTCCGCCAACGCGGAGCTTTTTTTCCTTTGAAGAATTCTCGCGCGATCGGGAGAGCGAAGCGCGGGATTTTATCGCGCTTTTTTCCTTCGTTCCTTCTCGAACGCGCCAACTTCTCGGTTGGTGTAAGGGAGAATGAAAAATAAAAAAAAACAGCGTACGAAACGAAAGTGAAAGAATGAGAGAGGAGAGAAAAAAACGGCGACCGAAGGCAAAAGAGGAATGAAAAAAGCGGAGCCGGTCGTAAATCGACGAAGTTAAATCGATGGACCGCGTGGCGTGCTTCGCTCGTTCTCTTCCGCGCCATTCTCTCCTCCTTTTTTTCTCTCTTCTATCCCGTTCTCTCGTTTTCCTCTCTCGGCTCGTCGACGTATATCGAGTTAAGTTTCGAGATTGGGCGACCGTAGGTGCGTTCGTCCTTCGCTTATCTCTCCCGTAGGAGAAGTTTCTCCACGTGATAGAATTGTGGGAGATGAGAGGCCGCTCGTACGCGCCCGTTTGTACAAGAAAGACGTACGATGCGCACGAGAGACATCGAGAGATCCGAAAAAAACTCTATACATATACGTACATACATACCAGTGCAGCCGGAAGTAGGAAAAAAGAAGAAGAAAAAAAAGGAAGAAAAAACGCGAACGATAGCAGAGTCGAACGCGGAGGGGTATAAATTCAATTCGACAAATTGTCGGAAAGCTCGCTCTTCAATAATTTTCACTCTCACCGATCTTTGCACATTTTACACTCGAATAGGCCGATTCTTTTTCACTTTCTCGGCGCTCTGGACCAAAAGAAACACGTACGAAATAAATTTATCATCGGGATAATTATTATTATTATGAATAAATTGTTGGCCGTTGGAGCACGTTCGATGTTTATATCGCGTGATTCTTGGCTAACGTGAATAACTGGTCGCCTTGTTAGTCGGTTATATACGTATATTCCAGTACCAGTCAGGTTGTAAATCGACGGAGTTAAATTAACGGTGTGGTAGAGTAGATGGTCGAGGGATGCATTGGAGCGTCGCGTATCGCAGTTGATGCATTCGTACAGGCCTCCCATCCGCCGCTGCTTTAACGTATACGTTAACTATACACTGATATGCTTGCGGGTTTTGAAGCGCGAGATCTCTCGCGGGAAATGCAACTCGGCGTTCGTGCCGCTAACAGTGCCTTCGTTCGCATTTGCGACAACTTGGCTCTTCCGATCGAAAAGCAACGAAGCACGAGCGGTACTGAGAGAAAGAGAGGAAGGGAGATAGCTAGAGAGAATGAGAGAGATAGAGAGTAAAAGGCATTGTCCGTGCGTCCCCGAAGTGGGACGCGCCATCTCCGGTGCATCCACTGCGTCTCGTGGATTCTCCTCTCGCTCTGAGATTCACCGTCCGGGGAAAAGTCCGTCGACGACGTCGTTGGATCGTGTCCCGATTTCTGATAAAGTTGAAAACGAATGTACAGGGTGCTCGGAATTATTCGCGATCCGGAAATCATTTTATCCTCGGACAAAAATATTCTCGTAGAATTTAGTTTGTCTCATCGAGTTTTTAATAAATCATGAAAATTTGCGATAAAATAATAATGAAAGAAATTATGTAAAATGAAAATTAGAGAATATTTGTTATTTTTGTATCACCCTGTAGACAGGACTTAAATAATCCGCGCCCTTCGGACCGAATCGTTTTTCGCTCATTTTCTCGTTTCCGAAGATTCTCGATTATTCGATTTTTCTTTCAGCTCGGAGCCAATGCGGGGGAAATCCGGTTGTTAGGACAAGCCCCGACTCCCCTGCGACCCTCTCCTTGCATCGTCGGGACATGTTCGCGGATGGAATAACAACGAATTTTTTTTTCGTCGAAACTCGTGTATGCGACTGCAAGCACGAATATATACGTTCGTATAGAAGCGAGCGTGCATGCATTCAACCCGTTGACCCATTTTCACGTACGACCGGTCCTTCTCACCCGTACCTACACGTCTTCAACGACTATCTACCGAATTTCCACGAGGTCGCTCGCCTCTCAATGGCCCGCTGAGAGAATTTTTGAATCGGTGTCCGGTACTTGGAACGACCAGTGTCCCCTCCCTACATATAACATACGTATATAGATACGAGTATATAGTATACACGTGTCAAGAGATCTCCAAATTGGCTTCGGCGTGAAATATCGCGGAATATAAATTGGGGATCTTGGTAACGGGGAAAGGAGCTCAGCACGATGACACATGTTCGAGCTCCTCCGTATAATATCCACGCAATCTCCATATACCATGTGAAAGAGATATATCTGCATTTCTATCGATGTTCCGAAACTCGTATTGAATGTGTACCACGAGTACCAGTTTCTCTCGGTGTAAAATATGACTCGACGAACTCTCGATCCTAGGAAACCCATCGAAGCTCGTTAATATTCTTTACGAATGTTTGGCTCGTTGTACGACTCTTTGTCTCTTGAACATTGTCTTGAAAAGTAATAATGAGCCTTTGTACTAAATAAGAAAATAGGATTTAATTTACGTCTTTGAAGACTTTTTCTTTGATTTCGTTTAATTGAAACTTATTCAGTTTTCGTGATATATGTGTCACGCGCATATATCGTGTTGATGTTGGCATCTGAAACGATAGTCGACCCGAGACCGGTTCTTAAAAAAGAACCGGCCGGCGAAGAGCGAGAGAGAGAGAGGAAGAGAGAGGCTTGGGTTCGATCCATCTTGTGGTTAACGGTACCAACTGGGTTCCGCGCGTTCCAAACTCCCCTCCCTCCCCATAAATGCTGAACGTACATGCATATGGTAAGAACCCATATAGAAATCCAGGCGGCGAGTCTCTCGTGACCCTCACACACTGCACTGGAGAAATTACGAAGAAGGAAGAAGAGAACTGAAAACAAAACAAGAAAAACTTTAATTTAAATTTTTTTTTATTTAAATATTAAGGACGATACTTTTTTATTCGTTTCCAATTTCCACTTTTATTGCGATGCAGCGTGTACTTGGCTTTTTTTTGTTCGAGAGAGGTGAAAAAAAAAATAAAGTACTCGTGTGCTATCTATCGCAAGGCTCTCGGGGTGTTTCGAGACTCGAGAGAGCATCGCCCCTCGGTGAAATAATTAATACTCCTAAATTATTTAAGCCGCGAGAGAGCGAACTCGCGCGAGAGCGCGGTTTCCCATTTGGCACTTTTTTTCTCCCCAGCTCCTGTGTTGCAATCTCCAGCACTCTCGGCTTCATATATTTATGTATATACATATATACATGTATGTGTATACATCGCCACCTTTTTACCGGCTCTTTTTTCCCAAACTCCCCAGGCCATTCGATCTCTCTCTCTCTTTCTCTCTCTCTCTCTCTCTCTCTTGCTCTCGCGCGAGAGATTTGCGGTGTCGAGGGTTGCGGCCGAAGATAATGGGATTGCGGAGAGTGTTTTTGGTTGTTATACCGGGGCGAAATACTCCGACGATTTTGACACCGCCCATCGGTCCTTCGTCCGAAAATTGTCGATGAGACACGAGAACGCTGCTAAACATTTCAATATTGTTTTTCCTCGATTTCGGTAAACCCGAAATTCGATGCGAACGCTCGTGATCTTCCATCACGCTTTTATTACCGACATATCGAGTCGATCGGGTGTGCGAAAAAATTAAAAAGCAGAAAAAAAAATATTATTTTCCCATAGAAATATAAACAGCCCCCTACGAAAACCGCGTGATACTGACGTGTATCGATAATGCCCTCTCGAATTTATCGGGCGATTCGTCGCGCTCGCACAACGGTCCTAACAAAGCAGACAACCCTGATATACGCCGGATTAAACGTCGATATATTGCCCCGTGTCAAAAACCTCGTATACTCGCCATTCGCGCTTTTTCCACCGCAAAAAAGGTGTTTTCGTTCCTCCGCGAAAATTACGACCCCTCGTTACTGTCATAACCAGAAAAAAAGGCGCGTATGAAAAAAAAATCAACATTAAATGATCATTAAACAAAAACAAGATAAAAAAATTGAAAAAAAAAGTGGCGATCGATCCACCGACTGGAACTAAATTCACGCAACATTCCACTACCGTTACACTTCGAGGTATTTCCCGCGTTATTTCTTTCCGTTCGTTTTTTTTATCGCTTTTTTTTACCGTTGATCGCTCGGGCTGTGCAAGCGTTACGCTCCGAAGGATTTCTTATCCTCGACCCGGTACACGGGTATCGTTGCTCATCGAACTCGCTGCATCGTTTCTTCGTCTTCTCTCGTACGCTCGCTTTTTTTCCTTCTTTTTTTTATTATACTTCTTACGTCTCTCGACGAGCTCGGTCGAAGAAAGAGCCCTGGATGCTGCCATGTTGGGCGCGGATAACGGCGAGCCAACGGCATATCCTGTACCGCTAATTCACCCCTACTCTCTCCTCTTCCCTGTTTTACATTTTTTCTTATTCTCCCGAGTTCCTGGCGCTAATCGGTCACGCCGATACGTTATGAGCAATCGGGGAATGGAAAAAATTAATAAAACACGATGACAGGCCTGTCGAGAGTAGTGGCTATTATAAATATGACCTTCGCACGTACCCGGAAGTGCGACGTATGGCTCGTTATCACGCTCGCGATCCTACGCGTGGATCGGGGTGTGGCTCTCTCGCGAGTCGATCGACCAACGATCTTAGATCTTCCGCCCGATGTTATTCCCGTATCAACGTTCCAGTATCCTTCGCGATAAGGATTCTTGCGCGAAGAATTCGCGCTCGGGTCCGAAGCGAAAAGCGAATCGATTCCGGATGATGCTTCGGTGGTGGTCGGCACGCCAGAGTCAATGAGCTTTTACGATCGCTTCCTCATTGCTAGCTCGGTGAACTCCTAGTGCTGTAACACACCCTCCTTTCTTCTCGCAATCCGGTTTTCTAACTATCTATAAGTCGAAGCTGTAACTCTCCGCCTCTCACACTCCCTTCGCTTCTGTCCAAGGACGATAAAGAAATCCACTCTAACTTTTTTCATGTACACACCGTCTATGAAATTCCTCGATCAATCTTGACCCTTTTATCTTATTATCTTACGTCAAAAAAACAAAATAGAGTTTTGTAAAAAATGATAATTACAGTATTTCGATTTAGGCGATGTTTTATTCGACGCATATTTAGCCTTGTTTTTTTTCCTTCTTCCCATTTATAATAATGCCGAGGTCAACGAGCCAGAAAAAAAACAAGAATCCGTTGACTTTGAAAACAGTATGGGTCACATCTGGACAGAAATGAATGATGAGGCACCTCCTGCACGGTATAGTGATATAACTCGTGGTTTATAACTATATGTAAATACCCAAGTTACGAGACTCAAATATATGAATCCTATCGAGAGGATCCTGCTCGGACTGTACGAATCACCTCCGGGCATCCTCTCCTCTATCTTTATCTCTCTTTATTCACGCGATGCCGAACGGAGAGCTCTCGTATGACCGGTTTTTCATTCCAACACCTCCGTCCCATTCTTCCTCTGGCCTATCGTCCATCGAAATCCCAGCCGGAGAGATACACCGAGAAAGAGAGAGAGAATGCCATTATGTATATTACAAGAAGAGCGAGAGAGGAGGAGCAAGAGAAAGAGAGAGATGGGAAATTAATTTACATATTTGCCAGAGGTATTCGGTACGCCGCGGTTGCCCAGAGTTTTGAGATATGCAAGCGGGCTTGCGTAATTTTCTAGCGTGGTTACACGATATCACAGTGTATAGTTTTATCGCGCACACGCTATGAAAATTGTACGGAGAAAGGTGCAGGAACGGAGTGACACAACACACTTGCGCGGGTGTGCGTATATACGCGTATTCGTGTCCGTTCCTAACACATTTTAATTTGTTGAAAGGTAATATCAACGTCCGACGGTTTCCCCTCTCGATATAAAGCGACTAATCGAACATTCACCTTTAACGCACATTCTCCTCCCGTGAACGCTCGTTGTTCGCCGTATACATTTGATATATCTGTATATACGCTGTACGCTGCTTATGAACACGTTACGATCGCGGCATAACGTAATGATCGTTTTCAGTGCTGAGAAGGTTTGCTTTCACCTCTCGGACTTTGCGCCGATGAATTCTCGAATCACACGCTCCGAGACGATTTTTAATGTTACTATTTCTGTATGTATTATCGTACGTCTTGTATCATTTTATTTTATCATCGTTACTTTCGACACTGTTAATGTCAAATTAAGAGGAACAAAATTCATCATTGTTTGAAAACACAATTTTGCCCATCCAGGTAACAACATTTATTGCACATGCAATAACGAACAATTACAACTTTTCGACTACGAAAGAGCTACCTTTAACCTCTCGTTTCGGTAAAACTACGCAACTCGGACGGTTAGTAAAAGGTGAAATTAATTTAGGCGATCGTCAAAGTTACGTCATATTAGTTCTCTGTTTCATACGAAGCAAGATATAAAAGCGACTCGACAGATTGATATGAACGTCGAATATCTCGTAATAACGAACATCGCAAAATTTATAATAAATCGTGGGAGACGTCGCGGTTTTCTATCGTCACCGGTGGAGCTTTTGGTGCGTCCGACGGCGTTGAAATGTTTCAAGGTGAAACAGACGCTCGGATTCAAACGAAATTTCGCTTCGTATGATCCTCGCTCGAGCGTGCAAAGCTCATCGCAAAGGGCTGTGCTCGAGCAATGGTAACACGTTGCTGTGTTGGGTTGGCTCGAACACAGCGAGAGCTTTCGCCTCTGTGTTGTATCTGTCGCATTTCTCCGATACAACGGAGCAACGGGATATTCAATCGGAGAATGGGTTCTTTGACCATCGAAGCCATCGCTATCTCCAATCCTTTATGCCACACGTACATACGTATAAATGTATATATATATATATATATGTTTAGGGTTATTGGTTAGGCGTGCTGCCCAACGAACAACAAACTCGAGGCTTACACACCATCGTTATTCTGCTGTGCGCAATCCTGCTCTCGGTAAAAGGGATGACGACGATGAGCCCCACGTGGACGAGTTGGTACAACCTCGCGCGCGATACAAAGAGGAGACCGTGAATTTCGAGGTTGAAACAGCGTACACTGTTGAGATTATTTACACTTCCAATACGAAGCATTCGTAATACCATCGCACCGGAGTGCATTAAGAACGAATTGTTAAGCCTCGGAATGCCTTTGACACGGTTTTAGGATGGGATCGGGAAATTTCAATCAAACAAGAGAGGAGGAATTTTTAAAGAGCTCGACGAACCGCGAGGGATGAGCGAAGGAATGTCCGGATAGCTAAATTTCGAAAAGTGCGATTTTTCGAGTTAAAGGGTCGCGAAAAAGAACCCCACGGGGTGGGGGGTAAAATTTCATTTTGAAAATGATTTCGAGATGGTTATTTTTTTACGGTAGTTCGAAATGAAAGGGAGGCCAAGGGATTAATGAAGGATCGATTATTTCATAATTAAGGGTGAATTTAGTTTCGATCGAAATAACGAGCGTTAATTCGAAGGCTGATAATTTCCGGTAACACCAGATGGCACGGTTGGTCGACGAGAGGACGAAATTCGAGATTGTTTCATCAAGTATCCCTCTGTTACTTTAGCGCGCACTTGGCGGGTGTTTTGAGAGAGTCGTCCCCGATGTCCCGTACCACAGCGAGATACACCAGTGTCATTCCCAGGGGAAACCCGAGGCTGCAAACAACCCCTTGCAACCCTCTCCTACGTTCCTCCATCACCTTCGCTACGAAACGAATTGATCCCTTCTCTCTTCCACCGAGCGAATGAGAGAACTCGGTGCATTGTTCACGAGTGTTCTTGCCAAGGCACTAACACATTCCCTATATCTACACGTAAACAGACACATACCCACACGGAAGAGAACATTTCTATTCCCTCAGTCAAGCTATGCGCTAAAACGTGGCATTGGCTATAGAAATGCCACGGGGTAACTCTGTTGCCAAAGTTGAGGCGTATTTCCATCGTGTCTCGCGCCACCCTGCTTTCTCTTTCCCGGCACTCCTGGCGAGAGAAACTCCTCAGCCTCGTTGCTCTCCTCTTCCTCCTGCCACCCCGCAAGCACGATGTCGATGCGGTCGGATATCGATCGTTCGACTGACGGGTAAATTAAGCTCGGTTTACCCCGCGCGTTTTCGGAAACCGCTCTTTCTCTCTCTCTCTCTCTCGGTGTCGCTACCTACGTACCTCTCGATAGGACAAACCGTGTGACATCCCCGTTTCTCTACCCTTCTTCCACACCCTTCCGTCTATAAACTACCCTCCGTAAATTTCCTCTCAACAAACTCGGGATGAAATTAAACTGCAACAGTTGATTTCCAACCCCCTTCTCTCTTCCTCCGATCTATGAATCTTTGATTAATTATCAACGTAATTGCACGAAATGAAATCTCATTTATCCGTGAGATTATTATTTCTATAAATTAATGCGAAATCCACGGTTCTGAAGAAGACAAGGTTGATTCCGTCCCGCGGAATCTCGTCGTGTCACCATGTGCCTTGACATTTTCAGCACGTCGTTGTTCTCTCGTTCGCCCGTCGTCTTCTTCTTGGACCATGTTAGGTAGCCGAAGGCGTCCCGAGTCTGAATTCCACCCTTAGACACCGAGTATTCGTGAGAATGAGGGAGCGTCTCTGAAACTAGACTATATATCGCTCGAAGCTTCGCGGTGGGGGACGGAGGGTAATGCAAGCTTTCGTCAGCTTTTGCTCGTGTATGCGACATGAAGCAAGAACAGAAGAAGAAGAAGGAGAGGGCACCTTCAAAGCAAGAATGCCAGCGGCGTTCCTCTGCACACATCCCTTGTATATATATTCAACCCTCTTCTCTCTACCTTGGAATACTTGCGATACTCATCCTTCTTCCTTCCGTCCTTCACTTTTACAGGAATCTCGTCGAGACACCTGATGTACGTATAAAAGTAGGTACGTACGTGTACCATTGGTGTATAAACAAACTGGCAATGAGACATGACGCTCGCGTTTTCTTCAGAACTTCAACCGAAAGATACTTCTCGCGTATTTCGCAAAACTGGGACAAGAAGCAAAAATGTTTCCCGTTATTTATATAGTTACTATTTTTATTTATATTAAGGACACTTTGAGCAATTTCTGGGTCTAAAGTTTTCGATATTTGATTTTTGCTTGCAGAACATTTTGGACAAGTTCAATCCGGGTGCCAGGCAATTGATCAACGCTGGAAAAGCCTATCTCAAAGCTCTTCATGGTGAGTGAATTCAATCGTCTCTGTATTGCATCGTATATCTCTAATAGGAATGAAAGATCTCCGAGAAATGGAGAAGGAAGATGAGAGAGAGAGAGGGTAGAAAGAGGGCTGTGAATCGAAGATCCGAGAACTTTGTCTCGTCTCTTGGGTCCTGCTTCGGAATCGAGTGTCAGTTTGTCAAAGTTTCTCGAGTAGATCCTCTCGCTTCTACCGAAAATTCTACTTCCATCTCTTCTATCTTCGATTCCACTCGGTTTTCCTTGGATCCTTTCTCTTTCTCTCTTTCGCATCTCCACCCCTCCCTGTAACTCTCGAGCTAGTATCGAATCCATCACTGTATCGAGAGGAAAGCTCTCTCGCTATATATAGACCAAAAGCAACCCCGGGGCTCGTTCCGCCGGACAAATAAACACTCGACATCTGGACCTCCGACGAACAAACCAACGGAAAGTAGAGACCTCGACCACTCTGACCGTGCTCATTCGATTAGTCCCTTACTTTTTTATTTGCTTTTTCTCGAGTGTGTCACGTGCCTTTTTTCCAACCTTAAAATTCTTCGTCAACTAGACAACGTCCCCTTTTACAACAAGCTCACCCTCGTGAAGCTTCGATCTGGCTTCACGATCGTGGGTACGAAAATCGATGCGCCGAAGATTTTCATCCCTCGTGCACGTTTTTCGTCCATTAGCCACGTGACGAAAGAAATCCCAAAAAAAAGAGCTTAACTATATTTCTCCCCACTCATCGCATAAAGACACTTCTCTTTTCCATGGCGAGCCTTCGTGTTCTCTCATTCATACTCCTCTCTTACTCAGGCTCGTCTCCGTTGTCCGCGTATAAACCGATTGGGGATTCAAAACAGGGTGTCGGGCATCTCGTCTCGTTTCGTCTCGACTCAAAGCCCGCGCGGCACGTATACGAGACAAGGACAAGCACAGAGGAGACATCACAGGGAGAGAGGAGAACCGCATCAGCTTCCGGTAGATGGTTAGAGTAGAAAAGCTCCTACGTAAGCGGAGCTTAAATCTGGCTTTGTCACGGCGACCGAGAGGAGAACGGGAAGACTATGTGCCGGGGGTTTGCGTGTGAAGCGTACATCGAGGACGCTGGGAGAGGTGGCAATAGGGATGAAGGTGTGGAGGGAGGGAGGGGGGACGCTCCGTTACGATGTATAGTTCGAAGGGAGGAGGGTGGCAGTGGCAAGGGGGAGCTTGCAGCGTGGAGACGACGTAGCACACCATCAGGATCAGGCACACAGGAGAAAGCGCGATATTTATGGCGTTCGCGCGCGAACGGACACTCGAGAGTTCCGGCTTGCATCAGCCCTCCCGGCTGTCCTCTCTCCTCTACTCTGTTGCAAGCTCTTCCACTTCTCTCGCTCTCTCGCCATTACCTATAGCTTCGGGGCAGGCAGAGCTTTCCTGTCCTCTTTCCCCTTTCCTCTCTCTCTCTCTCTCTCCCTCTCTTAGGTTCGTACCGTGCTCTCGTGGAATATCGACGTGTACAACGCGTCGTGCTAGATTTACGACTGGCACTACCAGGCAGAGGACCTATATGGGAATCTCCTTACGGTAGAGTACAGTATGTGTGTGTGTGTGTGTGTGTGTGTGTGTGTATGAACGTATTGGACTCTTGGGCGCGTTACGCGAAAAGACAGGCAGACTTACGACTTGCTCTTCGACGGGAAAAGGGAGACGAAATATCCTAGCTGCTGGTCCCTGTTTATTCTGCTATGTTTGTTTTCTGACGGATGCATCCTGAAATAGGATTTTTTTAGAACGTCTCTTTCGTGTTCCAGGATCAATAGGATTTTACAATCTTGTATTATGTCAAATTTATCATCGAATCTGTCATCGATCATTTTATTGGATTATTTTATAGGAATATTATAAAAATTTGTCAATGATTTTGTATTTACGAATTTCGCAAGGAAATAAGAAATTCCAAGGAAAGCACGTGCTCGAAAATACAATTTTGAGGGGGTTTCGCGAAGAATTTTACCGTATCCTTCGACTTTAAGAAAATTGGCTATATTCGTTTTCACGATGTTCCAGACACGGTTGAGTTTCGAAGCTCGTGAAAAATGCGAATCTCGTTCCCTCGCTTATTCCCACTCCCCTTCGTTCTGTTCTATTTCCGGCTACTCGGATGCCGGCTTGTTCCCTCTACGCCGAGATAGCGGGGTACATCTCGCACCTGTTCTTTCTCTCATTCCCATTTTACTCACTTCCGGCTCTTGCCGCCCTTGCGAAATTCGATACGAGGAGAAGAGATAGAGAGAATATGGCGAGTGGAGTGGAACGTCTTCTACGTTTCGCTCTCCTCGCGTATCCTTCCACCTCGTCCCAGTCACCCTTCGGTTCGAATATACATCTATATACGTCCATTGAACTTTATATACATAGTAAACGTAAGAAAAGCTTTCCTCGCTTTCCATATACGCGTGCAAACCGTCACGATTTTCCATTGGCTCCATTCAAATTGGCAAAGCTAGCGCGTGTACACTTTGCCCCTCGTCTCTCTCGTTTTCTCACCGTCTCGTTCTTACAAGCGTCTCCCGTCTTCCGGTTCGTTGTCTCCGCTTTCCCATAAGAGTTTCGCCAATTTTTGTCCCTAGCGCTCGTAGACACGTTGCCATCTTCTCGACAACGTTGAATCAGTCCGAAAACAAAATAAACACGAATCGCCAATTTCGAAAATAATCCATTTTACACAATTTCCCTTATCGTCGCTCTCGTTCGAAACCTTTTCACCCCTTCGAATTCTCGCTGCGAGATAATAACGGTATTAAATATAAAATTGTTATTATTATTATATTATAAAATTATTATAACAACCGGAAAATCAGATTTTCTACCGTTAGCCGAACTGCGTGTTACAAATCGTAGTGAGAATTTGTAGCGGTGGAATGAAATTTCCGGTCGGGTTGACGCCCGCGAGGGACCTTTCGCGGGATTTTAGAGCGCCATATAGGGCTTAAAACGACACTGTGGCGCGCGCGCGAGAGAGAGAGAGAGAGAGGAAAAGGGGCAGCTCGCAGGGGTCTCGTCGCACACTGGAGCGTCGAACACGCTTTTGCCCTCTTCCGGTTCACCCCGAGCCCCGCACGGCCACGCTTCGTGAGAGGTGTCAACGCCAGACTTTGGTCAGCGCCGCGTGCGTTAACACACATTGTGTCCGTGCACCCGCGGCACTACCGAAACTGTAATTATACGCGAGTTGCCACCGCGAGAAATGAAAAAAAACGAATATACATATCCCTTGTCTGCGTGCGTGCGCGTGTACACGCGAGCGTGTGTGCGTGTGTGGGGTGAGGGTCGAGAGGGCGCGGTATCATGCACTTTCCGAGTGCATTATTATAGCACCGGTGCTAAAGGGCTCCGCTAGCTGTTCGATTTTACCTCGTTATACGCCTGCACCTACTCCGATAAACATTTTTCTCGCTCTATAATCATTACCATCCACGTCCAAAAAAGTTTTGTTTTTCGTTGAAAACAGTTTGTGGGGGATTTACGGAATCGTAAATTCGCGGTGCAACAATAAAATAAAGGTTCCTTTGCGTTTTTTCCCTAGAATTGTTGAAATATCGGAGAAACAAAAAACGTCCTAATTTGCATTAGCAAAAGTTGTGGAATCCTCTTTCCACATCAATTTTATTTCTACAGGAATTTCAAAGTTGCCACTGGTAATTACCCAAGTTGAATTTTAATAAGAATTTCAATAGAAATAATTTATCTTGATGTAATTCGTAAATTCATTCGTTCCTCCCTCCTCGAAGCTTCGCGGAGATTTGCCAATGATTTCTTTTTTCGTCACGAGATTACTACCATCGTATCTATTCCAAGAAGAAAACACTCCGTTGTGTATCCATGATTGAGACACAGGGACGAAGGAAGGAAGGACAAACGAAAGGCGAGAAACTAGAATCGCGTTTACGTAAGTAAATCGACGGACGGGAATATCGAACACCGGCTTTTTCCCCTGCACGGGTTAGATATAAGTAAATTCATACGGGATATGCGGATTTGGCTTTGTATGCAAAATTCAAACATATATATATATCAACTCGCGAGAAGATATCTATATTTCTCTCGTATGCAAACGTGGATTTGTTGAGTTACCGGATTGCAAGCTAGGATTGAAGAACGGTTAGGCTGGAGGGCGGGGTTAAAGGATATTACACATCGAGATCGACGAGCAATTTCGCAAGCTCTACGATATGGGAAATGACGAGAACCGACAAAGTCGAGACCGATGAAAATACAAGGTTCGTCGGTTTTCGGGACCTGAAATTTCCCGTTCGTGTGAGGGCTTGGCGATTATTTGAAGAGAAGGGCAGAGGCAGGGGTGAGGAAGGAGCAGCAATTGCCAATAAAGCTAGGTGAACCGAAAGGATTCTCGACGTTCTCATTTCGAACGTACCGTTATGTAGAATTTCATAATTAAAATCAGTCGGTACATACGAATCCCCCTCGTATATGCATATTTCTTTCTCTCTTTCTCGTATGCCAGGCGCCTCTAGTCTCCTCTACATTCGTCATATACATATATTTCCAACATGTCCATCGAGATTCTCGTGATGCTATATTACTAGTGTAATTACGTGGCGTGGTTTCCGGTATTCGATTTATTTCATTAAACTTCTTCATCATGATACCCTCAGCCTGGAATTCCACCCTCTCTTCCTCCCTCTCTCTCTCACACTCTCTCTCTGTCGTTCTTTCACTCTATTACTCTCGTCCGTCATGGTTTCCCGTGCAATGTATTACGCACAAAGAGAAATATTAGTAACAAAAATCGAGACCCGGGTAGGGGATCGCTGCGTCGCGTTTTACATAAGGGACGAAAAACGGGACTGTAATAAATCAAGTAGTACAGCTCAACGCCCCTGTCAGGCGTATTCTCTGTATACGTGCCTAATATCCGTATCTTCACGGTACAGTGGAATCGCGCTGAAACCTCTCAGATTCGCTAATGATTTTCTTCATTACGACCCATCTCCATCTGCTTCTCGTTTATCCCAAACTCTAAGCGAGAGTTTAATGAGATTTTTTGCGTTTGTTTAATTGTCCTTCGCGTTTCGACGATAGCCACTGGACCTCTCGTTAACTATCGCGAGTTCGTCGAACTTGTTAATATTCGGTTAAAAGCCGAGACTGCAATGTCCCTTTAACGAAGCCTTTTGTTCAAAATCGTCAACTACGAAATATTGGATATCGACACGGAAATCGATATGACCAGTAGCGTCGAACTGTTTTTATTTTTATATTTTTTTTTGTACCACTCGTCAACCCTTATCATCCGGAGAATGGGGGTTTAAAAAAAAACGAGAGAGATATTTTCCTCTTTTGGTACGTATGTAGCTACCGATGTAGATCATGCACGTGGATAAAAATTGCGGGTGTCGGACCAAGGGATGTTTCGACTGCGGTGCCTTTTTTCCCCTCGTACTAGGGTAGTTACATTTTTTCTCGTCGAACAAAAAGCTTCGTTGTGTCGCGTTGTCCCTCTCTCGTGATCCGGTTAATCAATTATTACGATATCGAAAGCCTCTCGGGGAGGGCGTATTATTTTTTCCAAAAGTTTTATACGCGAAATTAAGGTAGAATTTGGTGAATGTAAGCTCGAGTTACCTCGAAAGAGAATTTTAAAGAAGTTACATGCGACTTTTTACGGTCCTGTGCTGGAATACGCACGCCCCTCGCACGATTGTCCACCTCGACATCCGGTTTACGTTTCACTTTCTCATCCCCCTTTGGTCACTTCGTATATATACCTATATCTGTGTATAGTTCAGTTTGCAAGCTCGCATTTCCGGAAGCCAGTGTCGCTTCCGGGCTTTGCTCCATTCTCGAGTCCCATCCCCCCGCCCCCTATTCTTCTCGACTCGTTCCGTCGCGTCTGTGAATTTGCGTTCTCTCGCTTCGACAGACCGTACTCTCGCCGCTCGCGTCTCCCGGCACTCCTTTTTTCTTCTCAATCCCACCCTTACGCCCCCCGTATCTAACTCCCGTCACCCTCCATTTTTCGCAATTTAACGAGAAAACTTTTCAAATTACATCGCTCGCGTCCGTTGGGCTACGACCTCGTTTTAACGAAAAACTCTTCGTGCGATGATCGCGCGTAAATACAGTCTCAATCGTTCCGCGCGAATTCTACCGTGCGACCTTAATACTCCTTTTATCTGTCGTCGATGCGAATGAAATGAACGGTAGATTTTTTCTCTCTCTCTCTCTCCCTCTTTTATTCCATTGTGTCGGTAACCCCGTGGAATCGACTTTGCGATTTTAAAAGTAATTAATCCACTTTTTTCTGTTTCTCCTTCTCGACGTACGGACGGCTTTGGTGAATTTGCAATCAGACGAACGTAGATACGCGCGTAATGAGAATCGCTCGAGTGCGACAACCTCGCGTCGCGAAATAAGGGATGGTGTCGCAACGACCTTGACCGCAATTTGGCGTAAGATCGTATGCGTTTGTCCGACGTTGTGGACACGATAACGCTTATGGCACGTGCCGTCGATTGTGATAGGGTTAATTATAGAACTTCCTGTCTAAACATAGCGTCGAGGGTGGCCCTGATTAGCCGGAAGTGATCGATCCGTGCTTGTCCAGCGTCCGTGCAGTACTCGAGGTGCATCGCCAAATGTTCGACTATATAGTCCACTGTACGTTGCGTCTCCTCGGTGATTCCTGGCTCGTTTCTACCACTCACGGACTTGGGGAGCTTTCGCTACTGTGGTAATGCCTCCATTAGTACGAACACAGTCACAGGCGGATTGCGGTATGCGAGCCGCAGTCTCGGCGCTCATCGCTACGAATATGTAAGCTATTCTCGATCGATTCGTGAAATTCCAAAGATCACGGGCTAGATGCGAACTCCGACCCTACGAGACGCGAGATAATTCCCGTTGATAAAATTAAAATCAGACACATCTACACGAAATCAATTAGATCGAACGATTCTAAAAATTTTGTTTCTCTTTTTAATTCGCTAATTCTTTTCGTAACCTTTTTTTTTTGATTCGTTTTTAGATAATGAAAAAAAAGAGATCTTTTTGATGAAGGAAAAAGCGTTCGTGTCACCAACTCCCCTCGACGAGTGTATATACGTTTTCACCCTTGGATTTTTTTAATTATCCCTCGCGGCATATTCTCGTCCTCATCGCGACGGGGAGTACGATTCTCATTCTCGTCCGTCTCCTCTACGATATATATGCCGCACGAGTCTCTGGTAATTCCCTCGATCATTCGTTCTCGCCACAGGGACAAATTGAACGGGCTGGAAAAAGAGGGAAAATAAAACTACCCCTTCGTCCACGATATCCTTTCTTCGCTACCACTTTCTTTCAAAGTCGTATCTATATATATATATGTACACGCCAGCACTTTTATTCTCGTTACGTCTCAATTTACTTTGTAGCCTTGTGCATATATATATAAAGAAGACGACTAGCAAACTAGCCTCCGCGGAGGGAAATTACGAAATTATATCGTAATCTGTCAACGGAAGAAACGCGCCACGGGGGTTGCTCGTATAAGAGGGTGAGAAAAGAAGCATACATATATACGTCGCGTTCTCGGAAATAAAGACGTCAGCGAGAAGGGAAACGAAGAAGCAGCTTGTATGCGCTCTTCTTCTTCGCCGCGTAGTAGCTAGCGCGGTACACGGCTAAATGGATTCACGACGTAATCCAATTTGCCGGCTCAGCGATATTAATGGTTCGGAACGTTGCCTTCTCTCCAACCCGTCGTGATTCGCACCGGAATAATCCTTAAATATTATTCTCGGTGATCCTTATTCCCTAGTAGTTGGAAATCGAACGTATATCAACGATGCTCCTTCGAGTTTCTTACAATCCTTCTCTTCTTGTTTTCATTCTCAAACGATCGGCTATTTCCCGAAATTCCAAAAATTATTACGCGAATCCCACAAGTAGGCACGTACCAAAATCTCGAAAACCCTGTGATAAATCGAGTCGTTGGAACGAGGTAATAGAGCGAATAATCATTCGACAAGGGCACTCGTGTAGACACCCTTTGGAAAAAGTGATACACGTAGGTGTTAAATTAAATCATCCACAAATTATCGTTACCCCCTGTCGATCCCTCTCGTTTTTGAATTCGTAGTATTTTATGGACTCGTGTAAAAAAGAAAGAAAAGAGAAAACGCGGTAACGAAAAAGGAAAATCGTCCTCCGCGCGGATAAAAGGTTCGTCTATACGCGAAACCGGAAGATTGACAAAGAACGTAGGGACGAGGCGAAAAACAAAGAAAACGAAAGTTCGAGTGGATAATGAAATTAAGGGTTTCACGTCGCGCGGTGTCTGTGCGTCTATGTACGAACTGGTCTGGGGATGGAAGAGGAGAAGGAGGAGGGGGATGAGTTTGAAACGACAGGGGTGCGTAAAAAAGACAGAGAACAACGGGAGGAAGGAAGAAGGGTGGGAGGTCGAACGAATGGGAGAGCGAGAGGGACAGAGGCCGACTGAAAATAATTGAATCGTACACCGACAGCGAGCATTGTCCTCCGAGAATGAAGTTTACGTTTCTCTTCTGTGTATATCCCCGTTCGTCCTGTTCATCCTCTTCCTCGCAACGTTCTCTCTATCTTTCACGTCCCCCGCGTCACTTGTATAACCCCCTCCCCCTTCAGTACCCTCTGTCTATATGTATGTATACGTATACAGGTATATAGAGAATTTCAGAGGTCTCCTTGTCATTCTGCGATAATGTGGTTTCCCGCTCCTCTCGGTAGAGGGTGCTCTCTCAGCTAGGGTGGCCGGAAAATTTTACCCAGTCTGCAAAGGTCGTCGCTCTTCTTTACCCGCCCTATCTCCCTTCCTCCCACGTCCCTGGCGAAACCTGACAGACGCGCACAACGATAAAGAGGGAAAAAAATAGAGACAAGACAAAAAAAAGGAGAAAAAAGATTAAAAGAATGGAAACTTGGTAACTATCGCGCATAGTTTCATGGCTCATATCAACGAGATTAAAGAGGGAGAACAGCTTCGTTACCTTGAAAGCGAATACAACGAAAAAGACAGAAAGAGGTTTGAAAAAAAAACGTTGACGAGACAACGGGAATGCAACAGGCCAGAGCGAAAGTACTCGACTATCGCGAAAAAAAGTCGGGGATAAAAAGGTTGAAGGATCTTCATTCTCGAGTACCCTATTGTCTCCTGTATTGTGTCGAGGGTGAGTTTCCCTGTCGAGAGAGAGGGAGAGAGAACGAGGAAAGAAAAAAAAGTGCGCGTGCAGGATAATTGACAGGCGATGTATAGCCCGCGCTATACTTATGAACTAACTGGAACGGGTCCTCTCCGAGCCATTAGAGCGACCGGGAAGAGGGATGAGAGAATAGGGGATGATTTAGAGTTTGACCGCAGGATTCTCGATTCGCTGCAACACGCATACCTTCCCTCTCCCTTGATTCCCGCGACCCCTCGACATACTGCCTGTCCCTGTGAATTTATTTTCTCCGCGAATGTTGATTTCGGTCCGCGGGACAACCAGCCCCATATACACTCGCGTTTATATGCCTCGCATAACTATGTATACTTCTGGGACCAGGTTGATCTCGTTGCGAGACCTCGGGAAACGGACGATTCGCGTCACCGAGTTAATACTCCCTCTCTCGGTCTTTCTCGCTCTCGCGCTATAATAAGAGCTCCCCAGCGACCCAACGAAACGCCCTTCGATTTAACTTGACAGTGAGGGAGAGACGGAGACCGACAGCGAAACAGAGAGTGTGAGCGAGAGGGAGTTGGTCTATAAAGGGGTCGTTCTCTCCACTTCCATAGTCCTTCGTAATTGTACCTGACGAATGTGCAACGTACTTCGCGTTCTGTGCGTTGAGCCCGAACCGTCGCGGACGGGACTTGAACTTTAGGGTGTACAGAATGCGGAATGGGAAAACGCGGACGGGGAATGGGGTTGAGGGCGTAAATTCGATTTTTCAGTGCCCGCTCGTTTCCCGTTATCACCGTCCGACACAGCAGTTCCCTTTTCCCTTACCGCGAGGAATCCTTATAAGCATCGTGGAGTTTGGTCGAAGGAGGATGAGGGGTCGAGAGTTGAAGTTGGCGTGGTAAAACGAGCGGCGAATATTAATTGGTCTTAATTATACCGAAAGGTGGAGAAAACCATGGCGTACGGGGAACAGAGGGAGGGGGATTACTATATGCGAGCTCCGCAAGCACGACCGCTTTCTAAGTTTCGCGAATAACGCTTTAACGCTTCACCTGCACTCTCTCTCTCTCTCTCTCTCTCTCTTTCTCGTGAGCTCGCTCGTTGTGGACGTAGCGAGGAAAAGGAGCGGTGAGAGAAAGCCACGCGAGGGTGAAAATGGAAGAGCGGGGTGGACGTTGAGAACGTGACGGTAGTGTGGAAAAGACGTTTTACGTTCCTCTTCCTTCTTTCTTTCCTCCAACTATCTCTCTTCGTTTTATTACGATGATACTTCGGGGAGTCGTTCGCGAGCCTAGAAACTTTGCATTCTAAGCAAACAAAAGTCGTAGGAAAAACTTGAACGGCGTACGAGATTTTCGAATTTCATAATTGGAAAAGCGCTTTTGAAGCAGAGTTCGAAAAAAGGAAACGAGTATTCGTGCTGCTCGACATCCTTCAATCTCATCTCACCATTTTTCTCCTAGTTCTAGATAGTTAGTGACTTTTCTGCCGAACTCGCTTAAAAATTCGGTAGCTCGAAAGTTTGTGGATATTTACTTTTACTTTTTTTTTCTTACCTTCCGGGCAAACGAAGTCTTCCCGTATAACTTCGCGTACATCATAGCTCGAGTACACGTATATACGAAGCGTTAGGGAAAACTGGAACGAGGGTCTCACGAACCAGAATTTTCATGCGTAGACTGTTCATCCAACGAGAGAAGCAAGCTTCTGGGAGGAAGATGGCTGGTATGGTTCGTCCCGTTCCATCGCTGCAATCTCTCGACGTTGCGGGCAAGGAACGCGATTAAGCGTTGATGGCTTCCTAAATGCAAACAACCCCCTACTCTTCTTCCTCCTTCTCCTCCCCTCTCCTTTCCCATCATCGTAGAGTGCACGTAATCAAGGACGACACGAAGGGCTCTCGGCTTACGTGTATTACACCCCCAAGCTCTCGTCCTCTCCTCCACCTAATAAAAACTCTTACTCCTGGCTGGACATTTTAGGAGAGGGCTTCGAGCCTTCCGGGGGTTTTGTTGTTACGAATTAGGCACGCGATGTATACCAACCGTGTACACAGATTTAGGGAGAGGATGTTTAAAGGGTGGATCGAGTTGTGTATACGTATATACGTGTGTATGTTCGCGGGGATTTCGCGAGTATGTACGGTGACAACTTGCGTAATTCGATTGCCATTAGTTCCTCATTCAACTTTAATATAAAGTGAATTAATTATCCTTGATTAGATTGACTATGTCCTAGGTGAAGGACGCGAGCACGAAGGGTTGGAATCTTAAATTTCCAATATCCTAAGGAATGAAATTTTGAACAAAAATTGTTTTACTTAATTGTCATTGAATTAACGATAAATCAATCAAATATCTTTTATTAAAAAATATTCAGATTCGTTATACTGTGATTTATTTAACATACCTTCATGGATCTTTACAGACGCATTATCGATTTATACGATTTTTTTTTTACTTACTTACATAAAGTGTCGGGCTCCTCTGTACTTCTCAGTTGGAATGGAATGCAGGGGGCGAGGGGGCTGGCTACGTCTCGCGTAACGCTTGGAATTTCCCGACGTGGCGGCATCCGGTTATTCTCATACCACCAAAACTACCCCTCCCGTAACTCTGTGCACTCGCGCATATATACATGTTTATAACTGTCGGTGTCTGCCAGCGATGCGAGCTTTATATTAAAAAGTATTTGCACCGAATTTTTTTCTCCAGACAGTTTCGATTTAGAGTGCATTATCCGGTTTGATGAGAAATTTTCCAATGGTAAATTCTCCTGCTAAATTCAATCATCTTCGAGCGTTCCTCTCCTCCTTGAGAAAACGTGTTTGAATCGCCCGCCAATTTATCAAATTAATAATGAAATAGAAAATTCTCGCCCATTTACCGGGATAACGAGAGGGAAGAAAAATAGGGCGATATTTTTCGAGCGAATATCGATGTTTATTTTTTCCGGCCAACGTTCCATCACGAACACTTCCACCGACGATCCGTAGCTCGCTTCTTATTTCTCGGAACTCTCTTCTTCAGTCTCGCTTGTTTTCTTTTTACCCGTCGCGTTTTTTTCATACTACTTTTTTTATTAATTATTGCTTCGACCTCCGGTGAATTCAACGAGCTCTTTTTTTCTCAACGCTCTCCGGTACCCGGTGGTATCCGAGCATCGACTACTAATAAGAGAAAACTTATATATTCACGGGCTCGCTTCGTGTATAGGCGAAGCAACACAGTCGATGAAATTCCACCTCTATTGGCTGACTTTCTCAGCCTCGTGTATATATATATACATATATATATGTAGATGTATATACGTATACTCACCCCTTTCGAATAATATTTCCGCGCCACTTCACTCGAGTCTTTTCGCCCAGGATTTCCTTCCGGTTTTTTTTTTCGTTTTTTTTTTCCCTGAAACTGCGCCTCTGACTTTCCGCGTACTTCCTCACTTTTTTTTAGCCCCCTCTCCCCGTTTTCCGCGCGTTTGCAACGAGGGTGCAGTAGGTATTCGCTCGATTTCGTGAATTTCTCGACGGTTCACCATTGAATCCTCGTCGAGGCGACGCAACGAGTTCGCGAAGGTTGTTCCATTCGCTCGGGTAAAGCCCCGGAAGTCGGTCCAGACGGTCGTTTGGATTCGCGACCCATTCGAGATTCTTCATGCATCAAAAAACCTTCAATTTATAAATTTATTTTTACGATCGTTTTCAGGAACCGTTAAACGGGAGTAAAATATGAAAGTAAATGGGTGCGAAATGGATTCTTCGTGTACGAGAGAGAAAGCTTTTTCTTTTTTTGTTTTATTTTTAAATTATGATTTTTTTCCTCTTATCGTTGGAAGGGAGAGCAAAAAAGGAAACTTTTGAAAAACGTTGAAGGGAAGAAAACCGAGGTCACGTAACCATTAGAGCTTTCTCCGTTCGTCTATGTGCGAACTTTGAAAAATTACACCGGACGTTCGTAAACTCGCGAGCTTCGCGGCGGTCCAAATGGGGATGAAAAATTGGTCGATTGTTTTCTCATCTGGAGTGCTCTCTGTCCTTCTCTCTTCTCGTTCGAGGCGAAGCTCATCTCAATTGCCCATTCTTTTTCTCTTCCCGTGCGAGTCGTGTATATATACGCACACTGACGGACAAACATACACGCCCATGCACACGTATATGAACAGGACCCCAGGTCTACCAACGTTATTCCAGCGAGTGCACTTTATTCCGCGCTTTGCTCAAAAGTGGTCCACTCTCGATGGTAATCGATAGCAGCTTCTCCTCGAACTTGCATTCGCGTACTGCTCTTTAGCCGCCGATCTTCATCTTTCCCCCTCCCTCTGCGTACGAAGCTGGTAGAAATCGAGATGGAGAGAGATAACGCGCTACCGGCAAAAGCATCGAGACTAGAGCTTTAAAGGGGTGAGTCGAGGGAGAGGGGGTTACCACGCTCGCTCTCTGGCACGCGAGCCAAAATGATCGGGCGAACTTTGACAAACGAGCCAAAGAGGCGCTAACGGCACTTCTTGGCCAAACCCACACACACACACACACACACATATGCACATCCACCAATGCTATAGATTCCTCTCTGTCTTCTATATCTCCGGTAGAAATTCTCTCGGACTTTCTCTGTTTGATATTACTCCGGGGGACAATGGCAATCGATCATCGAAACGTGGCTGCCCCCCCCCCCCCCCGCCCTTCCGAGGATAAATTAGACGAAGAGAAGGAGAATTTTCGAGGGTATTCCTTAGATCCGTTCATTAAAATCATAATCGCGATTTATTTCGTAATTACAAAAATATTTTTTCCATCGTTCGACAATTGTCGGATGGAATAAAATTAAGCTTTCGAGCGAAATCGTACGTTTCATATTCTAACGCGAATTTCCCAGGGAGATTCAACATCGGAGGGTTACGTACACATCCAACTTTAAAAAACAAATCGGATATTCGTTGTAGCTAAAGCAAACACGTATTTTTGTAATATTTTTTTAGGCGTTCCGGAATAGACAGGGGATAAAAAAAATATCACCGGCCGGAGTTGCGTTTGCCTGGGCGTATTTATTTTCGCATCCTATCTATTTCATTTCCCGTCAGTTTTTTTCCCGTGTTCGATAAACCGTTGAGTTTTAATTTTTGTTTTTTTTTTGTTTTTGCGAAGAGGAATTTTCGCGCACCAGGTGTAATAGAGTTTTGTTGCGTTATATTCAGAAACGTAGTTTGAGCAGGGCTGTCGGGGTGAAGAGGGCAAAGAGCGACGAGCTACAGAGTCGAGCGATGACTTTCGCCAAACCCTCACCTCGTGTTGCTGCCAGTGACTGCTTTTTTCCCGGACTTTTCCACTTCTATCGTTCTCAACCTGTACGCGTAGATATACAACTCGTAAAGGGCAACGTCAAGGTTATTTTGTGCTCCCGGCGAAATGTGGAATCACGCAAGCTCCAAATAGGTTTAATCAAGAAGTATTCTGGCTACGTGGAGCTGATAGGGGTTGAGAAGGAGAGGTTGGTGATAACAGTTTATACACAGAGATATAAATAATGGGAAAGCGGCTATATCCGTCGTCATTGTTCTTGAGCTGTTCATTCTGCCTGCTATACACAGGGCTTGATTATAGGTTTATTTTCTACAGTGCCGCCGTCTTCAGCTCGAGACAACAACGACGACGACGACGAAGGGCTCTCGTGCTTCGTACCATCTTTCATTCCAATGCACAACTCTCTTTTACGTATATATACCTATTCACCGAGCGCACTCGACTTTTTATATTTTACTGTTTAGAGGTACTCGACGTTGCTACGTAAACTGGGAATGAGGGGGTTGAAATGTCCAGTGTTTAAAGATTTATTCGATATCGAATCGAACGAAGAGTAATGGGGGAGAAGGTTGATGAAAAAAGGATAAGGTAGTTCTAGAACCGTTACGAGAAACCTGGTATCGCCAACGGTTGGAAAAAAGATGAGGCAAGAGGAAAGAAAGCTCTGCCAGGGGTGATAATTAAAGACCCCTTTGTTTTCTTGACGAGACTTTTCTTACCAGCGTTCATTTTTGTATTTTTCCCTTTTTATCGTATATATCTTTGCAGGGAACTCGATGAGACTCTGCTTGTTGGTCGAGTTGAGCTTGAAAAGGTGAAACGTCGTTGGAAAATAGAAGAGACCGATGACACGAACCTATGCAGTTATAGCTCTCTCTCTCTTTCTCCTTCTCTCCCTTCCTGGTGGAAACAACCGTGATGCTTTTATTTTGCGGACAGAAAGACCAAATGGTCTTTTTATATACTTATTTCCTGGACGAGGATGAACGAGCCACCAGGGTGGGTGATGTCTGTGTATATACACATACACACTCTCATAGACATGTTCGAGAGGGAAATGGGTGCAAATAAAATAGCAAAGTTTCCTCGCTCGTTGGCTTTTCCATAAATACTCCATTTCATGATACACGAGGTTGTTACAGTTATACGATAGACAGTTTAAAAAATTTCTTTAAATTCCTCCATTATTTTTTCTCTGTCTAATAACAAAATATTTAACGTTCCGTTGATCAAGGGATGCCAATGACTAATTCGGTTTGACCAACGGCCCGAATACACAAAATACAGAGAAACACGTATAATGCTTACTGGTGAGCCAACTCCAACGAGGATCGGGCACGTTCCAATTTTCCTTCGCGCAAGTGCCCTCCATTCTCTATTACGTATATGTATACATATACACACACACAAGCATAAATGTATGTATACAGATTGCGATAAGGGATGAGACCCCGCAGACCAGCCGCAAACAAGTGGGGGTGGGGTGCAATTTCGGTCTTGCTCAGCATTTCCAGCCGGTCGAATCTTCCGTAGTGCCGAAAGCGCAGCTTCCTGCTCACCCCCTCTTCAACCACTCGCGACGTCTCTACGCGAGTTCGAATCAACCGGTACATTCGCAAGCAGATGTTTCCTCCATCCTCGCATCTCGTAGTTACGTTGACGATTCCCCACCCCCCTTTTCATCCCTTCGATTCCACTCCCTTTCCGATCGATTCAAATTTAGACTAGCTGATGATCGAGTACGAATCTCGAAAGATCGATTTACGTTATCCCCGCATAATAAAAAAAAGCAAAACGACTCCATAATTCCTGCCAAGAACGAAAAATCGTACGTTTAACTCGATCTTCCACTCGAATACCGCAATCGTCAGCCTCCTTCCCATCAAGGTCTCGAGACGCCAGTAGCGCGAGAGTAAAACCATGAAAGCTTGTATCCTGGAACGAAAGAAGGCGACCGCAGTAACGGACGTTTAATTTTTCCAGAGTGCTATGTTTTGGTCCATCGTACAAAAATGCATATATGTATATACCGGTACGATAAGGGTTTCGCGAAGAGAAGTGCCGGGGTAAAATAAGCGTTCGCCCCAAAACATTTCCTTGCCTCTGTCGGGTCGGGGTATATACACGGAAGTGGTCTCGGCGGAGCTTTCGTTGTGCTTCGCAACGTCTATATAAGTATACCATATACATTCGGGACTCGCAAGCTTTTCTTCCCGAGCTTTTCGTGGCTCGGGCTTTTTCCACCCACCGTACGCCGATGCCACTATCCCTGCGTTTATTGTATGCACGCGTTAATGCCTCGGCTCCTTTCGCTGTCTCATTCTCCTCGTCTCTTTCTCTAAATTCATATTGTAAGTATATGCATGTATATATTACACGAGATATCGCGCAAGCGTGTTTCCTCGTCGGTGCTTTTTCGGCAAAAGCCACGTACATTCGTAGCAATGAAGTGTATACGGTATTAAAGCTGTGGCGGTTGGAAGAGCCGAAATGCTCCTCCTGGTCCAGGCAGCTGGTTTTCCTCCACAGGCTCCTCTCCTTTCGCTGCCAGACGAGCGCCCTTCTCGTACACCCTTCTACCCACAAACCTCTGGAATTCCATGAACACATATATATGTATATTCAGCTTTTATAAAAAAACGGTATGTATATGCGGGGTGAATAAACAACAAAGTGCGAGAGATGCAGAGTACGTAAGAAGACTAGATATATACGTATATATGTATTTAGTCTTCTGCATTTCTCGCACTTTTTTATTCGTCCACTTAAAAAACCCCCGTAACTTCCAACCCCACTCTCACGCGCTATCTCGCTCTTACTCTCGCGAATTCGCGGAAATTATGGTATCACTAATATTGTCCTGGGAAAGCGCGAACTCGTTTTAAGCTTATAATAAATGTGGCGACCCCTTCTTCTTCTTCTCTCTCTCTCTCGCTCTCGCGTGCACGCGCGGGTTTTCTTTTTTAGGGAGCCTTTGCATCTTTTTCATATCTTTTTCATTCTTTCTTTCATTCGTTCTTCTCTCAGGATAACTAAACGCTGAGTTTTCCTGGCCGGAAGGCGTGCATGTGTATCCGTGTGTCGAGCAACTGAATTTATGCTTTACCGCGAAATACGTGTGTATATGTGTGTGTTAGTTCATGGTTTCCATTTTGCGTTTTTATTCTTTCGCGTGCAAGCATCACGCTTTCGTGTACAGGAGAGTTTCGTGCGCCATGAAAACGGGCAGAAGCATCGGACTAAAACGAGTGTATAGAGTCGAGTTTGTACACGAGGTCTGGGCATGGGCGACGTTATTCTCGCGAACATCTCTGACCTTACACCCCCTAGCAGTTTCCGAGGCTTCTCTTCTCGTTCTCTTGTCTCGTGACGCGCACGACCGAGACTCTCCCTCTCCCCAACCCAACGACGAGCTTCCACATTTATTTAACGTTTTGCTTGTGCACTCTTCCGCACATATCGTATATTTTATACGTATATATATATTCTGGTTCATAAAAGACCTCCAAGTGCGAAACGACGAGATAAAATTTAATTTTTAACGCTCCACTCCACAGCCACTCCTCCTTACGCGCCCGGAATTCTCCGCCTTGGCCCGTGATAAATTACATCGGGGTATCCATATGTGGGACGGAAAGGAAAATATCACCCCCGGGATTTATCCGATCGAGGGTGAATTTTTGCAGCCATTGATTCGTTGAAAATGTATAATTTGTATCGTCTGGTTGGTCTCCCGTTAAATTATTCAATCAATCCCTTGAGAAATTTGACGGAAGTCACGGATTTTGTTGGCGATGAGTTATCGCAATTGCGAATTAGTCGGCGCGGTACGAGTCTCTATGGAGCATAGCGAAGACGGACTAATTGACTGCCTCCGGATTTCTTTTTTTTTCACGTGGATAAAGTTCGAAAAGGGCGTGGAAGCTCGAGACCCTATTGAGCGGATCAAGTGGGAGTTCGCGGTCCTCTTTGGTCGCATCTTGGAACTCGGAACGAAATAAGGGATGAAGACGTGGGTAGGTAGAGGAGAGGAGAAGGAGGGGGGGGGGGGGGGGATTGAAAAGAGAGATACGGTTCAAGGGATTGCTACAGAGGCCAATTCGTCCGCGTCCAAGTTCGAACTTTTCCATTACAGTTCACAAGACCAAACCAACCCCGCTATTCATCCCCGTCAGTAACCCTCCCACCTCTCTCCGTCTCCCCCTTTCCGGCTTAATTTGCCCTGAGCGCGGGAGAGGGGGAAATACATACCTAACGCCTATTCGAGTAGCTCCATGCAAAGGTCCATTCCACCCCCGTACTAATCCCTATAATAGATCAATCTAAAAAATATACAATAGCTCCAGCCCCAAGGATAATTATCCTAGCTTTTGTCGATGAAAAATCTGATAATCATAGTAAATGAGGATTAATTAATTTCCAATCGCACAATCAAGACTCTTTCACCCTTTTCACCCTTGCTATTTGCGGTATATATCCATCCACTGTGCGAAATAGTTTTCAGCCCCACAAAGCACCGAGTAATGAAGTGCCCGAATTTGTCCTCGATTGAGAATAATTAATTAGTTTCCCCACTGGCCAGCTACGAAAGTTTAATTTCCCTTTATACGTGGTTTCTATTTCGCGACGTAGGTATATCACTCGAATGCCAACCGCAGCGACTCGTGAAATTGCACGAAAATTATTACCACGCTGTACCACCGTTTACCTTGAAAATATTATTACTACCGTGTAATACGAATTAATTTTGCATTACTGATGTTGATCAATGCCAGATTTGTTCGCTATAAGCTCACGATTACGGATATGAAAATTTCACATCGTATTAAACCGAGGTAGAATTCCTCGCAAGGATTGGTACGAGTTGGGTGCAAAAAAATGGAAGGTCGGACGAGGGTGGAAACGTGACGCGGCAAAGAGCGTAAGTAGAGAAAACGAACCGCCAGTTCCCGTGCGAACGACCCGCGAGTCGAAAGGAAGACGAAGAAAAAAAAGAAAGAAAGAAAAAGTGTATACACGAAGAGTACAAAGTGTATCAAGGGTCGCGAATGCTTTTCAGGGTACGCGTCTTTCACACGGCAATAAGCTTGCTCTCATCGTCGGAGCGCTTTTCCTACGTCCTCGGTTTCTTCAAGCCATCCCCCCTGGGTATGAAAGAAAGCTCGCGAGGTAATACCCCTGGCGCTGAAGTACGCGAGGTCGTTGATACACCCGGGGCTAGTAACACGAGGGGGCGCGACGTCGCCCACGTTTTCTTTTTATACGACGAGTCACGTACAGAATTTTAGTGAGAGCAGGCTTAAAACTTGCCGGGAGAGAACACTTTCTTGCGAACAACTTAAACCATAATTGTCATAATTTCGTAGAGGAAACGTGTACCCCCCGATGCTAAAGAAATTAACGAGCGTATTTTCCTCGAGAGGGGGGGGGGGACCCGATGAGACATTTGAAAGGGGTAATTTTCATTTATTCTTAATCGCTCGATGGGGGTTGATAGTTCAGGAATGAAAATTGCAAATGATTGGACTATCAATCTTCCAACGTTATAATGCGCGTACACGGGGGGTTAGGTCTCCAGTGATGAAAGTACGAATCAGTCACCGCTCCCTCGAAGATCGACACCCGATACACCGTCGATATCTATAGATATAGGAAAGAGCCATAGAATTTCCCCGTCTCGTTTCTCGGTTTCTCTCGTGCGTTCGTGAGGGCATTTAGAATTCCACGCGAGCAGTTGGGCTAATGCGACGCTTTTGTCTTTTTCACGATACATATATATGCGTATATATATAGCCATATACGAACGAATGGTGTCTGCTGGCTTGGCGCGACTTTTCTCAAGAGGGTGATAATGGAAGACACGAGGAGTAGAAGGAGGGAGTGGTGATCTTTTTCTTTCACTCATTTCCGAGACGTTATACGTTGGACTATTGGGTCGTTGGTCGGTGACTGCTGTCGAGGGTTGAAGGACCGACGGAAAAGCACGGGGAAAGGAATCGGAGAGGTTGACAGAGTGCGACGATTCGAGAGTGGTGACGGCAAGCGGGGGATCGTCGATATTACCGTTGGCACGAAGAAGCCCCAATTTCTTTTCCCCTCGCTTGAACCTTGAATAACAGACGTTTGACGAAAATCCATTTGGAATACCGTGGAATGGAATTGATCGAATTGATTCCGTTCGAATTCTCGTTCGTTTTACAACACGTTGGCTGCGGCGGGGTGGATGGTCTCACCCTCTCGATACGAGATTCGGTCTAGTGGATTTTAATGGAGGGTGTGTTGCTCCTTGTGTAGGCTTCTGTGTCCCGGAGAACGCACGCTAGTTGTTCTTCCCGCCTCTTCCGAGGGTAAACCACCCCCTCCCGCACGAGACAAACTAACCCCTTGCGTATGTATATATGTATAGAGTATTACTCTGGAAAGCTAGTCCGCGCACCCTCCGTGATGGAGATGGGGCGAAGGCGTATATTCAAGGACTGGTATGAGATCCTCCAAGCGGATGGGTTGGCTCGTGCTGTGAAAACTTTCCGGTTCATGTTCTTCCGGCCAACGAGCACAAGGGAGAAGAGGAACAAGCAGTAAGCGCGAGACCCTCGCATTTATGAGGAATGCTCGAGAAAGGGCCTGTATTGAGAGAAACAAGGCACACACCGCCAATTTTCAGTCACTGGGCGTACACATTGGGACAAAATTGAAGAACCGAGAGATAGGGTAGCTCGTAGAGAAGGTGGGAAAATTCCGTTCGACAGCGTTCGTTGATCGTCCCAATTTCTTCTGGTCCATAACGTCTTCAACGAGAATACGAGGGGTGTTTGTCTCATTTTTTTTCTGACTCGATATATCTATATACAAGTTTTAGCCACGTATTTTGTCAACCCTGTGACTCGTAAGGGTCGTTCGAGCCGAAAAATCAAGAAAACTGTTCGTGTTATCGTTTTTTCCCTTCATGATATGATTTTTGTTTCTGTTCCAGGCGCTGCGTCGGCCTCACGAGTCTATGTCGAAGCACTGTCCAGACTGGCGCGACAGGCACAGCTGGGCACTTGGGGCGGTTCTCAGGATGTCGGTGAGTGAAAATTGATTAGTCCCTAACCGAGATAGTCGTTTCGCCACGTCAACGCTCTTCCCCCCCTTCCCTGTCTCGAACACGAGTTAACGGCACACATGGTGTGTGGTCGCAAGCTGCATCCGAGGCTTAACTCCCTCCTAGATCCGACCCGGAAGACGCCATTCCCCGATTTTCGCTTCATCCCTTTTTCTCGACTCCAGCCACGATCTTTTCTCGTTATTGCCACGGCAATCTCTCCGCTACATGTACGGGAACTATAACCCACACAAGTATATCTTCCTCGCTTTCTGACCTTCTTATTTTTGTTCGCCCGTCGTACATATCGCCAAACAACAAACCCGTCGAGACGAGAAATTTCTTCTAGGGTTGTTGTGTCGGCGGGGTTGGGGTGGTTTGCCCCGGTTGAACGTGTTCGTCGAGCCTCGCAGGCTTCCAAAGCCAATAAGGGCATCGTTGTCCGCTTAACCGTCCTTAAGCCCCTACCGTTGCTTGCACCAACCTCGTTTTTTCGTATTTTTTTCATCCTCCTCTGCACTATTCCATGATCGTTGACTCGCCCTCAAACCCAGTCGGTCGGTACGAGGCTAACGAGATTAGAGAAGCGAGAAGAAAATAGTGGCTCGTGGTGGGCGTTATATTCCTTGCGACGAAGCTGACCGTTTGTGAGGTCGGTAACCGGGACAGTTCAAGCTCTGTGTTCGCTAATACATTATCGCGTCACGTACACTAGCTACACTGTGAAACTATCGAGTATTAAGAAGCACCTCAGCTGCGTTCGTCACACATACCTCCTGTTTTCCCTTCCGGCTCGTGTCACGGACAATTAGAAGTTATCGGGAGCACGCATTGTGTCCACGATGCCTCTGGCCAATGGAGGCTAATCTTGCGCACTGATTCAACGCAAACACCGTTGTTTCCCTCCCTTCTGTGCCGATGAGATTGGGCTTCCCTCCTCAGTGTTAGGTTTATACGTGTAATACGAATACAACGCCAAATGGAATCGAGGTTACATTAACGCTGGGCAATTTAGTGGTTAACCCGGTAGCTAGCTCGAGGAAACGGCATACACGAGGGTTACACTCGAAACGTAGTAGGCGAGAAACGGATAGTGGACGTTCGATTCACGTACATGCACGCAGACGCGCGCTAGCGTTCGAAATAATGGCACGGGTATATCCGTTATACCTCCGCAGGCAGTAACCTCCCGCGCTCGAATTTCAGCTATATATATACAAATAGTTATATATATAGCTGAAATTCACCGCTGATCACGTTCGCTCGAAACGTGCTCTCATCCCCCGGTTTTCCATGGATCCGTAGAGGGTTGCCGTCCTGTAGAAGTGTCACGGGACACCTACACCGCCTCTAGGGTGTAACTCGCAAACGCGCTATCGGACGCTCTCCGAGCATCGAGTTTCTCTCAAGCGGGACGCTGTACCACTCCGTAACCGTAGCTATATCCTCCAACTCCGTAGATTTAATATCCCCCTTTCTCCCCTTCCGTTATCACTAACGAATGTCCTTCCCGGCAACAGCTGCAAGATTCCAATATCTCCTTTTTTTGTCTTATCATTAATCATGAATATTTTTCAATCGATTAGCTGGAGATATTTAAGAAGTAGAATTACGAATTACATTTTGGGGTGGAATATCAAAACTAGTATATATAGGTACTCATCCCTCGTTTGAATAACGATACGACCTCGCGTCGTTCCGCTGGAGGCCTGGCTTTTCCCCGGTACCCTGGCTTCCGCTGGATTTCGCTGATTCCCCGACGTCTACCTCTATCTTTCGGCCATTTCGCTCTAACCGAGAGTGTGTTCTCGGTAGTCATATCATAGTAAGAGAGCTACCTTCGTGGTTAGCCAATCTCAAATACCGGGGCTAGAATGCTCGTCCCCAAAGGAAAGCCGGATATCTTGCCAAGGGGTCGAGAGGATTCAATAGTCAACGGCAGGGTTAGGTAAAGTTGTAGAGGGCATTCTAGCCTTCTCACTTTGGGATAATAATCCTGAGGCGAGAATTTCCTACGGGCTAAAATCTCGGTAGCCTTTGCCTTTAATGGATGCTCTCCTGATGCTCGAGTTATTCGTTCGGAAGCACACATTTTCTCACATTTTTCCCCTCGTAGATGCAACATCTTTTCGACAAGTGGTTGAGAAAATTTTTCTATTTTCATAAATCTCGGTACAAGTGTATTCGAAATCAAATTCGAGGATACGAAAAATGTTCGTATCTTTTCACGGGTGAGAGCTCGTGTGCCGGGGAACTTCTCTCGAGTCCCTCGAAAATTCAGTGCACGGTTCGGTGTTACTTTTCTACACTTTTCCCTTTCGCCCAGAATTCGAGTGGAGAAAGGGGGAGCGACGCTCCGTGGAAATGAGAGTGATATCGAAATTGGCAATATCGCTCGCTCGAACGATGGGTTGAGTTCAACCACCCTTCGAGCTCTTCATACTCCCCCGGACGTAACGTCGTGCTCCCTCTTCCTTTCTCTCGCCTCGAGTCCACGAGAAGACGATCGATCGATTCGAATGTGCTTCTACGGGTTACAGTACAGAAGGCTCTCTAACCATCGACGAGAGGGACCCCTGCGTGAAGAAGGCGAAAAAAAGAAGCGAGGCACTCCCTCGATCTGGCTGGTCTCACCGGAAGTCGAGCCCGTCGAGACTGCGGCGCCACAGCGTGGAAGCCCCGAGACGACTCGAAGGGTCGTGTAGTTGCGAGGCCTCCAAGAAAATTGAAACTCGGTTAGAGGCGTGGAATTTAGTTGGTTAAAAGAAAAAAAAATGATCTCCGCTCTCGTCTACAACGTGAATAGAAGTGCCTCTTACTTTTTCTTTCGTTACATCGTATTCCAATGAACCGTATTGGTTCGAAGATTGAACGAAGGTAATACGGTTGTCTACAAGATTTGAATTCACCATCGGGTTTAACGCACGTAGGATCTTTCTTTTTTCGAAAATACACAATTTGTTTGTTCGTTCTTTTCACAGACCGATACAAATATTTCCCTCGCATTAATTAATAGCGAATTATTATAATTTAATTCATTTCGAAAGCCCTTTAAAGAGAAGGGTTGAAATTCTCGGGTGAAAATCTGTGCTGCTGCTCGGGGCAACAACAACGACCCTCGCGTTTTACGAGCCGGAGGAACAGCTGAAATCACTGGTTACAGCCCCGCTTGCTCTTTCGCTCTCCATCCACCTTTCCCTGTCGGGGAGTTGAAACTGTTATTTCGCACCCCTCTTTAGTATCCACCGGGCATGCTTCCACCTGTGCAAAAATCCCCGGGGGTGGTTCGCGAGCGATTCTCTGACGGTCGACAATAATTTGCGAGGATCACGAAGGAGGTGGAGAGGATAAAGTGGAACGAGGGTCGAGCGAGGTCGACGAGGGCTCGGGCGTGCATCGTAATTTTATACAATTATGCGTATTGCCACCTACTCAAGCGCTCGGTACGATTTCGAAACGAGCAAGCTTTTGCGCGCGTGTTGTGCGAACACCGCGAATTCCGGACGCGTTTTACCGACCAACCCCGTTTCACATTCCTCTTCTACGTACAACCCCCGAATCTCCATCCCTCTTTCCTCTCTTCGTCCTCTCCCTCTCCCTCTCCGCACGCTATAACAGCAAAAGCCGTTGCTTTTCGTCGGAGAGCCGAAATGGGCATCGCGTCGTTTCACGGTGAGCCGCTCATCCGTTAACGCCCCATTCGTTAACCGTTTACATTATTATTAAAGCACATTTACACGGCCGTTGAACGAAGCCCCCGCGCATCACGTGTGACGTTCGGAAGGGCACGTTGCACGTGTGGAACGGGAGTCGACCCATCCCCTCGGTAGAATTTTAATTTCGTACACACCAACGCAGACCGCGAGTAAGAGACTTTAAACAAAAACACTGAACATACGCCCTCGACGGTTTGCACCACCGCCATGTTTTTTCGGCCAAAATCCCCTCGTTCGAAGTTCACGCACGAAGGCGGCTTAATATATTTCGACCAACATTTTCCATCTCCTTCCTTTTACGCGTTATTTTTAACATAAAACGTAACGTAAATCGTCAGTTATTTGAAACTGTTGAATTTAACCGGGCGAATAAATGTCGGGAATGCACCAACGCGCTTAAAACAAAACGAAATTTGCTTTTTATAAATAGAAAAAACACAAACAAAAGCAGCATTGGATCCGTGATCGTTACGAAATATATTCGCGTTGTGAAAACTCGGCGGGCATTTTTGGATTAGTCGACGGGGGTTAAAAACCGAGATAAAACGGGTAGGAGTGAATGGAGGACTGGTGGTTGGGATTTTGAGAGTCGGTTCAGCTGTGTGAATCGAAACGATGGTCTCTGCTCTCCGATGCCTGTATAATCACGCGCAATTTTCAAATGTCCCAATTTCTACGCGTCGCGGCGGTGAAACGGGGAGTTTTCCCTCGAGTTCTCGCAATCCCCCGGACCGAAGGGTATCATAGTGATCACTTGCATTTCCCCTCACTCTCTCTATCGCTCCGTGTCAGCTGAGTCTCTCTGAATAGCTTCACTATCTGCAAATCGGACGCAACGAATCTCACCCGGTACTCGCCCTTTCCATCTATGCGCGTCCATCTCTTTCGCCCTTCCTGGTCGTGAATTCATCGCGGCTGGCAATTAATTCGTTCCATGCACTATTATACGACCGTGACGATAGCTTTGATGTTGCACCCTGGTTCGGTCTGCCCGCAGTTACAATGCCACTATACGTCAAATATTCGCGAAAGCTCTCGCGTTTCACATGAGTCTCTCCCCAAACGAGAGATCGAGAACGTATCGGAACGAGATTTTGATCCTATCCCTTTGTACGTATTCTACCCTTTCGTACGAATCCACCGACCCTACGCCTCGTCTGTACCTACCGTGGTTCGAGTGATTGAGAAATGTTAGAGCCGTGTCGTATGACGTAGTCGTCAAACTTCTCGTCGCCAAAAGCGAAACTTTCGTTTAACAACGATAAAAACGCACTCGAAATATCTCGATACGTTTGTCCGATTCGTATCGGCATTCATCCATTGGCGAATCCTCGCGCTATGCATAACTAAAGGTATGTGTCTCCTACCACAGGCGTCGGAGCATAACGACGTACGTCTCACCGCACGAGACGAGAGGCCAAGCCCCCTTCACACAGACCGTGAAATCCTCCTAATGCAGTCCGGGGTATGGAAGGCAGAGTTCTCCGTCTCCGACACACACACGAACATGTCCTTCCAGCAGCCCATGTCTCTAACCCTCCTGAATGCATGCACAACGTATATACGTAGCTGAAAGCAGAGAGCCGTACCGCTGCGTAATAGACTGCTTCCTCCTGATGCTTGTCTAGATGCAAACCTCCTATGATACATATGTATGCGGCAAGGGAAAGGGGGACGAAGTGACGGAGGCGATGGTAGAGGTAGTGCGTATATCCACACGGAGACACGCAGATTGCTCTATCGACCGATGGAATTTGCGTGATTTCCTATCGGTGAACGCGTTGCCACAGTCATGACAAGAACGCTGTCAAAGGGGGGCGCTGGTTAAATTTCAATTTTGCCCAAATGAGAAATTTCCGACAGGAACTTTATGTCATTAAGACAAATAAACTTCCGTGTCGGTGACGAAGCTCCGAAAATCACGATTTTTCCATCCGAGAGGGATTTCCAACCCTTTGCTCGTGGGATCTCTAGCTTGAATAATGTCGAACACCTCGGGTCAACTCGATCTCTGAGATAGAATTTAACCCTCCCTCTATCGCAGGCACGTGTTAATTGCATTCTGGTAGACTGCATCATCTCCAATCAACAACTACCACTACGTCTATTATACGTCACGTTGTGGTTTCCGCAATATTTGATAGAAATCTTCACGTATTCTAATATTTTAATTCAGTAGTCGGGAAATATTTTTAATGACAATTATTTTCCATAAAATAATTTTTATTTATCGCTTACATGATGTCCTTTGTTCCTAGGCGAAGTCAATTTCAGAAAGGAAAAACGACCTTTCCACTGACTCGCGTATTTCCGATGTCTCTCAGGCGAGAGTGTCTGTGCATCGGGCACGTACGTTCGTTACATGAACCGACACCCTTACACGTGTACGTTATCCGGTTATATACTCCACTATCATGTACGACATTTTCACTACAGATATATATTGCAGCCGCTAATACATCTATATGCGTATATCTATATGTGGAAGGCGCGTGGTCGGATTACCCGAACGATTTCGCTCTCACCAGTCGTGCGACCCCGTTCCTCTCTCGTTCTCTTTCCTCATCTCAACGTTCTCCCCCGTCACCGTTGACACATTCTCCCCAACCCCGTACATAGAACCCAGAGTGGATTTTCCGCGTCTAGAAACCAACACCTTCGCAAACGTCTCGGGAATCTCATATATATATATATATATATAAGCATACGTTTTCCCAAGGTTCATTCCCCCTTCCTAACACTTTTCGTCAAACGTGTCTTAACACCATTTTTCTTCGACACATTCCTCTTCTTCTTTTTTTCTACTTTCACAACCTTGAGACACCTCGTCGAGATCGTCCGTGAACCTGAACGAATTCTGACACGAGTTTTCTCTTCCCCATTTTGAAACAGTGAATTTTTAAGTTCTTATCAATATTGATTGAATATTCATGCAAAAATATTTGGACGTAAAATTGAACTAGCTACAAATTCGTGTTCTTTTAGTATCCGTCAAATTTCGGGACTTTTTTTTGTGTCCATTCATCGTGAATAGATAACGGGCATGGTCGTTTCTACATGGTGTTCTAGGCATGGGGCCGCGGCGCGTTAAAGTGTAAAAGTAGCGATGTCACGAGAGAAAGAGAAGAGGCACGAGCGTTAACAAAAGCACGATCTCGTTGAGGTGATTAACGAGGAGGAGACCAGTCTCTCTCTCTCTCTCTCTCTCTCTCTCTCTCTCTCTCTCTCTCTCTCTCTCTCTCGCTCTCTCTCTCTCTCTCTGTTATACACACTGTTATAACGGACTAACGATATAACGGAGCTAGAGTGAGGTCTGGTGTTCTCGCGCGAGCCCCGGCACTCCCGTTGTGTGCCTGGGCAGCGAGAAACGAGAGCGATAGTACCGGGGCACAGCTATCCTCCGCCCGCGAGAGCAACGCCATTACGGGCTTTATTAATTGCCATCGTCGAGTAATTTGCTACGGTAGCAGTAAAGCCACCTATATATACAAATATATATACATATATATAAATATAGACCTGTCCTCTGGTGGCGTTGGAACGCGCGCCTCGAACTACCTCTCTCTCGCTCTCTTTCTCTGAGAAATGGCTCTGCTGGATTTCACCCCTTTCGCGGTTATCGCGCACAGCTTCGCGTTCACGCGCGCCAAAAGCTGCAATAGAAGAGAGAAAGAGAGGGAGCGGAAGGGGGGGGGGGGGGGGTGGAAGGAAATTTTGCTACTGCAACCGTTATGTATGCGATATATGGTGCATTGTACAGTACCACACCGACGCCACCGAACGGCCCACTTCCTTCTCTCGTAAATCTAGGAAAATCCGATTTTATATCCCCCTACCCCCTACACCTATATCCCCAAGAGCACGCGGTTGATAAATAATACCCCCGGAGAAATCGTTTCTATACCTTCGTGCCCTTATATCACTGTGTAAAAGATTTCTATACCGATATCAGCTATTCCCCCGTCATACCTATAGTACGAACTCGTCGACGATAGTCTCGACGAGGCAATATCGAAGAGATGGAAAATTGAAGTTATACAGGATATTGGAGACAATTGGAACTGAGCGATGGTTACATAAACTCTCCAAGACTTAGGGACGAGTCTGTGAGAGGGTGTTATTAACTTTAGCGCGAGAGATGAAATAGAACAATGGATAATCAAAAACACATAGTCAAATTTCAAATATTCAATACCCAGTAGTTCGTACGAACTATTTGTAAAATTCATCTTCCCAAAATTTAAACCCTGCTAGGATATTCGTCGGGAGAACGTTCCATTAAATAAAAATCAGGTTAACCCTCGATTTATAATCTCCGACATATTCGTCTGGTTAAGCATTAGCGTGGTGACACGTCCTGCACTTATGTAATCCCGAGACTTAACTAGATTCAACGCTTGGCCCCATATCTATGTATGTAAAACTCTCGAGATGATCCAGAGTCGAGATAGTCATCTCCCCGAGCGAGGCCGAGAGATCGAGTGGAAACGACGTGGTACATGCATGCATATAAATGCCATAGAAACTCCTAGATATGGCGCATATATATGTATGTACATACACTCTTATATATATATATAGATATACGTATATACAGATCCCTCCCGCCCCCCATTATACGGATATATTCAGACGAAGGTGCAGCAAGGTGGAAAAGGTGGCTGGTTGGAAATATATATACAGACAGCGAAGGTGCAAAGCTCGTTCACGAGAAAAGCTGACTATCGCGCTTGCTCCTTCGCTCGCTGGCTCGCTCGCTCTCGCGTCTCGGTAGAAACGAGATTGGGTCTGTCGGGGGATGTAGTGTTGCTTCGGAATTTAATCTAAAGTAGAATCGCGCACCACACCCCTAGCATCGCGAGTACACTGGCTATATCGTTCTCACGTAGCCTCATGGACTTAATACCCTCCCAACAGTCGTGACGGAGGGAGGAAGAGAAAGGGAAAACGGTTGGTCGGACGGGTCCGCTAACTCGTTCCCTTTCTCTACTCTTTCATCCCTCTCTCTCTTTCCCTTTTTCTTTAGCCTCGAACTTTTTCTTTTTCTCTCTCACTCCCTCTCGCTCTTTATCCCACCCTCCACAGCTTTACTACACTTTATTTTATTTCACTTTGTACCTTTTTGCGGGGTCGCGAAATAGCTTCTGTTGCACGCGAATGGGACGTCTATAGCTAAACCTTACGTATACATCGCGCATTCATATACACGTACATGCGCTTACGTATGTATGTAAATAGTTACGCGATGAACGCCATTCGAATGAAAAAAACTATTGGAAATCGTTTAAAATCTCGTAATCTGTAGGTATTGGCGAATACAATTTTAATTCAGACCTTTTTCTTTTCACGGATAGAAAATAATAACGATGCAAATTATTATAAACTGCGTGTAACATTGTCTTTAGCACGTAGCGCGAGCGAGCTGGAATTACGAAATACGTGCGTAACGAGTACGTCGCGACGTATGCAGTATTCAGGCGAGCAAGCAGGCAAGTGCAAGGGAGAGGATATAAGTCTCGTGGGATAATACTTGGGTAAAATCGTAAATTCGCAGAATTTTCGTTCGTATAACTAACACGTACGTACCAACTGGCATTTATACGAACGTTGGATTTATACAACAAGAAGGACTCGTATGAATTCTAATATACTGTACGTTTTATACGTTGGCGTTATTACTATACGTATAGGCAGCACCGCAGGTACAAGAATATATTCCAATACACGCATAGAGGATGAGTATGTGTAATGGTTCGTTCATATCTATATCTCTGTATACATGTGTAGCAAGGGAGTAACACGCGTTAGCTTCATCCCTCTTCTTGACAGCTCTATCTCACGCTTATCCCGTGAATCCAGCTCTTATGCCCTCTCAACCTTCTCGACTTTTCCTTCTTCCTTGCATCCTCCACCCTTCCAGTTTCCTCTTTCTCTCTCTCTCTTTCTCACTGGTTTGCCCATTGGGCGTCTTTCCACCGGGAGACTTCGTCTCGTCTCGCTGCCATCCTTTGCTCCATGGACTCAACCCCCTCCGCACTCGCGATTGGCTCTTTCTCTCTACCGAGCTCTCTCGTTTCCTCTCGTCCGCTGCTTGGTTCCAGTCTTTCCCTCTCTCTCTCTCTCTAGCTTCCATAGGTTTCCTCTTGTACCTCACAAACCTTTGGCTCGTTTATATATATACCAGTTCTCGGTGGATCACGCAAGAGACGAGGCCCATTACTCCCAGCGAAATCCCAAAATCTTGCCATCTCGATTTCGTCGTCTCTCTGTCGTGTCTCCGTTTTTCCTCGTGATTTCTTCCCCTTTTATTTCGTCTTCTTTCTGGTAGGTTATTTTTTTTATGCGGGAAGGATTTTCCATCACGAGGAAGCAAGAGGTTGGTAGAGCGAGGGAAAAAAATGAGTCTGGCGCGACTGACTATAGTCTCGGGTATTTACCTTACCAGCGACGTTTCTGCCTACGCCTTTGTCACTGTGCAATATCTCCTCGCAGCTGGAAAAAAATGCTCTCGCTCACTCTCGTCGTAGACGATTTAAACGTTTCAGCCACCCTCGAGTCAAACACGAGCCACGTTTCGAATAATCTTCATCTACATATAGATCGAGAAAAAATGATTCGCCTCGAATGAAATTTATTCGGATTTTTATTCGTGAAATTCATGAAATATGAAAAAAAAACTCGAGGATGTCCCGGTGATGGTAAGGTTACCCTCGGCAACAGAATGAAAACAAAGATGCGCCATTTATATTTTTCTTCACGTACATCGATTTCGGTCATTCGCCTTTCTGTCCGACAATACGACCGACCCTTCTCATTCAACTCTCAACATTCTTGTCTGCAACAGCAGCCACGAAAGAAACCAATGTCCCCTCTTCCCCTCTTTCGTCACGGTCTTGCGATGGTATGTGTTGACTCGCACGCACGAAAAGTGGAAAGACGAAACCCTCAAGATGGCGCCGTTGGTACGTGTCGGTTCGAGTTATGAAAGCTTCGCAGGGGTGCGAGAGACATACGTATACGTATATATAGGTATAAACAGTACGACAGTGCTACTGTGAAACTACAGAGAGTTTCGGGAGAAAACGGGTGGTCGGGGAGGGTTGGATGTTGAGTGCGGTGGCAAACTCCTTGTATATAGCTGTATTTATAAAGACATGTATATATGTATATTCATACGTAACCCGAAGAATATGTATAGCCTTGCGAGACAGAGCCAAAGGAGCGAGATAGCATTTTAGGACGGCATTTCCATTTCAAATGTGCCGATACCGAGATACGAAGAGAGGGGGATGAAGAATAAGGTAGGGAGAGGGCGAAGCTTCGTAGTCGCTCGTCTTCGAATTTCCGCGCCTCTCCTCTCGCTCCACAATCATCCCCCATCACCTTCTCATCTGGTTCTCCGTTTGCCTCACCAACCGCCCACTTCTATTCGTTCCCTCTTCTCTCGGCTATCCTCCTCTTCGCCAACAATCCTCGCTTCTCGTTGTTCCCAACCCTCCATCGCGACTCCTCTCGTCTCTCGCAGAGACCCCTTTCTCGTTTTCGCTTAGTTACTTCGCGCGAAGAACGTTTGCATTGCGACGTTGCTGCGTGTATATATATAATCGAGCTCGTCTCCCGACTCGTCGCTCCAGCTAGCGTCTCGATCATTCTTCTCCAAGATGTAACCGCTCTCTCACTCAGTGACTCTGTCTCTGTTTTTCGCTGCTCTCTAACCGATGCTGCAATTTAACGTAATGAAATGTTTCGCGTTCGTACGCGAGAAAGCGAGAACAGCCGAGCTTTACGGGCGGCTGAATTCAGCGATACTACTTTAAATCTCTGGGTGCTCTTCTTTCACTCCCGTACCTTCTGGACCCCCCTGCCGGATTTTTAATACCTACTGTTCTTTCTCATTCACCCTTCAAGATCGTTCGGATTGACGAGGATTGAAGTTTATTGCTCGCAACTTGAAACCTCTCGAGCGTGTAAGAATCAGGAGCGATTCATCACTCTTGCACTCTCCTCGACTATTTCCTTTGTCAGGTTAACCCCTTTTTTCAAGCTGCAACCCTGTTGAGCGCGAGATTGGAGGGCGTGTATTAGAGAGGGAAGAAAAACTTCCGGTGAGAAATTGCTTTCGCCACGTTCCCGAAACAGCCGTTGATATTTTCTCCTCGTATTCCTGGAAAGAACAATCTTTTCGACATTAGAAACACGCGTGCAGTTCCCCAAACTTTCGCCACCTCGAAACTCTCGCCCCTAAATTTATCACGAAATTTTCCGTTACGCGTTCCCTCCTCTCCTACAATTCTCATGAAATTTCCAATTTTACACGTCAGTCAGTTTCGTGGGTAAATCAACATCCGGGACTTGGGGGTTGATCGGAGATTTTATCAGTGAACCAACAAGACGGTTATTGGAACTATTAACTTTCGACCAGATCGCTACCCTTACTCGTACGTTCTACCACATTCTTCATCCCCCATGATCGATACGAATATTCCTTAAAACTCGACAAACCCTCGTTTGTTTTTCGCTTCGTATGATCTTATCTACGTGCCGAGCCATCTAATCAATTTTCCACCGAGGTAAGAGTCTCGAAATTATAAAGATATATATCTCCGATGGTAAAACGTTCGATCGATCACGATTGAACCGCGTAGATTCTCGTATTCCCCTCGACCTAAATGGCAAAGAACAGCCAGTCGAGTAGCTTTTTCAATCGACTCGATCGTAGAAACAAGAAAAAAAAGTCGCTGACTACGTGGAGAGATAAACGCGCGAGATGATCGGAACGAGATTACCCGTGGGCACTTTGGCGAGCTTATTACGCTTCGATTTTTATATATGTGTCTTAGCCAATCGGTAGGTATAGTCGTATCCTTCGATTACATAGACTCTTGTATAAGCTGCCAGTTCACTTTGTACTTTTAGCTACGTCATCTGGTATAACACACACATCTCTATGTGTACCATCGGTTTATCAGCAATCCACACACACACACACACACACACACACATATCTGTATTGACTGATTCACTGGAGGGAATCGAGACGAAGCGTAGAAACCGTGGCAATACAGAAGGAAATATATAGAACGGGGGAGAATAAAGGGCCGGGAATTGGGGAGGAAGGGGGCGGGGGTGCAGTGAAGGAAAAGCTCGCGTTCTTGTTCGAGAGACCCGATATGCTCGCGAGAATCCCACGTTAATTAGTTCGAGACGGTCGAATGGCGCAAAACTGTTTGTCTTACCCTCGAAACGAGAATGAGCGAATGAGAGAGAGAAGGAGAGAGGAAGTGAAAGCTCCGGAGAGAGCTCGTAAGCACGATAACTCGCACGATTGTTGTTTCAAGGCTGCTCTCCCGTTTTCTCTCTCTTAGCTTCCTTCGCGCGTCTCTCCGCCCGAACCTAGACTACGCCTTCACCCCTTGAAGCAACCGTACTCGGGGAAGGGGGGGGGGAGACGTGGGGTGTGGGTGGTTTCACGGAACGAGAGGGATGGGGCGAAGAGTCGGTTAGCACTAAGGGGATGCCACTTCTACTGCCGACATCGCGTCGCGGGCACAGATGCGGAAAACTATCCGTCCCCCCGCCCTTTTTCCGCCTTCTCCCTGGCTCGCCTCACATCTTACGCTCAACCAAGGATAGAAGGTAGACGAGCTTTTCCTCACTCGTACCTTTCGAACATCCGCGTTCCATCGCGTTCGGTTCGCGTCCCCTGCTCTTTTATATGCCCCATCTTTCCTCGTCTCCTTCATTCTTCTCGTCCTATTACCCTCTGATCCGCATTTATATTCACCGATGGAAAAGTACGTTTGTGCTTTGCTCCGTGTCTTTGATGAAACGGCCGAGGTCATATTTTTTTCGAAATGATCGGCAACGTCGTTTTAACGACCTTTCGACATTGAATTTTCCATCCCTCTCGAAGAGTTTATTTGTGCGGAATGTTTCTTCTATCTTCTCGGTGTCTTTAAATCAAATCACTGAATTTTAGAGATGCCTTTTGACGACGGTAATTGCGTATATAATTTGTATGTATTACGAACGTTCGTGGGTACACGATCAATTAAAACACTCTAAACTATCGTCACTTGACATTCACCTGAGCCAGAAGGAGTTTCTCCGGTTGGTATTCAAAGGGCGTCGTAATACCTCGGTACCACCGGCGACAGCGTCGATCCATTAATTAAACGTCCCAACGGGATACGTGTACTATAAATACCTATATCTTATCCATAGGCAAGAGCTCAGGGACGTCGTTTCTCCTATTTACGCGCTCTTCAATGTACCCCTACCCCCACCCGTACGGGAAATCGCATAGCAGCAGAGTTCTAGCCTCCAACGATATCCTTAATTCTCCACCTGGTCTCTCCCCTTGCCATGCCTGGTACTTTACGCTTTCTGTGTGTGCTCCATTTCCGTGTCGCTGCGGCGAGACTCTATAGGCTTACTCTCGACACTCTTTGCCTCTCTGATTTTCTGTTTATGTTCCTCGTTAAACAACGAGACGGAGCTTACATTACGTGTTTCCGATTAATGAGATAATATTCATCAACGTACCAAAAATTTTACTCGCAACTTGCGTCGACAATTTAATGATGTATATTACGATCACATAATGCATTGGCGAGTCATAAGTATTTCCAAACAGCGAAACAGGTCGGTACAATTATCGATATTTGACGACTGGCGTGTAGTAGGTTTCCCAGTAAAAAAAAAGCTCCTCGATTACATAAACACGGGCGATACTTATATTTATGCAACTGTGGTTGCACCCCCGGCAGGGGTTTACCCCATTTCGCATTGCAGCGGAATAAAACAAAATTAAGCTCGTCGAGGGGGCGAGTTTACTCTCGTCATAACGAGAGAAGTCGCAAAAGAGTGAGAGAGATAGAGACAGAAAGCAAATGGTGAGTTCGCCGAGTATGCATGATAACGCGCGAGGGCTGAATTCATGGGTACAAGAGTTGTGTTGGTGAAGGGGAGGAGGAAGTATTGTAGAGATGGGCTCTCGGGGGCGGATTCAGGCAGTCAGCGGAAGTGCGGCGTTCCATCGTGTAACGTTGCCAAATGTTCTTCCGGTCGGGCGCGTGCTCGATGGCCGATGGATTCCAGGCAGTGCGCTCACCACCGCCACCCCGGGAATGAGAACCAACCCTCCTCCTCCGCCTCTTTTCCCAGTCGGAGGGTTCGCCGAGAGATTCCCAGTGACAACTCTCCACTGTCTCGTCCTTGCTAAGTCTCCGGAGACCGGCAAGGACGTCGTGTGTGCATACAGGCGTCTGCCGGAAGTGGAGTCGAGCGAGACCTCGGCTCGCGTGCAATGGAATCAAACGGAATGGTCGATTGTGCAAGGCAAGAAGGGAAAGCCGGCTGGCTTTCGTGCACCAACTCGATGCATTCGATGCGTCTCTCCTCGCAGCGGGGAGATAGGGAAGTTCATCGACGTGTTTCATCCGTATATGTAAATATATATATGTATGTATAGTGAGCATATATAGACCTCCGCCCTCTCGCTCTCGACCCCTACGGCTCGGCCTCTCTCTTTCTGTGACTCGTTTGGAACTCATGCCAAATATTGGAGCTCGGTAAATACAGTTTGTTGGCGATTTTGAGCGAATCCCGCTACATCGATGTGTATTTCTCTTTTTTTTTCACCCTCGAGCAACGGGGAGGCGTTTGTGAAAAAACCGGCTGAATTTACTGGCGTGCTTCAGAAAGGACATTCGAGGTTGAAGTAGATTTTTCTGCACTGCTTCATGTCCTTTGTCGGCTGTTTTTTTTTTCATAGTCTTCCCTCTTCAATCACCAATCGGTCGTCGGTGCAATTGTGGAGATCGGTGTGCTTAACCGCAGTATCGACTAACTCCTCTCATAACAGACCGTTTCGAGTTCGCTCTAAAAAATAACGACATCACGAAAACAATTGTTTTCTTCAAATGCTTTTAAATTAATTAGTTTTGCGAATTGAAACAAACGTTCGGATCATCAACTCGTTATCTCGACCTTGATAAAATCAAAGGAAGTACGAGTAATTTTTAATTAATTTCGTTCGTTTCTCCCTCCCTTCCTCCCTACCTGTTCCGGTTCAAAAACTTTGATGTCATATAAAACAATCATCGTCGTTACGAGAAAAAATATCGTATACGCCATAAAGAAATAGAGAATCGTTTTATACCACTAGAAGGATTTTTAGTATCACGAGCGTCTTATCGAATTTCCTATCGGAAAAACAGCATCCCCTTATACCGAACACCCTTCTCTCGGAAAGCTCGCACTTTGTCGTCCAGTTACCGCGCATTGGCGCGGTTCGTCTCCTTGGCTCTTCGACCTAACGAGAATCTTCTTCTTTTATGTCTGACGCGTTACGTACTTTTACTACTGTGCTTTAGTCGCTGACAACAGTCGCGGTTTCTCGACGATCGTGCCGGGTGAAGAAAACGGACTTTTCTCACGGTTGAAAATAAAATCAATGGATTTATAGCGTCGTCGAGACTCAAGGATTATCGCCGTCGGTATAATACTCGTCGCGACACCGCCAAAAGGCTTAGGGGAAAGGAAAAAGAGTCTTTTTCACATCAGACGAGAAAACAGCAAAGGGGCAAAAGAGAATTTAGCCGTGTTGCTCGTCGTCTCTAATAGGCGTGCTATTTATTATAATACATCCCCCCCCCCCCCATATATAGGCGTATATATATAAATACGTTTATACAATGATAATAACTGGCGTTTGCGCGGGCTCCATACAACCCAGTTGCCCAACTCGATGTCGGTGTTCTTGTTGCTAGCGCTGTTTACGTTGGCGCGCTAAACCCCTGCCCTGAGCATTAACCGGATCCTGGGGAAGCCGCGCATAGGGCTCCAAAGCCCCATGAGCGTCGTTACGCTGCGTTACACCCTCGACACCCCTTCTTCAACCCCTCCTCTTCCTCTCTCTCTCTCTCACTCTCTCTCTCTCTATGTATCCCCCGGTTATATATATACGTGCCGACACGTACGTGGATACTGTCGCGTATTCGTATATAACCCAGCTACGTATTCGCGTTAATACTATATACCGCGCGATACGCCAGGACGAGCTTTACGTATTGCGAAGGATTACGATATTGCACAGTTGAGATACGACCCCACGGTACTCAGGCGCTTTCCCCTTTAAATCTCTCGCGGCCTATCTTTGCTCTCACGAACCTATTCATTCGAGGGTCTGTGATACGCGCTCTTATATTTTTATCGGAAAAAATTGTACATATTCGACGTTTGGTTTTCGCAATGTTACGAAAGCACGAGCTTACTACCAACAGGAATTTAATACATTTTGAAAACATAAAGTATCGAACCAGCATATTCTTTCGACCGAACGTAAACCCCCCGATGGACGAAGAACAGAAGCCGAGGAAGTGAAAATAGGATTTGTTTTCGGTCGTTTCATCCGGGTCGGAAGTGTCGCAACATTACGACTCTGTCCCGGATATGCACGTACACAAACACAGCCGGGCACACGTACGTTCCGAGAGACACGCGTCTGAAACTTTAAGACAAGAAGAAAGGGGCGGAAGAGAAAAGAGAAAAAAGCACTGCACGAGTTTCCACTCTTTCCTCCGTTAAACCACCCTACCGAATGCTTTTCAGTCTTATGTATCTCTATACATCGAAACGCTCGAAAGCTCGATCGGGCGTCGCGCATCACCGCAGAGCACACGCAAACTTTTACCAACTCTCGGCTTCCGGCAATCGCGATCCTCCCACCAATCCTGTTTGTTTTTTCGACCTTGCCGTCGCTCTCAACCCTCAATCTTTTTTCCTCCGAAGTAACCCAGCGATCTCTGGCCCTTGCCCCCCCCCTCCCTTTTCCCCTTATCGTCCGGGGTTTTCCCGTCAACGCGTCCGCGAGAAAAAAACTTCGAGCCTCTTTTCAGCTTTAACCTCCCTCCTATCGTTTCTCATTCCTCGCGGTTTTACAGACTCGTCCCTCGTCTCTTCTATCGAGCCATGCTTCGAGAAAGTCGTTCGAAAAGCGCGTTCCCTCAATCTCCCCCCTTCCCATCCCACGTGGCCTTTCTCTTACTTAAGCTTTGCGCGACGACCCTGTACCGAGCGAACCCCGAGTAAGTCGGTGGGGTTTTGAGATACCGAGGACCACCGTGCGCCACCCTGGATTAAAGTATCGTCACGCTGTCGTTGACTGTGGTGGCGCCGCTGGCATCTGAATAATTCAGAGTGCCGGCACTCTCCACCCCACCCAGAAGTAAAAGCTCATCGTAGTCCCACACCAAAACTTTTCACTGGCCTCTTCGCGGTAACCGCGCTTCCGTCGCGAAAATGTCTCGTAGAAACCTCCGAAGCTCGACGATTGGTTAAAACATGCGCCCCTGCCCCAACTCTACTACGCGCACTTATGTCTCGAGTGATATTTTTTTTACTATCTTTTTGCTCCTCGTTTAATCACTTTTTCTGATTTTTGTGATTTCAGGTTCAGCGCTTATGAGAATCGTCGAGGTTTACAAGGAGATCCAGGAGCAGGAGATGATTATCGTGAGTTTTTGACAAATATTGACTTTTGTCGTAAAATATGAAGGAACGAAAGTCGCTCGGGCCATTTAGACCAGGGCTGTAATTATTAATTATGAACAACTGATTTCAAAGCAAATCCGGCCGTTTAAATGTAGCACGAGTTTTAATGAGTTTGCCCAACGTTCGTATTGAAATAATACGATTATACGGTATAAGTATACGGTTTATCAATCATAGGAGCTTTAATCACCCGTAATATGTATATTTATATAAATATTGCTGAAACACCGAGTTTAGCGTGTGTGTAAGGGTGAGTTCGATGCTTCGGCTGTATTGGGTTGTCAAACGGAAGTGTGGGGTGCAGTTTTGCTTGCTGTTTGCCGTTTTCTCTCTCTCCTTTCTCTCTCTCTCCCTCTCTCTGTACCGGACGACCAAAGTTCGTTCGTGCTATCCAAACGAAATTGGATAGTCGTCGACATAGCGCTCTCGCAGCTTCCGCACACATTCTCTCTCCCTCTCTCTTTCACAAAACGGGGGTTCGAGGATTCTCACTCCACCTTTGCAATATACACCACCACCATCACCACCACCACCACCTACAGAGCAGGAACGACTTTCTACCGGTGCGCAAAGTCACTGGCGTTCAAATTATTTAAATAAACCTTACCGAGGCAATTAAAAGCGTGCTGATTTATGCGGCAGCGCTGGCGAGACCGATGGTGAGTCGCGAGAGTAGGGTGAGTTTGCTTCGGGGTATTTCGGTGAAAATGCCTGGGTGGTGTACAACATGCTGGTAAAACCGAGGGCAAAAGAGACGGAAATTATAGAGGGAACGAGGACCAGGGGGAAAGCAGAGATTCCTGCGGTTCGTAGTTCTACGTGGAATATTACATTAATTGGAAAGTTAAAAAAGTTTCGGGTGTTCGACTGCTGTTCCTCTTTCTTCTCTCGCTATACGCCCACTGACGTTTTACCGCATACAATACGTTCGTAAAATATCTCGCGGAAAGATATTTTATAGTCTTATAGAAATTTTTAATAATTCGCGAGCCAGTTAAATATCGAACAAAAGTCAACGGTTTCATTAACCCTTTGCTCGTTTTATTCGTTACAATTTTTTCAAGCCAAAAAAGAACTTTTTAAACTTCGCGCCATTACTTTTATATCCGAATAATTGCGGGCGTTAAATTATGGCACACCCTGTACATCTCGTCCGAGGGGGTTGAACACTGCACGGTCGAGAGTCTCCGACCCTTGTCGGGGTACTTTCGAACAATGCGCGGAAAAATGTGGCTCTTACCGGTGTTCTTAAAGAGGAGGAGGTTGGGGTGCGCGAATGGCGCGATAAATATTCGGAGTGTGTTGTGTACCGTACTCACATGCCGCGAAGTGAAAAGCAGCTTTTTCTCTCCTCCTCACCGAGCTTCCTCGCCGTCTGATCGAGCGGTTACTTTCCGTTGCAACGTTACAATAGTCTCGAGTGTACACGCGCGTAGTCCTCCGACTGTCTGAACAGATTTTTTACCGACATAATAGGAACGCGAGAGGACCGTAATAACTCTTTTCTGCTTGTTTCCCTCCTCGCTCTTAAATCGTCTTTTTATTATCTTCACCCTCCTTTGTATTTTCTTTTTTTTCGTCATTTTTATCGTCGCTCGTGCGTGCATCGAGTCGCGAAACCACCGAAAAATAAAGTGGTCACGACGCGTAAGGATCGAATGAGAAATATGGAAAGAAGAGGGGAAGGCGGGGTGGCATGGGAGAACGAGCGAACGATGGAAATGGCGAACGACGAAGAAATTGGATTGCTGAGATATGGTTTGCCGGGCGAACGCGACTGAATGCCGAGACCGGTAAAGAGACGGAGAATGGTAAAAAAAAAGAAGAAATAGAAAGATACAAGCTAAGAGTATAAGAAAGCAAACTGTTCACGGTGAGCCCGTCGAACTGTACAGCGAGAAACTTCTCGTGCTCTCGGGAAAGACTCTTGAAGTCGTCGGACGATATAACCCAACCGCTATGACTGCTTGCACATAGCAATGCCTAAGGGAAAGTCCCTCGATTCAACCATTACTTTTCTCTCTCTCTCTTACCTTGATGTAATACCACTGATGGATATACACGAGGAGAAGATTTTTCTTTGCGCACATTTCCTTTCCTATCGCCTTTTTCCTCCATCTTTGTCGTATCTCTCTGATATCTTTGAGAAAAGTTTGGAGTGGATTCGTTTTGGTTTTATGAGACTCGAGTAACCATCGGTGATACATTTTTTGCTCGTTACCGCGAAGTAATATGACACAGTAATTGCTCAAGTGAGATGCGACGATTAAATTCTAATTAAAAGAAGAAAGTTACTCGAATTTTGTTTTTTGGGTGAAAACTTACGAGTGGCCATTGGCTACTTTTGCCTCGCGCGACGTTTACGAGCCCTGCGTCTAATCCTCTCATCCATTGGCTCGACCACTCGAGTGTAATAAGTAGTAGGCTCCGGTAACCGGGTAGACATGCAGGAGCGAGTAAGCCAGAGATTTATGACGAATCGATAGTTTCGCGTGTGAACCGTATTAGCGGCTCTCTTTCATGCATATATATAGCTGTATTCACGAATCGAGGTTCTTCGCTGTCGTGTATCACGCAAAGAAAATCGAAGAGGAAGCAAGGAAGCTGATATAAAGTAGCCAATGTAAATTTATCGGGCTTGTCTCACATTATATTAGAGGAGAAATGCGATCATAAATTCAATAAACGCTCGATGATCCATTCGCTCATGAACTTAAAAAAGTCACTTCCTTTTATTTACTCGTTTCTGTAATTTCGATTTTATATAAAAGTCTATCCTCGTATCGAAAAGATAGTTCGACAACGAATTAAAAATTGAGGAGACAGTATGAGGTTTGAAAATAAAACAGGCAAAAAAAGAAAAAGCCGTTCAATAAAATTTGCGTATATCCTCGGATATGTTGTGTATCATATATAAACGGATGAAGACTCGTACGCGCGAGTGGTAGAGCCTTTGAAGTGTGTTCTACGTCTACCTCGCATTTCCATGTACAAACATATATAATAATACATACATAGCGCTCTCGCAGGGTAAAAGCTCCGGTGGTTACCACGCGACGAGACGAGAGAGCTACCGGTTGCTCTCGAGTCGACACCGAGACTCGTATAAAAACTCCCTTTCACTCCCTTTATATCTCTCTCGCCGCGACGATGAGATGGACATATATACACACAGAGGCACAGAACGCATCGTGCGAACGATTCTGCCGATGTTGCGAGGGAAAACTGCGCGGGGCCCGGAGGACGCGCGAAAGGGTCGATAAAGGTGGAAGAAAAAAGAACGCGCGAAACGAGAGAAAGGGAAAGCGAAAAGGGGAAGCTGGGAAAAAAACGCGCATGAGCTCTATGTAGGGAAGAACGAGACGAGGCGGCAGTAAAGCGTGCTCGCCGCGTGCGTTTCAATCCTGTTCAAATTTGCACAGTGACCGGGACCGAGGATGAAGAGTGAGTGAGAGAGATGTTTGCCCGGTCGGGAGAGCCCATCGTCCTTTTCCAACTCGTTCTCTTTCTTCCCTGTATTTATACACATATAGTAGGTACATACGCATATAATATATGTATATATGTAAGGGTATTATATAGATTTCTCACAATTCGTGGAAATCGAGAACCCCGGATTTGAAAAGCTTCGTGACTCTACACATCCGAGTTCGACTACCCGACGAGGTAGCCCTTACCGAAGCTGCAAAAGGGCTTTGGGAATTTGAAGGGTTTTTCACTCGCTAGTTATTATTATCATATATATAAAGTATTTTTTTTCACCTAATTAATTTCGAATAGCTGTTTCCTGCATCGAGTGTTTTTGAAAACTCCGACTGCACGTAAGAACGAAATTCAGTTCCAGTGGATACAACGGAAGCATTTTATCTTTTCTGTATAAAGAAGAAAGGCAAGGAATCGTCGGAGGGTCTTCCGATAAAAATCTCTTCGAGTTGGGTGTTTTTAAGAAAATGCGTAAATGCTCGAACGAGAGCCAATTTTTTTTAATCTTCGTAGACGACCGTCTGTTTTTTCCCTTCGTTGAGGAGAAAAGAAAATGGAGGAATTACGATCCTCTCGAGATTTAAGGATAGTGTGTGTGAGAGAGAGAGAGAGAGATGGTTGGGAGATGGTTGCGAAAAAGTCGAGCTTTTCACCCGTTTTGCGGCCGAAGCCAAAACCATGGGCACGTTCGAAATGTGTAAAAAAAACACCTCATTCCTCTTTTTTTCCCTCCGTTTGGCCCGGATCTCTCTAACACCCGAAAACACAGCGGAAAACACACAAAAATATATAGCAAACACAGTCGGGGCATATGTTACAATTTTATCTTGGTCTGCGATCGTTGTTTATCGAGCCGGAAAACGGTATAAAAATTGTTCACCAAAAAAATAACGCTCGTAACGGGAGGACTAGTAGCTTTTAATGAACGCTGGCGTATAAAACATACGTTGAACAAAATTGGAGGGCACTCGCGGGGTCTCCGTCTGTACATCAAATAAAAATCATAAATCGACAGATTTTCGTAAAAGATGGATAATCGATGTTAACCGACGAAGCTCTGCATTAATTATCGTAAAATTTAATTTCCGCGATGTCATGAAACAAAAAAGGAAAAAACGTTTGGTTACTCGGTTTTATTTTTCCTTCAATTACTTTGAGAGCGAATCTCCATGCGTATATATATATTTTCATACCGCATTCGACGGAGATTGAAAGAGAAAAATTGTGAATTCCCCCGGGTTCTATTTCGTTCTTCCACTCCACTTTGCTAATTTGAATGAGATGAAAACACACGGTATATATACATCGCTCTATTTCCGGGCCTCTACTAGCTTCTTTTACTGAACGAAGCTTTTCTTTCTACATTTTTTTGCCTCACTCCATCTTTTTGTTGATTCTGCTCCTCCGGAGATCCTATATATATTTGTTCCCTCTTCTATAGCGAAGAAAGGCTGTGTGCGTGTGTGTATGTGTACGTACAAGAGAGAGAGAGAGAGAGAGAGAGAGAGAGAGTTTGGAAGCCCGTTTCCGCCAATTAAGCGACGACACGATCTTTCAGCGTCAGGAAACACGTTCTCGCAGGGGTAGTTTTCATACCGCCGATGCAGCATCTCCGATGTTACGCGAAGCTGGCTCAAAGGAAAAAGCAACTTGGGAAAGCAAGTGGTGGGAGAGATAAAAAAAATTCCATTCACGCCGTGTCTATTTTTCTTTTCATACCGAGTGTAATTAAGCCGCTGTGACAAAAAAATGGGGTCAAGTCATGGGAGAGATTTCGTCGCGGAGAAACGTCGAGAGGGTCGGTGCGCGATTTCACTCGACTTGTCTGCACGTTTTTTTTTCTTTCTCGCTGGGATTTTCCTTTCTTTTTTTCCAAGGTGGTAAACGTTTAGTTACCTCGTTTAAACTCGCGGTTTTTGTCGCCTCGCAAACTACGGGAAAGTTCGTCGGCGTACTCTTAATAAACTTACCTTCGTAACGAACAATAATTTTTTGATAAGTATAAAGCTTTAATTGAGCCATCATTTTTTGTCAATAATGAAATTCTTTCAACAATGAGATTTTTATTTTTTGCAGTTGAGAGCGTTCTACGTAGATCTGCTCGTACCGCTGGAGACGAATTTGGAGAAAGATACGAAAGTCGTGCAGAGCGAGCAAAAGAAATTTCTTCAACAGCACAAAACGAGATCGGAGACGTACAGCAAGGCAGCAGCTACGATGAAGAAGCAACGGAAAAAGTCGCGGGGCGCTAGCAAGAGCGGCTTGGCGATGGACAAAGAGCTCAAGAACATGCAGATACTCGAGGAGGAAAAGTCCAAGCTCGATGCATTCTGCGAGCAGAGCTTGAAGAATGTAAGTCAACTTTTTTATATACATACAACATACAACATCCTCAAGTTGTCCCAGTTGACTTATACAACCATGAGCACTCGTCTCCCAGTCAGCGCGTACACGTCGTTCGCGAATTCTCTCTCCGACGTGTTCAACGTTATTTATTTTTCTCTCTTTCGTCTTTCCACTTCCTCAAAACTCTCAAGGCGATGACCCAGGAGCGAAGAAGATATGGCTTCGTTCTGGAGAGACAGTGCTCGCTCGCGAAACATTACGCGAACTTTCACGAGGTCGCACTGGCTGCACTCCATCCCTCGGTCGACGAGTGGCGCGAGGTTGCTGGCACGAGGGAATATCTTCCTCAGTCGGTCGAGGATATGTTCGCTTCCAGACTCAGAGTAATTGGATTATTTTTTTATAACAGCTGATCGATTTTCATCAAAAGACAACTTACGAAATTAATATTTCCGCTTCAATTAATTCGTTCACTTATCGAATTACAAAATTAATGAAATTAATTGGTATCGAGCAGCAAGTCTCATTTTGGCCCGAGGATGAGGAGAATTGTGGCTCCGAGCTCACGATGAGTTCTCAGCTGAGGAAAACACGCAGCATGGACAGTTCGTGTCTCGAGCTACGTCTTGGTCCACCACCGCCCCCTGGCCATCCACCGTCTTCGCTTCATCACATCGGCAACAATCATCTCGCCCCTGTATTGTCCAGAGCCAAGTCCGAGGCGAATATTCATGCCTCGTCGCTCTCACTCGGTCCAGGTAAGAGCTGATACATTCAATTTTGAAGTTAAACCATGAAATTCCGCTGCTTCCTAAAATTAATATTTCAATTCCGATGCAAAATGCTCTCTCTCTCGTTTGAAACTATGACAGGTCGGGGAGAACGTGTATTTACTGCTTTTCCAACTCGGACACTTTCGTTATAATTACTGTTATCATTATTATACATCCGCCGGTGAGAAATTGTGAGGAATGGAGCGGATCAATGATTCTCCACCTGCATGTTCAAATGGAGTGAAATTATTTCCGGAAAATTTATGATCAGTTCGGCTGCGAAATAACCCTGTCGAAGTTGCAACTATGCTAGATTGTTCGTATACATGCACGGAAACCGTAAAGAGCTCGTTGTGTAGCACTCGTGTGGCTGAATGGGGATCAAATATTGTTATCGCTGGTGATTTCACGATCTGTTGAAAACGCAACGCGTTACGGTAGAGATTTCAGTATACGCACATATGTGTCCAGGTTTATATATATGAAAGAGGAGAGAGATCACGTGGGATGCGAGCTTTTCGAGTGACCTAGCAACATGGTTGGTTCGTAGTCCGTTCAGTTCTGCTTTTGCATTTTATATGTATAGCGTTGAATATCGTTTCCCGTCATTCGTTTCTCCGCTGCTTTAACAGAAGGGAGTACAGTTCCAATTGTTCTCCACTCGTAACATTGAACCTGTCGGTGTTTCTGACCGGATATGCGAGTCAGCGATCGAGTGGCCTGCTCGGCCACTCTCACTGGTCTATACGTATGCATGGCCAGGTTCGAGAATAAAGGGAACGAAAACGGCCTTTAATTCTCGTCAATGTCATATTTTTTTATTTTCAACGTAAACATTCTATCAGCGTCCATGCACTAATTAAATCAACGTCGAGTGGGAAATTTTGCTTTCGTTCGAAATGCTTTTTCACCTCTATATTTTTTGTACGAATTCTCCCCCGTCCCTATTTTTATTGCATTTGAATCAATGTTAAACGTTTTAATATTAAAACTCTTTGCCAGTAACAACATTTGACATATTTTTTCGATCAGAATATCGTTTTCTAGAACAATTGCGTTATTCTATTATTAATTTACTGTAAATTTCGCTTCGAAAAAATGGTTTACTTTCCTCATTCGCTCGCAATCGTATATTTCAGGGATATTAAAATATTCAAAGGATAGCCCGCAGTAATTTCTCCCAATAAGAAGAATATATACGTGGCGACCCCATTGAATTAATTTCGCGTTTAAATCGAAGAGAAATGCATTCTCGGTTTCTCGCGGCGTGACGCGCACCAATTTCATTGGGGAGAGGGAGAAGCTCGTTTTATCGAGCAGAGGGTTGAAAAGACGAGCGAGAGAACGTTGCGCACACGGGCCACTTATCGATCTTCGGTTTTTTCTTCTTTCTTTCTCGCTCACGCGCTCTCCAGAAGTACCAGAAACTCCGCCACGACCGAGATCCATGGCACCAGCTTCTCGTAGCAGCATCAGCGGTGGAGTTGGTTTAGGCGGGGTTGGAAGCGTTGGAGGAGGAGGAGGAGGCGTTGGAGGAGGAGGAGGGAGCAGCACTGGAACCGGAGTCTCGACCGGTGGTTGGGGCGATTCACCGCTCGCTCGTGCACTCTTCGCTTATCTAAGCTCCGGAGAGAATCAGCTCAGTTTCCTGGAGGGAGACCTTATCGCCTTGATGGGTGAGTGTGTGCTCGTCCTTCGCAAACTGAAAAAGAAAAAATCGAGTTGAAAACAAAAAACCGTCAACGTAGAGGAGTATGGAGAAGTAGGGGCACGATTGTTTTTCCAAGGGGGTGAGAAATGAGTTCGACCAAAAAAAAAAAAAAACAAAGAATAAGCTGATTTATACGGTGAAAAAGCCGCAAAGTCCTCGCGTAGGTCTCTTGAATAATTTATCATGCTAATCACTCGACACATTTTATAATTCGAGGACCAATACGGCGAGTCCAAAGGCTCGATTAAACTTTGGGTATTTTGTAACAATTTTTATTTTGATCTTTTTCTTAAAATTTCTTTTCTTCTCTTGCTCTTCATCAGGCGATCGACAGAAAGGATGGCAATTCGGTGAGAATCTTCGTACCCAGAGCTCGGGATGGTTTCCTCTTGCTTATACGGAAATTGTGATTGATGACAATCTGGGGTGAGTAGTTTTTATATCATATCAATTTGTGGAATTTTATTACTCGAACGAGTATACACGAGAGCGAAATGAAAAGTGAAATGTGGCACGGTCCGTGCTGGCGAGTAATTGATAGCTGACGAGATGAGCGTGAAATAGATATATAGGATACAGTGCGTGGCAAGGGGCAATTCAACCCCCGGACTTCTGCATACTGTATCTGTGCTATTGTGTTGGATGAGAATTACCAAAAGGGGGAAAGAGGGAAACGCATCTATATGCGTATAAACGTTATAGACCCATTCCCCTTGCCACAAATCCGTGCGTGTTCAGTTGGCAATGATGTTAATTCAAACACACAAGATGAGACCGCTACGTACTCTTTCCAACAATGCTCCACGAGTTCAAACCATTTCAAACTCCAGATCAACGAATATCGAAGGAAAAAAATATTTCCAACGAATCCTTTCGGAAATGGCCCAGTACCTCTATTACATATGACCGTAAAAAAATAATGTTTTTGCTGGCCGTAAACACGACCCCAGAAGTTAGCTAGCCAGTTCTAATATCGTTAAACATCCCTCCTGCTTTGAACCAGGCCAATCTTTTTATGCCTTGCCCCCGCTCCTCCGAATAACCCTATAAAATCTTTTGTCGAGAGAAATATAACGAGAGTGAGTCTTCGAGAAAAGAAATGCGGAGGGCAGCGACGTACATGGGAATGACGAACGTCACGGTGTTCCCATAAACTTGTCGGCAATGGGTTTCTCAGTGGATGGCTCGTAAAAATCTTGAGATATAACAGTACGACGTGATAACGGTTCACGGAAACGATATTTCATTCGGTTATATCTCTCGTGTTATGATCGTTTTATCACGAATTTGCAAAATAATGAAATTGAAGATCTTTGTATTGAGCGAAAGTTTTGTTTCGCGTTAATAACAAATATATTTATCATTGTGTTCACAAGATCACCGAGTCACGGTGTTAATAATGGACGTTCGCCGGAGCCGAGGGTCGTACCGCCCTGCAAACCTCCACCGTCTCGTCCACCCGTGACGCCGAGTCTCGACGAATTGTCACTGAGTCACGGAGGCACCGGCAACAATAATTCCGTCAGCGTTAATGTCGCGAATGGAACACCGATCAATGTACCGAAGAGCAACAGCTCGCACAGCATAGCAACCCCGACGGGACGTCAGCCAAAATCCGTAAGAATACAATCCTGCTCATTCATGATTTTCTCTTTTCTCCCCTTCGAGCAATCCCAGCCCTTTTCTCAGCTCCCTCTTTAATGTCCGACGATATCCTTGATGAATTATAACATATTCCAGGCACGATAAAAGAATAAAGGATAAAGAAATCAGAGCCAAGTATCGTTCCTTTCCTGGTGAAAAAAGAAAATACAGATTTATCCCGTTTGCACGCACAAGCTACGTGTAATAAAAGCCTTTGTCTTTTTTTTTGTACCCTTACGCATGCGATCGAGAGATAAGCGAATATAGTTTCCAGGAGGATCTTATTCCTTTAACTCCGTTATCCCTTCGCGTCTTCATTCTCTTTTCTCTTTGCTTCTTTTCATTCCCTTCAACACTTCTATTTTTCTCAGATTCGTCCATCAGCCACCCTACCGACAATGCTAGCAGGTGGTCGAAGGGTTCAACCTCCCGTGCCACCGGTCCCACCACCTCAGGCCGTGACCTCGCTTCACAGCAGCAACGACAGTGGATTCTCGAACGAACCTCCCGTTCAACCGGACATTGACTACAGCGACGACGAAGCCATGAGGTAACTCCCACTCCACTGTATCAGATCTTTTCTTCTATCTTTCCGTGCTCTCTCCGTGTATCATATTCGAGTCTTGTGTAGACCGTCGATGATACAATGCTTCCTGCAATCTATGTGCAGTTTGTGGTTGTTGTTTCATGAGAAAACAAACGTGAGAAAGATATGATTTCGTTGATTACAGAAATCAAATTTCTTTTTATCGCAGAAGCTTGACCACTTCTTATTCGTCTTTTTGTACCATGTACACGTTTTTTTTCCCACGAATGTGCCAACCAACCTTATGTCCTTGGTAGAAACACCCAAACGCTTTATTATCTGTAAGCCCTCGCCCTTCTCTCGTTATTATCTCCCGCATCGTCCGAAAGCTTTGTACAATTGCTAATCTCGCTGATGCGCGCACTCGCTCGGCATTTCTCGTTTCACGAGAGTGAAGTGAGGGCACTAGCGCGAAGGACCATCGGGAATCTACGTGGATGAGTTTTGGCTCCGTTCCAACGAGGAACTCGATTCTCTCATCTCACTCTTTGGTAATGCTGCGGACTCGAGCAATTTCAAAGACTCGTTCGCGGTAGCGTCCTTTTGGGTCCCTCGCAGTCTAGGCGAACAACTAGAGAAAAGGACCGAGACGAGAGAATCACAGAGACTTGTCCTGTATCTGCACAATTCAACGAACAAATCTAGAATATCCGAGAAATCGAATAACGCTGATCTCGAGACTTTCGAACGTACAATTTTGGTCGAACGATCAACCGATATTTACCCTTCGAGATTTTCTATTTCCATTCGGACGATCGCTTTTCCCGGTCGCTCTATTTCTTATATATTGAAACAGCGCCTTTTTCCAGAACTGTGCGTTTGTAATTTGCACTTACCTGTTGAGGTGCGGTGAAGGGGTATTTTTTTTTATAAACAAAAATAGCCCTTCAAGAGGAGAGCGAGAGAACGGCTTTCCGTCAAATAGCACTTTTTACAACTGTCGCGAGAATTTGATTCAATATTTCCAGTTTTCAATCGTGCAGGTTCTTTGTAAATGAAGTTTTCGTTGGATGGAATTTTTTAATTCAAGGAGATTAAATACGAAACAAAAGTCAATGTTTCGTTCAATGTTAAACGTGCTAATTGGCAATTATGGTCGACCGATAATTGGCAATAATTCCTATTCTACTTCCGAAGAAAAACTAGATATTATATAAATTCCCAATATCTCTGCTCTTTCGTTGTTATTGTAGATTCAGCATGCGTTACCGTGGGCGATGGAATTAAAACGTGCGTGACGGTGGTGGCCCTTGAAACTCTATCTCTATTTCTGTTTCGATATACCGCGCGATCGTACAATCCCTGTATAAACGCTACTACCTTTCGCTAATTATTTTTTCCGCGCGTGATACTTCGGAATAATTGAGAACAAATCTTTGACAAGAATGAAGCGATTCCTCGAGCATGTGTCGCGGGTTGCTTTGGCACGAAGATTTCGCTACAAAAAATTGAATGTCGATGCTGGCAGTTATTTTCGTATCATTGTCTTGCTATAACAGTTCTATTTCTTTTTTTTTCATTTTTATTTTCGTTACGTTCGTGTCCCGTTCACCATTGAAACGAAAAACAAACTAAAAACAAACAAAAAAACTGTCGGAAACACCCACGACTTGGACGCACTGTAACGACGATACCTGATACGAATCGCCACGACTGTGACTGCGGAAACGCAGACAAAGACGAAGAAAGACCCGAATGGATCGCGTCGAGGCTATGGAGCGTGGAAAGCAGCAGCAGCAGCAGTCGCGTCAATCAAGGGAGGACGAGAAAAATTCTAGCTCGAAGGAATGGGAGAACAACGATTCGTGGAAAACGATCCCACGTGACGACAAAAACTGGCACGTGTACAGAAACGCTATGGACATCTGGGAAACATCAACGAACAACGACAATGACAGAAACGATAACTCTGGGCCACCAAAATATTCGAACGGTCCTGTAGCCGGCAGAGCTCGAAGAGGACATCAGGAATCCAAGGATTCTCATTCGAACAAAGAATACTCGACGTCCTCTCGCATCATCAATTCTGACTGTGAGAATTCATCCCGCGAGAAACACACGAAGAAAAGTGACTCGAGTCGCAAGAGCGATTACGAAGCCACAGGTCGTGGGGGTGGCAGACAGGAGAATGAACGTTCGCGTTACACGAACGGGGAGGAACGTTCCGGTGATACCGGACGGAGAAAGCGGGACGAGGATCGTCGCGAGAATTCCAAGAAAAGTCGCGACATCGAGGAATCCGAGGACGAGGAGATCAGAACGCAAAATGGTCTCGAGGATGATGAGGATAATTACGGGACCAGCGTCGGCTACAAGGGCGAGTACGATGCAAAAAAATATTACGAAGACAGGAGTGGCGATGCACGGGACGAGACGACGCGTCGTTACAGACAGGCGGATGACAGAAGGGATGGACACAAGTACGAGAACGAGAAGAGCGATAGCGAATCAACGAGCACGGACTCGGAGGATACGAGTACGATCACGATTCCTGAGACGGGTAGGAAAGTCGAGCATATCGCTCAGAAACTCGAGCAAACGGCTCAGAAGTATGCGCGCGAGCACAGTCCACCAAAGTTTGTGGAGCGTCGACGCGGACCTATCAATGAGTCCGGATACAAGCAGGACCAGCAGCAACATCACCAGCAGGAGCACAAGATGAGTTTGGAGAGGGACGAGAAGCCACCGCCCAGTTACGAGAGAGCTTACGAGAACAGCAACGACGCGAGGTCGAGACACTCGCAGAGATACGAGAGGGGCTATGCTGTCGAGCGGGCGAGCAATAACAACACTAGCAATCACAATACCAACAACAACAACAACAACAACAGCAATAATAATAACAACAGCAATAACAACGGCAAGCAACAGCAGTCTCGAAGCAATACTTCCAGCACTCTGGTCATTACGAGTTCTGGCAACGGTACTTACGAGAGAACGACTTTTGCGAAAAATCCTGAAAGGAAGAGAAACGTCGCCGAGCGGGCTAGCTCGAGTCGCCGATTCGAGAACAGACCTAGGCCACCTTTCGAGGATGCGCCCGAGAGACCAACAGAACGTTCGGGAGTTGTTGGTTACCGCGAGCGTAGATATTCCGATAAGGAGGAGATCTATGGCGAGACAGGAAGATATACGGGAGATCCGTCGACATTGGAGAAAGATCGTGGCTACGAGTCCAACTTCGAGACCAAGCTCGAGAGAAATAAAGTTATGGAAAAGGTTCAGCAAGTGGCGTATAGAGGACGTACGGACAATGGTAACCTGACAAATTCACGGAGCAGAGATGAGACGAGTGTCGGGGCTTCGAAAGCGAATAGAAGCGCAGAAATGAACGATACGAATAACAACACGCTGAAGAACGAGAGGAAGGGGGGCTTGCCGAGGCAGACGACGACTCTGGGCCATTTGGTGCAAACCGGACGAGCTTTCGATCTCGAAGCCAAGAGTCCGAAGCTCGTTAAGAGGACCAAATCGTTCTGGCGTTTCCGACGCGATTCTGATGTATTGGAGGGCATGGCATTGTGGCAGCACAGATCGCTCGTCGATATTCCAAAAATGCTGAAAAGAGAAACTGTCGAGGACGACAATGGTAGATCGAAGGATGACACGGAGCTTTCGATAAAGACTATAACACCGGAAGGAAGTCCTGGATCGGGCAAGAGCATCGGCAAGCTATCGAGGAACAGCGACAACACCATTACGAACGAGGAGCCAAGCCGTCCCAACGAACACCGTCATCATTATCTGGAACAGCGCGAACAACGCCAGGACGAACCGAAACCGGCCGAAAGAATGCACGTTCCCGATAAGTCGGATTATTACGAATCAGATTTTCCGACACCCGCTGAAAGACCCAAACTCGTGGAGAGATCGGAATATCGAATGCACCGAGAGGAGAGATCATTGTTCGTTGGTAACGTCTCGCGTAAAGCGATTATCGAGAAAGAGCGGAAGAGAAGCTTGGAGGCAAAGAGAAACATGGTAGTGGCGGAATTGAAGGAAAACAATGAAGCTGCTAAAGGCGACAGAAGAAACAAGGCATACGGCGACGACGAGGATGGTCTCATGCAGGGCTTCTCCGAAACCGAAGCTTCCGACGAAGAATCTACCTATAGCTGTATCGTCGTGAAGGATCAAGCCGTTACGGAAAAGACGCTTCTACCCAGGACCAAGTTGAGACGCGACAGCGATCGGGAGAGAGACAAAAATACGTGTGGACCATGGTATGATCTTTGGGGTGTCGACACATCCGTCTCGAAGAAGAAGAATAAATGATCTACCCCTGGACATTTGGCTGATGGAAATCATTTGGACGAATACAATTAATATATATCTATACTTAATTTTAAACATAATTATCGTTACATTATTTTTATTTGTATAGGATTTGTTAGTTTCATCGTTTTTTGTATACGTATTATCGAATCATTTTATTGTTTCCATTGCTAGATTTTCGTTGTAACGTTAGCCTGGAGCATAGAGATTTTTATGAAACGTTCGAACCTCGTGACGCTCGATTGTTGCTGGTAGTTTTAGAAATATAACGATAGGTTATGCAGGACATATATGTGCTGATACGTGTGGGTAGGAAAAAAACGTTGTCTTGAATTTCCCAGGAACAACGCCTTCGCAACTGTGAAACTGCGAAAAACGAAGACTAACGATCGTTCGGCACCTGCGCTGTGATGAAACTAGCGTTTGACGTCTCTCATCCTCATCGTTGCTGGCTGCCGTCTATACATATTAAATGTGTAGATGACACCGTAAAATCTTTGTTATCTCACTAATCAACCCAAGATTCCACGAATCACAAGGAATCACATAGAAATGTATGAAATTATGATGCGAGTAAGAGTATGAATAATGATAACAATGTGTGGTGCGATGACGTGAGTATATCCGTCCATGGGAAACAAAAAAAATGAAAAAAATAATGATAACCCCGTGAATCTCGTGATTGCATTTGATGCTTCATTACGAGTTATCGAATGCAATTTTGCAAAAAAAAAAAAAAAAACATAGAGATTGATGGAAAATTGTATGGACAATATCGTTATAAATTTATCCAAGTGCATCCCGGTTCTAGCGAAAGAAGAACTTCCGATCGGGGATGGACGATATCGCAGATGATTCGAACAATGGTCACAAAAAAAGAGCAAGAATCGTGTTTCGTACGAGAAAATGTCACCGAGTTACAGGTATTGTTCATCTCTGCCGGAGACACTTTAGTATTGCACATTCTACTACTTTGTTCCTTGTATCATCGCCGGTCTCGTTGTTTTCCATCTCGACCGATGGTGACCGAAGAAAGTATATAATAAGGAAAGTAAAAAGGAAAAGGAAAAAAGGAACAACAGCAGCAACGTTGTTGGCACTTGGCTCGATACCAACCGACCGAGAGAACCCACAGAGCTTCGTTTTTATTAGTAAACTCGAGTTCGTCTCTCTCTCTTTCTCTCGTTCGGAGTTTGGTCTTCGTTGGAGCTTTGGGACATTTCTTTTTTTTTCTAAAGACGACCCTTTCCACACGTACAGCCATCATTCCCCTCCCTGCACACAATCGGCTGTGTGCTCAACACCGTAAACCTCGTGAGGGCTTTTTCGAGGATAAGGAGACGCGGGCAACTCACCGCATTACTTCCGTGTGTCCCGTGTGCTCTCCTTCCTGCCCGTACTATTCTGTTTTAAAGTTTTGCTGTTCGGTCTCTTCGTTTTTTTATTCTTTACTTCCTTGACTCCCCTTATTTTTATTCTTCTTCTTTGGTCTCTGGCCTCTGGTTTCGCCACTCCCGACGAGTAGAGCCACCGGTTTTCAACCCTGACTCCTCAGGACCGCTATGAAAGTTTCATCCGAAGATCGTAAAACGTCTTTATATGTTCAAGAGAGCTACCGCTATCACAACGCCACCTTCGTGTCGTGGTTGTGGACATCGTAAAATTTCAACTTCACTTTACAGAACCACTCTTTGCCTTCTATTCTATTATATATATATATATATGTGCGTGTATGTATACCAATAACAACAGTGATAACATTTTGCATTTATATATATATCTTTGTACGCAGACCTATATCTCTATTGTTACGTGCCATGGTGGCTCTGTGTTGTGATCGCCCATCGACCAAACTTTTCGTTTCTGTGTCCACTATCATCATAGCCGACTCTACTCGCACCAATATCCCCTATAATTTCCTTCATTTTTTTATACCTCTAGATTCGTTCTTATCGCTCAATCTTTCGTCATGGCGAACTGCACGAGAGAAACTGAGAGAAAAGACGCTCGCGGAGAAAAAGAATATGCAAATTGTAAAGTTTTCCCGCGAGGAAAGAATATGCAGATGATGGTGCAGATTTTTGTTTAAGTAGAAACAGCTGTACTGCACAGACTGCCGATGATTGGTTTACGAACCTTGATAAAAACTAATGGTTCAACGAGCTCGAATGTAGATATTAAAACATCTCGAAAATCTGTATTTTTCTTCTTTCCATATGTTTTCTTCTCATAAAAAATTGTTATCTTTTTGTACTAATCAATAAGTCTTTTGAGGTCAGACGATCAGTCGACTGGTAAAAAAAAACCCGTCCACACAAGAAAGATAATTCTTTTTTGTAATATCTTTCAAAAATCGGGCGAAGGAAAAGAAACATTATTACGTTGATACCACTGCCCGGCTGTATGAGACAATTTGACAACTTTGTATATGTAATTAGGTGCAGACAGCGTTCACGAGGAATCCAAAAAAAATGAAAATATTAATGTAGAAATTGACAAACGAAAGGAAGTGAGACGAACGAAAATTCTCCTCGTCGCTGTACAGTTCTACGAGGTGAGACACAAATGAAATTGTTAAATTTAATCATCGAGATTAGAAAAAAAACAAGATTTATAGGGTAATGAAATTGTTTTAATTATCATTTGCAACTTTATTTGAACGACGTCTGTTATATTCCATGATAATTATTTTGTTAATCACGCGCTAGCTAGCTGCCACGCATACGGATACGATATATGACAAAAATAAAATAACATGTTAATATATGAGATAAATAAATGTTACATGGGTGCGAGTGGACGAGTGGAAACCGCGACGATTCTCGAACGTTGTAAATGGAAAGAGCGAAAAAAGTATGGGACTAGCCGAGGAAACCGATGCTTGGAGATTAATGTTACATTATGCTCACGAACCTGCGCGTCCACTTGGGTAGGCTAGAAAAAACGATATGAAGAAAAAGAAAACGAGGAGATGCTTGTATTAAGAACCATGCATACACATATACATTATTATATAATATGGTTATTATATTAAGATTCTTGTGTAAAAATACATTATTCTATTCCTTATCCTACTTTATCCTACATCTTTGTCAAGAATCACAAACTATAGGTAAGTGATTTTAATCGTTCGCTCTGTTTACAATTAATGACAATATTCTACTTCAACGAATGCGTCTTATCACTGTCATTCCCGTTTGATATCGAGAATCTGTGAGTAGAATGATCGTTGCTATATCACGATTTGAACTCAAGGGACACAACACAAGCAACGAGTGATCAAATACGGTGGAACATTTCGCACGATCGGGCTCCAGGCTATGGTCGGTTATTTCCCTTTTGGTCGAAGGAACTTGTCAATACAGGCACAATGCACAATCTCTCTGATGCTGACACTACTGGGGATACATACGAGTACGTGTGTGTATATTAACGAGAACAGCACGGACGGCTGTGGAACGGATGAGTTATTGGATAGAGGAGCTGAAAAAGGGCAGATGTACAAATAAGTATCGCCCGATGGTAAAATTGACCGATATAGTTTCAACTATAACAATGGCTATGAAATAACAATAATATTTTTCTGTAAATTCCTGAGGATTATGCGCGATATGGGATGCTCCGTGATTCGCACATTCCCCGCGAATTCGGTGATTACTTTTACGATTACTAAAAATATGAATTTAATACCAAACGACCCTTGATAAAGCCTCGTCAACTCGTACCACCTCTTGCACGTTATACCTAAAATTTATGGTCCTCCGACGATATGTTTTTACATAATGCCGAGAAAAATGAAGTAAAGCTAATAATTATCCGCCCTCCCTCGTGTCCCTATCTATTCTAGAATTACCCCTATTAGTGGGCAAGAGTTTATGAGAGCGATAAAAAAGTTTAAGAGCGCTCTTATACTCCGAGCAGCGACACCTGGCATACTCGGCGTACACCTAACTACTAAAACGAGAAGCGCGTTATGATAGGGGGGAACCTTAGGTCCCTTTTTGCGATAATTGAGACGGTCACTTTACGGGAACGGGAGAAAAGCTCCAATACACTAGAGAGACCTCGGTAACATTCCCTTTCTATATGTATTTAGCGCGTATATGCATACACTATGCTACTATAACTTCCTATAGATACTTAAGTACATAAGTCTTACTGTATGTAATAAGTATCGCGAGGGTTTATGGGTTTACGGAGGGTTCACGGGGGACCGTGCAACACCACGGGTAGTAAAATCGCTCCAACGACGTGTACACGTACGGGATACGAAAGGAGAGGGCAGGGGGATGGAAGACCAGGAGGTAGAAATGGCATATAGGTGGAATGGGTGGCGGGGGGTGGCTAGCGTTTAATATTTCAAGGTATTACTGGTACGCAGATTACTCGAGGGGGCAGCACTGCAGGCCGTCGTGCTGCCGCTATTTGGGGTGTTCGACAAGAATATATACACCGTGCAAGGGCTGGTTGCTCTACTCACTCGAAACCCTCACTCGTACGCCTGCAAGAGGTGAGGTGGCTCTGTACAATGTACGGATGCTGCTACCTCTCAGTCTCTCCCTCGCCTCTCTCCGCCCGTATACGAGTGCGACCTCGACCCTCCAGTGCCAATTGTCGATAAAGCCGAATTACCAGGGGTTAATAATCGAACTCTGGAAACCAGAGCTTCTATATACGTAACGCGCGTTTGAGGGAGGGGCGGTAATAGCAGCACTCCCGCGAGGCCGCCAGAACTACGGTTATGACTTTCGATATGTGTGCGCAAATATATACCGTTATGCGTATTTATGCATGCCTATATACCTACGTATGTTACTACAGGACGAAATCACGATTTTACGTATAGGCAGAAATTAATTCATGTCCGACTCGAGTACATTGTTTGGATACAACGTAAAATATAATTTTGCGATAATTAGTTCACCGTTGCTTGGAAAATAACAGTTTTCATTAAGATCTTTCTACTCTGATATTTTGAGAAGTATTTATGCGAATAGATGTGCAACGCGTAGATGGGAATGACAGAAGACTGCGGATACAGCGAACGACATATCTGGTTGTTACGTCGTGTACTTCATTAATTTAATTAAGTAACTTGGTACACTTCTCTGCTAATGTAGTCGCGGTTATCCTGCCTCGAGGAACGGAAATAACAGTGCCTTTAGAAAATACCCTTATGATCATTGTCATTGTTATTATAGGCAATAATTCCAGGTGACACGACTGCAGAGATTTTAGCATGCGTATACGAATTCAACGCAGCTCGGCGAATCCTTCCCATATATTTTTTTTATTATTCCATCGTCGTGTATGATATTTCCAGCGTTGAATTGCACATAAGTGCGAATTACTCGTTTATAATCGGGATACAGCACGCGTCTCCCTTCGGCGAACGTATATACGGTGGTGAATATTACAAATGGTACGTGAGCGATATAACGATACGGCACGTGTTATCATATCCTTGGCATTGTTGCCGTTGCGCTGTTCGTGACCGCCTCGTCTACGTTACGGGAGTTGGGACAAATAAAGGGTGAACATTTAGGGGGAAGGGGATGTTCGTGTTTCATAAATATTTATAAGGCTTCCTAAGAGAGTGGGACGAGTCCCCTCAGGGTTTAAAGTGTTTGTCGTATGCGTATCTCGATCCTTCGAAGCTTTCCAAACTGTAAGGAGAGCTTTAGTTTTTTTTTTGTTACAAAAATTATTATAATGTTTACCATCAAAGTTGACTACTAACGAAGTGCTCGATGTTACTGGATGATTATATTTAGTTCTCGGTAACTGATTGTGAGAGATTTTGCGTAGACCTGAGGGCACCACTGTAGAGCGAGCTTCCAAGGATCTCTATTGCCTTGTGCACACGGTTGGAAAGGAAGATAACGACCTTGAAAACTTTCTGCATTAACGATAACGAAAAATCTATTTTCTTGGCAGTCAAGAGATTTTGTTCACCCTCCACGAAGGGTGGAAAATGCGACCTCCGTTATCGTCACAGTATCGGCTGATGATACGGTAAACAGGACACGCGTTTTCCACGTTTTCTCTGGTTACGGTTGTCGGTATGACCTTCTTGTTTCCAATCGTGCGTCGATAAGAGGAATTTTACCATCAGTCATCTTTGAAGGCAGAGCGTGATAAATTGAAATTTAGTTTTTTATTGAGACTGACACTGCACCAAAGTTTATTCACGAATGTAGTTTCCCTCATTTGGGAAACCTTCAGTGCAGCCGCCACTCTGTTGTGTCCAGTGGATTTAAGGTCTGAAGGAGACAGCCCTCATTCCAGCTTTTAAGCTAAGCTCGTGAGAAAAGCTGCATCCAATCAAGGACTGTACGACGAGCTTTTCATGGCGTAACTGCCCAATAGCGTGACTAAGAACGTGCCGATAAGCTTAACTCGGGGCTTAACGGGAATGTGGAACGAGGAATAATAAGACAGAGCCATCAAACAGCATGCACCGCCCTTTCATACTAGAGAGCTATCGATCAATTACAGGTGGAAAATTAGGCGCATCGTTAAATTTCAGTGAATTGAACCAGGAATTGAACCAATCGTCTTACGATTGGTTCAAATTACTTTGACCCAATCGTAAGACGATTGGTTCAAATCGCATTTTGCATTTAATTACATCAAGCTATTATAACAGGACTTTGAAGAATAAGTGGAATCGGAGATATGATTTTGGGCGAAAGCATCAACGACAAAATAAAAACAAACACAAAGAGCTTTTTTCCTTGGAAATCTCATCCACGACGATCCTCGAGGGACATAAAACTTGGACGGATATGCTCCCACCTCTTATCGTTTGGGGTGAACTAAAAATCCGCGTTGAGACCAAAACAATGGAGAGCCCGGACGGTTGCGGTCGCGATGCCCTCGTTTTTCCCGCGGATGCTGCGACTGGCCAACTTTATCGTTGCCAAGCGTCGTTAAGATTGGAGGTCTTCCTTACCCAGATGCTTTTCACGAAGAGTTCTATACGTATATCTCTATGGTTTTACACCACGCGGCTCTGGAATGAAGCTTCGAGCTACCACTTGCTCGAAAGGCCGAAGAACTGAGGAAGAATTGGGAAAAAACTTGAATTCCTAGACGATCGCAGAAGGAAAGGACGAAGCGCACGCGTTCCGAAGAATGGCCGATTCGCCAGCTGAACGCCCCAAGTCCACGGAGTCTTTTTATTGAAGGTGATAAACAGTTTTATGGTTCCCATGTGAATTACTAGTGTTTTTTATAGGTAGTAATTCCAGCCTTGGCACATGGGATCCCAACGCGGTTACTAAACCTTTGGACTCTCGGTTCCTCGCAATCACGGGCAAGGAAGCTTCTTTTTTTTAACGCCCTCGCTTTGTATTCTAAACTACGCGCACTCCATACTTATGAAAGAATCTAGTTTCCGGATCAAATGTTCCATTTCTTTATAGATTTTATATATTCATCTGCCTGCTATATCCATCTATTCTTTTATCATCGATAAAGAACAACCTAAAATATCCGTCAGGATTTTTTTTTTGAGCATAGAAAGGTCCTTTTTTACGACGTGGCAAGTATCGCAGCATATCTTTTTGAATATATGCTTTATCCGTGCATATCATATCGATATCCATTCGTGTATGACGAGGGATGAGCCGAGGCTAGACGAGAGTGAAATGCGGAAAAGCGGAGACTCATGGATATTGAGGTATCGGTGGTGTGTGGTTGGTTGTAGAGGGGGATCCACAGCGAAGGGAGAGCTGCACGCGTATCGTGAGAAAGTGCAAAATGCGATACGAGAGGTATACGTGAGAGAGAGAAGGAGACAGACCGACAGAGGGAGGAAGAGGGCAAGACGTAGGCGTCTCGAAGACGACGCAGTCAGTTTTCCTTTGTGGATCCTCTGGCAGCATCACCATCACTACGATATCCATGGTGTAGATTTGACGAGCCGAGATATTCGTCTTGTACGACGGGACTTTCCAAATTGAGACTCGATCGATTCGATACTCCCGCACAAATATATATATATATATTTGTGTTATCCGTTCCTCCATTTTCATTCTGCTTTCCCATCCTGATCGACCTCTTCGTCGCCGTCATCGATGCAGCGGCTTCCGAGATCCTAATAAAATTTCACCCTCACCGACTCTACTAGCGTTGCCTCTCCGGTGCGCGTATTAGAGACTCCCGGGGTTATCCTCCCCGGAACTTACCCTTCTCGCTTCCCTTTGCCGTTTCTTCTCACTGTACTGCCTTTCCCGTTTCCTTATTCGTCGTACACACCCCCACCTTATTTTCGCCTACGTATATATTTCTATCTAATATATACCTCAGCTCTTGGTGCGTTTTTCATTTCATTTATTCTTCGTGCCTTTCAACTTCGATTTAACGCCATTTGTACTCTCGCTGGAATTTGATGGAGGGAGGGATGGATGAAGGGTTGAACTGGAGATCAATGTTGAACGGTAGGACGGGGGAAATATTGGTGTATCGTACGTGTTTCCTCTTGATGTACCTAAGTATGCTGTTATTGAAACAGCGGGAATTTTGAATTCTGATATAGCTATACGAAGACATCCACCATGTTTTGTATATAAATGTTACGTGGTGTATAACTTGCACCGAATGAAATTCGTTCTCGCCAAAATTATGACCCAAATACCCTTGTAAGGATGCATCAATGATATGCCTGTGAGTAAAGTTACGAGAGCAGCTATGTTCGAATCGAAATTGGTCGCATATACATAGCTATAATACAAAAGGTCCAGGTAAAGTGCATACATATCGGTTACACGAGCGTAGAGGAAATTATATGGAGGAAGGTTGGGTACGAGGGAATGCGCGATTGTTTGAGCTGGGAGTTGGTATCGCAGCTTCGGAAGCCATAGAGGTTATCGTCATTACGCCGCACAGGACTCTCCTTCTCTCTTCCTCTTTCTCGGCATGGTAGAGCGGCGATAAAGCGGGCTAGAACTCTCTGTCTGATTCCATTTGCTCGTGCATTCACAATATATATACGCGTACATACGGGAGGTGCTGTAGAGATAAAAAATGTCAGGACTTAAAGCTGACCTCGACCCATTCTGTCACTCTTGAGAGGCACGAGGGAGTGTGCGATATATGACAAAAAATCTCCAATTTTTACTATCTGAACTAGCGGTATCGTCGAAATATTTATGATCCTTAGGAATTCTTGGATAAAAATACAATTTTTCAGGGTCGTCGGTTCTTTCCTTCTCTTTTATAATGTTAATATATCGACGACATGCTTACGTAGAACCGACGAGAAGAGGGCGTTGAGGGAGGAGAGGTTGATACAAGAATCGGGGTGGTGGGTGGAAAGTGTTGGTTACAGCGCATTCGCGAGAGTGACGCGTCGTCAAAACGTCTCTCAGGGTCCCCAACTCTCTATAACTCTGTCTATCGTTCCTCGTCACCCAGTCCCTTCACCTACGTCTTCCCCGGCTTGCGAATCAGGAGGAGGAGTGAGGTAACCTCTCACCGTTTCCGCCATCCCTCGATAATGATTATCGTGTCACGAGACTAAACTACCGAGACTATAGGGAGGTCGGAGAGGCACAGACACTTTCCCCTCGCCTCCTCCTCACGCTCACAGCGTCCAAGAGATAATGATGCACTTGGGACCTCCGCACATTTCTCGGGGGGGAGGGTGTCGCGTTCACCGAGTATAAGCGCGATATCGACCGATGAGGATCGATAGTTGAAGAAACTTTCGATACAATAGCCCATCTCCCCTGTTGTAACAAAATTACATTTTTATCCTCATCTCGAATTAAGTTGTCGCATTCTCTTTATTGCGCATGACTGAGGGACTTTCGAGTATTGAGATACTCGAGTTATATGAAAAAAAAGCGAACGAGAGCCAAGATGGTCCAAGGTGTTATTAGGAAGCTCACGTTGAAGAACGGAAGCGATTGGAGATCCCTGCGTATATACGCATATAATGATCGATCGTTGCATGTAGGCTGATCGCAAAAGCTTTCGGTGGTTTACCGTAAACGATTTGAAATACGTTGACGCCCCTTCGCTCGTTCGATCCGTGTCCTCGATGCTTCGAGCTTTCGACGTATAATAGAAGCAAGGGAGTTGGGGGAATGGGATGTTCACCGCGAGAGGTATTCTATATAGGTGGGACGTCGTCGACAGATGCGCGCACCCCGCCGATCCGATCATACTTCGTGGGTGTGCGAAACCCGCACGGTTTACGTACAGAGCCCAGCACTTGGACCAAAATCCACACCGCGCTATCGTCCGAGGGAGCGATCAAATTAGGGTGGACCGGAATCAAGCTCCCGGTCGAACGTTGGCAAATTGCTGGGTCTACGTTAAACAACCGGATAATGAGCCAATTCGTCGATCGGGTTTGAGTCGCGTGCTGCCCGACTCGCGACTTCATTATATTCGTGCGAGATACTGGTACTCGATCGAATACGATAAGTGGGCACTTAATAGTCGAACCCTGTATCGAAAATTACAAGCTAAGTACGTTGCGCTCCCTCTTTGCTCAACGAATAGAAACTATTATTTCGTACGAATTTCTGGCGCGAAATATTTCTTCAAATCTGTTTCATGAACTGTGTTACAATTTTTGAAGCGTGACTGAGTAATGTCTTAAAAGAGAATTTTCGTGTATACGAGGCCGAACGACCGAGGTTTGCCCCTGCAGGCTCGGTGAATTGCCGCAGAAAAAACGAGAGACAGTCAGACAGGCATATTAGAATGTAGGGGTATGAGAGAGGGTTGGTTTCGTTGCTGCGTGTGGGGGTCGCGAAAGGGGTGAGAACTCAACCCCTCAGTCAGGCGCGCTAGTGCTGGTCCGGGGGAGTCTTCGACCTCGAGGTTTTGAGGGTGGCGCGCACGTTACGAAGGGCCGCCAGTACGCCTCTGGCTCGCGTGCCGCGTCAATCGCACTCTCCGCTAGGTACGCGTCTACGCTTTTTCTCTCGGAAACTCAACGTGTTTCAACAGCCTCGTGTATATTATTCAAAAATGTGATTAAATTCAAGGCGAATTTTTAACGACGTTAAACATTATATCCCAACAAAAACATTTTTTCCGCATATTTTTATAAATAATCCGGTTGGTAAGGATTAAAAATCTATTTTTATAGGTTTTTTTATTATTACTGAATATGCTAGAATTAAAACGTAAGGGAAAATAACGTGAGCTATCGCGATCAGGCGTGTCATAGGTCTTCGTATTCGAAAGTTAGAAAAATTTGTTGGTATTGTACCGCAATAACGCGTATAATTGGGTAGTTGTCAAGATGGATTTGTGTATTTAAACATATCCGAGTATGTGCGCGCTTGTAAGTACCTTTCCTCGAGTACTCTAAATCGCAGGTGAAACATAAACTCATAGTGGCTAGTTTATGTCTAGTTAAGCTCTCACGGATGTTTGCAAGAAGATGCGAGCGTGAGTGTATTAGTATGATGATACGTTTGTGTTTATGTGATACACTCCGGCACGCTCGCTCACGCTGCCTGCCGGTATGAAAGATAAACGGGTTTATCGCTGCGACAATTTTCGAGCACACTCTCGAAGTTTTCGTGTCGAGGTAGGATTCGTCTTTATTCCCTTAATCATGCAATAACTAAAATGATTGTTAAAGTATTAATCGTATCGTTATAAAAGTAATTAATCGTCCTTTTTCGCGGGAGAATTAATTAATAAATTAAAAAGAAGCTTTTATTTCAATTTCGCTATAACTTGGGAGAATTAATTATAAATTCAATACGGGAGAATGATAATGATCGATAATGATAACACATTCACGATATCCGTAGCTATCTCGATTACGACTGGAAGATGACGTATACCGTAGGATGACATTGGTTTCCACCTCGCTGTGAGCCAAAGCACATTCGAGCTCCCTCTATCTCTCTCGAGGTGTGTTTCATACCAATTGTACACATACAGGCACACTCATACCTGCGCATACATTAAGTGCATACCGTAGGATCTTGGTGTAGACAGGATATGCCCTAAGCAATATACTGCTCTAGTGATACGTCACATTCGTGTGTTTGTGTGTGTAATGAACGCAATCGAGATGAGAGAGGGTGAGATTCTGTCTTCGATTGAAGATGGTGCCATAGAGATTGTAGTTTCACTGTCGGTACGCAGCTATATATATGTATATCTATATGATACGTATATACATATGCGATAGGTGAACTGTCTTGTCGGCTTCGATATTGTCGCGCGTAATGCTCGACTATTTGAGAATAGGTCGATATTACTCCGAGCCGTTAAGAGCTTTGTCAAGAGAGAGAGGGAGAGAGAGAGAGAGATAGAGAGATAGTCAAATCAATTCCGTTTCTCAAATATAATTGAATATTCAAAATTTAATAATGATATTAAAAAAAGAGCTTAAAAAACAATTCCTTTTTATACGTGCCTCGTTATATTCTTCAAATTCTACCTTCCTTCGGTTTTCTGTATCTAGGTTGTCGTTTTTCGTACCTCTCCAACTTTGCCTTCTTAAGTACCAGGTAATTAAAAGTTCCGTTCGAATTGCAGTTCACGCGCCCTCAGAGAAAGCTCTATAAGAAATAGCATCTTCTCTTTCTCGTTGCCGCAACTCTACCCGGAATACCTCTTGGAGGATCGACGTAAAACTCCCTCATCTTATATTCTAGTCTATATCAAACTACGTATTTTATATATATGTGTACACTCGAGTACAACCGTGCCGCTACGAGCATTCGCTTTCCAGTACTTTATTCATGCAGTCGACTATAGCACGTACGTTTCACGGCCGAGGTTTCCAAAAGTTTGCGCTTGTAAGGTCGCGAAGAACTAGAGAGTATTCGTGAGCCGGTAGGATTTCATATTTTCGGTTGTAAAAAAGCGGGACTAACGAGGAGCTATTTTCCAAGACTTCGGCGAAAGAATCGTCGAAGACGCGATAACACCCTTCTTTTTTTTTAGCCTCCCGGCTTTACGTTTATACGGGCAAACGTGATAATTATTTTCCTATCCTCCGGGCTCTTTGAGAAATACTCTCGCTCGAAAAACTTTTCTGGTCTCCGGTAAAGTAGTTTCGCGATGAAAACTTTCTCTTTGAACTCTTCATTACATTTTCACACGGTACATCGTAAAATTGAAGAAAAATCGTCGGTTCCATTATTCTAGTCGGATAATCTTTGTAAAATATTATACTCAACGTCTTCTTGCGACGATTCCGATAAATTCGTCCCGAAATATTAATCATCGCATAAACGTAAAGAACTCGAATGTCCTCCGTAGAAAGATTTGATTTTTGGTTTTGTTCCATGGGATAACAAAAAGTGAGGAAGAGGACCGAGAAAAGGGCCGATCAAGAATCCAGACCACCCATCGTAACGTCTGCATATACATATATACATATCAACCTATACAGCATATCAACCCTATAGCAGTCGACGGTGTACGACCCGTGACCGCTCGTAATTCGTGCGACACTCGTGGAAGTGGCGTATCCGTTCCGGGGAAGCGATAAGCGCGGGGGTAGTCGCACGCGAGTGAAATATATACGGTGGACAGAGAGGAGGAGGAGGAGGTAGGAGGGTAGTCTCGGGTATACGTGGTAGAACTATCCTCGGAGTTGAAATACACACTATACCTACGTACAGTTTGACTCAGGAGTAAGAGAAATAGTGTGAAAAATAGTTAGCGAGGTAATGCGAGAAACAAAACATGGTAGGTGTATAGGTACGAGGAAAGTTTTATATACGCGAAGGGATGAAAGCAGGGAAGAAGTGACGACGGTTGAGACGAAGGGTAGAAACTGTAGCCCGGAGAGGAGAGGTCTCTCTCGCATTATATTAGTTTTTCACGAACCGCGAAGGAGTTTTCTCTTGCATTTTCAGCAGTTACCGTCGCGCACAAGTGCAGTGCGCCAGTCGAGCGAGAGAAGTGGCGGTGAATGGTAAAATAAAACATAAAAGAAATTCTTCGCGATCGATATTCGCAGCTTTTTTTTTACTACGGTTCTGAGAGCGGTGTGAGAGAACCATTAATGGATTTCCACTAAACTCCCCTCTCCGTGAGTGCGCGCGCGCGCGTATATATATTTCGTTTCAGTGAAATAGCGCCACGGCGTCGAAACGTTTGCTCGGGCTCTCGAAGAAATTAATTCGGATAGAAACAATGTGTGCGCGGTGCATATCGATATCGGCGTGTGTGTGGCGTCTGAACGAGCGTTGGGAGCTTGAGAGAGCCCGTTGCAACGGTATTATATATCCCTGTATATACCTCGTAAAAAAAAAATGAAAAACGAAAAAACCATAGAGAATCGTTCTGACTAACGAGGAACGTAACCACTGACCAAAGCGTGCGAGGTTTTTTTTTGCCAAAGCGGCTCTGGTATGCCCCAAAAAGCTGTTCCAATGGAAGCGAGGTAGGGACGGAAGCGCTCGTGTGCTCCTGGCGGATTTTCGTAATGGAGAAATACTATCCGTTCGTTCGAATCCTCTCCAACCTCCACTTGCCACCCTCTTCAACCCCCGGCACGACACGGACCACCGTTCCAATAAAATCCCCCCCGTGGTAGCGCCACTCTCGAAATAATAGTAACGAATAAATTTTCTTGCGGTTCATCCTAATCTATCCGTTAATAAAATACAAGCGGCCATTATCCCCGAAGCCTTCGTGAGTTACGTTAATACTTCTGGCGAATTCGTGGATCATTAAAGATTAATATTTTGTTACCAGTTTGTTGGAGGAAAAGAAATTTCGTTACGAGTCCTATTTAACTTTTGTAAATATCCGTCACTATGTAGCGTTTGTAAAACGCGTTTCGCACAGCCTTGAGGATGGATAAAAATCGCTGTTTATATATAGATTGCAAGGAGGCACACGGTCCAACTATCTGGTACACCGATCGAGCCCTTGTGCCATCGTCTCTCGGTACTATACAACTTTTTACCGGTTCAATTCGCATCCATGAGTATTTTCGATCCGCTCCGACAGTCGCCGATCCATCAACGTTCGTCCCAGGGAGCGCGAGTTTATAGCCGAGTCACATCATGGTGATAAAAATGATCTTACTTGTTCCATATTGCTTACATACGCTAGAGAAACGTCGAGCCATCTCTTTCACTCGTAATGCGAATTTTTATATTCTCTCGGATCAGGGTGGGTGATTTTAATTACGAAATAATCTCGTATGGTTATCGCCGCACGTTGGAAATAAATTTCGTCGTGGAATAATTTAAATATTTTCGTCTACAATTATTATCCCTAGGTTGCTTTTGGTTCGTGCTGGGGAGCGTCAAAAGCACACCAGGGGAATGCGTCCCAACCCCATTTCGGTATATGCACACTTTACCGTAGAGATGCATAGTATCAGTCGGTAATTCGCAGCGTGCAGGTGCGTCATTGCAGCATACTGCAAAAGCGTTTGCCGCAATTGCCCGCTATGCCTCATACGCTATTCCCGCGTATAGTTTCATGCGCTAACGCTCTCGCACCATACACCCCAGATGCATTCCTCCGCTTTTGTCGACCGTGTCCGACCCTCTCTCTCCTCTCCACCGAGTAGGCGTATTGCCTCGAATTTCTCTTCAGCCATACGTTATAGGGGATACACGTGCTCCATAGATATATCGAGCCGGTCCGGTATAATTTTCAAGCGATGTAGAATCTCACGAACATTGCTGCGTGTACCACGTGCTCGATAATGTAAGCGCATTGACCACAAACGAACATCAAAATAGTAGATGAAATAATTGTTTTTGCTCAAATTTTCCAAAATAACAAAATTAAACATTGTCGTATTGAATATTGGCAAATTTGTTTCTTCGCTAAAAGTCGAGGGATAGAGAAAATTGCCAGTACATATATTTTGAAACGATAACACTCGAAGGGATGAGAATGGATAGACACTCAAACATATCGTTGATATGACGAGTATATCTCCCACGTGCAACATACATATATCAATATGTAGGTATGGATATCGTCCAGTTATTTGAAATAGCTCGCGGGTATAAATTCATGACTGCAACATGTGTGTCATGCACTTTCCGATTTTGACAGTATGTGACGTACGTGCCTGTATTTTTCACTCCAACTCATACTACCACGTATGAAATATCCATCGGACAATGTAGCTCGCGTATTTTATCGCAAATTAATTAATAAATACGTTTATAAATAAGCGACAAAATAAATCGATCTATCGATTTTGGATTCGCCAGTGGGAAATCGAGGTTTTCCAATCTCGTTTGCTATTCGATTAAAGTAGTGGAAATGTTGGTCCTTGATTTCTCTCTCGTTCTCTCTCGTCTCATCTCATCAAAGTAAAAGAGACTTTTGATGAGAGAATGCTGCGGGGTAAAGAGCGGGACGATGTCGCGGTAGCCCCTCTCGCGTTTCACTATACCACCACTCGCCCCATCAATGAGAGCGAATAATCTTGAGACCGATAAGCGAGTTATCTCCAAGTTCGAATCGCGTTCAACTTTGTCGAGAGGATGAATGAAGAGGTAGGAGTTAGGGAAGATAGGAAAACCTCGAAATGTATATAATCGAGATGAACGAGAGGAATGCGAAACGGATATACGACGACTCGTCGGACAGGGATTTCATTTTTTATGATAAATTATGGCCGGAAAAGATATCGGAAATGATAGTTTTTATGATAAATAGGCGAATCTCGACGTCGGATACGATATACTTTTGCACTCTCGGCGATGAATGATTTGTGATGGAAATATTCGTAACGTGCTCGCGTAGAACGAATTTCCTCATGCCGCGTAATGCGATACACAGATATTGGATTCGCAGGTTTCGACACGTGTGCACATATAAACATTATATCGCTTGCACTTGGCATCGAGCAGCTTGTCGCGACCTAAAATCGTTCCAGCGTCGTTTTTCACGTGTCCGATATTGCCTGCTCGCGCGGTGTGTCGCGATGTATCCGAGGTGGAGGGGCAGAGCTTGCACGTATCGAAAAAAAAACCGGGAATGGAGAATTTTCACTCGTTTCAAACTAGTCGTTTTTACTCACCATTTCTGCTTTTTTGCTCTTTTCGCTGCCAGCTACGAATCTAACAGCGCGAATCCCCGAGTTATACGATACAGAAGCCGTCGCTGCGCAGATCCGCGAGTCTCTCGGGTTCTCGCGCCACGCTGAATTTGTGCAATCGTTTTCTGTCAGTGTCAAGCAACGTTTGATAGATCGTTTTTGCAAGATCGCGGAAATGATAAAAGCGAACTAACTAGAAAATTTTTCAAATATCCGATGTTATATCGAAAATTACAAACTCGAATCCTTAATTTATTTTCTGTGTGATCTGTTAGGTAGAAAATTAATAAGTAGCCGATCGATATAAGAGCCCAGTGAAGTGTATGGATCGTAAAATGACGTTGAGATGACGTTCTACCTGAGCCTGACGTTACTCAACCAAAGAACGAGCGAAAAGAAATAGCTGCTTATTTTTTCGTTGATCGATGACAACGTGGATCAAGCTCCGAGGAAAGAAAGTAAATAACGAGTATCCGTGAACGTAGTGTTTGTGGGGTGAGACAAAGAGAGAGCGAGAGCCAAGCACTACAGCACGAACGAGAATAATGTGCTGCACAGGAGGAACGAGCGGTTCGAGGATGACCCGATGCGGGGTTGTTTGCGGTCTTGCGGCACTGGCTGCCCTCACGACCGCTCTTCTTGGTCCCGCCTGGCTTCACACCGAAGAAAAACTATCCCTCCCGCATTTGCCGAGGCAACTCGCTGCAGCGGTTAGCGTCAGATTCAAGCTCGGACTCTTCAAGGTTTGCCCGAAGATCATCAAGCCGGCAAACCTTACTATTCGTGAGTATACTTGTATATAATTATTGACTATCGTAGATACGATCCTATAAAGAATCATAAATCGACTAGAACTCCAACCTGACAAAATCAATCCCTAATTATATCTTCGTAAAATCTGATAGAATTCTTCTCATTTTTCCCCCGAAAAAGTTTTGTTTTCAGCTACATCGATATGTCTCGTATACCAAGGGGACATGTATGATTTTGTCATGGCTTATCAGTCTCTATCCTGTATCTGGCGGAGTAGAAAGTTCAGCAAAAGACGAGAGACGCGAAATAGCGACTGAAAAGAACGCGATCAGCACTTATATCGAGAAACATATATATATATTTACGTGTATATATGTGTGTAAGTCTCGAATGTAAAAGAAAAGAAGGGGGTTGTCTCGGTGGAATCCTACTAAGATCCCCCAAGATCCCTATCTCTCTTCACCAGCAGCACTTTTGCCCGCGAAGACGTTGACAATTTCGTTTTACCGCTCGGCTGTCTCGTGTTCCACACCGTTTCTGCACTTCTCTTCAACCCCCGATCTCTACTTTTCCTCCGGCTGGACTTTTATTCTTCTAATACACAGTGAAACGGATCTAACGGTGTTATCCGCCTCTATCCTCGTTTTCCCATCGTCTCCTTTTCCTCTCGCGGTCGCAACTTCCTACAGGGAATTCTTCACGCCCCGTACTCCTCGAGAGCTTTGCCTCGTTAAACCGATGCGATCTTGGTACAGTTAGCAGAAATTCATTTCGCGAGGAAACAAATTTCGTACTTCTCTCGGCTTTCGTCACTCGGAAAGACAAATAAAACGAAGAGCGAGCAAATAAAATTAATCACTGCATACAACTCGTGCGAATTGCGTTCCTCTCTTCTTTCCCTCTCTGGTAGTGCGTAGTATTTTCATCCTCGAAGCTCGGAGATGGTCAACTGGGGTTGTTTCAAACGATAAAGAAAGACAAAAAAAGGCGAAGACGGCAAAGCTCTTTCTTCGAGATTTGTTCTCGAGGAACATCGCGGTGAGGGAGAAGGACGGAGGGCAGAATGGTAGGAGGTAGCACGCGGTCTACCGCACCCTACTAGAAGGGAGATTCACCCTGGGTATACGGAGTTTCCGGGTTCGCGAAGAGTTTCGACGTTTCCTTTCGTGTTCCGACGAACGGACTGACGGAGAGGTTGTTCTGTCCCATCCCGAGAAGCGCACGGTTTACTATCACAAGTTACGCTCTCTGGCTAAACCTAGATGGTCTCAAAAACCTTTGCTCGTGGATTCCTCCTGGGATTCCCTACAGTCTCGTACTCACTCACTTTTCGTTTCTCTTTCTTGCCCTCGTAAGACATCGCATACACCACGGTGTAGCGAACATAATAAAAGCAACATGGAATTTTTCCAACGTCCAACCTTATAACGATCTCACTTTTTGTATACCGTTCCTTCTCGTCTTACTTACGTGTATGTGTATACGTGTTTGTATATGCGATAGCGAGATCAGAAATAGTGAGAATATGAGGAAAAACGTGAGCGCTGAGCTCAGGATGATGGAACAGAACCTAGTGAGACAATTTCGTGGCGCTTATAAAGCTCCTGTATATAGGAAAAGTTTTTCCCACGATGAAAATAAAATATTGCGCCAAAAGTAGAGAAATTCAGGTTGCGTGTATATCATATTACGATTTAACGAGTGAAATATTATTTTTTTGAAAAGGGTATAGGTCGTGTACCAATGAATAAATTATATTTTTTGGATTGAAAATTCTTTTATTGTTATCATTGAATAAATTATTCGTGATTAATAAGAAACGGGAAAGAAAGGAGGAGATGATAAAAGAGGGGTCGGAGAATATTGTAAACCAATTGATAGATGGTCCCGATACGGCGAGCCCGTGAAAGTGATCCGTCTAGTCCTGACTTCCACCACTTAGGCTTTCTATAGACCCACATAAACGCACACAAAGAACCAATATATCCATCTCTCGCTAGTTTGGTAGCTCTCGTGCGATGATCACGATGTTCCAGTGACGTTCTCGTAGCCTCGTTCGCCGATAAGTCTCGTCTCGCCAATGAAGACAAATCGTCGACGTCCCGCAGTTTTAGCGAAGCTCGTTTGAAAGAGAAAAGAGCGTAGACCGGGTTTTGTAATTAATCGTCTCGGTGTAGAGCTAATACTTTGATGGGAAATGGAAAATAGAAGACGCTTATGAAATTTTAATGCTCGTCTTACGAACGATTGGAAACAAGCCATCTGCACTCTGATCATTAATCGCAACGTCGTTCTTACGCGGATCTATCGTCGATCGATATTGCTATAAGGAGTCAAATGCGGGGATCAAGGAATCAACAGAAAGGACCTATCTCGCGCAAGGTAAAAGTGACAAAGGTACGATGATGATGGTCTGACCAAAACTTGGTTCGACTACTTAATGGACCCGAGTGCCATCGATGTACCAAGCTTCTCGAGAGTTTCTACGCGACATGTCCATCGAGTACGAGAGCGAGAGAGAGAAAGGGAACTAGCGTACGACGGCAACTTCGCTAGCGAAGCTTTGCCACAACCGCACCATCAGCCCCTTTCTACCCTCGCGTCATGGCTCGGGTGGTTTTCGATACCGTGATGCTATCGATGCCACACAACCCTTCGTGTTAAAATCGATGGTGTAACGAAGGTACACGATTCTAGGAACGAGTTTCCCAAAGTTTGGTCATGGAGAAATCGAACAGCTTGGTGGAAGTAAAAAAACAGATTAAACAACGTGAATATAGAAGGTTGAAGGGGAAGTAAATATATAAAATTGAATTTTTGCCGGAGAACTATAATTATGGTTCGAACTAAGTAATGGAAAAAGAGTCGATGGATATAGCCAGGAAAAAATGGTTATTACTTGTTATTAGTTGCGCTTCATTAACGATAAATTATCGTTAAGTGAAACGAATAAAGCTCGCTCAGACGAACAAAATGAGGTGAATATAAAAATATATATGTACGCTTGGTAGCTGCAGGTATTCATTACATGCTCGAATAAGCAAATTTCTCACGTTCTTTTGTTCCCTCCTCTGTGTTTCCCTCTCGCTCTCTGATATCGTGAGAAAAATAGAGAGGAAGAGTGGAGCTCCGGAGTGAAAGAATTGTGAAAGGAATTACCCTCCGTTATAGCGAGAGAGAAGCGCCCGCGAGATTTTTCACGGATCCGTATAACAACGAGAGGAAAGGGCACGGGGGGTTTAAAGCTTCGAATATACTCTCCGCCTCTTTTTCTCTCGATCTTTTGCACTTTCACGACGGAGGACGCGAGCGAGACAAAGACACAGAGTAGAGTGTAATGAACGCTAGAATGACGGAGTAAAGAAAAAAAGGGGTTCTGGCGAGCAAGCGCAAAGGGAGGGTTACGAAAAAGAAAAGTATATGGAATTTCATTATCTCCCGGGTAGCTCTCAGCCGTTTCGAGGCTCTTGCTAGCTAGTCTCACAGCCGCCAATCAGTACCCGACGATATCGGAATTCGAACTGTATCGCACGATTTTCAACCAGGTTCAACCTGTCTCTCTCGTCCTTGTTGCGCAAATACGAGTCAAGCTCAATTTCTTCCCATTTCAGTTTCTCGATGTACTCACCCCATTTTTCATCCCTTGTTTCCTCTCGATTCCACGTTCGACCCTTGCTCACTGCTTCTTCTTCACGTTTTGCAACCGAATCCTGACGAATTCCCCGAAATATTGCATCCCCGAACGTGCACCACGAAACCCCTCGCCTTTCCGATCACAAGCGCCGACAGTTATTTGTTTTCCCGGAGGAACAGAAATACAGACCGAATGGCGAATATCGATACAACTCCTTTCTCCTTTATGCGTTTGAAAATTTTGTCTTAAAAAAACAAAGAAAATATCTTGCTAAATCAAGAAATAGGAGAGGTTGAAAATAAATCTTTTTCCAAACAAAAGTCAGATCTCGAGTCTTTCCTGCTGTTTCGTCCTTAGGGAAACACGACGCCCTGCCCAAAGAGCAGGAACCACGTGAGAACGACAGTTACTGGACGCTCCAATGACCAAAGAGAGACAGGACATCCCAGAGTTCGCCGGAAGATCAAAGGGTCTCGCCCTGTATGCACACACCGAGCGACTCGTCCGACGGATCACGTTTGATTTTTTTTGCAAAGACTCCTGGTTTCATCCACCACATCGATCATTAAGTTTTCCACGAGCAACACACTTTTTACGTCAACTTTTCAGCAACGAACGTTACTGATAAAATAAAAGAATAAATAAGAAGTGGTATAACTTGGCGCGAGTTCTGCCAAACAGATTTATAATTCTTTCATGAACGATACAAACTTCGGATGATGACATTTTATTTTACTTCCAAACGTCTCTTTGTTTGTAGTATGCTCATGAACAGGCGCTATTTTTTATCCTTCGCTCGAGGAACACATACACACACGCAAGAGGAATGATGGCCTCGCGAGGTTTCTCGCTTCACAAACTTTTTCGGCAATTCCACCTTCCACCCCCGTCGCGATGAGTAACAAAGAATAAAAAAGAAAGCCAAAAAAATGGAAAACAAACGGAGAAAAATGCGTGTTGTTTGGGCAGGTAGAGAGGGCGGATTCACGGAGCCAGTGTCGACATTAAGCGAATTAAGACGAAGTAGGTATGGCTGGAAACTTTTGTCGAAACGAAACGTGGCTAGCATGTTTGTCTCTTCTATACATCAATTTTCCATGTATATACACATACATAAAATAAAAAGATTTTATCACTAGTACCATCGCCATCATGTACGAGAATCGAGGGAAGGATATACCGAGTGGTCAATTTGAAAGGGATGAAGCATGCCCCAAGCTCCAATACGGATCGCATATTTCGTAAAAAAAAAAGCGCGGCTTTTCATATACAGTATAATACACGTATACGTGACTGGAGGCTATCGAAAAATCCGAGAAGCGGCACGAACACCTATAATTTTTCACCCTCCGCGAGTGCTCGGCTTTTTCATCGCAGGAGCAAAGTGTGAGAGGCAGGGAGAAATTGATTCTTCGAGAGTTCACGTCTCACTCGGTGAGAAACAAGCCACGTTCTCCAGGCCACCCTTGTCACTTCGAAGCTCGAGAAGCTTCTTGAGAATTCTCGTTCTTTACTAAATGAAAAATGGGAGCTCCCTACGTACCGACGCTATTTGATGAATGTCGATAGAAATGAGTTTAAACTTTTATTTTTCAATTAAAAGCTCTTTTTATTTTTTCTTCGGAAGAATATCGATACGTTATTTTTATGGCTTGTGGATTTTTCTTGGCGATCACTTTCCGACTATCGTATATATCAGTGACATCCATGCCAGAGTTAGCCCCATCAGTCGGTTCACGCCGGAGGTCATTAATTCCATGTGGTATTGTTTGAAGTTCGCAGCCCCGCATTATTAGTTTGCTTCTCGTCTCCGGTAATTATAGGGTATAGAAGCTTCGACGGAGACCACAGAGGCGACCGAACTCCCTCGAATGGACGAGAAATCCCTTCGTCCCTTTACCCTCGCTAGTTCTTCGTCGTTCGCGGTTTCTCGCGTGTAATACCGACTATATGAAGAGAAGTCGATCGATCGTATCCTCATCTCGTCAACGAAACTCTTACATAATTCGGAGATATATTCTCACCGGTAAAGAGGTCAATCAATTTTAAACAACCTAACTCATTGTTAACAATAATTGCAACAACAATTGGTGACCGATTTATTTTACCAAATTTCTTCTAGATGAAATAAGTCTCGTAACGTTTGTAACAAAATGTGCTATCTTTCGAAAAGTCGATAGAGCTGTTGAATCGTGAAGGTTTTTCGTTCGAAAAGCTTCAACGAGGTGTACAGTGTTCGATTTCGCGAGAAAGGGAATAGTTCTCTGTATCTCCCGTTACGTCCGGCACCGACGCTTTCTTTCTCTCTCTGTCGCTTCGTTCGAGGCATTTTCAGCACTTCCTGGAACCGCCAGTGGTAACCACAGTACTGGCAGTTCCATATAGACGTGTATAGTTATAATATATATGTATATATGTATATATAGTGCGAACGCAAACGCAAAAGGGCTGGAACGGGGAACAGTCCACACTTCTATATGTACGTGAAACGAGACTCATTCAACGACGACTATCTGCGCGTCACTTCCGGTTAGTTAACCTGGTTCAGAGATTCTCGACTCACCCTTCCCATCACCGTGCTCTTGCGGCTCTTTTCTTCCGAACCAGCGCGTTCTACCGCGTTCGCGTTTCCGATTTTACGACGAAAACGGACAGCTCGTTGATACAACGAAAGTCGCAAAGTCAGAATTCCATTTAAAAAACCTAGAATACCAGGAAAATATGATAATTGAGACTTTTGATAAATCGTAATTAAACGTTCATAAAAAACCCGTGTCGGACATTTCTATACAGGTTTTGTTGGGAGGAGAATTTGAAGTTATCGGTGGCAGGAAAAATGGAACGAGACGAGTTTCTATACATCCGTCTATTCGAAACGATCGTGGTCTGTTCCGGGATAGAAAAAGAGAGAGAGAGCGAGAGCGTCGGAAGAGTGTAGGGCATTATAGCATACGTTCTATTGTACGAGGCACGCACTCTCCGCTCCCGTTGTATAACGGGAAGAGAACAATGATTTGTCATCCGAACAGAAGTGGGTTATATATACATACACGTTGTATACGCGGTGTGGAGAAACGCGTGGTAGACCATCGGTATTTATTCGCGTTGGCGTGAGCGATACGCCTATATACGATCGTTCACATTGTTGTTGCCAACACGCCGAATAAATAATTACCGGTAGCGAAGGGTTGTAACGAGGACGAGGGGTGGAAAACACGATTCATCGCGTCTGTTATACTTCACCGGTTTATATCCATCGATCCAACTGCCTCCCTCTCCTCACTCTCTTACTACGCGTATTCGAAAAAAATTCTGACTTCGACGACGGGGTAATCGGAAACCCGTGAAAGCTTTTTTTTTAAACCGATCCCCTCGAAACTCTTTCTCTCTCTCTGCTAACGAGGTTCGATCCCATCCGCTCGAGGCAACAATCCGCACAGGAAACGAGCGGGAGATTCAAAAAAAGTGGATAAAAAAATTACGGACTTCGGCGGCTAGATATGCTACTGATATTTTTTTATTATGTTCTGTACCTCCAGTGCCTCGGTATCTCCCCAATTCTCAAAAATAAGCGAAAACGTTGATGAAATGGAAAAATTGGATGATACAAGGTCTCCCAGGGGCAAAATTTTGTGTGATATCGCGCTTTTCGTTGCACCGTGTGCTCTTTCTCTCCCTCTTCCTCTCTCTCTCTCGCTCTCTGTCTCTCTCTCTTTGTGCACGAACACAGCTACGTTTTCGCTAGTCATTGTCCTTGATATGGTCAGATAACTCGTTAATTTCGATTTAACTGCGAATAGACGAGAGTCGAACAATGAACGGGCGGATTGAGTGGAGATGAAAATTAAGTTTCACGGCAATAATACTTGATCTATTCGCCATAGTATTTGATACGATTCTCCTGTATATGTTGGATGAGGTCATTCGCGAATTAGCAAACGCTACGTAAAATCCGAAACGTTCGTTATATACGTTCATTGGCGGGAATCGAGAGTAAAATTGGTAGAATGAGAAAGGAAGGGAGATCGGGTACCGGTCCATGTGCAACCTAGAATGAATATGGTTTTGCGTGAATTGGAAAACGGGATCTGGTTCGTGCGAGACCGAACACCGGTAGGCAGCAGCACCCGGCCAAAATGGACGAGCTCTCGACCAAGTCCGTTCTCTCTATATGCTCCGGCCCTTCCAAGAATTTATTGTTTCGTGCAATTAAGCGAGAACGGCCGTTGCGCCCCGCGAAAGTTGGATATCGCATTTCCTGTGTAATATATATGTATATATAGACTTTCCTCTCAGTTCTAATCGATCGAAGTATCCGGGATACGGTGGAGTCTCGACAGTCGTGACCGGAAAATATATAGCTGGCGCCGTTTTCTTGCACCCGAATTATTATTTCCGTTCCCTAGAGGATCCCTCTCGATCGTACACATTTTCTTTAACCATCGTTTTTCATCGTTATTACGTTGTATTCTTTTTCTTTTCTTGTTTCTCATGAGCGTAGTAATTCAGCTGTACGCACCATTAGCCAAAGTCGCTTATAGATTATCGGTTTTCCTTCTCGTACACATCGTTTCGACGTTATTACAACAATAATTTTATTCAATTACGATGTTTCAAGGGTAAAAAAATATTCGCCTCCGTTATAACGTTTTTATATCGTCGCTGTTATTATTTCGAAGCGAGCAAGTGTCCTACCACGTTCTCGTCTATTCGCTCTAGCTCTCGAGCATCACAGACGACGGGACGCCTGCCTTCGCGAGAACTTTTTCGTTTCCGGCAAATTGAACTTTACGAGAGTGCAAACGAGATGGAGAAAAAAGGGAGAGACAGAGAATACTGGAAAAGTTTCGCCAATGGCGAAACTGGAAACAGTTGGGGATGCAGGGGAGGCTGCTCTCCAATATGTATATATAAATGTAGAATACGTATATGGAGCGTGTGCACGGAAGAGAAAGTGGAGAAGGATAAGACCAAATGGAAATCGACGCATCCGGGTATGTCGAGAGTTCCGAAGGAGCGCCCGGAGGATTCGGGGTTGAGTGGAGGATGCTGTGTGGCTTCGACTGAACGAGACCGAAGTAGTGAGAGTACCTCACTGGACCAAGAGGGACGGCGAAAGGTACGGCAAACCTCGTTTGCAACTCCGTATGGAAACTCTCCAGGAATTTTCTTACGCAAGCTCCGAGAACTCTACGAAAGAGTGAACGAATTCCGTCGTTCGAGATAAGCGTAGGCTCGAAGACGAAGAAGGAGAGAAGAAAAAAGGAATGGTGTACGAGACGGAAAAGGAAGCAACGAACATACGTACGAGCTTTTTTTCTTCTGGGATTTTTTATTATCATGCTTTTCACTAACTTTCATTTTTGTGCATATAGCTACTTTTTTTCAACGATGATAACACTATTTTTTCATACTTATCACGTCAACCTGTTACGTGTACGAGGAGCTTTTAGAACGCTGAATTTTATTAACCAACTAGGAGCATTTATTTCCCCATAGTCGTTTGCTATGGTTCGAGTGTGCTCGAGTTACTTTATATAAGAAGACCTCGTGACGAAATGAAATACAGTCAATATCCCATAAATCCAACAGTTTCACGAAGTTCGAGTGTTGGTACACTTTTACTGAGAACATACGTATTCTTAAGATGTTCTCTCTCTCACTTCGCCTCGATCATTCTCCAACTCTGAGCGTCGGCCTTCCCGATCGTAAACTGGAATGTTATCGAACGCGGGTAAGTCTCGGTGAGCTCGAGCTTGCTGGGTTAACGAGCCGAGTGAAAGCCGAGCTCCGGGCACAGAAGCATGTAATGGCAGAGAGTAGTAACATCGCCCGAGCGTCAAGCCTCTCTCCCTTTGTTTCTCCTCCTTCTTGCACTTGATACGCGTGTGTGTATGTGTGCGCGCTTGAGCCTCCTCTCACAGAGAGCCTCGGTCTCTCGGGTGCGCAGCGATTCTCGAATACCCGCATGAAAACCGACCCTCAAAGTACTTCGTACGTACTCTTCAGCCGAGCCCACAAAATCAAGCGTGTATGTACAGGGTGGTTGAATTTTGTGAGTAATCTCCTGGCTCAAGTTCATTGGCACAAACACCTTGTCACGGGTCATTGAAGGATCTGTATAGATTTTAACAGTAAAGCTTCAATACGAAGTATTAAAAGGACAAACGCGTAAGACTTGCAAATACGAATTACTAAATAATTGTCTCGTTCCGTTTCTAGTAAGTCCCTAAATGATCCGCGAATATTTGAACATTCTTTAAAATATATTTAGTTCGATAAACCACCAGATGGAAGATGGGACACCGTGTATAGTGCTTGATCAACCGGTTTTACTCGGCTGATATTGGGTGACGACGGTGCGAGAAGTAGATTTAGTGTGTAGCACACAAACTGGCCTAGGCAGAAGAGTCTTTTTCAGTCCATCCGACTGTATCGAGAAACGCTGTTCCGCACTTTCCCCGAGGCAACGAGAACCGAAGAGGAGGATAAGCTAACGGAAGGAGGCAGCGCGAGTCGAAGGGTTGGCCGTCTTCTCGCAGGTGTAAATTAGAAGAAAAAAAAGCACCAACTTTTTCACGTGAAAGTTTCGCGAACAGCCTCGACGCGGCGAATCTATAGAGGCTCGACGCCTCGAGGGTATGCCGAGCTCTCTCGGTGTGAAACGAGAGTTTGGCGTTCTCCCATATACGCTTCGGGGGTTGAAAACCCCGGTAGAGACACTCTCGAGCGAGGAGTCTCGAGAGTCGAGAACGTACGCGAGAGAAGTGGAAGGGGAAAAAATGTGATGGCCCCGGAGAATGAGAAAACGGATAGATATTTACAAAAATGTGGATATAACTATGTATATGGGGAAAAAGAATTGAAAGAGAAAGCTTTGCGAGAAAAGGGGTCGGAGAGGATGAAGATCCTCGAAGCTATCGTCACTTCGTAACGACAGTTTAAAAGTTTTCACAATTTTTCCGGCTTTTCGTGACGACGGGACCATGAATAAAAATACATTTAAACGAGAAATTGAGCCTTTCGTGGTTAATTTTCAATTTTTCTTCTATATAATAAATAATCGTTCCATCTGTAGCTTTACGATATGATCGATAGACCGAGATCAATTCCTCTCTTTCCCTCCCTCTGTCTCTCTCGCTTTTCGATGAGATAAAATTGTCTGTATACGATCCCATAGAGTAGATGTCCCATGTAGTATCGATGGCAAAGAGAGAGAGAGAGAGAGAGAGAGAGAGAGAGAGAGAGAGAGAGAGGGAACGAGAGGACCACAAGATTTGCCGCTAACGGAGCGGAAAGGTCAGACGCATCGTTCACTCTCGAGTGAGCGAGTCCCTCCCTTGCTCGGGTAGTAAACTACCGTCGTAATGGTCAGACACAGGATGAAAGTGTGGGGCAATGGTACACATACGTGACTGCCTTATGACCTGCTTGGAAATCCGTTTAAGGGGCAGATTTCAAATTGATCTCGTACAAAACCAATTTATCGGAATCTGCTATGGACGAGGCACTGGTGTTCTTGCCAATCCCATAAATTTCTCGACAATCCCAAGATGCTGAATGAGCAAAGTTTTCGGCGAGAGTCAAAAGACGAATTTTCATCAACCCGTATAAATGTCACGAGTGAAAGGCTGTTGATGAATTTCACAGAGATTCGATTTAATCCAAGTCCGGGATCTTAATGTTTTCTCACTGTGTGTATGTGGGTGTGAGAGCGGTCTCTTTGCGGCCTCGTGCGATAAACACGGCGTATCACACGCTATCCCGTATAACCTCCCGAGGTGGAACTTTCGGACAAAGTTCGGTGCTATACGACTCCGCGAATCTACGAAGCTTCGCTCGTATAACAAGAGCCAGGTGGCCTGCTTTGGTAGAACTTTGACGCGTATTACTGTCGTTAAGCCATACGACGCGTTCTACCACTCTCTGACTTGTTCCTTCGCACGACCTTGTGGAAAATCCTGATTCTATTTTGCGGGAGAATCGGGGCTTTTGCTGGCAGTGTGCATGTCGTTTGGAAGAAGTCATGAAAGAGGTTATTCCGTTCGATATATATGGATAAAGAGGATGAAGGCGTACGGAAAAAGATCGAGAAGGAATAAGATCCCTTGGCAATGGTAGGATATAAGGGAATGTATATGAAAAGCAGCCCGAGGGATCCAAAGACTCGTCAGAATTCCGATCAGGTAGCCACTATGCTCTCTCTCTCGCTCATTCTCACCAACACTCATCCCTTCCGCCATGCTTGTCCGGGCCATTCAGGCGCATATAGCACAGACAGATGAAGCCCCCAGAATCGGAATATCTTTCGGAAATACGCTTTTTCGACCTTGCGTATATCGGAAAGTCAAGAGCCAACTAACTTTTTCTACTCACGTCTTGTAACATCGATATTATTATTTTTATTGTTTTAAGCATATTATTATTACCAATCTTAAAAAATAAATATTCAAGCTTGTTCAAACTGGAGTTTCTTGAGAAATAAAAGTACATCGTAGCGTTCGACCCTTATCGTGGTAAGGCTTTTTCAAGCTATCCTAAAGGTCCATTGTCCGACCAAAACCACCGCGGTCTTTAAAGCGCGTCATCAACGCCTGTGTGAAATTGCGTACACGAAAGTTAAAGTGGCAACGAGCCAACTGAAAGCAGATGATGAAAGAGAGTGATAAAAAAAGGTGGCGGAGCGTCTCAACGATTGTCACGGTCCAAGATACGGCACCATAAACGGGAGAGATCCTCTCGCGCTCCATCAACTTTCTTCACAGTTCAGGCTCCGCCGGTGCTTTTGCTTTGTTTTACTGAGCTCCGTCATTTCTCACCTTCCGTCTCTCTCTTTCGCACACACACACGTTCACCCACACATTCTCGTACACTTTCTTTGCTCGGTCGACTATATATACGTGTTCCAACTTCGAGCTGCTCTAATGCAGTTCTCATGTCGTGGGGAAGAGAAGAGCTCTGACGTATAGTTTTCTATTTCTTTCATTTCCCGTCCTCATAGTGCGGCAGCGAAAAATCGTCGATAACTTCATTCTTAACGGGAGTCTTACATCAGAGAGGGGCTGCTTTATACTTTTATAGAGGTGAAATATTTATATGGATGGAATAACGATTGAAAATAATTATTAAATAATTTGAAAATTCAAGATGAAATAATATGGAATGTTTCCTACCCCCTATTTCTTGGTCGCATTATCAAACCCAAAGACAGATCTCGGCAACATTAACTGTCTTCCGGTTAATCGTACATACAGATACACGTTCTTGTTAAGCTTGAGGTTAGTTCTGTGGGTTGGCCTGGACGAAGTTCCCCTCGATCTCGCTTTCGGTACACGGTGGAAACGTGCAAGCTCGTAGAATGACAAGGGGTGGTTATGGTAGCGTGCCGTTACTGCCACTCCTGCGAGAGTTAGAGGGAGAGAGGGAGAGAGAGAGACAGAGAGAGCGAGTGGGTGGCTGCGGGTCTCGTTTTCCGCGCGGTACGGGGAACGAACAAGGATGTTGCGGGAAGGGGGAAGGGCGTAACGGGCCGAGCTTCACCGTGCTCTCGTCTGTTCTCTCTTACTCTCTGTTGCTTTCTCTGTCTCTGTCTGTCTCTCTTCCTCTCTCTCACTCTCGCATGGACCGGAGTGATATTGATTTTGCAGCAACAACCACGAGGCAGCAACGGCATTTCATACGGCCTAGCAGCCAAGCCCCGCACACGCCGGAATCACTGAAATTTCTATCTCCCTATAGTTATACCTATACTATAATACAATAGTATACTATACGGGGTATATAATATAGCGCGTCTGGGATTCTGCCATACTCATGCGAGAGAAAAGCTCTCGCGAATCGCGTATAATTTCGAGCTTAAGCTCGCCCCGGGCGCGGTTCCGTGCGACGATAGAGCAAAAGTCGAGAGAGATGAAGTCGAGAAGACACGATGAACACTCGTGTTTCTCGTGGATTAAGCAAAGTTGTTTTTACAAGAGTGCGCACCGCGCTGCATTTTTTAAAACATAATTTTTCATCGGTCGACGAAACACACTTCTTTTTTGGCCCAACTAATTATTTCATTAGGTTGATCCCCCGGAGATTTTCCGGCGGCATTCTCCAAGACGATTTGCGGAAACGTGGGGTGAAAGATTTCCGGAATGGAGGAGAGTTGGAGCCAAGATTTCACTTCCTCTCGCTCCATCTTCCAGGATGGAATCTTATTGTAGTGGGCGAGAAGACTTCGCGTCTTCTCTCTCTCTCTCTTTCTCTCTCTCTCTCTCTCGTTTTCTCGGTATGTGTGGAAACGCGAAAAGGTAGATCGGGGATAAGAGACGAAATGAGATTAGCGGACGCGGCGGTGAGGAAAAGCCAGCTAATAAGATGATTATATTAAGCGAGATTTCCCGTGAGGTGAAGAATGTCTCATTTCCTCTCTAGGAATCTCTTTCTCGTATAAAAAAATTAGAACAAATCGAATATTCGTGCATTTATAAATGTCCGTCCATTTTTCAATTCCCTCGATGTTATTTAACGTTTACAATTCATTGAATCACATCGATCCTCGATGTTTTCACGTTTAAACGAAAAACGTACACTGTGAACCATGGGTGAATTGTTCGAGGAGGTAAGGGAGGTGGGATTGTCCCGGCGAGAAAGGAGGGTCGGAGTATGCTCGATCGACGAGCATTTATTGGGAAGCGTCGACGTGAAGCATGAGGTACAGGTGAATTTACCATCAGGTACTATTAACAGCTTCGACAAAACACGTTATTCTCGCGCGTGGCTGGTTACGCGAGAGCTTGGCGCGAATCCAATGTTTCCGAATGGTCGGGTACGCGATTCATTGCTCACGTTCCGAACTGCGCGACTTCGACATGAGTCGGAAAAAGAGGGAGAAAGGCATGGCACATCCGGACGTGCAAACCGGATCACCGTTCGTGCAACCCTTTTCCAATGCACACATGGGAGCTTCCCGTCGTCGATGTTCTATTCCACTTTTTAATTGAGTTTACCGTAGAAGAGCTGCGTATACGTCAACGACGAGTTCTATTCAAGTTCGCAGAGACGTATGACGACCCGAGCATCGAGGCACATGCTTGTTTATTTTGCTCTTCGCCATTATTCGAAGGAAAATGACTGGAATATTACCAGATAATGTATTCATCATTAATACCTGACGACTTTATTGCAAATTTATGATCAAAGTTAAAGTAATTAATCATGAATTAAACGATATTAATTTCTGATTATCGTGGTATTCAATGTTCATAGCAAAATGTATGGATGCCTCGTATTGTCGACCGTTATATTAAATAACGAGTTGGAAAACAGAAGCGACACTATCAAACGTATCACTCGTTTCGACGAATCCTTTAATGACATCAACACGATAACACATTGCCCACTGGAGTTCCAGTCTGTTGGGACGATGAGAACGAGAGTTATTGCATCTCTGTGATCTACCAAGCTGCACTGATTCCATCAAACTCCCACGAGATTGTCAGGCTGCGTGTGTAGATATATATATAGTAAAATTCCATGCTGCGTTTTGGAGCTTGAGCTTTGCTGATGACCAGTCTCGTGACACACACCAGCGAACACAAGTAGTACGAGGAGTATTATACACGAGGGTTTCTCCCGGTGGGAATATTGGAGGTATACACTGTGCCCTTGTAGGTCGAGTATGGATATTCGAGGACACGCGACGGCGCGACGAGAAGCTATTTCGATAATCAGCGTGGCGTGTCAGGACGAGAAGCTCAACAAGCCCCTAGGACTCCGATATACTGTGTGGTATCGTCGCATACATGCCCAGTATAGTGACTTCGTATATTTCATAAACGTGAATCTGTCTCTCTCCCTCACACATATACGTGTACGTGGCTTTCACCGGGTTATGCTATGCAAGCTAATCTAGCTTGATCTTGAGAAATCTCGTTTGCTCTCCATTTGACGATTAATCTTTCGTACCACGAGAAATTTAATCGACTCTATGTACCGAGTAATCTCGGTTCCTATGGATTACTCATGAACATTGCTAGTGCCGAGTTATTTTGAAACGATTTCCATGAACTCGATGACAAATAGTGGCCGGGAAAATTATACCTGGTGGTCAAGGAAATCGACATCGACAACTCCAGGATTTTAGACATCGATGGTACGTCGTCCATGAGAAAATGTCCAATTCCGAATTCATTACCTCAAAATCCCGAACTTTTTTAAGGGTAGGAATGTTTTTGGAAAGTTGGGGTAATGTGAGCCATGGGGTAATGCGGGTCAATACCTCCCGCGTTAGTGCCTCCGCTTTTCACTAGATAACGCCATTGAATTTTGACGATTCTGGGCTCGAAGGTCGACCAAATTTAGTGTCGCCATCTGTGTGTGTGTTATCCGTGCACTTTGCACCTTGGCAGTGTTTTTTCGATTCACGTTGCTACCTCCTCCATATGTTTTTCCTCGAATTGTAAGTCTTTCTCGAAAACAATTGACATTTACTGGCAAAGCACAGCAATAATCGCTGTAGAATTAAATTACACAGCGAATAATGCTGTGCTTTACCCATAATGTCTTACGCCAAAAAACACGATGCAATCGTTTGCTGGATCAGAAACAAATAGGTCTTCGCCGCAGGTCTGCCGCTACTTGCTATGCTTTGCTGGTTAGAAATTGGGCCTCATGTGATAGCAGTGTGCGGTGCTGTAGCAATTGGGCCCTATCTTCTCGAAATACTTCTCATATTTACTCTGTGAAAATTGGGGCTCCTCGGATAAAAAACGAATGATATTTATCGTTCGTCAGCAACAAATTTTAGACGTCTCATAGGATGATGGTACCTAAGTAGAGTAGTGTTTCGACCAGATGAGGTACAATTATCGAAGGAAAATTATAGCAGTGCAAATTATTATTCATGAACCACTACGATAACGCGAGTGATTTGATCAAACAATCATAAAGTCTGGATTAATAGGGTCAATGCGTGAGATGAGAAGTTTAATATCCGCTAGAGAATCCCAATTTCCATGGCTCATAATGGGAAAATCGTGTGCGGAATTAAAGACATGTTGAACAATTGCGGATAAGCTTTTTATGAGAAAATGCCTAAGACCCATTGCGCAATTTCATGCTCGCCGAAGGACCGTAGACCCCGAAAGAGGGCAAGAGACCGAACGATTGAGGGTGGGGGAGGGAGGGGTTGTCCGCTGCATAATGATCCTCGGCGATGCTTCATCGGTGCAATAAACGTCGTAGAGAGTCGCTTTTCGTAATACGGGGGAATCCCCGTTTTTCCTGGTTTACCTCCTCGCTCGTTGTCGGGGGAAAAGTCCGGCCTAGATTGAAATTACGTCCCGCTCTTGTCCTCGCCGAACAACGACTAAGGGGAAAAAACGGGAAAAATGAAGGGGGTGAGAGACGAGAGCGTGGAGAAGCGAAAGATTCGCTTCGCCGGGCAAACGAGGAGTAACGCTTCCCGGATCATTCCACGGGGATTTACGGTCCTCATTTATACCCGGGAATCTCACTGTTCGGCCTCGCCCCGTGTGCGTGCGCGTCGTACGTTCGTCGCTATAAATTCAGACTGAGATGGATCGCTGCCGCTGAACTCGGCGTAAACAAAATTTTTTCGTTACATTTGCAAACGAGAAAATACAAAATCGTGAAAACAACGCGCTTCTTCACATTTGAATTAAAATTTGAGGTAACGAGACTTCGGAAAGCATGGAAAACAAATGCTACAACGTTGCTGTTGAAATTATAACAGAATTATAATTAAATTCGTGCGGTTTACGGGGGTTCATCCAGAACTATAACATTTTGTTTGCCCACGCTCGTGACAAGCTAATTGGGGCCAGTAATTTTTTACGGTTATTGCAATGATAGAATGACCTATTCATTTTTTACTCGCGAGCATATCAAAGCAAAGTGCGTACGCGTTATTATACTCGATATGTACATACATGTGCCTGTATACACACATACAACTTTATCGTTCTGAATCCCGTCAAGGACTCTCGGGGTATGAAAAAAACCGCAAGATTCTTTGAGTTAACGTTTCGCCCTTTCAAAGCACCTCCGCGGGCTTGACAGATTCTTTTTCTCTCTCGTTCTCTGCGCGATATCCGCGGAACACGAGCTGCCAGATCTACCGTCGAGGTTGAAAAAAAAAACCGCGAACAGAATCATACAGAAAGCACTGAATAAAGGAGGAGAAAAAAAGGATGCCGGAGATATAGAAAGCGCACACAAGAAACGCAGAGTGCGCCAGGGATCGGGGGGTTGGAAGAAACCGGTACGAAAAGCTCTTAGCATGTCGACGTTCGTTAAGTATCTCGCCGCGAAATGGATCCTGACAATTTAAGAGCCTTTCCGGTGTCGCAATGAGGCGAAACCCGATTATTTCTCACCCTCTTGCCTTTTCCACGCCCTCCTCGCCTTTACTCACCCTCGCGCGCGTCGAAGGAGCTTGTACGTTTCGTCGTGTTGCTTAGGAGCTAAGGGATACGATGGAAAAATCGATCGGCCGGGTCGTATCGTCGGTTAGCAAACACATTACATAGAATAAATAGAATCGTGAAATTATGAAATATGCAACCCTAAAACCCCCCTAAAAAGATTGAGACGTCATGAAGTATGAGCAAGGTTTGTTGTCCGATGAACAGCCGCGTATCGAATATTTCCAAATCATTCGTTTATCCCGAACGCCTCTAATGCGAAGAAAAATGATAAAATGTCATTCAATAATCCATGATCGAAATTTTGAAAAAAGTGCTATTTCATTCAAACCATTGTTATCGAAATCATCTCGGTTCAATTGGTATGAAAAATTTTTTGTTCATCAACCGCCTCACGTTTAATCACTTTTTCGTTTCAATATGGCGCGACCAGACATGTGTTTATTACCCTCGATTAAACAACACTTTCGTATACGTGAGCGTGCGTCCGTGTGCTCGAGGTTCTAGTGTGCGCGATAAAAGCGTCGAAATAAAGCGCTAAAATATACGAGAGGCATTTTGCACAGACAATGAGTGGATTAATTCATCTCGGTTAACGTCGAATATTCGCATCGGTATATAACGAGGTTATATTATTCATATCCCTCTCTCTTCCTCTCACACTCGCACGCCTAGGGACACTATAATTTCGTATGCAGCAATGTATTTGGGTTTTAGCTTCTGCACTATATCTTGCGTTATTACGCTAGGTGCTGGGTAGTGTTGGTCGGTAATAACTAGGAACGAGAACAATAACGCACGCTGCACGTCCAGTGGAGCAAAACAAGAAACTATTACGAGACCACATCGAGGGATGGGAGACTAGCGAGAGAACGGTCATACAGGAGAAAGCCCAACAGAGACATCTGGATGCAAGACGACGAGGTGCCTTAATGGTTCCCACTCAAGATGCGATATCCCAGCATGAATATTGTATGGACTAGGAAATGTGTATTTGGATGGGTGTGCATAAGGGCCGGAACGTTTTCGCTCGATCCGTCTCTCGTTTAACCGATAATTCGGGCCTCACGCGGTAACACTTCAAAGATTGCACACGTACCAACAAAATATGAGATGTAAGACTAGCGTCCCGCGATAGGCGGATGAAGAAGCCCTATGTTGTTTTGCCCCAACACCAATGGATATTCCATTTCGTTGCTTGCTCCAATTGCGACTACTGCATCGCTGGATGCAACTCGTAACCGTAGCCCTAACATAAAGCGTTACGTTGAAGCTGTCTCTCGGTCGGGGAACTATGATTATTTCAACGTGCACTCGAAAAAATTGGCTTCATTCGCCCCTTGGGCCTCATCGACGGATAAATTTTTCATGACGTAGGTAAAAGGTTGAAGATGTTACGTTAATGACATTAATAAATAATATTATCGCCGTTGCGGGTAGAAAAAATGTCAAATAATATGAGTTGTTTTAAGATTGAACGAACAATTTTTGACTTGGTCGCTCCAATTTTCCATTTGTCTTTCTTCGGTAGGTATCGATGAATAATACATTTCTCTGCTACGGTTTACCCCACTATCGCAGAGGTAGATGCAACATGACATTTTAATAGAATCAAGAAGCAACAAAGTGCGAAAGCTTCGAGAGAGGATTTTGCGCCCTCTCATGGTTGAGACAAATTTACGTTTGCACGATTGTAGTAGTGTGTTTCTCTTGTTTTTGGAATGTCTCCGCCTTGCTCTCTCAACCCTCGGTTGGATGTTTATTCGTGAGACGCATTTCGCGACTACGAAACTTTGCTTTTCGCAACCTCGCTACTTCCTCTTTCTCTCTCTGCCTATTTCCTCTCTGTCTCTCTCCCTATTTCGCTGTCTCGTCACAACCAGCATTCTGGCCCCTGGGGGTGCATCGCGACCACCGCAGTTTCCAGAGCTCTTCATAATGTCAGAAACGTTTTCGCGAAGGACTCAGGCTATGACGTTTCCACCGGAAAAGAAAATAACCTTACAGCTCGACGATCCCTTGACTCTTGGCTTTTCACATTTCTGCCCCCTTTTTCCCTCTTGTCAAGTTTCATTTCACCGGAATACGGATATAACGCACTTTTTTCAGACCGAAAGCTTGGATGGATGGCGTACTATCTTTCTAAGAATAGGAAATATTTAAAAAACTGATGTTACGTCACATCGTTAGAGCGTAATATAATCGAAGCATAGTCGCAACATTTTCAACTCCCCTATGATTCGTCAACGTGACTCGGCATTAGATCGCACGGCGGTGATCTCTCGACATTCGTTTCATCCGCGCTCTGTTCCCTTCTCCTCCGATTCTCTCCACTCCCACTTTTAGTTGACACACCTTACGCATCACATCCATTATTCGTGTATATTAATATTAATTTATGGAAACGTGTATTGATTCTGTCGCGTGCTGGAGAGACAGAGCCGTAAGCCCTTTCGCAGCCTATTTCCAGTTTCTTCGTTATTCCATTCCATCTCCATAATCCTCCGTTACTGTCACGACTGATTTTCCAAGGGGGAGAATCTACGAGTGATTTACATTCGTAAAAATAATAAATAATTCGAACTGACGGAAAAATATTCTCATTAATCTTTGCAGACATACAGACGCCATCTTGCACGCAAGTTCGATACAGCAGCGTGGCTGATGTGACATCGCAGGAGCTAGGATTTCGTCAGTTGGACTTTACGCCCACGGTCGTCTCGAAAATGAGGTAAATTAATTTTCTTTACCGGGCAGTGACGCAATTTCACATTTTAAGAAAGTTGAGCGTCATCTCCGATCCATTAAGAAATGTCGGATTAGCACGGATAAGCGTCATGCCTTTCGTCTCTTCTCTGGCTGCTCGCATCAAGCCCGGATTATCCTCAATAAAAAATGCGACAGACAAGACGGGAAAAGGTGGAAAAGTGTTTCATACTTCGGCCATCGCGAAGCTGCTTATTTCCAAGGATTAAACGAAAATGCTTCGTAAGCTCCCTAATCCGCGAAGAAAACATCCGCGTTTGAACGAGACGGAAAACACAACGAGTCTCGGAATGCTTGTAGTGGTTCATTCGTTCAACTTGAAAATCCGTTCGCACTTTTCCCCGTAAAAGAGTTCAATGAAGTTAATTGCGAAAAAGAGACATGACAATATTTTTATATATGTGATAATTGCAACGGTCTCAATAAAGGATGACAGCTCGAAACATTATTAACAACAAAGTCGTTAAAATCGTTGACGTTCGAGTAAAACCGCGCTGCGGTTAAAAGTCTCTCCTTACCGGGCAAATCTCGACCGCGTCTGTTTCTCATTTGAGACTCGTTCGAGACCGTAATGATCGTCGGGTGGAGACCCGCGAGAAAACTTTTGCAGCTTGGTACTTTCGGTAACTCACCTTGGACATGCTCGTTTCGCTTCGACAACGCGTCTCCACTGGTCGTTTATGTAATATCGTTATTAATGAGAACACGAACGCAATTTCAGGGTAACGGGACCGAGGCGGAAAACAAAGAGCGGGTTCCCAACATTATTCAATTTTCTACAAGCGTCCGGGTTTTGTGCGGACGCCGCATTCTCTTCTCGCTGTTAATTACCTTCTCATACGCTACAGAGTTGCAGCTTTTACGAAAGTTTTGCAATGTCACAAGTCATACACGAAGACCATGCAATCGTGAGAACTGAAAAGGCCGAAAGTGCACGCACAAACGCTTCGTAATAATGTCGTTTCGTTTTATTTTTGTAATATTGTTTTATAACAATTAAATTAGCCACTTGATCGGAGCCACGTTTTAAACAAAAACACACTTAATCCGGGCCAAATCTCAGCTCGGTCAAATTTCAGCCGGGGAATGTCAAACGACTGACTCTCCCGGTCTTTTCTCCAACCCTGGTATTAAGAGATCAAGAGCTTTCTTTTTAGACGTATTTCTACTCTGATCCCTTCTCGACACCCATCTCCTGTTTGGGAGCATCACGTGATTAACGCGCGTAAGAGGAAGAAAGAGGGAGAAGAAAACTGGAGAAGAAAAAAAATCCAAGAAGTTTGGTCCAGGCTCGGACCGATCGGATCGTTCCTTATGCCCCACACCCTCGCGAATTTTCTCCCAAGGATAGCCAACCGTGTGGCTGGCAACGGCCATTCGAGGATTTAGATGTTTTCAGGGGGTGGTGTGTGCCTCACCGAGATCGTAAGGTTCTACGTCGCGCGCCGCGATACGATAAGAAACTATCTCTTCCTCTCATTCTCCTTATATATATATAGTTATATATATGGAATTCCGTGATTCCGCCCTCTTCCTTATTTCTCGTTGAACTGCGTCGAAAAACACGATCCCTTTCCCCAACCGAGGAAAAAAATGTTCTGGAACATTTCATCCATAGATCGTCCCATACAAAAGTCACGGGAGGGGTTCGAAAACGCATCTAACAATTTACTACTATTTTCTTTTTGCAAATTTAATTGGCCGCTTTATAATTATCGAGCGATTTGAAATGAAAGTTCTTACTCTTGATCCACGTGTGCCTTTGGAATAATAACAATGATAGAAGGACTTTTTTTCCTCGACAAAAAACGATTATTTCCCTGCTAACGTTTGAGAATTTCCATTTAACGGCGGTGCCTCGAGTGGTAGGTCAGAGTGAATAGTTCTGTTTCTGTTGTGTCGTAATTGCAGTATTTTCTCATCAGCGGTGCAACGACTGTTTGAAACTAGTGCAGTCCAGCAGCAGTGACGTGACTATTAGCACACAGAGCAGTCGAGTTCTATGCGGACCATCACATTGTGAGCGTATATATACGTGTATATTCGTGTCGTACTCCCTCGCTCTCTCGTTTCGCGTAGTTTTCCGGTAATCGGAAGTCGGCTAATCGACCCAACGATTTCGTGGGTGCGGTCGGAGCTTGCCCAGGGATCGATATAGCTATCGTCGACGAGAACCTGTCGACGGTGGTTCTCTCACATGCACCTGCGATCATCCCCCTTTCCATTTCGACACCCGTCGACGCTCGCTCCCAATATAACGTTAACTGCTCCTGCGTCCCTTTTATCCTTGTCAGGAACGTTAAATCGCCACCCACAGAAACGTACTGCGGTGATACTCGTGCAGTCGCACGTTCTCGCGGATGCCAGATCGAGAACCCAGAGAGCATCACGATTTTATCAAACTAAATTCGAAACAATGACAATTCGCCTGGTACGTTTCACCTGTTGCTTTGATCGACTAACGATATTCACAAATTTTCTCTAATTAGCGTCACTGCGGGTTAAACATTATAGAACGGTTAATCAAAGTTTCCGATAAAATCGCAAGATAATTCCTGTCTCATTTCGTGTCTAATAAAACCGCCGATGATAAAAATTTGTTTGACGATATTTCCTATTACAACCGTAATATTTATTAACTCGTTAAAAATTTTATAACATTTATTTGATGAGTGGGCTTTTATTTACGTTCGTCACTGTAATGACGTTTCATTCGATTTAATTTTCATTTATTCGCGCTTCGAATCTTTCGTTGGATTATTCATTTTATCTCTTTCTCTGCCTGTCTTTTGCTCGCTCGTTCTTGTTTGCCGATCGCTTTCTTTATCGGTTTGTCGCAAACACGTAAAACACGAACGGCGCACCTCAGTGTTTCCTGCCGTCCTTACTTCTCGTTCTTCTGCCATCCCGTTCTCGTTTCCATGTCAGATGACAGCCAATTTTTCTCCCGGTGATTGCATTTGCAATTCCAATGTGAAACGCGCGTATATACGTTATCTCTGCCTCTCTGTCTCCCTCTTTCTCTCGACGTCTCTCCAAACGATCTCGCTCGACCGACCGAGAGGCCCACCGCACATATAAATATATATATATATATGGATATATCGACCTAGCATTCGTTTCTTTCACAGTCGTTAGCCGTTTTCTCGCAGATTCGATCACAGAATTTTTGCATGATCCACGAGAATTAAATTTTTCACCTTCCGGCACCGAAGATCGCTCCTACATATGGAAGAGTCCACGTCGCAAAAGACAACCCTTAAAAATCATTTTTTCACTTAATAATTTTGAGGATTATTGCTAAGGGGAGTATGAGAAATTTGCGAATCAATTCGAGAAACGGCAACGGTTCCCAGTGCTACATAATATTACGCTAACGTAGCAGAGGAGTTTGCCTGGAAACGTAATTCAAGTTTCGCTCGAGAAGCAATTAATCGCATCCTCGAGAGAACGATAAGGGATGGCAAGAGTGAGACGATAGGCTTTTGGAAACCAGAGCATCGTTCACGTCCTTTACCTTCTCGTGGAGATGAAGCACGGTACATCAGGCGTATTCAAATTAAGTGGGCTACCTTGGAAATTAGATCACAGAAGGGGGAACACGCACGTGTGCTTTTGTCGGGAGGGTGAAAATCGGACGAGCGAGATTGCTCGTAATACTCCTTCTTTGATACACTCCAAATTTAATTGCTCCTCGAGTAACAAATCATCAGGATTTAATGGGGGAAAATAGTCTGCGTGAAAATAAACTTTGATCAAATGTCGAAGGGCGTCGAGAGGGTCAAGTGCCTGTTTTGTTTGCTCAAAAACGGCTATTTCGTCGCGGTGTATATTTTCGACGATACTTGCAACTAATTTGATTTGGTGTAAATACAAGAACGTTTGATTGATATTCGTCCCAAATATCTGCCTCAATATTTTCCAACCACATTGAACATAAAGGTATTCGATAAATATTTGCAAGGGACTACCATATTTGTCAATATTTACCTCAAATATTAAACGAAATTTATCTCGTACTTCGCGTGTGAAATTTAATTTTTATGGAAATGTGAAAAAAATATATATGTATTTTCCATGATGATACCACTGTTTACAGATAGATACAAATGTGCGACACACGAGCACATGATATATATATATTTTCCGCGAAACGGTAAAAGCGAGGCACAAACGTCAACGTTCGGGGACGAAGGGGAAACGCTGTCGCATACACGGTTGTCGGGGAAACCTAGCGGCAGAAGCGTACCGTTCGCTTTACTCCGGTTATGTACCAACCCCAACTCTGATACCTATTCTGTATGCCGGAGGGCTGACTGTCGTCGACGGGGCAGACTCGGTTCACTCACGGTGATATTTACGCAACCATCTCCCATCGTCTTGTCGGTTAGTGTCCTTCCATCTCCATCGTTTTACGTTTACAGGAGCGATCCGGTGAAATCACGAGCTACGAGAGAAATGAAAGTATAAATCTAACGATCGTGGCTTCGTACTTCGTACAATAATTTAATCGAACAATTTTCACAACAATGTACGAAGAATTTCTGCCAATGGAACCGAGTATACGCTCGTAATAATGTTAAAAATTTGCAACTTTCAAAATAAAATAAAAACGATTTCATTTTACTTTTCATAATTTTTTAATCACCTGGTCCATTATAAACTTGATGCGATCCCGTGAGGAAGATAACTAATGAATGAACTCATTCGAAATTCCGTGGGGAGAAAATAATGTGTGTCGAGAGCCTTTTGGAGGGTATATCCGGTGCCCGGGATGAGAAGAGATTCTCAAAGACCGAGGCAACGGGCAGGAGGTGGTATAAAGAGAACGAAAGAAAAAAAAGCGTGAAGATAGCGGGGTCGGGAGTAGTACAGTAGGTAGTACTGACCTCACTAATTACTCCCGGAGATTGTGTTAGAGGACGAGACTGGAGGGGCACGAGCAACGGAACTATACGACCTGGATTTTCATTACACTCGGTGGAGGGTGATCACGCGGCAAGTACCGTGTGTCAGTGACCTCCATGCATGACGAAGGCGCTCGAGAAGCGCTGCGACCATGCGGATATCTGTCCGGTTAAAGAGTTCCGCTCGAATTCTCTCCCTGCAAAGCTACCCCTCGGATCTCATTAGCTGTGCATCGAAAAAGACATAAAAGAGGATCTCGCCGATTAAAAGAAATCTGAGAATATGAAAAATCGATCGACGAGGATTAAATACTTATTTAAAAGAAACGTCCTAGGTAATGAAGTAATTAAAAATAATTATTATCACTATTATTCAACCGACAGAAAAATGTCAATCATGCTCAAAAAAATATGTTTTTAAAGGCTACGGTGTACGCGACAAGCGATCGACAGTGCTTGTAAACCGTGTATGTAAAATACAAACGAGCTCGAACGTCGATTTCCACCGCCATGCTCCCGTTAATTGGCGAATCAACACACGCGAAATGAAAATGTCGGGTGTATGTTTTATGTAATTAGGGATGATGGTGAGGGGTGGTATACGTGTATATATATATAAATGTATATACAGTTTACCATGCGGATCGCTCACGCTCGATGCAGTACACGCTTGTTTTGACCGTACGTTCAACGTGACGACCGACCGCCCACGAGTAACGGGGTAGAGGGCATCGATTTTCGGTCGCCTATAATTAAAAGGTAGCGCGACAAAATTAGCAACGTTTCGGTCTGTTGGCCACGACTGGTTGTATCGAACTCCGTTATGATACTGGAAGTCAATTTTTTAACCTTCGATTGATTCGCGCGAGGATGTTGAAAAATAATTGTACCGTTTGAAAATATTTAGAAAAATGAAAATAACTCGGACGGTTGGATTGGAACGAATTTAGTTTGTGTACAGTGTGTTTTATTCGAGCAGATACATCTTATTTATCGACGAGGATATTTATTTTCAAAGGAAAGAGTGATTTTTTTTATTCCGTCTCATTTCCCTAGACGGGGAGAGTCGATGCCCGGCAGAAAATGCAACGAAGGGTCTTTTTGCTGAGGTATAATATGGGACGCCAGACAGAGGGATGTGAATAACGCGATGCAGATGTTTTCTATATATAGAAACGTGTCTACCGGTATAGGGAGAATAGTAGGCCATTCCGATGCCAGTTTTCCATCATTTCGTGTTTGCCCATTCAGATGGAACAGGAACTGGGTCTGTATCGTGGTACGAATGTCTCCCACGCCCTCCCAGTGGGAGACAATGAGAGTGTGCCAACAATAGTCGTCGTCGTCGTCGTCATCGTCGTCGTCGTCGTCATCGCCGTCGTCGTCTTCGTCGTCGTTCAGGATGGAACGTGCTGTTTCAAGAAGGAGAGGGCGTGGGAGTGAAAGAAAGAGAGAGTGGCATTGGTACCAAGGGAGGCCGGAAAGATCTAGGGGTGCGAGAGAGTATGCTGACGGCACGAGAAGCAGCGTGAACGGGCGAACGATGCGGTCGGGTACGAGAAACGAAGGCGCGAAAGAGGCCAAATGCCCGAGAGAGTGAGAGACAGAGAGCGAGAACAGACGGCGCGATGAGAGGTGGAAAAATAGGAGTGAAGGGAGGAGAAGGAGAAAAAAAATGAGGGAGAGACGGAGTGAAAGAAAGAGTAAATAACGAGTCCCGGGCGACAGGTAGGGAGAAAAGGACAGGAAAGAAAAGCGACGCGGAGCGTAGTGAAAGAGAGAAAACGAGAGCTTTTTACCCAGTGCCATTTAACGTGTGGCGCTGAATAGCCATCTGGTAAGAATGGTAAAAAGCTCCCGGGGGAACGTTCTCTCCCCTAGGGATTTTTCCAGGTATGTACTACGCGGACTGTAAAAAAAAGAACTTACAGCCGTTGGCATCGCAAGAGTAATTGGACATTGCCCGTAGCGAATATGGCCCGTAAGAACGTAAAAAGGGCTCATTTCAATGTGCCAATAAATAGGGGTGTTTGGTAGTTCCCTGAGGGGCCAATCGTTGCACCGTTTACCCGGCAAAATGTCCAATGCCTCGGTCTACTCACTGTATATGTGCCTATTCTTTTTTTTTCTTTTCTCTCTCTTTTTTTAGATACTCCATTCAGGTATATCGTCGTTGACAAGAGATTTGGAAAAAAGCGACCATCGAGCTTGCCACTCACGTCCAGAAGAAGCGGACTCGGTAATGACGGTGTGTCGAGCTGATGAACGACTCCATCTACCTCGCTCACCCTTCTCCCTTCCTCGTTCGTTCGTTCTTCGTCCGTTCCAACACGCGAAACGAGGCACTGCACCAATTACTTATCGGTTGCTCTATTACACCTTGGCCATTATTACACCGTGGCAATTTTTTCTCTTCACCCTCCAAAAAAGATTTTGTACCCGGATGTTCATACTGATTATGATTTCATCGTACGAAGATAACGAAAAAATAGAAAAAAAAAAATTAAAAAATAAGCAACGCGAAGATCGTTCTCGACATTGCGTCGACGATACCCCATCGCTCTTCTCGACGCACGAGAGGTGTTGGGCGTTTCTTTGATGTATCAGAGAGTCGCCAAGGCACTTTGGGAAATTCTAGACGTCGACGCTTCGGTGCTATATACACCACTCGCTGTCTGAGCTAGCCTCGCTATTCCATACCATCCATTCTTAGACAGGTTGATATTAGTCATCTGAAATTTCACACCGCGAACTAACGGTTGAGCTTCTCGAGTCAGGGTTGATACTCCGAGGCAAGAAGCGCACGGTAATTCATACTCTCTCGAAAACATCACCCTTATACCGATTATGAGGATAATAATGGCTGTCGTTGGTATCACACGATTCGTTATTCATGAATTGTAATAAAATTTGGGTTTCATCAACGCCAAACTGATGAAAATATACTAGCAGGAATTACGCGTATTTTTCAGAAATTCATTTTCACCCGCGAGATGGGAGAACGAGAAAATACGAGTAAAAAATCAGGAATTTTTTGAGCACAATGGGTATAACCATAGATATATGGGAATAACTCTTTGCTCTCGGGACACGAGCGTATCACTATACTATTCATTTTTATTTTTCGCTCGCTTCTGTCTTTTTATTTTTCGTTTTATTCTCGTTTTTTGCCGACGTATACCACAGAGTGCGGGAAAAAGTGGTGGATGAGCGAGCGAACGAAGGTCCGGCGGGTACTGGAACGGGGAAATAACGCCCACACGCTGTGGTATATACGCAGAGGAGTAGGGGGCAAGGGAATGAGCGCATGGGGTGAGAGGATGGCCACGAAGAAGAAAAGTGAGAAAAAAAAATTGGAAGCTGTGGCTGTGCTCAAACCCCTAAAGGTTGGAGGGGGATGCGTAGCGTGTACGTATAGTCGACCCTACGACGATGACAACGACGACGACGACGACGACGACGACGACGACAACGAATAAATAAAATCCGCTCTCTCGAATTAGTGGCCACCTGACAAAGCCAGGAAGTGCATTACTTTTCCGTTCTTGGAATGGGCAGAGCTCTTCCCGCGATGCTCTCACCCTTTTTTCTCTCTTTTTCGAGAGAGAGAGAGAGAGAGAGAGACAAAAAGAAGGGTTGCATAGATTTTTTCACCCTTTGTTTTTGCACTTTTTTCGGAACCGCATTTTTTATTTCTATTTCAGCATTGGGTCATTTTTTCCACCGGGGATATAGTTTTATTTTTCACATTTTCTCACCCTCGCCTTTTATTCCACGAATCGAGTAGATAATCCATTTAAAGTTAAATATTTTCGTTGAATGGAGGAGGAAAGTTTCGTTAACTTTGTTTTTTATTGTCTTTTCATTTAAAATAAAACCGGTATACCTGGTTTTAAATTCAAAGTTTTGATACGCGGTCTGCACGTGGTTGAAAAATATTTCCGGTATAAAGTTTCTACCGCATGTCCTGTTGTCCTCGTTACGCGATTCTATGTTATATACATAAGGAAGAGAGGAGCGGGAGGTGGGTGGGTCAACGAGCTTACGCTGTTGAGAAGTCGAGAATAAGGCTAAGGGCCTGGGGTAACAGGAGGGGTTATTCCCTCCCTCCTCTTCAGCCACCCCCTAACCGACACACGACGTTCCCGAGTTTCTCTCGTGTAACCGGAAATAACGTCGGTGTCGGAGAGTCAGCTGAGAGGGTGACTTTCCGGAGGTTAAGTAGCCGATAGAAATGCATAGCGTTATCCCCTTCTCGAGGGATTTGACACTCTCCGTGGTCTGTACTCATATATACGTAAGCACACAAGGTCGGGGACCCAAAGTTGTTTCTAGCAAAACCCTCCAACGGTGGACACTAGCAAAATTACACGGTATATACAGTCAAACAACCGCAAGATAAAAACCGATGAGAGAGAGAGAGCGAGGTTTCCGAAAAAATTGGATGTCGAAAGGGATTTTCGCGGTAGTAAAATTTTCCGTGAAACATGGAGGGTATATTCACCCTCGTGAGAGAAATTTTGGACTAAATCCTGATGAATTTTAGGCTGATCGATAATCCAATCGAGCAAATACGTATACCTATACAATTATGTATTTAAAGAAGTTGCGAACTATCGGCATGTGGAAACCGCAGCACCGCGACGACCACTATCAAACCCCCCCCACTCCGTCGTGATGGCGCGCAGCGGATGCGCGTTATAAACACACAGACACACGTATGCACGTAGCGAGGATAGTCCGCAGCCCCGGATGAAAACCGCGCCAGCCGACCACCGATATCATTCACTAATTTCACCGGCTGTCCTGGAAAATTAAATTATCCCTCGACGGGGGTTGCGATCGCGGAAAGTCCGAATAGGGAAATCGTCCCACCTATCTGGCTCTCTATCCGACTGTGCGCGGCCGTATAAATATACGCGCCATGCGGAGGATGCAAACCAAAATTAATTACAATTTTGGTACTGGCAAAAGGAAAAAGGGCGCATTGGTTCGCCGCTGTTATATATACGTATATATACGGCTATCTCTCATTCTACGGCTGCCAATGAGATCATTGACCTGTAAATTGGCAGGATTTCGCGTAATAGCTACCGCACGCAATATATTAAAACAGCCTCGTGTTTCTCCCTCCGCTTATCGACCGTTTCTATATGGGAACGTTTGCCAAAGTTCTCTCTACGCGTTCGCCAGTGGTAATATACCTGATATGGTCAGCCTGTTTAGTAGTAATAAAGCGACGATAGGTTCCCGAAATACCCTCGTTCCTTCGTCGATTCTGGCGGTTTCATTCAAACTGCCTCCTCTCTCTCCCGTCTATTATACACGATCGTGCAATATTTGTGCTTTGACGACAGGATTTTCGATCTATCGTTGTAGACACACGATCGGCTTTATTACTAAATGGCAATCACGTTATATTCTCGTACGTATCACTGTACTCTCGCACGATCGTACAGGCTTGCGAAATGAGATTCCTTTCAAAGAAATCAAAGTGTTTAATTAATTTATGAAAGTAAAGTACGTTCGTTTATCTATGGCAGTGTACATTAGACTCGTTCTCCTTTTTTATGTGCTTAACTTTTTGGTCATTAAGATAAGGAGCGTCAAATCAGAGAAGATTTTTTTTATCACGCGAAGCGAGACTAATGAGATCGTGCGGTGACTGAGAAAGTTTTGCCCCGACTCAGCTCTCACTGAGTACATATTTAAAACACATATACTGTCCTTTTTTCTCTCTTTCGCTCTCTCTCTCTCTCTCTCTCTCTCTCTCTCTCCGTCCTTTACTTTTTTCTTCCCGTCGCAGCTCCATTTCCGGCCAGCACTTAATGCAAATTGTGAAACGTGCTCCGAAGCCGCCTTGCTTGTATTCCCTCGCAACCGCTCTCCCTCTACTCTCTCTCTCTCTCTCTCTTTCTCTTTCCTTTCTCATTCTCGCAATAACGTAAATACCGGTAGCAGATTCTGAAGTGTTTATCCCCGGATTAGCAATTCAACTCGCGACCGTTTTTCTCTTCGCGTAGTACACGAACCCATTCCTCCCACCCATACTTTCTGCCGACTATCCTTTCGTGCTTTGAGGCCACCCGAGACTTAATGGAAAAGATAGCACGATGCAAAGGTGGAAAGCTCGAGCTTGCAATTGCTCCGAACGTGAATAAATACCTAATACGATGCTCCGTAGTAAGTTTGAATTCTTTCTCAGTTCGATTCCGGTAACTCGCGAAGCCCTTAATTGTTTTCTTTTCCTACTCACTTGCACCGGAATTACAAACTTTTGTATACGAAATATATTTCTCTACTTTCAACGGGATCGAAACATCGGATGAAAATGTTCGTATAGAATAATAAAATTTTGTTCGACGTATGTAAGAAAGGTCGTTTGGATCGTGAGGAAGCAAATGTTATTCGGATTATTTTCTTCGCTTACCGTGGAATAGGTTTGCGCACACGAGCCGAGTTTGAGCGGTGAACGAAGAGTAGGGTTGGATGACGATGTTTCGGTAAAAGGCGATATATAGCAAGGGGGAGAATCAAAGGGTGGAAGAGTGAATGTTGAGGGGCTTGGCACGGTCCCTATACAGCTACAACCGACGCGGATGACAAGGATCAGGCGGAGGATTTTCCGGCGAGCAAGGAAAGTGAGCGCGGACCAGGGTGTGTTCACCGACGCGTCCTGTGCTACGGCGGTTCTCGGGATAGCCACGAACGCCCCTTCCGCGATTCTGCCATGTCCCTTCTCTGGCGGGTTGCCAGGACCGGTAACTACCCGGTACTACCACATTAATGGAGTTTTATTGTTATTTACCGTGACAGGGACCGCGCTCTCTCCCGTCCGTGTATTTCAAGAGCTCACGATGCTCTCTATATCCTTATTTCTATTTGCTGCTTCGGACCTCCGGCTTTCTCACCCCTGAGTTATTAATGGCCGCATCCTGATTACTCGATGCGTCTCTCGCGAACGTGCGGTAACGGTCCGACCGAGTTAAAAAAAAATCTCGCCATTTTTTATAATTCATCTCTCGTTAACGTTAGCTCCAGTTATTTTCAAAAATTGTACCCTGCACGCAGAATGGCCAAAAAGCAAATACAAAACTCTTCGTCCTTGCGGTCTTCCCGCGGAAGTCTATAAAAACCTTCCCCTCTCGTCGTCTCGACGGGACAAAGTTTGTCGGGAAATGCCTGTACATACGTCGATTTACTGGTCGGACAGACGGTGCACCGAGGAAAAAGGGAGAAACGTAAAATTTCCATGAAATCAAAACTTGAACGCACGGAGAATCGTGTACCAACGTCTGTATATATACCTACGACAAACGTATATATATATTCATTATTCATACACCTACGCTATATAGGATCATAATATATACGGTCGTCATCTTCGTATTCTCACGGTCGTATAGTCCCCGTTATTTCACATACATATAGTACGGGTACATGAAAATATACGTATATAATATAATATGGTAGTCATCGTTGTCGGGGGTTGCTGCGGTTGTGAAAGTTGGGCGGGGGATGCGCCCTCGAGTAGGTACGCGCCGTTACCCGCTACGCTCCATTTACCTCGATACGTACGAATACGCGTATTACCTTCAGCCTCCTCCTCCTCCTCCCTGGCCGTACTCCCTCCCTCCAGCCACCATCCTTCTTTCCGCCCCCATTTTCTCGATCCGCGATACCGTTTTCCTTTTCCCTACCCCGCCGACTCTCGCTCTTCCTCGATTTTCCATCGCGCGCGTCCCTCTGTGTCCGTCCCTTCGTTCGTTCGCCTCCACCGACGGTATTCTCTCTCGCTTTCTCCTCTCGTCACCGTGCCACTAATGTTTGTTCTCGGCGCTCGCTTCTCGTCACGGGCACGAGTCGTTCCAGCGCGTATTATTCGCTGCATTCATGCGCGCCCGAACGGACAGAAACCCCGGTTTGTATTTATATACGTACGACGAGAAGTTTTCCATTATAAGGACAAATGCATAATAGAGGAAAATTTGACGTGAAAATGTTGGAACGACTTTGAATGCGAACGAGTGTGCCGCGCTAGGTACGTTCCTGTTCTCGCTACATCACGACTCTTAGATATTATAATAAAATATATGTACGCGCCTGTAGCTAGTCGCGCGAAAATTTTCATTTTCACAACCCCTTTTTACTTATCTACGCACAGCCCTTTCTCCTCTTGCTTTATTTTCTTACATTCTCTGTGCATTTTCTCCCTGTGATGTTGCGCGTACCTCGCTCTCTACCTCCACTCCCTTTCTTCTCTCTTACAACCTTTTTTTAACCCCCTGGGTGTGCGCACTTTTGCCCGAACCACTTTTCTCCGTGCTCCACTTGCCTATATACAGGAGAGTAGTTTTATACCGGGGTTTCTTGTACTTATTTATATATATATATATATATATATATACTGGGACGTAAAATGCGACATTTATTCATTTAACCGTGTACACAAAAATGTACTACAGGACCCTATACGTTTATACCCTACGGACGAGAATTCACCACCCTCGCTCTTTATTTCATGTTTTTCCTCCCTCGTCATAAATAAAGGATCGAGGACGAAATTCAGCAATTTTTCTACTCTTTTATTCCACTTCCGTTTTCCGCAGTTTCTTTTCAGTACTCGCGAGTCCTCCCTCCCATCATCTTCCGCTTTTTGTTCCATTCATCGTTTCATCGTCCGGGCATATAAGCGCGAAATAAAGAAAGCGAGGTAAAACGGTCCCGTGGACTTTCGTAGATGCGACGATGCGATATACTACATAAAGTAAATATATGGGAGAGAGGGGAAAATGAAAACGCTGTCGGTTACGAGCGTCGCGCAGGGGTTGAGAATCTATTCCTCCCTTATTCCCGTCGTAACCGCCGCCCCGAGCAAAAACTTTCTTCGCGGGAGGGAACGCAAAATGGTAATAACCTTGACGGGAACATTTCTCAGCGTCAACAAAGACAACGACAGAGTAGATAAGATTTATTAATCTGTTTTTATTTTATAGCGCAAGATCCGGAAACGGATTTTTTTTTACGATTTATCCAAACGTTTTTCATAAAAATCTTTCACGATTGTTATTTACCGAATAATAAAAAATTAATGTACTTTTTTTCAAATTTTTTGTATGAAATTTCAGGATATCGGCGCCGTTTCAAGTTGCAGCGGTCGCTCTGATCTTCGCGGGGACGTTTTCAGCTCTAATCGGTCACTGCTACTCCGATCACAAGACTGTCATCGCCTGTGGATTGTTTCTTCTAGGGGGTGAGTCGATAAGATACGAGCAAAAAAGAAACCGAATTAAAATTGGACGCACGCACTTTTCTATGAAGTAATGCGAAAAAATAAAGAGAAAGTAAACGTAGAAAAAGTCCGCGAACAATCGTTGTATATGTTCGTGTGCCTGTGTTGTATCGCAACACAGATATATAAAAGTACATTAGGAACTCTTGGGGAGTACACATTGACTCGCGAGTCACGTACCGAAGCTCCGGGGCAACACACCGTCTTCTCGCTTTTTCCACGCGCGTTATAACACTGTGTATCAGCCTCACTTTCCACCGTCTGCGGAGCCAACAATGCGACTCTTGATCTTTTTCTGTAACCCTAGGCTCTCCATCCAACGAAAAGATCGTGCCGGGACACACGAATCGGCCGTGTTGGAGGTTTCGTCGACCCCGATAAAGAAAAAAAGGAAGAAAGAAAAAGAACAAAAATCTCGAGACTAACGCGCGAAGTCACGCGGTTTCATATAAGCGAGATTTTGCTACGGTGCAGCCTCCCACGGTGAAATCCTATCCCTCTCACAATGGGGGTTTAATGGAAGCTCCCATATATTTCATATTAACTCACGAAAAATCATAAATATGAAACGATAAAGTCTCAACAACGTGGAGAATAAAATTTTCATTCGTTACAAACAATCGTGAATATTCCATGGAAAATTGATAAGAATGATAACGATGTCGAGAAATATTGGAAAAAATTCAAAATAGAAACTGCTCCGAGTTAGTGATCCTTTTTAATACTTCTTCATTTATTCCCATCGTTATTTTTATTCCTCGTTATTTTTATTTTTTACTGTAGTTAAGCAAGGATTTCGAAAACGTTATTAATTTTAGGAAAAATACGTTGTGGAGAATTCTTCGCATACTCGAATTTCATTCCACGATTCGAGTTCGTGCAGGGAGCGATTCTCACTTTGAAAGCTTAACGGAATGGATTAAAAATCATTCTAGGTGGATATATTTACAGCCGTACGAAACGAAAGGGATTGCGAGGGAGGAAGGATTGAGAACCCGGCCGTTACTCTCCATCCGATAGAATAATTAAACGATCGATGCAGCTCATCTCGCTCTGCGCGCACGCTTTCGTTATTGCCAATGAAGGACGGGAGCAAGAGAGCGGAAGAGTGAGAAGGATAAAGGAGGGATGATGATATAGACGAAGCGGGTAAAATCGTAATTCGTAAGGGACGAAACGTCGAAAGAAATAAAATCGCGCGATAGCAACGGAGACTTCGTTATTACGCTCTGGAGAATTCAATTAGATAAATTCGTCGTGGGAATTCGATGCTAGTTTTTTATATTTCACTCGTCTCGCTAACGAGAATCCGTTAGATCGAACACACATTTACGCGCAAATTGCGTTTTCCGAACAATAGTACGACGGGGGAGAATGAATTACGCCGTTAAAGAAGACGTGGAAAAATGCTAAGAAAAATAAAAGTCTAATGGAAAACACGCGTAAGCCGAGAAACGTTTTATCTCACCTTGTTTTTTTTCTCTACTCTGGAAATATTTTTTATTATCTAGGCGGTGGGGCTGAGGAGGGGAGGTTGGAAAAGAGCTCGGTAGAAAAGCACGCTGGATGAGCAGCCGAGATAAGAAAAGCAGAGAGAGATTATGTATATACGCGTTTTTTTATTTTTTATTTTCTCCACCGCCTGGATGAAACCGGCCGGGCTGTGGATTAGTCTGATTTAGCTCCAGCGGTTTACTATCGTCTCCCCGGAGAAGTTCATTCCCCGTGAGAGAATCGGTGGGAAAACAGCGGGCTATATGGATGAGAGAATCTTCCCTGGATAAGTTTCGAACGAGAGTTTCGTAGGATTAACCCCCCCATCGAGTCGAACGCACATTCGATGAAAATTTTCGATATAAAAATTATCTCGTTAAAAATTCACCGAAACAACGAAGAAAAGAAAAAGAAAAACATCGTAAAATTTGTCGAAATAATATAAATTTATAGAATCCCCTTACGTTTCGCACAATACCGGAAGTGCAGCGTGCAGAATTCGGTGAAAAGTTTGGCGCGCACATACCATAAATTAACTATAGCGTGAAAAGCTCGAGAATTAGCAACGAGCGAGAGAGCAAGAGTTTCCTTGCATACCACAGAGATGAGAGGAGATGTTTACAACGGTGGGGCGGTACTAAGAGTTTTCGTAGTGTGGGCGCAAATTTCTCCTGTACAAAACTATGGCGAGTACAACTGTCGAGAGTCGCGGAGTTGCTGGATACGACGAGAATTCGCAAGCGTTCGTGTGCACGGAAGTGTGGAAAAGCGGTGGAAGTTGCGAGAGAGCGAGAGAGAGAGAGAGAGAAAGATGGGGAGCGGCGTCGACGAACAAATGAGGGAAATTATCCACAGCGGCTCTGAAGTAATAACGTTTAACCGACGAGTCGGCGTGAAGGGGTTTTTGGTACGAGACGTAGTAGTCGGGGGGATAGAGCGCGCTGGACAGGTAAAGCAAATGCGGAATAGCGGAAAGGGACGATGGCACGGAGGAACGCGAGTCGAGTCGGGGGTTGGGTGGGAGAGGGGGATGGTTGCGATGATGAGAGGTAGGTGGCGCGAAAGCATCCGTTTCGAGAGAATGCACAGACAGAGACGATACCTATATACATGTTTGTGTGAGTGTGGAATAATAAATACACAGGCACAGCCATGAAGAGGATGAGAGGAAGGGAGAATTATAAATTGTTGAGGCATAGTTATAATTGTTTCGAAGCTCGTGAATGGGAGAGAAAAAGGATACCTTCGGAGACCCTTCGTTAGAGAGAAAGGGAGAAAGCGAAATACACCGAGTGGGAACTCTCGTGGTAGTCGCGAGATCGTGTACAATCTCTCTTGCGAGAGAAGGACCGCGCTCGTTCTACAGTTTCTCGTTGTGTGGCAAAAGCACCGAGACACTCGTGCATTCGGTCGTTCGTTTCGCGAGTTCGAGGAGCTCGAGGGGGATGAGTTCCTTCCAATTCTGAGATACGAAAGTGGAGATGGGACGAGTGGGGAAAACTAAGAGAGAGAGAGAGAGAGAGAGAAAGAGCGAGAGAGGCACAGAGTTTGGTAGCAAAGTTTTCGCAAAGTCGCGGTCTAAAGGGTAAAGACCAATGGATTTCCGGTACACAAAGCACCGGTCGTTGGAATGAAAAATCGTTTCGAAACGATATTTGTATTAATCGCTTATCAAATAAATCAAACATTATAAAAATATTATCCTATAATTATCACAATAATTTCGGTATAACGAATAATCGTTCACATTTGATGTTTCGGTACGATTTGTTGTAATCCATCGGAATTTCATCCCAAGATCGCGAGCAATTTAATATTCTTCCTCGTATCTCGCTTTCCCGCTCATACCATAGGAGGAAATTTCAATAGTTGAGATATGCATGCGCATAGTCAAGACTTCGGTAGCTTTGGGCTATTGATATTAAATTCCATCTATCCCATCCTAGGTCGAGGCCGGACCGATTTCGCACAAATCGTTGACGCGAGAACTCCCGCGCTCGGATAAATCGCGTTATCTCCTTCCGGTATCCGATTCCGGGCTCAAACTACCCTTACGGTGTTTGTACACCTCAAAGATAAACATATTTTATCTGGGATTTTGTTATACATGTATATACCTACGTATGGACACAGTATTACGAGTCTTCTTGGTAAACGGTTGCGACGCATTCCGGCGCGTTATCCTATGACCGCGTTGACGCGGAAGCGTGTATCTCGTCGCACGAACGTTTCAACTATCCGCATGGTGAAATTTCATGATGACCGGAGGGAAAACTCTCGGGAATTGCGGATAGCGAATATGGCTCGAGTTTCCGACATACCACAGGCATTCCCGTCTCGAATATACACATTACACGTACGCATCGTTTCTACTTTATCCTAGAATAATCGAGAAACATTGACGAACCATGTTTCCATCGCACCCAACCGCAAAATTGTGCCGTACATCTTTTTTCCTGTGTGTGTGTGTTTTTTTTAATTTTTATAAACGAGAGTTTAAATTCCTCGCGATAGTTCATTCTCGGCTCGAACGAAAATCATTTTTTGCAAATATGTTCGGAAACCACTTTTACGTTATTGTTTTTTTGTACGTTTACATAGGGGGATGAAAGGTATTTTTTAATACCACTGGCTACGGTCTCTATACCGCAGTGAATGCACATGTGGCTCGGAAACCGAATGGGAAATGGATTTATGTTTTTCGCTCTCGCGCTTGTATCGTCCATTCAATATTTGTAACGTTTCAACGAACACCGATCGAATAAAATAATAGTACGCTGCAGATAAATATGCTAAACGAGCAAAAAGGACAATTACACGTGCGCTTAACGTACGCACAAAATTGAGTCGATGTAACATCGCGGATAACGCGAGGGAATTATTAAAACAAATATTTTTTTATATCTTCAAAGGTTTCAGAAAATACGGGAGAGTAAGGTAGAGAGAGAGAGAGAGATATTTTTCCTAGTACTAATGGAAAATGACCACGAACCTCACTTTCAATCTAAATATCTTTTGCTCGGTCCCACAGCGAGAAGCGTGTAACGACCTCGTTATCACTTCTACGGGTACTCGCACCTTTTACCTAGTCCATCCTCTCGTGTATGCACTCACTCCCACGTGACGAGACTCACGGTTCGCGAAACGCGCGTCTTCGTGTGCATTTCTCATCTCACCGTGTCGAGGAGAGTCAAGTCGAGCGCTCGACCAAGACCTCCTTCTCTATGCGCATCTATCTCTATGGACGTATACGTGTTCGAGTCAACGAACTGAAAAGTGAGCTTGCGAGAGACGAACGGAAATGAAGAGTAATGAAAAAAAAATCTATTTAAAAAAACAGGCTACCGTCGAAGCTTTAATTTTCACGAGTTCGTCATTATTTTAATCAGAATTTCACGTTGAGCGAATTCAGCTTATTTTTGTCGAAAAGAGAAATGTTACGTTGATACGCTGGCTTACTTTGTAATAAATGTTATAACTCATCGTTTATTGAAAAAGTTCGTGAGATAATGATACCGCAAGAGCGGCATTCGGCGAAATAATCGCGAATCTATTATCGACAGGAGTACAGTCACAGAGCTTTCACGATTATTCTCTATGACACTGTGATATCAGGTACGATAGAAATGCAGACGAGGCACTGTATGCGAGCGAATGGGATATTGCATTTCAACGCGCTTTCCAGAATTCCCATTATATTGCATACAGTGGGAGGGAGAGAGAGCATACCGACATATAGCCCGAAAACTCCTCTATTCCCTACTGTATACGAGCCAGCGAAGCGCACAATTTCACATGGTCCAACATGCTGCAGGCTTTAATCACTTCGATTCGTTGCTCTGAGCTTTTACGAGCGATGCACGCTTTGCATTTTGATAAAGGAAAGAAGGCAAGGTAGAAAGCCTTCGCGATTCAAATTTCAAAGCTTTGATAATCGTCTGACATGCGAGGGAGTTTCGGATTCAAGAATTAACGTTTTTTTTTTACCGTAGTCGTGGAATGAGCAGATTTTCTTTTAATTCCTTTGATTCTTCTAACTTGTCGACAAAGCTTCGACAATTTTCAATCGGTCTAGGAGTCGGAAAATATCGAGAGAATTTTATTTTAAGGAACGTCCGTACGAAATTGTCGTGCCAGAGATCGATGCGAAAACTTAAAACAAAAATCGCTCTTTTTTTGGTATAAAAACAGTTCACCGAATGTTTCTCAGTTTACATGTGGGGCTAGGCGGGTCTGTGAACTCGCAAGGATTGATAATCCAGCCGAACGCGGCGGGGAAGCGATGAGAAATCGTTGTCCGATAGGGGTTGTAGGACACGTGTTTTCCGGCTGACCCAATACTTGCTACTACTACTGCCCCGAGTTAAGCGACTGAAGAAAACTCTCCCGCCTCGCTTTCTCTCTCTCTCTCTCTCCCTGAATGTATATAGGCCGCTAGGTACAGAAGGGATGATCGTGAGAGTTGGATGTATGATGAATGTAGTTCGGGTGACCGTGTGCGGCGTTGCTGAAGATATCGTGATTTAAAAGAGAGCGTGGGAATTCGCCAGGAAACGCGCGGGCGCGCGGGCTAGAAGGAGTGAGAGCAAGAGAGAGAGAGAGAGAGAGAGAGAGAGAGAGAGAGAGAGACAGAGTCGTTCCACAGCCAGTGGCCGTGAACGATCGTCCTTCGGGGGTGGCTGCGACCGTTATGGGCCACTGTATAAAGGATGGGAAGATTCGTGGTGGATGAAAAAAATCGCCAGAGGAAAAAGCCTAGGTCGTAGCTTTTCCAACCTATCTCATACATCAGACGAAAACGATCGACTCAAAAGTTTATTTTTTTTTCCTAAACGAGAGAAAAGTACGAAAAAATATTGCAAGAACACCAATGCAAAAGAGAGAATTTAAGGAAAATATATTTTCGGAGATTCTTATAAATTTCTATTTAAGTGCCGTGAAGAGAAGGGTGGGCGAACTTTTGTAAACATACTTCAGGAAAATTGAACGAGGAGCACAGGACAATGAGTATAAACGTGCGGTATAACGAGTGAGCTAACGAGGTGGTCCCCAGGGAAGGGAAAAGAGACGATGGCGCAAAGTTTGAGAATCTCGTTCAAGAGGCGAAAGAGCAGAGAGCGAAGATCTCGATGACTCGGTGAAAGGGAGAGAAGGGGCGAAATTTTCTCTCCTTATAAGATAGAAAGACAGAGAGAGAGAGCGAGAAAGAGAGAGAGAGAGAGAGAGAGAGAGGAAGACAAGCAGATAATGAAGCTTATATTGGGCTGCCAAGGCATTGGCGTATTCTCGTCTTACTACACGCTTGAAGCTTATGGCATTTTTTCTACCTGTAGTTCTTCACAGGGTATCAACCCTTCAAAGGGGGAAAGTTCTTCACAGGGTTGATACCCTGTGAAGAACTTTCCTTATTTGGTTTTTGGTGACCGGAAGCCGCTTACGACGAGACCCATTTTCTAAATTCCTGAATTTTTCTCGAAGAGCAATTGAATCTTTTTTCGTCGTATCAAAAGAGGGGGGGGGGGGGGGGCGGTTGAAGAAAAAACCGCGATTGTTGGCGAAAAAATTACGTTTGTCAGTGAATCGATATAACGTGAATAAAGCTCGAGAGAGTCTCATTCTTCACGTACTCCATAAACCACTTGATTTTCATTTCCGGATTCTAGGACACGTTCTTTACATCGTTTATATAGACGCGTGTGTGTGCGTCCGCCTTGGTATGGAGAAGGTTTGAGCGACGTAGAGCTTTCAACACCGGGAGGGTTGGTTGATCGTCGAAGGTTAACCCAAAGGTCAACGTTGGAAAAATCTCTGCGAACAACGATCCGGCACGTCGTCGGAACGCGACATTTTTCTTTTTTTTTCTCTCATCTTCTTGCAGCGCGTGTCACGTTGCCGTATTGAAAGAGTAGAGAAAGCAAAAGTCAACAGGGTGAAAAGCGACCGTATCTACATCTATATCCACATACGAGTTGAAATAGAAAAGATGGTATGGGGGATAGTGCAAAAAAAAGAAAATAATGAAAAAAAAAAATGAAAAAAGCTCAACTCACGGGGATCAGTCGCCTCTATGTACACGAATGTATATATAACGTTGAGAATAAATAGAGCAGAACGAGAGAGAGAGCGAGAGAGAGAAACAGAGAGAGAGAGAGAGAGAGAGAGAGAGAGAGAGAGATGAAGAGATGTGCGAGGAGGACGAGTGTACATTCTGCCAAAAGCAGAAGCCACCCAGAGCCATAGAAAAGCTCCACCCTCGATCGCTCGCACCCGCTGTGCGCGATTTAATAAAGCTCGTGGCAAATTCGCGCGAAAAAGCGGAGGCGCATCGATCAGACCGGGAATTCTGGTATCGTTCGCTCCCTCTCTCGCTCTCTCTTCATGTCGCTTTCACACACCGCAGATAGACATTCACACACACACACACACACACACACACACATACACACATACACCGGTGTGCGATGGCGCGTTTTCGCTTCCCGTAGAAGAGTCGCACCAAAAAAGCTCTCTGTTTAGCATAGAAAGCTCGTTTCGTGCGCGGGAAGCTCGGAGTTTCACGGCGCCAAAATTTTCGCTAATGCGGCTACCGAGGACTGCCGGAAAGCTCGCTCGCGCACTTCTCCACTCTGCTTTCCGCTTCACTCTGTGCGTCGTACGCTCGTACGACATGGATAAGTATATCTATATATATATGAGCTTGAGCGAGTATACCATTTTCCACAAATGGGAAGAAGGAGATGGGGGCTTTCGACTTTCCGCCCCGTGTAACTCGAACTTTCCAGGCGTGACGTTTACGCGTTTGGTAAGAGCGACCTTCGCTATCTCACTCTCTCTCTCTCTCTCTCTCACTTTCTCTCGAGTCCTCTCTGACGAAGGATGAAGAAGTGGAGATGCATGCAACGTCGAAGGGAGGAAGGAGATGAAGAAGTAGCGGTTAGCCACGAGGGACGGCATGGATGGCGAGGAGGGATGAAAAAGCTCTCGTCGGACTGCACAGCTGTTGATTTACAATGTTCGGCGTCGAGTATTAATTTAAAGTTAGTAGGAGGAAGAGAGAGAGAGAGAGAGAGAGAGAAAGGGGGTTCAGCCGGAGGGTTGAATATCGGGAGGGGGGAGGGGGATTTGAACCAACACGATGACGACGACCACAATTTATCCCAGAATCTCGCCCTCTACCGCGCGATTTTCGCATCTGGTGTAGAAAAGTTTTTAGCGTACTTTTGCATAATTGGGGAACATTCTTTCGACTATGACGCCATCACAGCGGTGAAACTTATGATGGTACGGGGATGGAAAGGCGAGAGAGAGAGAGAGATCGTTCACTGACTCGCATAATGAGTTTTCGTAGTACGAAGAAACACGAACGTAGAAAAAAAATGAATTTATGTACAATTTATATTAATATTGATTAAAGTCGAACTAAAATTTACTCAAATTTCACGAAACTTAGTAAGCAAACATATTTTTAATTTTTTTTTTGTGCACGAAGAACAAAGTTATTTTCTTACCGAGTAACTATCGAGACTGATAAGAAAAAAAGATCAGCCAGACTTCGAGGATTTGCAATAAATCAATTAAAATCGAAAGAATTCGAGAATGTACGGGGAGTTAGCTTCGCAGCATTGCATCACCCGACTTCCGGGTAAGCTTTGCGAGAATCCCCCCAAAGCTCTAGGGTCGAGAGCAGAAGATTTTGTCCGTAGGACCGGAGAAGAAAAAAAGAACGATGAAAGGTGAAGAAAAGGATGAGAGAAATTCCCGGTTGATTCGACAACGGAAAAGGAAAGCGAGTCGAACGGAAAAGAAGAAGAAGGATCGAGGAAGTACGAGAAACGAAGAAAATGAGAAAATGAAAGAGAAAAAGGGTTCGCTCCTTGTCTTCGGTTCGAGAGAGCGAAGGGAAGAGGAAAGGTGGAGCAATGGAAGAAAGAGAGCGAGAAATAGCGGAGAGAACAAAATCGCTAAAAGGAACGCGCACTCGAGCGAAAAGGACTCCCAAAGCGGGGGGCATATATCCCACAGCTAGTATGCGAGAGAAGATATAGAGATGCGATAGAGAGAAAGAGAGGTGAAGAAAGAAAGAGAGAAGAACCTGCGGAAATTGGCGAGAGAAAATACCGAGAAAACCGGCAAGCGTGTGATGGGAAAAAGGAAAGGATTCGAAAAGACAGGCTGGCCGCCCGCGCGAAATAATGTCTATAGGACGAAGAAGGCTTTCGAAAGACAAAGAAAAGTAAAAAAAAGAACGTATCGAAAATGAGAAAACTGCGTGCAGCACGCACCGTTGCATCGACGACTTCAGAGAAAGTAGAGAAGAGAGAGGAAGAAAACGTAGACGAGATTGTAAAAAAAGTGTGTTTCTGTTGTGTTTCTTCGTATTACTGCCTCTGGGGCTTTGTTTTTCCTTCACTGACTTCACGATCGAACTCTTGTTACTATCGCGTAAAGTATGCGCGCATGTCTTTTACGATCTTCCGTAAAAGAACTAATTTATGACTTCAACTAAGACGTGTTAAAGGCTTTACGAAGTGGAGTTTTATACGCCTGAAGAACTTTGTTTACCGTCTCGACCAAGAAAACAGAAATGTATATTTTCAATTTAACGACGACCTTTTAATTCTCGAAAAATAAAAACAATAAAAAGGACAAAAAACGGAGAAACAATTCGCGCCTGACACAACATTGTCCTCTTCCACTAGTCGACTTGGGTACACGGTGTTTTTCCACTTGGTCCCGCCATCTATATAAGCAACAGTCTCGAAAATTTTCTTTCGTCGAAACGTTTTTTTTGCTTTATTCGTTTCCTCTTTAGATTCTCGAGTCCCGTTTTCACGTTCAAATTGAGACGGCGAGAAAAGCCCGAGGAGGTATAAGAAAGAAAGAAAAAAGAAGAAACGTCGACGAAGAGAGGGATAACACTCTTTCTTGCCCGATGAGCGAGCACACCTCATTCCACACGACGAACGAGAGTAGTAGCCATTAGAGTGGCGTCTATATGCTTCCATCGTTGGCTCTTTTCCTCGTAGCGGACACGGGGTTAGGAGCTTCGTTGATTAATTTCCCGGATTTCAAGGGGGAGAGAGAAAGACAGAGAGAGAGAGAGGGTTGAGTGAGGACGAGAAAAAGTCGAAAGAGCGAGGAGATAAAGCCCGAACCGTACGGGAGAGAAGAGATTCGGACCTTTCACGTTGTCTCGCGATGGCTTATAATTCTCCCCCGCCGTCGTTCAACGCGAAGGCGAGTCATTACGAATTTTCTTTGAGTGGATAGCGCCGTCACACGGTAGAAAAGACACGACGAGGGTTTCGTACACGTATATGTGTGTATGTGCGATCTTGACTCTCTCCCTCAAACTCCGTTTCAACTATATCTATACGTTTGTGCGTTTTTTCAACCGCCATCAAGCGTCGCCGAGAAAAGCAACGTTCTACTGGCAAACACTCCCCGGTAATGCCCTTCATGCTACATTAACTGCGTCTCTTACGTATGAGACATCTATTTCGCAATGTTCTCACTACAACTACTCCCTCGTACTTATAGATTTGTCGTCTCACGTTTGAACATGCGTGTACGACATTCGTTACATGGAAATAACGTTTCAGGATTCGACTCGGGTGTTAATTCGAAAGTTCCCCCAATATTTCCTATCGTATCGGGCCACAAATAAATTTATCCACTTTTTGGTCTCCTCGTCCGATCTTCGCCGTTAGGAAGAAGCTCGTAATTTCTCCCTCGGGGGATGTTTCCATATGTATACATGTATAGTACACGACCGATTCTCAGCCCTATCGTGCACTTCTATACCTATAATTCGTCGTGTCGACTGACTAAGCATTTCCCGATGGTGGAAGACGATAAGCTTCGCGGTGAAGCAACGGAAGGGAATATGCGGGTTCCCGTGTGCCTCGCCCTTCCTTCCTCCCCCTTTCCCACCCCACCGATCCCTCGATCCAGTGAAACTCTCGGACTCCCGATCTCGGACCACTTAACTCGCTATCCCATCGGGCATGACCGAGGCTCTGGTCTCGGGGTTATTGCCGAGACCATCTTGCCCACCACCGAACGATCGATTTTTGGCTCGCCTAACGGCATGCGCCGGCATTGAGGGTCGGTCGGGAGAAAAACGACGATGTATACGCGTATGCGTGTTAGCGACGATGACGTACATTAGCGAAAGGGGCATGAATGAAACGTCAACCGTCGCTAATTGCTCCCTTTACAAGGGTCCCCCTTTTACACCGTTGGAAAATCCATCGCGAATGCGGAGTACTGATGATGAGATGCATGCGGAATATTTGACGTAAAGGTAAGCTCGAGAACGCGATGAGCTTATTTCACGCCGTAAACAGGCTAAAGTATCTTGATGCGCATCGTATGCAACTCTTATTATTGTATACGCAAACAGGTATAATAGGGATGGAACATTCGGGTATACTGCGAATGGAGGGTGCTTATATATACGCGTCTCTATAGACTCGTACATTTAAGGGAGGAGGGTGAGTTCGGTCGCCGCCTTCCCGGGGACTATACGAGTGGCACAGAACAGAGAGAGGAAGAGAGAGAGAGAGAGAGAGAGAGAGGGAGTCAGAGAGGAGAGTAGCACAGCACGCATGATATGTTGCCAGTGGGTCAAGTTATTTAATCCCACAGACATAAACCACGCCAGTACCGCGATAGGAATTTATGCCCCGTTGGTTGCCGTGCCAGGGATATGTCGGACAGCGAGCCAGAAAGCGAGCTATCCCGAACTCCCCCCTCTGTGTCTGTCTGCCTCTCTCTCTCTCCCTCCCTCTGCGTCTATAATATATATCATCCCTACCAACTCGCTATACTACTAAATATTCGTAAACCGCGAGGGATGCTCCTCGGCAGCTTACAGTCTGCGATATACATATCTATATACATATGTATGGGCTGTATGCCGAAGCAAGAGGGAAAGAGATATCGAGACCTCTACCCCCACTTGCCAGGAGTGGGAGTCCTTCGGTTTTGCCCAGCAACGAAAAATCTCAAAGATTTTCATACGCGAAAAATATTCTGATCCTTCTTTCCTTCCGATATTCCGATCCTTCTTAACTTCTAATATTTTGATCTTCTTTCTTTCGATATGATCCTCCTAACTTTTGTATTAACTTCTCCGATACACAGACGGAGTCTTCCCCTTGACGTCCGTATCGAATTGATAACGCCAGGCTGCAATTGTTTTTTTCCGTGGAATATTTTGCACAAAACGTCTTCCAATTAATGTTCATACATTGGATACCACGTTGAAATGGTTCGTGAATACATTCAAGCTTTCGCATACCAATTAACGTATGAGGTGGATGCGTGTATACGGGAGGAAGGACGTAGTTGCTATCGAGAATGGATAACCCCAGAGGTTAGACCGTTCTGCCGCGGCTCTAAAGGGACTTTGGTTCAGCGTTTGATTAACCAAGATTGCACGTAGCTAGTGGTCTCCGGAACGGAGTCACGAAGCGCATATAGCTACGGTGTAACAGGCAAATGCTCGGCTACCATGATAGCTCCTGCGTCGGGAAATGCCTCGGGCGATATTCCAAGCGTCGGCTCTTCTCTCACCTACCATAGAAAGGTCGTACGCGACGGTCGGAGAAGGTACCCACAGGGCGAGGCCGAGGGACGACGAGGAGCTGGGCTCATTCTCGTCGTGGGAATTGAGTTTGTCAACTTTGATCCGAGAGAGACGAGGCAATTGGGACACGCGAGATGACAGTTCACCAAGCATCGGTTATTGGTTGTGCGCATCCCCTTATTCGATGGAAAAAGATACAGGAATGATAAGAATGTCCTTTTTGCTTTTATCCTTCTCAATCATCCCTTCGCTCATCCTCGGTTCATTTGCGTGAGAAATTCAATCATCGTTTGATCTACAACAACCGCAATTCCAGAGGAGATTTCCGCACCGTTGGCATAGAATCTTGCGACAACCGCGTCAACGCCGAGTGCAATTAATTCTACAATAGCGACACAATGCTTCCAGCTGTGACAATTGTTAACGTCCCACAAACCATCGTTGAAATCTTAGTCACACACGAGAAACTTACGAGTTAGTTTCCTCGTCGTCGCTAACGCATCGAACATCGAGGAGACTCCGGGGAAAGCCTGCGAGAGAAGTTCTGTCGCGAACAGAAGGTGTTCGAAACGTCCGTGAGACGTGTTGAAAGGGTGCGAGCAACAACGGTGGACGAGACGAGGAGTGGGGTACACCGGGAGGACTGAATGTTCCTTCGTCGAAGGAGCATCCTGGCGCGTAACAACTTCCGTTTCCCGTTTGTTCTCGACGATGTTCCAATTACGCCAAATTAATTGGACAAAGGGGCAGCAGCTCCAACTCGTCCTGGGAACAAAGATCTCGGTGGTCGTTCGCGATAGTGCCTTTTGCCTTCTTCCTCGAGACCGAACAATTTCGTATAGCCATGAAAATATACCGAAGGCACGTCACACCCGATAAAGGATCCTCTTCTCTTCTTCGTTTACTTCCATCTTTTCCAAGATCCGCCGCCTTTTTTTCAAACATTTTCCACCGGAGTTTTCAAACAGTCTTGAGTCCGGTCGTCGTTATTGACGAAAAACAAAAAAAGAGGCGAAGAATTTATGGAGTTCGCGGTAAAGGCAGAGGGTTTTCGCCTTGAAGAAGATTGCGCGTTGCGACGAAAGGGCTGTTTTCGATGTCGAGAACAGAGAGACGAAGCACTACCGAAGTATCCTCAACGTACTTCGTTCTCTATATCTGCTTTCAGCAATGCTCAGGCGGCTTTGTCTTTACTACGAAGTACAGTTTGGTCCCTCCGTCTCTTTTCGTCTCGCTGTTTGCTCGTTTCTCGCTGATACTCGGGTGCACTTGATCTTTGCCGCTGCTGCTGACAGTAGACTAGAGAAAGGAAAGTAGTGGAAAAAGTTATTCACTCATGGCATGGGGTAGGAGTGGAAGGGGAGGAGGGCCCAGAGAGATCTTGGGGATGGTCGACATAAAAGAAAGTACCTAGCTATCCCGTACTTCCATAAGACACTCTTCAGACGCTCTGGGCAAATATTTGCCGTAAGATTGGCTGTTTCACGAAAGAAGCACGGCGAGGGTAGAACTTTTTCAACGTAGAAAATAAAACAATGTAGTAAGAGGTTCTGGGGAAATATCCGATGCACCGTGACGTTCGTGCTTGTTTTTTTTTCTGAATCAATATACTTTAAATTCGCCCTACGCCCATTATTCGTAATGGTTCTCATTCCGAATCCTATCCCCTCCCATTATTTTTATCGTTGCGTATCACGCGAGCGTGTGCCGTCGCGCGCGACGCAATTTTACGGAAAAGGATTTTCTAGTCTACGTTCGACATTTCTCGAATGGTCCTACCGATCTTCGATGGCGATTGTGTTTCACGAGAAATGGAGCAGCCAGTGTAAGATCTCCTTCCTCGATTTTCACCATGTGACACGCAGTACGCCAATGGCTATTAACTTCGACGATGAAATAGAGTAGGAAAGGGGATGGAGGATTCTCAAGATAAAAACTATATGTACATGCGTTGCGAGGAGAGAAGGTGAAAGCGAGAGAGAGATAGATCGCGATGGGGTAAGGGCACGAACGACTTTCTCGCTATTGTACTCCGGAGCTTTATTCATTCGACGTGCGCCTCTCACGGTATTTTCAGCTGCCTGTAAAGGGAAGCCATTGTGATTTTTTTCCCTCGACTCTTTCCTAGTCACAGAGAAGAAGAGGAATCTCTCGTGATTGTTAACTATAACAGTCTTTAATGGAGGACCAAAAGAAAATGGATGCTTAGCGCGAAGCGTTACGAAGGAAATTGATCCAATCCGATTAGAAAAATTTCGCAGATATTTCATTAATAATTGAAAAATTGTTTCAATACATAGGAAAGAACGAGTCGGGCGATAATACGGAAATGGATGACTCGGGAGAGTGAGCGATCCAGGTCAATGACAAAGGGAGAAATTGAAAAGACAAAGTACGAGAATTCCGCTGGCAGGGCTGAGGGGCAGGAGGGGTGCGAGAGGATGAAAGTAGAGTATCGAATCGGCGTGGTCGTAGATTCGCTTTCGCGATTCTCAGAACGAGAACGAGGAGGCTCCTCTCCCAGAGGAAGCAGAAGAAGAGATAGTTTCTGTCTGTGCACTCGGTTCTTGCTTGCCGTCCCTTTCCTCTCTTGTCCTATCTCTCTTTCTCTCAGAATCCACTCAAACTCCGTAACGAGTAGCGCCCGAGCACGTCGAGCTTCGAGACTCAACTTTACTTTTCTTCTCGTTCGCATGATACCCCAGAGCCAACTAGTCCTATATATACAATATACATCTCTCCTTGCTTGCTTGCTTGCTTGCTAACTCTCTCCCTCTCTCTCACTTTCTCCCGTTCGTTCTCATTTCAAACCTACTCTGGATATTTCCTCGCGCGAGCGTTTCAGCGTGCTTTTCATCGACACAACGGAAGAAGGAGCACCGCCTAGCAAAGAGAGAATACCGACAGGGCTCTGTGCGAGAAACGCTTTTTGCCAGGGCCGAGTGCCCCATCTCGCGAATCCCCAAGAGCGCTAATGAGGGCTAATTGGTAAACACACGACGAGAAGAGCAAACTACGAAGGGAAAATTATGAAGCTAATGCCGTTCGGCATGCTGCTATGCCCTCGACAATTCCTACCATCCTTTTAACCGGTGTTAACTTCCACGTGGAAATTTTATAAATTTTTGATTAAAATCATCGAACGTTTTACAAATTTACTCGACGTCACTTCCCATATTAAAACGTTACGTCCTATCTTTTTCCTTTTTTTTTGGTACGAGAATTTTAATTACAAGTATAAAAGATCGTTTCTGGTCGGACAGGGAGAGATTCATTTTCTACCTGATAGAGATCGCGGTACTCTTATCTTCATTACTAAATATCGCTGCGATCTCTCGGCTCGCACATCCACGAAACCTCGGTGACGTTAAACTCAGCTTTTACGTTCTCTAAAATGCAAATTTCCTTTAGGTTACGTCACAGTGTACATTGCCCTTTTCCCTCAGCCCCGCGAACTCTTCGCTGCTTTTACGCTCTCCACACTGGCACGGGATTCGTCGCATAACATTATATACCAAGTACTCACGATGTGCCAGGCTGGTCGTATATATAGGAGAGCCAAAGAAATGGAGAAGACGCGAGACCGTGAGAAAACGAGCGAAGAGGAAACGGGTACGTGTATGTGGGAAAGACGAGGGATGGTCCCAAAGGGAGAGAAAAGCTACCGAGTTTTTCGTGCGCGCTTCGACCACGCCGTGAAAATTTTTGCATTCGAGTCACGAGTTAGTTTCTCACACGCGAGGATCTATATACTTACGTACGTGTATGTACGTAGTGCGATCACGATGACAGATTTTCGTCGACGACGGGAGAAGTCGTTTGGTCTTAAGATTTTATTGGCTCCCACTCGATCGTTCTGCCCTTTAGGACACCAAAAACTCTCTCTCGCGCGACTTTTGGCTCGACCGACGAATACGAAACTTTGAACGATTTCTCGCCACCGACTACTTCTTTTCTTTTTTTTTATCGTTCTTACGACCCGCCATTGTTCTCGATCCTGGCCCTTTATCTCTCTCTCGATATCGCTCGTGAACGACCGATCTTCCTCTCTCCCTCTCTCTCTCTCTCCCTCGTCCTCGTAATAGTGGATTTATCCGAGCTACAAAATTTCGCGGGGGTAAAACTGCGCTGTATATCACGATACGATGCACTACCCGAAAGGAGTACGCGACCGGGAGGAGGTTCGAGAAGCAATAAAAATAAGATCAAAGTCCCAGTGGGGATCTTATGAGGAAATTGTACGAGAAAAGAGAGTCCGTGCTATCGATATCAATTTTTGTTTGTTTTCTTTTTTAAAAAAAACCTCACCGAGACAACGACCGCGATATTGTGTCTCAAAGTCAATACAGTTTATAGAGAAAAATGGCCGCTGGCGGTTTGTTACCGTCGTTTACTTATTTCGTTTTTTTGTTCGCTCGGTTGTTTCCGTATCAGTTGAGAAACGTAATTATCGACCTTTCGGAGGAGTAAAGTAAGACCGATGGGAAAGGAAATTTAAAAAAAAAGAGGGAGGGTATGGGAAGAGGGTACCCGCTATTCCGAGCGAGTACAACGTAATGAGAGTGAATGAGATATCGATTGTTCCGAGCTCCTACAGAATTCATGAACGATCCGTACACAACCGCGTTCGATGAACCGAGTCTCGTTCTTTCGTTTTTTTTTTTTAAATATTTTTTTTCCCTCTGGCATTGTTCTTTATCCAACTCTATTGCTTGTATTTCCCCTCGAATTGTTTATTTTTCACGTTTTCCAATTCTCGATAGATTTTTTATAGCCGCGCGACGGTAAACCGCCCAATGAATTTCATTTACGGGCCGCGCAATTGGTACTAGGGGAACAAGAAATTATCGCGAGGAAAACAATTTGATTCAATCGACGTCGTAATAATTTAATTTATACTTTTATCAGGTGGTGTTGCTTCGCTACATTGCCCCGGGAAACGTATATGTACATAACGATCTTTTATTAGTCGCTGCTTCTCGAGGCATATTCCCAGGATTGTCTCGTGTGCGAGGGCGACGATAATACCCGCCGGCCCATCGCGTTTGTGAGAAAATTGGTTTTTATTGTACTCTTGTTTCGCAGGTTAGGGTATAAATTATTTGGCTCTTCGATGAAAAGAGAAAAAAGAACCCGCGCCTGTCGCTATTTGCTGATTCTCGCGCAGTCTCGTAAACGCGAGGAGTCTCGACGATACGCCTGCCCACGACTGAATAATTTTATCGTTCGTTTTATACAGCCGTGGGATAATGCTTGCGTACTCTTTTCACGAAATATGGATAAATTGACAAAAGCGTGGATAGCAACGAGAAAAGCTGATTATAGGCAAATTTATGGATCTTTTTTTTTCGTCTATAGTGAAAAATGATTTACGATCGAGACGTTGGGGCGAATCGATAATCGACCTTCTCGAACATCGATTATTCGAGACTTTGGTAAGATTCATTTCTAACTTGAAAAAAAAATGTTTCAGGTCTGTCGCTGGGGGGTGGTTTGATAGTTCTCGCCTCGGCTCTCTCGGACGCCTCCTTCGAGACACCAAGGCGTTATAGTATATCATCGTCGTCGAGCCTGCAGCCCGACGACAATGGACTGCCTCAGTATCAGTACGGTTGGTGCCTTCAATTGTCGGGCCTGGCACTGATTCTGGCGGAAATAGCAGCCCTACTCACGGTTTCGGGATACATGGCGCGATTTCCAACCGTCGAGGACATGGTACGGTTCGAGCCAAATTAAACGTTCCACTATTTTTTTTCGTGATACGTATATATGTATATCTAATCTCGTATCTTTAATTGAAATTCCTTGTCAGGTACGAGTAATGGTGCCGGGGGCAGAGAGAAAGCTACGGGAGCAAAGAGGATTGTCCTCGGAGTATCTCGTCCGTGCTCATCAAAAATCGCCGGGAGCACCGCAGGGCAGAACGTTCGAACAACCGACCAAAGGTACGTACGAGAAAGAAATGGTGATCGATCGATCGACAGGTCCTAATTACGAATTTAACGACGGTTTCGTACCGCTATTCGCAAGACGTGATTTTAGGTGCGCAGAGGTTGGCCGACGAGGACACTTCTCTACTGTGCAAATCGGCACCGGACATATGCGCATCGAATCCCCAGGCTATAAGCTACGTGGACAAAGCCGACATGTCTCACATGCCACCTTGTTATCCGGACGCCCAGACGGCAGATCCGCGTTTCGCATTCGTGGAAAAGGCCGATCCCGGCGTGGTCGACTCGAGATTGAGCGGTTTCGCCGACAAGGAGGGTCTCATGGATTCGAGAATACTCTCGGATTCGCGTCAAAATATGATCGCCTTTACGGACGGGAAGGAGCATGCTTTGACGAGCGGCCAAGAACCGCGTTACGTAGAATTTTGTGGTAGGATCGAACAGTCCGGTGGCGGTATCGTCGATCCTCGTGTGACCAATTACCAGCAAGATGCTCAGAACGTGGAGTGTCTACTCGACGCACCATTGGGTTACGACGGTCGTTACAGCCTCGCCGGTCAAACAGTTCCCATCACGCTCAAGCATCAGAATCCTTCCGTATCGGCGATACAGCCGCAATTCATGTATCAAAATTTTGGCACGATACATTCGGGGATTCTGAGGGTTTCCGAGCCAGGTACTAGCTCGAGTTCAAACTCGAGCCAGCGTAGCATGACTCTGCAAAACCCGAAGAGAAAATCTCAGATTGCTCAGAATACATTCAGCACGATGGAGTGCGAGAAGCGAAAGAGCAGGGGCGTTGGTTTGACCGGCAAGGCAGGTTTTTACGCGGGTAGCGCGGTATGACCACCACCCCCGCCACCTACGCCAAGGTAACTCATCCAAGAGGAGGAAGAGACGTCTCTCTAAAGTGCGAATGTTCCTCGTCGCGTTCGAATCGACCGCCGGTAAGACACCGACCGTCGGTACGTCCTAGCTTACCGACGGTCGGAGGACGTTATTGGCGAATGGTACGGACGAAAACTATGCTCGATATATGTATAAGGGACTCGTCGAACGAATCTACGAACGATAATAACCGGTGTTACGATTGAAGTATGTGATAATTCGTGGCTCAGAGTACCTCGAGGACATGTGGTTATGCGATTAATTAAAATTCAATTGTACATACTTAAATGGTGTTAATGTATGTGTAGCGTAAACGCGCGCGTTTCGATTCCAACGACATTGTAAATCCTATCGGCCCTTTCCCCTTCCGAGCAACCACGAGCACCGATCGAATTTTATAATGGAACAAAAAATGAACTGAGAAATACTCGTTCTTGGCTGCGTTGCGCGAGATTATATTTCTCATAATTAGAACTGGCTATCGTTCGATGAGCGAATAGAAAAGTCTATGAACGAGAATGAAGATGAGAAAGAAAATAGCACGCGTGGCTGATTAGGAGATTAATCGATGTATGGACAATCGCAAGTGACGGACGAGAGATTGTAGTTAGTTATATTAGAATTTTCCCGGATCATGAACATATCAAAAATCATCGAGAAGATATAATCGCGCGGTCACAATATCACGCATTTCATCGGATTTCTTTTTTTTACGTTCGATCATCCCGTGAAATCGTTCCCGAAATGTTTACGAAAACGACTGAGTATAACCTGGACTCGACGTGATGTAGTTTTTATTATCATAGCGCGTTAATTAATGTGTAAACGAGAATGTGAAAAAAAGAATCTCGAAATTCCGTGTCGACTCGAGTCGATAACGGTGTAATGAGTTTATATATACGAGAATTTGATATGCTGCCCTAGACGCTCATCTGCATATTAAATTGTGTAACTATATCGTAGCTGAATGTAATAAAAAGGACTTTTCCTTAAAAAAAAGAAAAATAAACTGTTCATTAATTTCCCGCATTTAAAAACTTGTATTGTTCGATCATATGAGAACTCTTACAGTAAGATCTAGTTTTTCTTTTCAGTTTGAACCGATAAATAAAATATTGCGAAAATGAGAATCGTAATTAATAATAAACGATAAGAGTTTATAATGTTTCCTTCTGAAGATAACATAGCGTACTGTTTGATCTCATGTAAGTTCTGGAAATTTTTTGATAACGTACCGACTATCAGCCACAATTTTCTATATTTTCAAACGCCAAATTCAGGACGTCGAACTTTCCCTAAATCTCGGCTCATCGTCCTTGCAACAGATGACGGCACTATCGCCTGCAGCAGCAACAATCATCGGCATACAAAACGCCAGATGACGTCGCTGCGGGCAAAGGGACTGCAGTCGATACGCGACAGCGTATCTTGACAACCGCCCACCTAATGTTTAATTAACGTCGCATAATTGCGCGACCAATTAGCGCTATGCATTAAATATTAATCTGCAATTTGAATTCATTTCAATGCATTTAAGATTTATTGAATACATAATTAACAAGTCGTTCGCGTTGAATGTTGATACGCTTGTTGTATATATGCATATAAATCCATGCGGGTTATCTCCGACCAGTGTATAATCCTTTGCCGAGAATAGGAAGGCTGCTTTATCCTCGATAGATCTACGAGCCCTCAGGCTGCATTGACTCTGCCCTTGTACTGTGTGTACATTTAATACAATATCGCTAAAAATATGTTCGAAATACCTGAATAAATATCCTTCCTCTCGGCTTCACTTATCAATTAAATGTTCATTCGTGAGCCATCGGGGGAAGGCAACTCGTCCTTTCTCAAAAATCAAACGAACTTCCTTCAGCCACGAGACACTGCGGGAAATTTTGTAAAGTTCAAACAAATTTAATATTTCGACGCGTATGGTGTCTAGCCGATGACTAATTTGCTATTTTGTACACGAACGTGCCTAGCCTTGAACGATTAACGCGCATGAATGAACAGGTAACAATGGTGAACTGTAGCCTGTCCTCCCACCTCGCTACTACGCGAGTCTACCGATAATCTGGCTCTCTCTCTCCTAACGCAATGTATATATATATATTGTTAGGCAGGCCTATGTGATGTATCGGCGTTCTATGTATATAGATACATGAATACGTGTGTCGCACGCCAGCATTATTTATTTAGATATACACACATAGGCAAATTTGCATAAAATGTTGAAAAATCTATTTAAAATAAAATAATTGTCGCACCCGACTGAACCAGCCGGCATGTCTAGAGCCAGGCGAAAAAGAGGTGCCAATGCGAGAATAACCGGCCGGCTTTACTAGAGTTTGGGAAAATGCTCATAAAAACCAAACAAGAAACAATATTTCCATAATTCAATAAGCAGTATATTAAGGCGAAATAGAGAACAAAATAATGTCAATAGTTTTTCTAAATTCCTTGAAAATTGCGCCATCCGAATAGTAAACCGCTACTAGGCGCGGGCCGATATATCGGCCTCCGGCACTAAAAGGGTTAAATTATGTTCTCATCAAGCGTAACGACAGAGCTGAAAGTTCAGTGAAAATCAACGAATATACATACTGGATTTGGGTAAAATTACAATGTGACACGGTAACAGAAAATTGGAGTAACGAGTAAAATATTTTATTTACGATACTCCACTGCCCTAATTTCCAGGTGGTGGTAAAAAATCGTGGCATTCCGATACACGAGCGACCTCGGGAAGAATTCAAAGAAGGCTATCGTTCTCAGACGCCTCGAATTCGCAACGAGTTCGCTCATTATGATGAATTACATACGCGAGAGAGTAGCGATTGGCTTTTCGCACCAAAACAATTCGCGAGAGGACGACGACCTTTTCCTCGCACCACGGGAAAACAGCTGTGGCAAGAAAATCGATAAGCCCTCCACGTCCCGCCGCTGCGCTCACCCGCATATCAGCCTGTCCCTCCACACTGGCGCGCTATAACGCAGTGCGAAACGCATCTCATAAGTCTTTTTCACTGCGCGCCAGAGAATTTTCAAAGGGTATGTACGAGCCTCAAAGTGGCAGGGGGGAGTGCCTTCGCAAAAATGACATTATCCATGTGCTAGCGAGAGAAATAAAAATTACGATAATACACGGTACAGAGTTGAACCGGAACACACAGCAAAATTCGCGAAAAGAAGAAATTGTCAGGCCGGAAGGACTTTTGGCAGAAGAAACGCGTTCCCTTGCCAACTGTAAGCTCGCAACGAATCGGGTAATCCATTTAATTTCTTTTTATCGTTCCGCGCAAACGTTTCGCTTTTTTCTCTCGTCCTTATCGAAACGTGTGTCGTTCTTTTTTCTCGTAGCTCCTATCGTTCTCGTCCATTTTCCAAAGCGTCGAGAAAACGTACGAGAATGTACAAACCGACTCCAGCTAAAAGACGATTTTGTGGAAGCGACGATAAAGGGGATGATGAGAAATAAGAGGGAAGCGAAGGGAGGAGGGACATGGAGGATGGAAAATAGGTGGCTGAGAGCCACACACGCTTATATGTAGCCACATTGAAACACACAGTCGGCATCTCGAAACAGCAGCAGGCAAATATATAACTTCTACCTATGTATATCTACATTTATATACGTACCTATATTTGTATATATCGTTTCTTCTCTCCTTCTCTCTCCTCACGATGCCACGATGCTTAATCCTCGGGGCCATCTATCATCGTGCCGGAGTATACTAGTTAGGCGATTCTATCTCTCCGCCTCTTTTTTACGCGCTCCCCGCACAGTCCGTAGAGCCGATACACGTATATCTCTCTATATATATGTACATCGAAACAAGAATGAGAGAGAATATCCTTTTGTTACCTTGTTTAATAACTCGTGATGAATGTAGGATTCGTCCCTTCCCTCTCTCTTTTCGTGGCGTGAAACAGGCCGCAACACTCGAGGGGATTGCTCCTTTTCCGTTGTTCAGCCCACAGACAATACTAGCCGCCTTCGCACCGATTCACATCGCTACGAGGAATACTAGAACACGATGTACACATGCCGAGAGTTGTAGAGCTAATGCTAGCTTGCCCGCGTGTCGCTCAACCCACTCCTCTCTCCATACGATCCACTAGACGAATAGATTCCCCACCTCGTTCTACGCTCCTATCAGCGCACTAAGAGAGAGAGAGAGAGAGAGAAACGAAAATTAGCGGCAATTCACAGCTTGATTTACCATCGGAATTGGAGAACAGAGGGATAGAGAGAGAGAGAGAGAGAGAGAGAGAGGAACTTACATGAGCGATTCTGCTTCAGGAATCGATGCGTGTAAATCCTTCTCGAATTGCAATCCTCGTACGCCGATTAGATTTAGATCGCCGAATGAAGCAAGGCCGAAGATTAATCAAGTTGCCCCGGCGTTTCATCAGGGCCGAATTAGTCATCGATAAGGCTTGCCTTGATCCAACTCTCCGGATTTCAGTCGGATAGGAACCGGATAACAAATTCTCGCGAAGCTGTCTATAGTTTGTTTCTAAAAAATCAAATAACAATATATAAATAAATACACAAAGTAACGAAAACCCTTTTTTTCTTCACATTTGTTACGAACAAGTAGAGAAGGGCGGGATTTCATTTTGGCAGAGAGAACAGGACCGAGACAATCGGGCTCGATCTAAACACCAAAAAAGCCCTCGGGCCCTTTTGAATTCATGCCGAAGAGCTGTCTTTCTCTTTCTCTCCTCGGAAATTTTTTCGTTGAGTCCGATAACACCCTCGAGCGGGAGTTGTAAACGTTTATATACGTAATACGTTCGAAACGATGTTAAGTTGTGGTGTTTTTTCTGTTTTTTTTTTTCTTCATTTTTTTATCCATATCTTCTCCTGTTTATATGACGCTCCAGTTAATTCTTTTTTCCCGCAATATCTTCTGTTATTTCTCTTTTCCCTCGCTCCTGGTGTTTTTATACTCTCATTCCGCTATAGCCGCTTATCACGAGGCCCTTTGCCCGGCGAAACGACCGGTGCTCCCGTATAATTTCCGACCACTGACGGACGCGTAATACGAAATTCTCATTTTTTTTTGTTGTTTTCGGTTTGTTTTTTTTTCTCCTGCATCGCACGCTCTCCCAAGGTTTGCATACGCTACAGATATCCATATCGCATACGTGCGAGAATTTTTGCGTCCTTCTCGTTTTATTCGTCGTTTTGGGCACGTTAGAGCCGCTAATGCCGGGGCATTCTCGTCGCCTCCTGCGTCGCTCTTCGTGTTCATAATTGGTATTTTCGGTCTCTCGAGAAACGAAAAATTAAACTCTGATCCCTCCGCCCTCGAATACGAGAAAAACAAAAAACTGCAACCGAAGAAATTATTAATTACGACTATAAAAACGACGGGAAATCCCACAAAAAAAAAGACAAGAACGAAGATGCAAAGAGGATGGTTGTGCATCGATCCATTGGAATATCGTGCATGTAACGTCTCAAAGTGAAAGCCGAGGGTGTGTGTGCGTGCGTCTCGTAAACGCAACGTGGTATTTTCGCTCTTTAAAAGCCTCCGTAATAACCGTCGTATTTATCGTAATTGCCACATACGTTTTTAAAATATCGGTCTGGAAAAATCATTAATGGAGACAATAAGAATGCGCTCGGACGTCGGAAGGAAGCGAAAGAAAAGAAGAGAAAAAAGACAAAAGAAAATAAAAGTATCGAAAAAGTATATTAATCTGAAATTCACGACGTCTTCATCCCCCTCGAGCGAATCACGCGCAAATACAGAGAAAAGTCGAGGGAGTGTCGAGGCGCGAACGGAGGCGGGTTTTTGCAGTAATTCGATTTGGTCTACCCCACCAGCTGCGAGATGTTGGGACGGGAGAGAGAGAGAGAGAGAGAGAGAGAAAGAGACTGAGAGAGCAAAAGAGAAGAGATATCCGCGGGAATTGCTTGACAAATTCGTGCCTTCCTCGTGCGAGAGCAACCATGTCAGCTATACGATACCTAATATATATATATATGTGTGTGTATGTGTGTGTAGAGAAAGAGAGAGAGGGGAGAGAGAGAGATAATCCTACAGAGGAGTAGAAACGCGACTGGAATATATCGGTCTTTTCCCGGGCTGATGTCCTCCATCCTCGGTGCCCTTTTACCGCCCTCACACTCCTAGCTCTGTGTATATATATATGTATATATGAGAAGATACGTACAGCGGTGGAGGGAAGAAGAGGGTAGGTGATAAACTTCCCGACGGTAAAAGTCTCAGAGAGAGAGGGTGAAAGAGAGAGAGAGAGAAAGATCCCTCCCGGGCTCTTATTCCTCGACGGTGTCGAGGAGCGATCGTGCGCCCTCGTGGAAAAAAAATAAAGTCCGTGCACCGAGAGAGCGTGCGGGACAGCGCGCACACCACTTATTCAGCAAGAAAATCGTCGGTGGAACTCCGAGAGTGATACGAGTGGGTGATACGCAAGAGAAAAAGGACACGTATAGATATGTTCGTGTGTGTGACAGGTATATATATAGAGATATACGTTATAGGGGTTGCAGAAAAGGGAATGGCGACGAAAACTCTCCATTTGCCGGACAAAGCGATCAGACCGTAGTTTCTCCATTCTCTTTCGCTTTTTTTTCCATTCACGAAAAAATCGAGTCGATCCCGTCAGAGAGAAGACACTAGAGTCTTTTCTTATATCCGCTTGAGACGACCTCTCGTGGAAAACCGTTCGACCCTTCGAGACTACGAAATAAAGGACCGAAAACAATTTTGATAGATCGATGATACGAGAAAAGTGCTTTGAGAATTTCTCGAGTTTCTCAGCTAATATCGAGATAAATAAAACGAGATTTTGAAGATTTTCTCGGATTTGTTAATGGACAAATGCATTGTTGAGTTAGGATTGGATCGAGCGTTTTCGTTTAGAAATGAAGTTTGGTCGAAACGAACGCTACCTCGAAGTCGAAATCGAACTATAGAGAAAAACGCGAAGATCTTGGCGGGCACGGTCGTAAATGGCGACTACGCGGATCGGGTCGAGCAGACACGGGACTATGTGCGCTCGTTGGGATATATGTGTCGTCGAGTTGCCATGACGACAACGGGGGTCTCTAAATCCGCATCGCACACACAATCACACGCGATTCAGCAAAGCGTCGACGTGGAGACGACCATGCGAAACACGGTCGACCGGCTTGCAGCCCGACAATAGCGCGAGGGAGGGAGGGAGGGAGGGAGGGAGGGAGAGGACAGAGGGTGAGAAGAGAAAGAGGAAGAGACAGCGATGAGGGTTCCCTGTAAGCCAGGGAGGATTTGCGGCGACAACGCCGGTTGGTCGGTTCATTGTTTCGACACGGAGATCGAGCGAACGTGCGCCAACGAGAGAAAAAGTCTGGCATTATCCAACGTCCAGTCAGATGGAGGAATCGCCCTTTTACTATCTTTTGGAAAAATCGATCGACCGATTTAAAAGTTTTCCAGTCCCGTAGAAGAATTTAATTCGTAAACGAAGGAATTAACGACGGAAACGGTGATAGAAACTCTGGCGTCTATAAAATCGCAATAAAATATAAAAATATATCAATAACGCGAGAAGAGATCAGCCGAGGATGCAGATGTCCTTCTCTCCTCTCTCTCTTTCTCTCCCTCTCTTGTCTTTATTGTGACAATAATTTAATTTTCGGCTTTGTAAAGAGCGGCTCACACGAGTCGCCGCTCGTAAATACGACGATTATGGCTCTCGCGCTTATTAAATCCGAATGGGGAAGAGTTTTAAAGCCCGTTGGTTTCTCGCTCATGCTCGACACAACACGGATAAGAGCGAAAAAGAGAGAAAGAAGCAAAATCTCATTCCTGGTCAGGGAGAATTTATTTTTAGTTTTTTTTTTATTGTTTATATTTTTTTTCTTGCCATGTGCGATGATCCCGACGGCGTCGAGAGGCGCGATGTTGGGTTCTTCGCTCCATTACAATTCTTCACCCCTCCTCATCTCCCCCTCCCTCCCAATACCGTATTCTTTCTTTCGCGCACACGCACCGACTAGCGCGGAGACCCATAAGGATAGAGGCAAAAAGAGAAAACAAGAAATAAGACGCGACTCGTTGCATCTTCTTCATCCTTTACGATCTCCCAATGCTAATTTCACGGGGCTCGCGGTTGGAAGAGACAGAGAGGAGAAGAAGAAGAAGACGAAGACGAAGAAGACGACGAAGACGAAGACGAAGAGATGAGCGAGGTGGCACAGGAGAGAGAGAGGAGAGAGAGAAAGAGAACGTTGGTGAGTCTTGCCTCGAAGGCGGCACCACTGATGATGACGAGATGATCACTTAATTTGGCCAACAGCTGCCGCGTCCACTCTCCTATCCCCTTTGCCACCTTAATTTCTTCATCTTACCATTTATTCTCCTTATTCTCATCTAACACGTTCCACGTCTCCTCGGCAAAGTTTAAAAAATCACCCTAAATTATTTCAAACTTCGATACGAAAAAAAAACATCTTCGTCCCTCGACCTAAAGATACAAAGTCCCGGGGGTTGCGGCACGTTTTTCCATCGTTGGAACAGATACGCGAGGATTGGATGAAGATCCTATGAGCGAGAGAGAGAGAGAGTGAGTTCGTTATACTGTTTAATCCGGGAGTATAAGGATTATTTATCGACGTTAGAATTAGGGACGAAACGTAAAGGCAGGTAGTAACGGTAATATGGGGTGTGTTTCTTCTTATTTCTCTTCCACTTCCTACTTCTCATCTTCTTCTTCTTCTTCTTCTTCTTCTTCCTCGGCTTTCTGGCTTCGTGTTCACTCGATATCTGACCGTACGACCGAGAAGAGAGGATCGAGAGGATGATGATCAAGCCTGGCGCGCATACCTAGCGCCCCCTTTCGATCCGTTATTAAATTATTATACGAGCGAGAGATTTACCGGCTCTTTCGCCACCGTGGATATATTTTACTGTGTATATATATATATCTCTTCCTCTGCTCCGCCGTGAAGGATTAACGTCCTATCTCTGCTCTTTGCCACGACGCTCTTTTTTTTATCAACCCTCTCTCTCTCTCACTCGAGTTTCGATATGGTTTCACTCGCCAGGTCGGTTAAACACGGCTGTGCCCTCGCAGGAATCACTGCGGACTAGCAGTGGAGAGAAATAGAGAGAAGGGGAAGGAGAAACGAGCGGAAGGATCAAATTTATATCTCACCTGGATCATCCCTGCTACACACATTATATACACAGCCATATATATATATATGTGTGTGTGTGTATAGATATACAGTCGTTGCATCGATCCATCTGGCGCTCTAGATCGTGCAACGTTATTTATCCCCGTCCCGAGATCTTTCATTACGATTAAAAATAATGCTGCGCCGCGATAATTACGAATTTAAAAAAAGCCGAAACATCTTCACATCGCAAATGAACATTTCTTTCGGATGAAAATCATTTTTCCGTTCTTAAGCTCTCCGAGTATCTTAAGCTTCTTATAAGTCGAAGAATTATTCTTTCCGTTCTCGAGGCATTTAAAGAAAAAAAGAAGAGGTTTCCTTTTAAAAACTCATAAATTCATCTTTTCACCGTAGGAAAAAAATATTTTCGTCTTTCTTTCCTGGACAAGGGAGTCATATGCATACTCGCCCGAACCTCGTGCTGTTTGGGTATAATTAAAAAAAAAGAAAGTAAAAAAAAAAATTAAAAAATTAAAAAAAAATCACCAGAGGGATAAAAAAATTAAAAAATTCAAATTACGTATTCTATTAGGTGCGAGCCAGAGGCGGCGGTTCGTCTGGGCAGGCCAAGCGTGGTCGGGTTCGCGCGCAAGACAGGGCGAGCGAGTGCGACGATGGAGGATCTCTCTCGAGGCAGAAAAGAGATCTACCGCTCGAACGAAACGAGGAAGAAACGAGCCGAGCCAAAAGGGGATGAAGGGAGTGAGAAAATAGTGGAGGAAGAAGTATATCGCATCCAGCTGACGTTTACAGTCTTTCTCGGCCGGTGTGTACGGGCGCGCGAGTACGCCTCGAACAGAGATGGCGACACTGTTTATGGTGCGAAGGAACGAGAGAGGGAGAGGGAGAGAGAGAGAGAGAGAGAGAGAGAGAGAGAGAGTGGAGGAGAAGACATAAAAAACAAGGAAGACAACTCACTCGACTGTAGAAAAGATAGAGAGAGAGGGAAAGGGACGAGTCAGTCGAGGCCTACGTTCCGAAAAGGGATATAAAGGAACACCGTCGGCGGGGGTGACTACCAAACCGAGAGAGAGCGAGAGAGAGAATGAGAGAGAGGGGGGAAGAACGAACGAGGGGTGCGGGGTAAGAAATGAGAAAGAGTGTAATAAATTGGCGGTGAGATTATTCTCGACGTGCATTAAGACGTCAAGCGGCGACGGACGCCTTGAAAAGTATTGGCCGACACCTTCCTCCTCTTCTTCGTCTTCGCCGTTTCTTGCTCTCTCTCTCGCTCTCTATCTCCTTTCGTCTCTTCGTCTCTTTTACTCGCTTCTACTCTACGCTTCGGGGTCCCTGTGGCTTCTCTCATGAGAGCCGCAACGCGCACACTCGAATCGCTCACACGAGGTCGGACTGACCAACACTCGTGAACTTTGAAAAGTCTGTGAATTTTCTATCTCTCTCTCTCTCTCTCTCATTCTCCCTCGCTCGTCGAGCGTTGACTTTTTCTTCGAGTTCTCTAGCATATACGTGCACGATAGCTTTTTTCGTGTGAGTACGGTCCGAGCTTCGCTGGTAACGATATTATATCGCGGGTCTCCTTCGTTCTATCTTGTTTCGGTGGAGATTAGACGGAGACGAGCGTTGAGAGAAAATTAATTTTTTAGGGTGTTTAAAACGAGTAGTGTTCCTAGCGCTGAATATTCCGTTAGAGTAAAGTGCCAATTTTAACCGAGGATAGAGTGATCGATTTATCGATAATTATTTAAGATTAATTATCGATAATTAGGTTTTTTTAATTCGAGGTAATTAATTACGATTGCGTCAAACAGCCGGAGGTCGAATGAATTCGTTAACCCTGGAATGAAAATATGAACTCCAAGGACACTCTACGGGGGAATTATGTTAGGTACGAGACGTTTAAAGGGGTTGCTTTTCTTGTAATTGAATATCCCTCGACTCTACACAAATCTTGTCTAAGGACTTTAAAAGGATGCTTTTTGTTGTATTCTTCTCTCTCTTCGTATTTTTTCTGTGTTTTCTCTTTTGTCAGATTTTTATGACGACTTTTATTGGTGTTTGGGGGTCGAGGGAGGGGGATGAAATTAGGGGAATGTTAACGAGAGCGATTCCGACGCATTGGCGAGAAAAGAGAATTCGAGGTTTCTTTGTTCGACCGCGACGGGGAGGCTTCTCACCCTCTTTTCTGTCTCTTCCAGGGTTGGCCAGGTGCGTTGGTCAGCTCGTAATATATTACTTAACACCCACGAAAAAAGGGAGGGAGGTTAGGAGGGGCAGAGAGAGAGAGAGAGAAAAAAAAAATAAGAAAGAAAAGAGGTGTCGGGAGAATTGAGAAGTTAAAGGCAAAGCCGAGAGACCTTTTTCTCTCTCGGTTAGCCGCAGGGGGTTGTTCCATCTGGTTGAACATCACACCTCTAACTCTCGAAAAACCTCCCCGTTGACTTGCCCTTGTTATTAATCTGGTATACCGGCCTTTTCTCCACCCGCCTCCTCCTCCTTACTCTTCTCTCCCCGATTGAAACAAATCTGTAACGTCATCGAATAACGTTTTCATCGCATTCGATTATTTTTCTTAGCTTATATCCCGTCATCGTCGCTACAAATCTTGTCCCATCTAATAGGAAAAAATTCTTATTTTTCAATTTCCCTAAAGATTCAATTAATTTCTTCGCGATCCTTAATTCACGATTCGAGAATAAATCCTGTCGAACGATACTTGTTGTTGTTCATTTCCTTTCAAATATATATATATATATATAAGCACATTCCACAAAATTTCAATCAATTTTTTTCTCCCCCCCCCCCCCCCCCCCCAACTTGATCGTAAATTTCTCGGGTAAAAATTCCACAAAATTCCTTGACTCTCTTTTATATTTATTTCGAGCGTGTTTTCATCGCGTTTTTTTCGACGACACGTGTCTCACGGGGGACGAGCAATTTCGTGGATGCGTGACGTGGGATAGAACGCGAGGTGAGAAAGACACGGTGTAAAAACGAAGGTGAGACGAAGAGAGGTCTGATACCTGTCCAGGTGCATCGTACAAACTCTGAAAAAGAGAAGAAGGGAGAGAGAGAGAGAGAGAGAGAGGGAGAGGGAGAGAGAGAGAGAGAGAGAGAGAGAGAGAGAGAGAGAGAGAGAGAGAGAGAGGACGAAAGTTAACTCTTCCAAGAGTCTTGTCCTGAGAAACGCACGCACACTTCGGAAAACATTTTCTCTCTCTTCCTCTTTTCGATGAAGACGTTGTAAAAGCAAACGTACGATACACACGAGTCGCGCGGTGCGGTGTGTCTCTCGGTTCTCACACCTTCGAGAGAGAGAGAGAGAGAGAATACGCGCGCGCAAGAGAGAAACCAAAGGAAAAAGAAAGAAAAAATAAATAAAGAAAAGTAAGGGAGTGCGAAGGAGACGCATCGCGCGGCGCACGGTCAAAGGCCCGCGGGGGGTAAGGCCCCTCGGACCGTGAAGCTAATTGATACGTAAGATTACGTTCTCTGGATCCCCCCGCGGGCTTATAGAACCCTCTGTCGAGTTAAAGAGAGAGAGAGGGAGAGAGAAAGGCGAACGCTCGTACCGCGACGCAGGGATGATTGGTTGTCCGACGAACGAACGCTGGCACTAAATTCCACCTTCGACTCGATTTCTACCTCTCTCCCTCTCGTACCCGAGAGAGCTCTCTCGTGTCGTCATCGTTGTCCGACGAGAAGAAGAGAGCTATATGGGATGTAACAAGAAGATACACCGGCAGCTATATAACCGGGGCCTTCGTGATTCTCACGAAGGAACTTGTAAATTCTCGACCGTGCAGCGTACTACCCGTCCGTTGCACGTTGTTTTTCTTCAAGGGCTCGATCTCGGGTAATTGTACTCGAAAAAATCGAGATCCGGGAGGAAATTTTATTTTCGTCCGATTTTTCAGAGAAATCAAATTTTATCAAAATTTCTGATTAAATAAATTTTGATAAAGAACGATTTTTTGACGAGTTGATTTTCTTTTTTTAAATAACGGATTAGGAAAAACATGGCGAGTGGTAGATCGTGTCAATCCCTGTAGAAACGTTGGCTCATACGTGTACGATAGTGGAAGGGTTGAAAAAGGAGTTCGCAGGGTGGGGTGGGGGCGGACGCGTGATACCGGGCTATATCGGGGCGTGGTCATGGCTTGATTTAGCGTTGAAGGTGCGTGCTGTGTCTCTATCTCTTCTCTGTTTCGCGCGGTGTGCTGTATGCAGCAGCGAATATCACACCGCAAAGGGACGAAGTGAGAGAGAGAGAGAGAGAGAGAATGAAAGGAAAGGGCATACGTTAAACAACAGACATTCGAGTCTTCTCTCTCTCTCCCTCCCTCCTTCTTCTCTTGGCTGGTGTTTCGGGGCGGCAGCTTTACAGCCGTTTAGTGTTTTACGGCCGTTTTATGAACGCGCGCCGGGCCGCCGTTGCCTTTCTCGCGGATGAGATATACAACGTCAGCCTGGGAGAGCGAGAAAGACGAAGTTTCGAGTGCGGAAAAGACTGCGCATTGCAAAATATAAGTATTTTATATATATATATATACAGCTCGATGCGCGCGTCGAAAAGTATTCTGCCAAAAAGTCCCGACGAGCCACTCGAGTCGAACCGTTGCCGAGAGGCGGAAATCAACATCGCGAATCGTAACATCCTTCAAACTCCGCGAATGAATAATTCTGAAATAAACAAATAAAAATAAAATGAAATACGAAGAAAACAATAAAATATTATCTTTCGCGATATTTTATACAATCACTTTCGTCCGCGATTTTATTAGGACGCGCATAGTAGAGATCGAAAATGATTTCGTGCCGTTATGGGAATTTACAACGAGTGATAAGAGAGATACGGAGATGGATCCGGTTTTATGATAGCTAATGCCCCGATCGTTAGAAACGATACACAGCTGCGAGCTCAATGGCTTCTCTGACTATTCTTTTTTCTACCTTTTTCTTTTAGTAACCATTATATACAACATATAATGGATAGAAAACTAAAGATCAGCGAATAAGGGGGTCGGCCGTTTTCATACGAGCTATCAATATAAGCAACACCGCTAGATATACATATATTATTATCACACACATACAAACACACATATGTGTAGGTATATGTATATCTCCGGTATTTCTCGCTTGTATAAAATTATTATTATTATCCATACTATACACAGCGTCGAGAGCCGCGAGATGGTAAACGATCCCGAGATTAATTCGCGATCAAGCGCTCGCGGGCTCCACTATATCGTTATGGCACCTCCTATATAAAGCGTATATACACCTCGGTGCTATACAGATTGCCCACGGAGTGTGAGAAAATCCGTGAGAGAGTTACGTTATGATATTAGCTAATAAAATGTCCGGTACGTTGAAATTGACCCACGGAACCAAGTTTCCTGCCCACGATGGTTTTTGTCTTCATCCATGGCTAATCGTGTTTTTCGCCACGTGGTTTTGTCTCTTCCTCCTAGAAACATATAAACGATAACGAGGTATTAATAATCGGACGAGACTACGTCCTTAACAGAAGGGTGGTTCGGCTTTTTCTCCATCCCCTTCTCGCGTTTTGACTCGTTTTTGTTTCCTTTCCTATTCGCATTTCGCATTCCTCGTGTTATTATTCTTGCATATAGCGTTAACCTTGCAGGATCTTCTTTAAAGGATCGCACGTGGGACATCCTCGAAGCTCCCAGTCGACTTTCTCACCTATACCTCGCGCGCTCTGGGATCTTCTTTTGTTTCGTATCGCTGGAACGAGAGAGAAAGAGTGATTGAGAGGGAGGAAAGGGAGAGGGGGGAGTCGAGAGTGTGCATGAACGTGTGTGGGCAGAAGAAGGGACGAGAAAAGGTAGAGAATATTTCGATTATCGAGCCGCTATACACGGCCGCTTCACCGCCGCGCCTCGGCACGCAACGATCGACTAACTCAGCGGTAACGCCCCCGACAAACGCCGCGCTCCACCCCCTCCGACGCCAGAAGCGCGGGGGATTCGACTCGTTATATATATGTGTGTGTGTGTGTGTGTGTGTGTGTGTGTGTTTGAATCTTCTGTCTTTCTCGCGATTTTCTGCCTTGTCTATCCCAGCGAAGCGAGACATGGGAGGAACGCGCGCGAGAGAGGAGGAACAGTCGTTTTGCCTTTAAATTAATTTGCACCGATTAATTTTTAATTAAAGCCACGAAGCGTTGTGAGAGAATGTTTCTTATTTTTTTCAGGTAAGGCGAAAGCGAGAGGGCGAAAGTGGCAGTCTCACGTTGAGATAAAAAAACAGAAGAAAATATTTAATAAATCTTTAATTTTGTAATTAGCAGCATCGTTTCTCGAAAGAACGAGACGCTGCTGGAAAATTAAAGACTCCTGAAATCATTGTTTTTTTGGAGAACCTTGACTCGCGACAACGGGGAGAATTTTCTCGATTTCCGGATCGATCGTGAAACGAGGCCGAGATGGAAACAGATTATTATTTTCTCGTTCGTAACAAGCCGGCGTGTAATTATAGTCGGCATAATGGAAGTTTTACTAATTGAAGGCTTCAAAGACGTAAAAATAACTTCGAAAAATTGATCCGTTAGTAGATCGTTGAACGGAGTGTTGTTCGAGGCGACTGTGATGAGCTCGAAAAACTTCCTAAGAAGCCCCGGCAGCTATTTCATACACGCATATGCATATATATCTATATATCTGTACGAAGAAACGATTGGAACACCTCTAGGATTTTTTTTCTCTCGCGCTCTTTGTGCGTTATAAACTTTGAGCTGCGTCCATTGCTCGAGAGGAACACGAAAGATCGGTGTGAGAAAGATGGCCAATACGGGGTGTAGGCTATATATATATATAAAAGAGTGTGTCGGGCATTTCTTACGATAGCGCGAGCGCAGGCTCCTCGTTCGAATATCCACGCCTACCCATAACGATATTTTAATTAAACCGAGCTACGCGCTCTCCTCGAGCGCGCGAGACGAAGAGAGAGAGAGAGAGAGAGAGAGAGAGAGAGAGAGAGAGAGAGGAGCCCGCAGAAATTCAATCTCGAGATAATAAATGATCGGGGCCGGGGCTTTCGCTCTCCCCGACACCTTTTGCCTCCGCTCGTTCTCTCTTTTCCTCACGTGTACCCCGTAACGCGAGAGAAGGCCCATTCTTGGGTCGAGCCCCGCTGCTCCTACTTTTCGCTCGCTCGTTCTCTGACGCACCAGCCAACACCTTCGAGGTTTTAAAGAGTTCACACCTTCTCGCGCAAAGCGTAAACTATACGCCAGCTGCGCGATTACGTACACGAAGTACGAGGGCAAAATAAAATACGAATTATTTCGAGCGCTTGAATTATCATCGTTGAAAGATTCTTGGGTGAAATTTCTACGGTCGTTTCGAATCGACGCGGATTATTTTGATATATTTAGAATATTTTGAAAAATAAATCGTATTTTCATTTTGAAATCACGGGAGGGCGATGAGTGAAGAATTAAGAGGTCGATGAATTTACGTTAACTTTTTTTTTTCTCGTTTGGGGCGAGGGAGCGTGGCCGATCGATCTGCTATGAATAAAATTCAATATATCTCTCGAACGAACAGATATATATGTAACCCACTGTATTTTACTGGAATGCCTCGTATATATACATATATATATATATAGTTCGTTTAATTTTCGGCGTGGAATTAATTACGCGGTGGGTTTGACGCGGGTCGATTCCATTTCATCTTTTTACGGCCTGCCCTCGCTCCCAAAAGCCCCCACCGATCGCTCGATCGTCCCGTGTCTCCGCAGGTAATGACGAGGAGAATTTCGACGAGAATCCCACGCTAATTTATCGAGGGAGAAATCGCTCCTACGAATGTCCCAACAAGAATGAGAAAAATGATGTTATTTGCGGTATTTCTGTTGACTTCCGGTCTAGTCTGAAAATAATTCCCTTGAAAAAAAAATGATTAGAGGACGATTTCTAACATTCCTAACCGTTGCAACTAAAAGTCCAATGACCAGGGTGCTAAAAGTTGAATAAAAAAAAGGAATTTGTCGATCTTTTCTTGCTTGAAAAGTTGTCATAATCTCCCAGACACGTTCCTATCTACACAATATCCATAGCTAATAATATTAACGATCCCGCGATCGTTCGAACGGAAGCGTCAAACTTCCTAATCGCAATTAGGTGAATCGACGATAAAAACACAAACTGTTGTTGGCACGCCTCTCACGCCATTCTATCGTGTGGCATCAGTCAAGGGATCATAGTAGAGAGGATGACGAACGTTCTGGGACTGTGACTCGACGAAAAATACCGAGACGAGGATTTTCAACCCTCCCATATGTATAGATATATATGTAATCGCATAAACCTCTCCCTCCATATATAGAAGAGAGAGAGAGAGAGAGAGAGAGAGAGGGAGGGAAAGAGAGACTTGTGCGTTTTTTTCATAATCCCTCACCCGTCCGTTCTACCCATAAATATATACATATACCTATACCGTCACGAATTATTCCGTGTCCACGCTTGATTTTCCGTTAAACGTCTCCATTAGCCGGGCACGACTTGGACGTGTTGGCCACAGTTAAAAAAATCATGCGAGAGGTCCCGCGAATTATAAGCGTTATGGGTTATATACTACACACGTATATATGTGGAGGAACATTTTCGCAAGAGCGCCGCGAGGACGCCCGGATGACGAGTCCATTATAAAATTAATAACTATAAATCTTGGCGGTCCGGGCGCGAGCTGGACCGCTCACCGATGTGTATTTCACATACACAGACACAAACGCTATAAGCCTGTATATATATTCACTGTTTCTTTCTTTCTCTCGCGATGCGCTACGGTAGCACGTGGCCGGCCATTTTTCATACTCCGGTTAATTATACGAGGAGTGTAAATTGAGCGAGACCAAAGTAACGAGGGGCGTACGTGGAAGAGTGAGAGCAAGAGCGAGAGAGAGAAAGAGAGAGAGAGAGAAAGAGAGAGGCGGAGGGAAGGGATATCCAAGAGAATATTCACCGTGCTATATATACGTATATAGTTAAAAAAACGAGTATAAAGTTGCGGGCGGAGCGATCACGACTCGCCTCTCGCCATTTTTTTCTCTCATCATTCATACCAGCATTTTTATAAAAATTTTAACCATACCATTCAAATTTACTTTGAATCTTTCAAATTATTTTATTTTTCATACGTTCTCTAACTTTTAGCTATTATAATTCAATTATTCTATTTTAATTAATTCGCCGAGCAAAAGCTAACGCTACGACAAAAATTCTGAGATATCAGAAACACGAGAAACGCTCGAATACTTTTAATCCCCACACACACACACACACACGTACATACAAATTTGGGTGTGTGCATTTTATATTTTAATGTGAAGGTAAAGCCGCATGGGGGGGTTCGCGTGCCTAACGGGCATTATCGTGCCGACCAAGATCGCGAGAGAGAAAGAGAGAGAACGTGTATATAACATCAGCCAGTTTGAATTTCGAACGTTCCTACAGGGATAATTCCATCGACGCAGGGTGTTCTAATTGGTCTCTCATTACCGATGCTCGCTTGTTTCCTCCACTGCCAATGCGAGAATATCTCGCTCACCGAGGGAGATAGGTACCCGGGCTCTCTTCCTACTATTCCTATAGACATTCGTATCTATACCCGCTCATATTCCTCATTTCCTCGTTCTACATATACGTATATACGAATTACGAATATCTCGCTCGCTATCCCGCGACCGAATATAACCGGTGGCCCAACGATTATTGCTAGTTATTATCTGCCGCGGGACCGTTCGATTTAATGGTCAATTGTTTCGAACGCCGGCCCGCGCGACTCGACCGGCCCGTAATAGAAATTTACTGGCAAAACCGACACGGTGGCGCCATCTCTCGGAGCGAGCTGGAACTTCTGGTATATCTATATCTCGCAGAAACCTCCAATTTTCGGCAATTGTATTAACGCGCATCGCCTGCGTAATCCACGATACTTCCGTTTCCACATCGCATCTGGAATAATTCGATCGTTTCTCAATTATCGTTTGAATGATAATTGTTTTATGATTTTTGAATTCAGTTTTTTGGTTCAACCCTTTATATGATTCGTGTCCTTCTTCAAAATAGAGTTTCCTTTTACGAGAGACTTCGATCGCCAACGGCGGAATAAAGGAGACTGGGCTTGGCTCAAAAAAATGCCGAAAACACGAAAGATTTAATTCTCCAATCTCGCTTCGAAGTTCCCTCGAGGGATGTATATATAATTAACCGCTGGTTATACTCGTCTGGATACAATATATACATTATACCTACTATAGGTACACGTATAACACACACACACGCGCACGAGTGTACGTATAGAATAACCGAGTCGTTAGAGTCTGAGTTGATGGAGTGGCACGCAGTGGCTGTTACACGTTACTATAGCTCTCCTTTTCTCTTCTATAACTTCGCGAACGGGCTGACGAGTGTATTCTTCCCCGAACGATCATATCTCTAGTCTTCGAGAGCGAGCGCTGTTTTTCTGCCTATGTGTTTTTTATCTTTCTACCCCGTACAAGACTCCTGGGACCTCTCGAGTTTACGCGTGGCGACCAAAGATTTGACGTTCGATATTTAAAATTTATCCGTATCTGTCTCTGTCATAAAGAAATATACAAATTTGCGTGTGTATTTGCTCTTTGAAAAGTAAAGGAAAAGAAAAATATATGGAATTTACTTGAAACATACAAAAAAAATGAAGAATAAATGGCACTAAGTTGAAAAGTGTCAAGAACCGTTGAAATTATTATCCGCAATTGCATAATGAAGAGAAAATTACTAGCCTGTCGAAGTGGTATCGCGTACACACGCGTGTATTTATCCGAAGGTATTGAAACGCGAGCGTTTGACAGCTGTTCGTTTAGATGTCGAGGCTGACTTTTAATTGAAAAAAAGTTAGGGTTCTCTCGTTCCCGGTGTATAAGGCGGACTCGTTCGAGGAGCATCAATTTGCTCGATTATCCCTCTCATCTCTCTCTCTCTCGGGAGAGAGTGGTCAAGGGAAGATGTTCGTCTCGCGAATGTTTTTAAACGTGTGCGAGAGAGGGAGAGTGAGAGATAGATAGTGGGACGAAGCCGGAAAGGTCTCGGATGTGTGCATCATCGTCGTCGCAGTCTCTCGGTATATAAGAAAAGGAAAGAGTGGAAGAGAGAGAGAGAATCCTCCGGCTCTATACCGAACAGAAAACCTACTATAGATTACGAGGCCTGTTATTACGGTACGGGGCGGAGGGTTTTTTCGGGACCAAAAATTGGTTTTTAATGCGGGGTTCGTCGCTTTCTTCGTGGGGCCCCTCGGGGCACCCCCTCGCGGATAATAACTATATTACCCGAGCCTCTCTTCGACGACCGTGCGTTTTGTCCTCGTCTCTCCTCCCATATATACACGTATAGAATATAGAAGTATCCTTTATCCCTGTAACATATATATATACATATATAATACTCGTACAAGCATAACATGTTACTTTATTTCTATACGCTATTATACGCCAACTATAATAGTATATATAGACTGCATATACAATATACCATTATATAAGTGCTATATATATAAAAGCTATAAGCGATATACAACCTGTAAAGTGACTTGGTACCCTCGAGTGGACAGATTGCCATGTTTCCATGTCCCTGCGAATTTTCTATATAACGATACCAACTCGAAAAATCTTCAAGAGATATCTCCCTTTTTTTTAAATATAGGTAGATACTAAAACGAGTTTTTCTAAGCAAAGGGAGAATATATTTGATATTTTTTGGTTCCATACGGAGGATGCATTTATGATTTTCTTACGAGGGAGGTTGGCTCCGGAGTTTGGGACGATTTATTATGAGAATATAGCGAGTGGCTCGACGAGACAGCTCTCTTGAACGTGTATTACTGACGTTGAACTATATCGCTCTTTCTCTCCCTCATATATACACATATATATATATATATGTAGGAAGTACAGTGAGCAAAGCCGAAGTATCTCGGCCTCCGCGATATGGAACTGCACGGTTTATAATACGAAGCTTTCTCCGTCTCAGTCTATGGATTGCAAACGGATGAGTGTGCGGTATATATATCCCGATTCTCTCTCCCTCTCTCACGAGGAGGTGCTAGTAAGAGGCGGGTAGTGCCTCGTAAACCTTAGATTTACTTCTGTGGCTGTGAGCGGCGTTGGCCGCCATCAAAGTGCATCGCGAGAGGGAGAGAAAGAAAAAGAAAGGAGAAAGAGAGAGAGGGAGAGAAAAGTGCATCGATGCACATGCACTATCTGCATCGCGTACTTCACGGTTTATACGTATATACGTATATTCGTACTCTGTGTACCTCGAAGAACCGTCTCGAGATACTTATCGACGATATTGCGCGAGAGAGGGTTGAAGAGAATTTCCTCGCGAAAGAAAAAAGAAACAAAACAAAAAGAAGACTCCTCGTTCGTGTACCTACTTTCCTCGTATTTATCGCCAGTCGTATTTTTTCGGTCGAAAACGTTTGGAAATTTTGGCACGAACTTTTTACAAACGAGAGACAATTCATTATTTGAAAATATTATAATTTTCTATCCTGTTTTTCGTTTCTTCTTTTTTTAATATTCTTATTTCTCCCACACACGTCAGTCTCGACTATCGGAACTCGAAACCTCCCACAGGTTTCTTTTACCTCGCTTCCTTCCTCTTTTTTTCTCTCGAGTCTCTCGAAGTCGTCTCGATAAGATCTGCGATGTGTGTGTGTATACAGCGTATAAGCGGAATAAAATTCGATAATAAAATTTGTTCCTGCCAGTTAAGCCTGAGCAAAGTAGAGGAGAGTGAGAGAGAGAAAACGCGCCTGGATATCTGTGCATATGGGCTCGCCAAAAAGCGGCTATTAATTTTTTATCTCGCATCGACCGAAGCCCCCCCTCCCACCCTGGCCCATCTCTGTCGAGACGCGAAGGAGACGGGGCTTTTCAATATCCGAGGGAGCCATAAAAAATCCCCTTTGCCTCCTTCTTTTGGCTCTTGTATACGCACCGATCGGTCCCGCTTCTCCATATTATACAATATCCCCCTCCCCATCGCCCACCCCCGTTCTTATTCTCCATTCTCGTCTTGCATCATCGCAATATGAATATTAAATAAAATGAAATAAAACAAAAAGCATCGAAGACAATTTTTTTTACAAAACATTAATTAAAAATTTTCATTTATTCACTTCGTCAATTCTCAGGGTCGACGGAGTGGGGGATATCATTTAAATCGCGACTATTTAATACAATACAATAACGCACGTATCCCCATCGTCATGGTGTGCAATTTGTCGTTTTCTTTTTTTTTAGCTTGTCGTTTCTGTTTCGTTTTTTTTTTAAATTCCTTTTTCTTTCTCACCGGAAATTATTATTTACGACTTCGCCCTCGCGTTTAAGGGGCCTTTAGCCGAGCGTAAGCTGTTTCATGGCAGGGTGGAGCGAGGAGGAAAGAAGCCGCGAAGAGTGAGTGCAAATGAGCGAATGAGGGACGAAGAGGGAAGAAAAAAAAAGAGAAGCGAGGAGAAGAAAGGCGAGTGAGGACGAGAAGAGTTCTTTCGCGCGAGCGGAAGAGAAAAGAGACCCAGACATTTAATCCGAGGCCCCCGTGGGTGGGGCCAGCGAGCCTTGAGAGCGAGAATGAGAGAGGGAGGGGGGAGAGAGAGGAAGAAGAAAAAGATAAAATATAAGAAAAAAATGCTCTGGGAAATATCGCACGGTGGTATCGATAGCCGATCGACGGGAGGGCCCCCCTCCAGCCCAAATGGTTTATGCGAACGAGGCAACCTTTGACCCTCTTGTAATAACTGGGACTCTCGCGGGACGCGCGAGCGAGCCAACGATCGGCGGCGCATCTGCCCAAGCGACTAATCTATCGCGCTCACCGATCGAACTGGATCTCTATTGCCCTTCCATACAAATATACACACGGACGCGCGCATACATCTTTCTCAGGCGTGAAGATCCACGAGGATTCCGCCAAACCCCCCGCCTCCTTGCTCCTTCGCCACGGCACTTAATAATATATTTTTTTTTATTTCTCGTACCATCCTCTCTCGTTATCGATCGTCGAAGAATTCAAAAAAACAAACGCTCTATCGGCGAATCTGTATCCGGAATCTGTAGTGAAAAAAAACAAAGATTTATGCACATTAACAACAATAATAATAACAGTTATAATCGAAGTAAAATCGTGATATTACCGTCATTATAATTATAAAAATAATAAATTAAATGAACCAGTTTTATCCGGGGTATATTAATTACTCCCTGGCATTCGTTAATTTGCAAACCCTTTTATAATAATAATGATGGCAATGCATATTGATTGCTTATCAATTAACGCTGTAAATACAAAAATCATAACGTGCATCGTTGGCTTCTCCTGTAACAAAAAATACGACGCGAGAGCAAGAATGAAAATGTGACTGGAAGCATAACAAGCACTTACCCGTTGCTCAGATACCGTGGAAGATCCCCACACGCCAGCACGCGCCGTCCAACTATCCTATACATGCATAATATAGTTATATCGACTCGACTTCGGATGATAACGGTCGTTGTGTTGTCTTTCCAAAACACGAGGGAAACTTTGCCGCTAGTATATAATCTCGCCAGTCTGTTGCTTTGTATAGAGCACGAGTGCATATTTTTTTGCATGGACACTGCGAGAAAAAACGAGGCACTTATACTTATATCAGGTAGACAAGCAGCAGCAGTAAAATAAAAAAAACCTTCGACTCACTCTTTTCGATGTATAACCTGAGATATTTCGTCGTAGAATAGCCAAGTAGTTCTCTGTACAAAGCTACGCTGGATGTGCTGGATCGTATTGTTGATCGCCGCCATTTTGTTGTTCGTCGTCGCAAGTACGTTGCACAAATATCTCGTAAAAACCTTCGCGAGGACAAATACATCGATCATTAATGGCTCGTTCAGTAACGAGACGTACTTATTACATTGTTTTTATGACGAGAATACGCGAGATGAATGATAATTATACAGAACTTACGATCGATTTTACGGAGACACTGGCGACACTTCCACTCCCACCAAGGGCTCAAGAACAACTGACGATCGCACGCACACGCGCATCTAGTTTATGCAATAAGCGTTGCGCGCGCTGTCGTTGCGAACTCTGAAAAAACGCGGTTTATATATATATTGCCAATAAACTCGTAAAACGTGTACGGAAGCAAATAAATCGATGAATTATCGTTGTATCAACACCGTAGATTACTTATTTCAGTTTTTCTTATTAATTGAATACAGGAGATGAGAAATAATAGCGGATACTTACGATGTATTTTACGGAGACGCTGGGGCCACGGCTTCGCCGGGAACGAGGCGACGCTGTGGACGAGGCTACGTTGGCGGGAGTGGAGGGGGAAGGGGCGGAGCGAAGCGGACGCCTAGGCTCGCTAGCCAGCCCATTAATTTGAAAAAAAAACGTTGCCCTGCGTTGGAGGAGAAACTCCTCCGAAGCTCGCGATGCCCAAATCTCCCGATGAAACCTTCGCGTAGATGAATAAATCTATCGATATTATCGTTCCATCTACACCAGACGTTGCTTATTTTGCTTCTTTTAATCCATTGAAAACGCGAGATGGAAAATAATTACGGGTACTCACCGTGGATTTTGCAGCGACGTGATCGACACTCGTAGTCTCGTCACGATCTGACAAACGACCAACGATTTGACAACACACACATAACCCCGCCAACGATCCCCATTATTAAAGAAAAACATTCGATCCACGTTCGATGCAAACTTGTCCAAAAAGAAATTCGCTATGAATCTCGTGTTTGCCTTGTGCAAATAAGCCGAGAAAATTGACACGTAGACACACAACTCTTGATCAATTATCGTTCTATCAACCTCGAAGCGTATACTTATCCTCGTTCTTCTTACGAATCGAAAACTGAGAATAATTGTCCGCACTTACGATTTATTTTACGGAGACGACGTTGACACGTCCACTCTCACCGTGGCTCGGCGAACAACTGACGATGTGACAGTCTGAAACGACGTAACCCTATTCTCGTTAGCACATCTATTTTTCCATACGAGCTACAACCGTGTTGTTGTCTTCGCACAATCTTTTATTACCTTTGTCTGGCCGAGAATATCATGCCGAATCATTGAAACACGCTGTACCGTATTTTTAATCCTTCCACATCGATTAAAACAATCGATCGAGAATAAAAATAAGCTCGCACCGGGTGACGCGAACTTCTCGAGCTGCGCGGTAGAGATGCGCAACAGGCCATGCGGCGTGTAACGTGGACGCTCTCGCGATAAACTTAACAACGTGTAGCACGTGCGCTCGTCTCGCGTCGTGTCTCTCCGTCGTTACTCGGCAACGAGGATGAAGGAATAATTACCAGGGTTTCCGCCAACACATGATAAACTCGATTCTTTTTTTTTCGATCTTTCTAGAATAAATTAATATATTTATAATTAATGTACGGCACGATACCGTTCCGCACTACGAATTCTCATTGCTTCGTCTACGTTTATAGGATTTGTTTACCTCCTCTTTTCTTTCTCTTTTTTCTTTTTATCAATCTCAAAACGATGAATCCTCTCATTTAATTTATTATCATTATTCAGCCTTCTCGTCTATCTCAACTATATATACACACGTTTCAGGCTCTCGACCGCACACACACACACACACACGCACACATTCATGCGTGCGCGCGCACTCGCACTCGTTTCCTTTCGTATCTATTGCTTTTAAATAAGATATTCTGCTCTACGCACTTGTCGCAAAAACGAGATATATATAATATATATACCGTGAATTAAATAAATTTTGTTTTCTCGCGTGTCTATTTACATTAAATACATATTCGACGAGTATCAATCATATTCTCACTCGCAGACGCATCTCACTTCTCATCATAATTCATAAGAATCATGACGCGCACGCATTTACACGCATACATTCACACACACACAGACACACACACGCACGAATACTCCTCGCACCGAGATAAATCTAATCATGTTTTCGTCTTTTTCATTCTTATTGCACACAATTTGTTCGATAATATTCTTTCTCCACGTCGCAGCGTCTCGTTTCGTCAAAACGTTTCTTTTCTTTCTTTTTTTTCCATTTCACTTACCGGCAATCGTCGACGCTGTAATTTTCTTTAATTTCCGATATGTCGAGACTCTGATATTACTTTTTTTTTGTTCTGCATTATGCACATTCATCACAAAATCACAAAGTTCGCATCACCAAGACGAATCAATTTGTCCGCGACAATAATTTATTATCGTACTCACTTTGTCCTTTACGCTGTTGTTAGGTTTTATTTTTGTCTTCGAACGCCTTGCCATTACGAATAAAACGCGAAGCAAAGTTTTTGCCGATTCAACGATGACTACGTGGTTGAGGGCGACGTCGGCACCGAGATCGGTGAGCCCGGGGTTGCGGATTGTCGACCGTTCGACAATATCAATGGCGTCGAGGCACGATTATGATGATTATTGTTGTTACTGCTATTGTTATTGTTGTTACTAGAGTTGTTGTTGTTGTGATGATTATGATTATTGTGAAAGTCTCTACGTGCGACGGGGGTGGAAGATCTCGTATTGCCGAGGAGACTGTCGATGGAAAATGGATTGAGGCTTTTTCTCTCCTCGCGTCCTTTCACGGAGAGATCGATGCTACCCGACTGTACCTCGTCGTTGCTCATCGTTCTCTCGATACTGTAACGCAACGGTGGACGATTCGTATGATTTTCCAAACTTCCGGCTCGCCTTATGTTCGGACTACCGAGTTCTCGTTTTCGCTCGAGCAGGCTCAAGTTCCAATGGCGTATCCCTTGCTGATGATTCAGGTCGATCTGATGCGTAACTCCGCTTCCCAATCCAGAATTCAAATTCTGTAAGGGTTGATCGATTCCACTCGTTATATTCGCGTTGCGAAAGCCGGAGGTTCGCTCGATTCTCGGATAAATTTCACCGTCCACGGAACCGTCGGCTATCGACTCGACTCGGTCGCTTCCACTCTCGCTGCACGAGTCCAAACCACCGACAACGTCGATCTCCTCGTTCGCGTCCGCACCCGAACCCGACACGCTGCTTCCATCGTTCAATTGACAGAACGACGAACCGAGCTGACCGTTTAGCGAACGATCGCCCGAGGCTGCCGCACTTCGAGATTCCCACTCGGCACGCAGGGTCTCCAGATCCACCGACATACCCTGAAAGATCGTTTGAATTTTTGTCTACTTTGTTGGCGAATGATTTTCACTTTTTTTTTCTTGTCAGGCAAGATTGGAACATTTATATAATTCTTTAATCCACTTTACCTTGGCTGCTAATTTTCGTTGCTGACGTTCCAGGGCTTTTTGCGCTTTTTTGTACTTCTTCTCGTGCTCCTTTCTTCTGAGCTCTTCGGGAGGTATCGGTTCGCCACTGCAGCTCTGCGGGTGTGCATTGTGCGCCGGCCTGCCCGGTCCTTTTTTCGTGTGCTCTTTTTTTCTCCACTTGGCACGGCGATTTTGAAACCAGACCTTTGGAGAGAACGAAACATTCGCAAATTTATAGTATAATCATCGCGAAAAGATTGCCTGCTGTTTAGATTAAGGGTTGAAAAGAGGGGAAATCGTATGAAGACATTATTGGTAGCGACACCCACCGCGACAACGGCAAATGGCGCTCTTGGACACGCGAGACTCAATGCGACGACAACTACGACGACGAGAAGGCGACAATCGATAGAATAACCAACCCTTGTCAGAGGGTGCTAGCCGGACTACCCTTCTCTAGAACGATTCTGCGGTTCACCGCGTAATTCGGATAAATCTTTCTCCAATTTCAACAAAATTTGTTCCTCTCAAAACCATTTATTTATCACACGAATATTTTATAACGTCGTCACCACGTGCGTCGGACTGGACCGAGAAGACTTGATTAAACGAGGCATCAACGATCTTATCACCCTCCGGATCTTGGTCCAGCAGCGGAACATGTGGTGACTATCTAATCTCCGCTACTCTCCTGTCCGATGGCCCTTCGCTATCCCAGAAGAGGGAGACAAAAGACAAGCCTGCATGTTGAAACTGTCGTCGATGATAAAGAAGACACTTTTTGCTGTCCGAGGTGATAAGGAAAAGTTTCAGAGTGAACGATCCCACCGGCTTGTCTCTCAAAGGTTAACCCTGATAATGTTCTCAGTCCCTAGGGTTGAAGATCTCGTTGACGAGTTTGCAACGACGAAACTAAGAAGGCCCGACACGACACGTTGTCACCATATCGTTTTGTCAACCGATCGGGATTCTCACTTGGATCTATTTCACACCCGGTAGTCCCAAAAAAAGAAACTGTCCTATCTCACTTTCTCTTATTACAAAGCCGCTATTAAGAACTCTTAGGTCCCGGGAATATCGAATAAACGTCTCCATCGCTTTCCGTCCCTTTTTTCCCGACCGCAGTCAGCTTCACCACGGGAGCCTTTTACAACCTGGAGGATTATCTACGAAGCGTGAACCCCTCGTGTCACATTTTCAACATCCCCGATCCCTTCTCGCTTCTGGACCTTCGCGCCAGCTCTTTTCGGGTGTCTATGACTATGCGTGCATCGAGTCGGTGTTAGCTCAAGCGTATCTAAACGCATAAATATAAATACGTACAATTTTTATATATGTGAATGTACTCGCGTGTATGAGTCGACACGGACTGGTGGCAGGGTGCTATGTAGGGGTAAACTATACGCTGCAATATTACACCATCTATGGCCTACGTGTGGTGAACTGTCCCTTCTTCTCTCTCCCGTTCTTTCTGTTTGTCGTTCAGTCGTCCATGAAATTGAGGGGTCTCCCCTTTTGCCTATCCTTCACCGAGCTTCGTTCTTTTTCTTATCGATATCGTAGTTATGGATCTTGGAACGAGGAATTAAGATGACGAAGAGGGGGATGTTGATTCGAGGAAGGGACAAGATATAGACCAGTGGCTCGTAGCAGCTTCGAACCTGTCGAGATTATTTTTTTTTTTGCTATGTAGATAACTTGTAAATTAAAATTGTGATAATTAAGATTTTAAATAACGTGTTGTTGCTGATGGGAATTTTTTTTTATGAAGTTTGCGCTTCGACGATGCGTCAATTTTCTAATGGATGGGATGAACTTTGGCGTAGGTTTCGAGGTATTTAACTTTCGCTGGCTTCGAGAATCTATTATTAAGAAGCTCATCTGGGTGCGGCACGTGGCGACGATAACTGTCGAGCCTCGGTGCATTGTTGTCGCTGTTTTATGCAACGATAAAAGAGGCGAAACTTTCACGTAATTATTTTATGCATTAGACACGAGAATTTCTTGTGAAATATGTTTATTTTTCTTTAAATAATGGGCGAAATAAAAAGTTTGATATTATTCGATATCGTAATTTACATCTAGAAATCGAATGGTCGGAATGTGTTTGGAATATTTTAGAACGTCACTGTGGGAGGGGAATGAAAGATGGAGGGGAGGTGAAACGATTGAGACGAATTTATTCGCGTTATCGGTGATAAAATCGAATCTGGACGAGCGGTTAGTCGACGAACGAGATTCGAGTTGACACGACGCGTCAATATATTTTTCCACGAGTATACGACACAAGTCTCGTGACACGACGGGTGGGCAAACAGATGGACCGACTACCCTCGTGAAATGGCGATGGAGCGAAAGAGAAAGAAAGATGGACCGGTCCCAGGGCCAAGGGTCGGAGGACCAGCGAGAAAACCACCCCCTTAACGTCTGTTCGAAATTCGAACGTAGTTTAGAGCGAACCCCGAGAGTTCATCCCCCGTTTCACCCCCTGCCATTAAAATACGCGACGGATCTCTAAAGTCGATATATCTCGGACAACGAGGAACCGTCGGATAAATCGACTGTACAAAATACACCACCTGACTCGATGTTGAATTCCAAACAAAATCCTTAACAACTTACGCGACGATTTTCTTGATAATTACGATTAGTCTGAAATTGAGTGAATTAAAAGAATAATTAATTTTTAGGACTTACCGCCACTCTACTCTCCTTGAGGTTGAGCCTGAGGGCGAGATTTTCTCGCAAGAATACATCCGGATAATGACCCGCGAGAAAAGCCGTCTCGAGTTCTTCAAGCTGCCAACTACTAAAATTCGTCCTGCTTCGCCTTCGTTTACTCCCACCCTCGTCCGACTCTCCATCAAAGCCTAGAATCACAGAAAACAAACTAAAAAAAAATTCAATCATACCGTTCGATAAATATCGATCGATTTATCGTATCAATCAATTTTCATTGAAAAAAAATCAAATCATTCGTTACGTATATTTATATACAAAAAGATTCCATTTTAGCGAACGAGAGTTCGCAACGACCCTGACCCTGTCGTTCCGATAAGAAACTGGCCAACTTATAAAGCTTTCCCTCTCCCTTCTGCTCCCGTTATATAAATATGTATATAGCGAGCGGCGATATACACAATATTGAATAAACATGGAATTTCATGATTTTACGAGAGAGAGATCTGCATTCGCGGCCTTATCGATAACGGGGAATCTGCCCACCGCCAACTTTTTGCCCCGACTATTCTATTCTCCCTGTTTTTGATATATATAAATATACATACATTTATATACATGTATATATATAGCGTATGTATTAAAATACGCAAAGGAGAGAGAAGAGATAGGAGAAGAATCGCACTGATGGCATATATGTATGCTAATATCGGCCTCGCGGAGAATTGAATAAAAGATCCGGAATTATGATTGACTCTTCACCCCACCCCATGGCTCGATCTTCGCTCGGTCTCTATAACCGTGCAGAGATACGCCAGACGAGCAGAAATGCCCAGAAGCAGCGACTGACTTTATCTTTATGGTTTTTCTGTCGTATATACGTGTATATTGCACAAGTTTGGCCAGCCCGAGCGGGACACGAGAAAAAAAAGAAAATAGGGGAACGCGAGAGATGGGCCGGATACGACGAAATAATATTTTCCTTTTTGTTTTCTTTCCTGCAAATATAAAATATTCGTCGATTGATAAAAATTTCTTCGTCTCTTTTATCTCATATTTTGCATGTTGGGATGAAATGATCGACGCGTTGTCGCTATTCTCATTCATACGTCGATTAAAACCGTATCGATTATTGATTTTTAATCGAACGTGCTCCTACGACCCATTTTTATCGGGCTCGAGGGTAAATGGGAAAGGTCGTCGATGATTTTACAGAGAGTGTTAATAAAATTGAAGGACTGATTGACGGCGAAAGAAAACGTAATTAAAAGTTCGTAGATAACGAATGTAAAGCAACATTAAGTTAACGAAAAATGTACGAGATGTCGAATAGAATTTTTCTTAAAGTGATCGAACAAAATTCTATCGACGATAAGTTTTATTTTTTCTATTCTTACACACTGACGTCTTCCTCCGTAAGATTCTCGATACACGAGCGTAAAATCTTTTATCACGATTGTTGGCTTGCACGTGAACGTCTCGGGGGCCGCCCTTTTGGTGTCTCGCACGAGCGCGAGAGAGTGAGAGAGAGAGAGAGAGGGTGCGCGACGGTTCCCGGAGGCGGTGAAAAATCGCGCGGTTCCCATTAATCCACGTAATTAGGCGGGATTTATCGGCGTCTGTCCGAGCGGAGCAAACTCACGATATATAGATATATCATGCGAGAATGGGGGTTGTAAAACCGATATAGACGTATAGACGAGCGATGTATCGCGGTGAGAGCGGAGGACGATCAACCCGGGCGAGTATAACATCGCGCGAGAGATGGATATCGATCGGGCCGCTCATTATTGATAATCCATAATCCGCAACGAGAGCTTCTCTCTCTCTCCCTCTCTCTCTCTCTCCAACTTCGTCGACCCTGTGGAATTCTCGTCTCTCTCGCTCACACGGTGGCAGCTTGAGGGATGACCACGATCTTCTATATACTACATCGCGCATACCTATGCATATAAGCGTACATGTGCTCGAGTTATGCGCAACGAGATGAACAGCACATAGAGAAACACCGACGGTCCTGAGGGCATACGCAAAAAAACGACAAAAAAATGAAAAATTATCGTCGCTTTCGCGATGAATCACAGGGTGAAGTAATTATTGTAATCGCGGTTGAAAAGAAACACTCGAGAATATAAATAACGATCGATGAAACGGTTTCTCATTGAATTCGATCGAGATCGAGACAATTTTCGTCGTTGCATTTTAATGGTCGATTCGTGTCGAAGGTAGACGAAGTGGTGGTGTTTCCCTTTTTTCTTTTCTTTTTTTTGTAACTTTCGATGAAAATCTTTCGTGGTAGCTCGTATCTGGCCCGTTTGATCTAACGTTGAATTTTCCATGTTCCGGGCCAGCGTGAAACTCGACACGGAGTCGATGAAAGAAAAATGAGAAATACGTGCGAGGCTCGAAAAGTTTTGTGTAGGTATATGGAAAAATGTTATCGTCGAGGTGGTAAGAAAACGAGAGGCTCGATAGTTCGCTATATATATACATATATACATCTATACATATATATATGTGTTATATAAGCAGCCAATTGTCGCGTGCACACGCGACGACGAGCTTACCCAGGTTGCACTCCCGTAGAGTTCACGGGTAAACGCTCCTTGTGTCGCAGAACTACCCCCTCCACCCTGTTATTCTTCTCCTCGTTCTCGTTATTTCACTCTCTCCCTCTCGCTCTCCCATCGGGCCGCTTTATTATCCCCGAAGCACGAAGCGATCGCTCACTTGTCGCCTCGATTACGCGATTATACACAGGCAATAATTAATTGCGACGTTCTTTTTCTCGGTTTCATCAACCCCCTCTCCCTATTTGTCTCGTAGGTAGGACTTTACGCGCACGCGACTGTCTTGCTATTTTTATCATCGGGCAACGTTCTACGAAATGTAGAAAAAACAATCTACCCTGCTAAAGTGAGAAAATAAATCAATTTTCAGCCGGAAATATGATTTTTATTTTACCCTCAGTTCAATGTAAAACAGACGAATTTATCGCATCTTTTGCTCGAGCAGGAATAAACTCATTGTCGCCCGTTTTTTTTTTCAAATCCCTCCCTTAATCCGCAGCAGTGTCTCTTCACTCGGTGGGATTTGGCACGAATTCCGGAAAGATAAGCTGCACGGTAGTGTAATCGCCGATTTATATAGTTGTCCCGAAAAAAAGAAGGGAGGTGCGGGGAGAGAGACAAAAAAAACTGTACAAGGGGGTGAGAGACAGAGAGAATAGTCGCCAGACTCCTGGTGGACCGCGAAATGTGTAGAAGCCACGAGAGTGGTTAAGGTAATACAGGGAGGAGATAGAGCCATATGTTTGGCAAAGTAGCGGGCCAGCACAGTCGTGTTCCCGTTTAGAGTGGGGTAGCCTTGTTAAGCGATGGCCAAACAGGAGTCATTAGCGAAGAACGCCGAAAACGACGTTGTACGAGCATCGGGGGTCCCCGGGTAGCGGCCATCGCAGGTTTGCCGTCGCTCGAATATGTTCTCCTCCCGACTCTCGCCTCGTGATCTCTCAACCAGTAGATGCAACTCTCTCTCTCTCCCATCGTCGTTCGGAATTAACCAAGGCACGAGAGACGGTAGCTAAATTACCCCATGAATTTTCGACTCGAGAAACTTTCGACCTCCCTCTCTCTCCCTTCAAAGAGAATAAAAATTCTTCTCACGCTCGTGTGACATTTTCATACGATCAAACGTTAATTGAAAATCCTACAATTATTCAAAAAATAATGAATTCGTCTCGATGATAATTTTGAATGTAGACGAAGGTCGCGCTTGGAAATACACAGCTGATGGAAAAAATATCGATGAGTAGGACGTGGTAAGGAATAAAGACATTATACAATATACGCGTTAAGAACTCTCACACTACCTGCGAAAGGAGCTAGGGCAGGAGAGATTATTAAGCTGTAAGGCGTTAACTGGCATAAGGCGTCGGGTAGGTGGGACACATACATATACACACACACGCACACACACACGTTTTCCCTCGGCTTTTATATACCGCTGCAGAGCTCTCGCGTTTGCGTGCAGGACAAGCTGCATTTGCATCTAGACGCCATCAATCCTTCTGACGCCCGGTTCGCGCGCGAACCTCTTTCCACCCCACTCCCCACCTTTCCTCCTCCTCCTCCCTCCCGCTTTCCTCTTCTTGGCAAGACTTCCTGACGGGGGTTTGTGGGTGCCCCTGTAGCATCGCGAAAGCTTCTCCACGGGCCCTTGTGCACGGCTTAACGTTCATGCATAGTGGGGGAGAACACCCTTCTTTACTTTTCCTTTTTGCCTTCTTTCTCGCCCCTCTCTCGCTCTCGGCGTCCTCTTCGTCAAAACCCAACCACCTCCGGCTCCCGTCGGACGAGTTTGAATTAAATATCTTCGGTAATGAGAGCTGGCTGGTCGACTACCACCACCGACACGCTCTCCACACTGGCACTATAAGTTTAATCCGACGTACATGATCGTACCGAGAATTATTTTTTTTTTCCCTCACGGTCTAAAATTTTGTTGCACGATACGTTGCATTTTATTTTTGTACCAAATTTTATATAATTGGGGTAAGAATTTTGAAAAGTTCGATGTGCAAAGAACGATGTAACTGATAATATGAAAATTATTTCAACAACACGACCCGGAGCTAGTCACGAGAAACGTGAGATTCACGATTCTGTTCGACACTAGAAAAAATAATTTAGCCTCAAGTATTGAAAGTAAAAAAAAATCTATATATACTAACATATTCACAAATATATGAAATTATGTAGAAAAGGCGAATTATATATGGAGAGATGATAGAAGGGTTTGTCAGACGTTAAAGAGGATATTGTTAACCCTCGGTGAATTTCAATAGGTCTCAGAAAGTTGTCGCTCGTTCATGAGGAGGGCAGGGAGGGGGGGGGGGGTAGTTTGCCTTCGCACGCCACGATATTTTTTTCTCCTCGACCACGCGTGAACCTAGCCATCCACCTTCGTACAGCCGAGACTTTGTATATGCGATGAGTTGAAGTGAAAATAAAAATAAAAATAAAAACTAAAAACGGAAAAATAAACCGAAAAAATGGAAAAAAAAATAAAATATAAAAGCGGCGTGGAAGACGAAGGAGCCGTGTGTTGCGTGCCGGGACACACGAGACTCGGGCACCCCAATTACTAACCATGGGTTGTTACCCCCTGGCGTGTCATTTCCCGAAGAATATTATCCGCGTTGCGTGTTGTCCGACGCTCGACGCGCACGCCGCCCTCTTCTTCTTCCTCGCCGCCACTACAAACGCTCGCGTGTAAATTCACGCACACACACACATACACACGTATCAATATACACGCAGACCAAGTTGTAGGGGTATAAGTCAACCGAGCACGTCGTAACCCCCGTAAAACAGTCGATTGTTTTAAACGAGTACGCCCGCGATCGGAATCGGATCATTCATTTCTCGCGAGTTTACGGAAGTAATATAAACATATACACGCTCTCCCGAGACTCGCAAGGTACATAGATATACGAAGCAACGTTACAGATTACACGAGAGCCGGTTTTCAAGCGTGCCCGTCGTATATCGCGATTTTCCTCTCTCTCTTGTTTTTTTTGTTTCCTTTTTTTTCGTCGATCGCGATATTTTTCATTTTGCTCATTATTTATTGTACATTAAGAGGGTTATAAATCTCGCGAATCGCGATCGGGGGACATCGACGCCCTTGTCTCGTTAACGTTGGACCGGTGAATAAAAAAAATAGCAAAAGTTTAGGAAATCGTGCTTTAAAGATCGAAAAATATATTTTGCCTCGTTTTTCATTGGAAAATTATTTTATCTTTTGTTTCGTCCGCGTATTTTATTGTATTTTTTAATTTTTAGAGACAGCTGCGGCAAAAGCGAGTATAATTACGAAGCTCGTTCAGATGTTATACCGATAGGGAAATTATTAATTTTTTATTTTCTTATATTTTTTTTTACTCATCGCGTTATTTTGCATAAGGTGGATAAATCGCCAAGAGTGAGCGATCAGGAGAATCAGCGACGAGAGTCTCGACTTCCAGGTCTCGTTAACAGTCTCGCTGAATTACAGGAAAGTTGCAACAAGCGTGCAGCATAGACGTTAACGATTATATCGGTATATCGAAGAACCCTAAAGCTGTGGCGGGAGGAGGATGGAAGGTGGAGGGAAGCAGTATGGCGAGGGGATGGGGGGATGATGGTGTTGGTCGGCTAAATGGATATTATTTACATACCGAGTGTAATACTCTCCTGGGATACTTATTATTATCTTGGCGAATTTTAAACGGTCGTGCATGTGCTCTCTCGCCGCGTATGCACTCATCACTCGTACAACGACTATATTTACTCGTGCGCATACGTACTTACACACATGTATATATACATACGACCAAATGCCCAACGAATCACTCTGATAATTATGTAAATAATTATTTTTCGTCGAGTTTCTTTTTTCACGAAACAAAAAAAAAACAGCAAAACGTTCGCCAAAAAATAATCGTTGACCCGGATTTCGCCATTATTCGTTGCGAATCGGTTCGCGCTACGTCATTAACGAATAGTTAATATTTAATTTCGCATTAGCATACGACCGAACGTATTTTTCTCGTTAATATTCAATCACCGCACGAGGAAGCTCGGAGACATAAATTTTATTCGCGAATATGAAATTTACGATGAAGCGAATGAATGTCTCACCACTTGAAAAATTTACGAATTTAACCGATTGTAACGTTCTTTCTCTCGTCGGTGGATGAGACGATCGAGCGAGAGGGAGAGAGAGAAAGAGTGTCGATTATGTCGAGATGCGATAAATTAAACTTTTTAATTATCGACTTAGAGACATGGCCAAAATATCATTGGCGTCAATATATTTAACCCATGGCTGAGGATATTTCGTAGCGAATATAGTGAAAATTATGGTAGTCGTCTCACGCCTCCGGGCCTTTGAAAAAAAAAGAAAGGAATGAAAAAATCATAAAGTTCGACTCAAAACCGAGCCTGACGCATTCCTACTTTTGATATTAATATTTCATGAATTATTTATAAAACTCACTCACACACACGTTGGCGTAGCTACGTCGCTAACGGGAACGCGGATCTATTCATGCGCTTCGTATCGCGAATTCTAATAAATTATTTCTCGATAACAATGAAGAACGAGTGGTGCCGACAAAAAATCCATGCATCCGACAGTTTACATGGAATTATATTATAAACGCGTGTATATAAATATATAGACAGAACACAAGAGGCATATAATACGAATGTTCGCGCGGACACGCGACATCGTTATACACTCTAATTAATATCTTTACGTGGGAACTGCTGGTGCTATGGCTTATTTTCCTATATATATATATACATAACTAATATATACATATATTTAGTAATAACAGAACCAGACTTTCTATATGTATATAGGTAAGCGTATTTATATATTACTCGGGTTATAGCGAGGAAAATGAAAAATTATAGTAAAGGAGATCGTTATCGCTCGAGACAATTAGCGGGGCATATAAATACCCGGGTATCTACGCTCCGTCGGGCGTAACAACCCCTCTCTCGCGCGCGCATACACCCTCGCATCGTTCCTATCGTTATCTCCCTGCACTCGTGCATTGTACGAACAATATATATCTGCGTAATATTTTTTCTCCCATTCTTCTCTCTCTTCATCGAGCTTCTTGCCTCCCACTCGAATCGTTTAATTGATCTCTCTCTCGGTTTTCTTCCAAGAACGCGACTTTAGACGGCAAAACGTGTCGCGAGTCGCGAATTATTTCGTTTTGTTTCGTGTCGTTACGACCGAAAAACATTGTACGTTTTTCAATTAAATTTTCATTTCGAAATTTATCTCATCGCGGTTTCGGTCCGCGCGATAAATCGGGAGAATTATTCATGAAGTGAAACACAAAAGGAAAAAGTAATAAACGAGGGGAACAAAAAAAATCTGTTGCAACGCGCGTACCGTTGATTAATTTAATTTGCAATTTAATTGTTTACGAACGTGTGCCTTCAATTTTTATTGTCTCCGCATCGCTGGCGTTACTCGAGACAGGAAAGCATAGAATCGACACTCTCTCGCGAATCCTTGCGGCGAAACTATTGAATTTTATCGTCGTTCGCTGTTCGACGTTATTTAAACGTCGTTTTCATACGTTTTCTCAGGAAAAATTACGAAACTGGCGTAAAAAAATAATTCGAATTAAAACAAAACTGTTCAAACGTCAAAAAAAGTAAACATTAAGATGTTTTTTTGTCGATCCTCGAATGTGAAAAGAGAGAGAGAGAAACGTCGCTCGAGGGTGAAAAATGGAGTCGAGCGACGATCGATGACGCGACAATATTTTTCTCAGCTTCCTCCTTCCCTTATCCCCCCGTTGTTCATTTTTTCTCATCGCTCTCTTCATTTTCCTCCCCCTTTTGTGCGCGTCTTACGCACACGCTCGGTCTGTCTTCGTTGCCACGTCGAGGACGATGGCCCAAACAGGATTCTATCATAAAACTTCGAGACCCAATTATTTGCTTCGTGCACGCTGCTGTCCCGGCGTGCAAGAGCGGCTTGGGTCTCATCTCTCTCTTTCTCTCTCACCCTCGTTGGACTGGGTAATTATGACGCTCGGGGGCAGTCCGCTGCGAGTTCCGATGCGGCAGCGCCGTGCAGAGAGAGAGGGAGAGAGAGAGAGAGAGAGAGAACAAGCCTGCATGGGTTTTGCACGTAAGGAACGCGCGGGCATATAAATAAGGGGGTTTTCGAATTTTATTCCTCGAGCACAATATATCCATAGACGACGATATATCTATACGCGATGCGTCGACTCGCTCGCCCCGGGATACACGACCAACACTAAATAACAATCTTGAAAATGTATAAACACAATCTCTATACAACGCCTCGATATATTTCTCGTTAAAGAACAAAAAAATAAAACGATAACGAATAAAGAAAATAAATAAAAAAAAAAATAAAAAAATGATATTCAATTTAATTCGATTCGATTGTACGACGCGGGACTTCGATTGAATTTTATTATTTTAAACATGCAAAGGCGATCGTATTTTCCGGTTTATTTTTAATTCATCGAGCGCTCTATCGAGTATATCGATATATGAACGAGTCGATACGCAATGCTTGCAGACGTTATTATGTTGTACGTGTGTGGATAGGATTTAAGAAATCGCGTTATTCGTGACGAGGAATTTTCAACGGTCTCTCGCGAATATTCCATCTCCGAGGATGAGAGAATAAAACGAGATGTCCTGTCAAAATGTTGCATAGTCCCGTGACACCTGCAACACGTGTTGCTCTATTACGATATAATTGACTCGGTTGTCGGGATAAATGGCACGGGGAGAAAGATTGTAGAGAAGAAAGAGAGACTACGGCATACACAGGCTCAGAAATTGGGGATAGACGATGTGAATGGGAAGAGAAACGAGAATGCAGAAGTTTGCACGAATCCTTGAGAAACGAGATTCGAGACGGAAGATATACAAAGATGCGAGAGCTCGCGCGACTTACGGTCGTTAGTAAGAATCCGGTCGAAGGGAGCAATTCCGACGATTCAATTTGTCGATTCCACACAGCTCGCGAGATCTTTACCCCATAGAGGTGATGCCCCGAAGGATCGTGATTCGAGGCCTCGGGGGTAGGAAAAATGAGATTCGAGCAGGAACGACGGCGACTCACGCAAATATCGCCCGCGAATGAGCTCCAGACTTTTCGAGGAATTAACTCCTTGGGTTCTCGCGAGAACGTGTGTAGTTACACACGAACAATTTTTATCAAGGTGTGCACACGTTTATGTGCATGTGTGTATGTGTGTGAGCGCGCTAAGGAAAAAAGGGGCATAGGAGAATCGAAGCGCCTTGGCCGTATCTTCGGACGGAGCCAGCGAAAGAAAGAAGAGTTTTGAAAAGGGACTAACGACCAGCAGTTAACGGCGGCTCTTAAATTGCCGGTTGCCCCGGCGAGAGAAGCCGCGCTGCATCTTCTCCCAGCCACACCGAGATCGGGCCTGCCCCGTAGCGCGTTGCTGCCGCTGCTCCTGAGACCCCTCTCTTGCCCTCTCTCTCTCTCTCCTCTTCCTCCCCCCTTCTTCCTCGTCTTCTTCTTCTTCTTCCCTCGACTCCCTGCTCTCGAGAATTATTAAACTGTAGTTTAGTTTAAATTAAGTTATTACCCTCGAGCCGGCTCGTTTTGTTGTTCTCTTCATCCTCTCTGTACCCTCTCCGCGATCATCCTCTCTTTCCTGTCTCTATTCGACATCCTACCGATATTCTATGAGCCGTTTTTATTCTTGGTTGCACGAGCACGATCGGTCTCGTTCATATCGAAATTTTCGAATATTATTTATCCCTATCGTTGTAAAAAAAGAGGAGGTGAATTCTTGGTCGATTCTTGATTTACTGCTCAAATCTTCTTTGGGAAACAATGAGAGCACCCTTATTTTATTACGTGTGAGAGAGAGAGAGCGAGAGAGTCATTACGGGTACAACGATCGCGAGTTTATATTTTTTGCGTTACGAGTCAACGGACCAAGGGACAGCCGCATCCCGTCATTATTTAACGATTAGGACGAAGGGAGGAAGCTGAAAAAAAGTGTCCAGTCCCCGTGCATCTTTTTTCTTTTTTCATCACTTTCTTCCATCGTATTTACGAAATAATAATGCGCACGAACGTTTCACGAATGACATGTAATTCGGAGGGGTTGAAGAGATTTTTCGAAGCCCGCCGATCCTCGAGGAAGAAATTCCACGGCACGAAAAGGCCAGCGGAAAATTGGTGGTTTCAGCCCCCGCCGTATCGTCGTTTCTTCTTTCGACTACGGTGAATTGCGTAACGAAGTTTTAATCGACCTCACGGAACTCCGTGGCTTTTGACTGCGGAGGGTCGATGAGACAATGACGAGGTTCGTCGGTCGGAACGTTTTGGCTCAAATTACTCTATTTTCCAGCTGTGATCTAACGCGTTCTGTCCTCGAGGCATTCTCGCGTCGACCAGGTGACGATCCGGGCCAACGTATATTTTTCAAAATCGTCTATTACTATTTTTCTTTCTTCCCACTTCGATAATAATATTCTACTCCGGAACATTATTCGCAAAGTTACTCGTCTCAAAAAAAGTAGTCCGCATGTTTTTTCTCAATTCCCAGTTGTCTGATTTAAAAAAGGGCTTCTCTCCTCTTTTCGAGAAAAACGCGAAACGATGAAGAGAGTCATGATACGAAAATCTGTTTTAACAGTCACGTAACGTAGATATAGAGATACTGTAAGATAGGCCGAAACGCGCCGCGGGGGCCAACATATAAACAAGAGTCAGGGGTGCGAATGGGATCACGTAAAAAACAGATTCTCGGCAACCCCTCGGTATCTTCCGCGCGGTGCTTGGAGCCTCGATGACGGTGTTTGCGAGGGCCGTCGGCCGCCGGTACGTGGAAAGGAAGGAAGCCAAGGAAGGGCTCGAAGCGCCGGTATAAAGGCTGTGTATCACAAGGTGGATAATGGGGAGTGGCGGGGCTAAACCCCTAAGCGATCCCCGAGGATTCCACCGAACGATCTTATGATTGACCGTGTTACACGAATTCCCCTTGGATCGCTTTATTCTTGGACATTGTACCGTATTATATCCCTCGATATTTCAAGAAGGAATCCTTGGCCGAACGTACGATCGATTATCGATCATCGTGATTCGCGAAGAATTTAATCGTTCCTACCTTTCTTGTCGTCGTCCTCATCCGCGTGTTCGGTACCGTGACGGAGCTGATGCGCGGTTGGTTGGTGAGCGTTCATACCGGGCACCAGGGGGTGACTTCCCAATGCCGGCAAGGCATGATGGGGATGATGCGCCAAAAATCTCACAGCAGCCGCGTGCTGCATCGTCTGTTGCACCTGAGTCTGAACTTGTCCGAGAACCGGATGATGGGGCGCCCATCCTGTCAGATGAAACGGAAATACGGGTGTCGTTCTTTGAAAGAATCTCGCGGGTGCGATCAACGATCCGCCGTTGGTCCCGTTACTTCCGTTACGAGCAGGGGGTGGAAAAGACAGACCACCGCCTGGTTCAAGTACCATGTTCGGTATCAATGCGACGATGAGAATCTCGAGCACCCGACACAACAGGCGCCCAGTTTCGTCGGACCCCAGGAATTATTCCTTTCTCTTCCTACGAACAGCTCGATTCTGCATTTATCACCAGCCGTCTTGTCAAGTCGAGAAGTTACAAAAATTTCAATGTTTTCCGAGGATTTTCGAGCGAATCAACGGCTGTCGAGTGCTCGACTCGGATCCGACGGCAAGTGTTGATCGCCGTTAGGCCTTTCTTTTGCGAAATCGTTCGATTCGTTTCAAACTCGAAGCAATTGTCGCCACCAACGTCAATCACTGGCAGATTTTGTCGTCGTGTCAACGAGCAAAAATCTTGCCACGCTTTGTTTCACGTTCGTTCAAGCCACTGGTCGGAGCATCGTGAGCCTCACTACTGACTCACTCTCTTAAAATCATCACCTCCGCGTCGTGAAGTGAGCCTCGTCGAGTGTCGTTCAATTCTTACAAATAATTCCATCCCTCCGAACATTCCAATCGACGACACTCTCGCGTAAAAGGTACTTCCGTCGAACCAATCATTCCCAGGATTGAACCAACTGTCCTCTGCAAACCGCGACCTTCCTCATCGTCCGTCGATCGAAGTCGTTCATCGAGCTTCCTCGATCGTCATTACACGATGTAAAACAACGTTAAATTCTCCAATTTCATAACGCGCACACAACAAACACACACGCGAGCGCGCGCGCGCGCAACGAGTCAGCGAACGATCGTCGTATAATAAGAATGAATTGTCGCGTCGCGAACACGGGGATGCATTAGTCGTGAGCGATGACCCGCGAACGACTGACCGTCTATCTGTGTGCGAGGGGGTTACCTCGTCGTGGTTGCTCGCGAGACTCGATCCGGGGGCTCACGGGCTCTGTCACACAGGGTGGACCACTACGGCACGAGCCAACGGCACAGCACTATCTGCTGCCCCTGAGAGTCATCGGCTCGACGTGATCCCCACCAGTTAGCCGCGTAGCGATATAAACGTCGTTACGAGCGAGCTCGAAAACCCGTCCGGGTTTCCACCCAGTTCAAACCTCATTGGCTCCGTGGTGCGTTCCTACCCGGGTTCCACACGGTACCCGACCAACTGCCTCTCGACATTTATCCAGCGCGATCACGCCCCTCTCAGCGTTTTTTGCCCTCGAATGGAACGCACCGTGGCTACCTCCTCTCTCTCTCGCGCTCTCTCGCTCTCTCCCGCCCCTCTTTCTCCACCGCTCCCTTTCACTCGGATCTCTATACCAAGAAGCTCGAGCACACGTATATCGGATGCTTCTCCACTTCTGCTTCTCGTCGTCGGGGTTGGTGGGGATGCTAAACAATTGGCGGTTCGCCCGAAACCCACCGCAAGATGGCTCCTCCCTCTCCACCTGCGATATACGCAACCCTCACGGCGCGCTACAAAAAATCTACCCCGGCGTGATAGAGCCCCGACGAAAAAAAATACAATAAAATCTTCGGCCTCATCTTGAACGACGTTATTATGAATTGTAACGCGTTGTCGCTGAGAGAAGGGTCACTATTTTCGGGGTTGATATTTTTCGAAATTGTTCGCGAGCTTCTGTTCAATGTCGTCGAATGATTCGAATGGAAATTCGTAGAGAGGGATGATGCAACGATGACCCAAAGACGGTTGCGCAATTCCAATCTACGAAACGAGGCTCGCCGTTTCATTAGTTCATCATTTATTAACGTCATCGGAGACGTTCGATCCCGAATGATTGATTTTCTTTGTGAGATCGTCAATTTTTTGTACTTTTTTGTTGTTGTTTTTTTTTCGTCACCGAAGAATCGCAACGATGAAGAATCGCTTCGAGCAATTCTGCGCGTCTTTCGCGATATAAGTCACGTAATGTTGTTTTTTTCTTTTTTTGTTCTCTCTCTCCTCTCTCTCTCTCTCCTTCATCCCTCGCTCCGAGCGTCGAAAAGTGGAGAGAGGGAAGGAGATAAAAGTTACACTCCACCCTCGGGGCGATTCCTGCCAAGGGGGCGTTACCAAAGTGCACCCCTCCAACGCGCGAAGTGATCGCGCGAGTCACGTGTTCTCGTGGCAAAGGAGGGTGGCAGCTCGCGCGACGCGATCCTCTTTTAATAAGTGGAGGGTGTCCTCAAAATAGGATAGAAAAGAGGGATAAAAGGAACTGAGGGTGGTGGAGAATACGGGGAGAAAAAGAGAGAGAGAGAGAGAGAGATCGGAGGTCTCAGAGGCGTTAAGTAATTACGTCCTTTTCTCTTCTACGGAGAAAATGACCTGCGCCTCGAGCGCTCCGCGACTCAACCCTCCACCGTTGTACGAAAGGGCGCCCGGGAGGGATGTGGAAAATTAGGAAATTAAAATTAACCCCTCCCCCCTTGCCACGGGACAAGCTTCCACCCTCGGGGTCTCCTACCCCTTGTCTCCGTTCCAACAAAAGGAACCTCGGATAATTGGAATTTACGCTTTAACTTCGCTCTTTCATTTTTCCGATAACTAATTACGAAATACCGAGTGTTGACGTCGATACGTCCAACCAAACATACAATTTTCATCAAATCGTTGATACAAAATTGTAGTAAGTAGAAGGAATTCAGTTCGAAGGAGTCGTGTTACAGTGAATAAAGGATGACACACGGTGGCAAAAGCGTTGGCAAAAATCGGTGACAGACGAGACGATGTGGTAAAGCCACGAGGGAGAAACTTATTCATAAGATTATTTCCCATTTCCGTCATGGCGCTCGTGTATCGTTATTTAAGTTTTATATTAAAGCAACCGGGGGAGTAGTACAGGAACGGTAGCATTTGGTGCTAGACGCGGAGACGAACCGCGCAACAGAAGACCCCCCACGGGATTTGATGTACGACGCGAGCGTGCCCTGGTTCCTTCAACATGCTTCACCTTCTTCTTCTTCTTCTTCTTCTTCTTCATCTTCTTTCTCTTCTTTCACCTTTGCTTCTCGTCTCTCACGCTCGCTCGCGACTAAACGTGAGATATCGCGGTCGATCAATTTTTCATAACTCGCTCGCACACACCGCTCGCCATTTTATCTTCCTCTCTTCTTCTTGCCACCCTTGAGGACAAAAAAAACAACCGAGGAGCCTACGGTTCTCGTACGAATCGCACTTTCGTATCGACAGAAAAAAAATTACCACGGGGGATGAAATTTTTCAAAGGTCACCTTGAACAATAAAACGTCGAAATCACGTTTCGTTCGCAACGAGTCGCAAGGACACGATTCAATTACGATTTTTCTCACAGAACGGATAATTCTAACAATAAAACAGCGTTTCCCGACCTCTTTCCTTTTACACCACCTTCTCATTCAATTGAATATATCTCACGTTGCTCTGGGCAAAGGAGTATGCTCGGTGAGAACGTTGAGAAAATTAGGAAGCGCCCGCGCGAGCACGTATGTATGTGTGGGTCGCAAGAGACCCGCAAAGTGGTGGGAAGCGAGGAGAATCTCGTGTATGTCGAGGCTGAGAGCGAGAGGGATGAAGTGGTCGAGAGGGATGTAGGGGAGGGGGTGGGTCGAGAGGGTGCGAGGCAACTGTCTCGATGGAGAGCTCGGCGCGGAGGAGTTACCGTGGCAACGCCGAGAGTGAGAAAGAGAGGCCGAAAGAGAACAAGAAGAGAGAGGGGTTGGTCCTCGACGGACGTGGTGGAATCGGGGTTGCCCGGGCAACCCAGCCACCCCCCCCCCCCCCCCCCCCCCCTTAAATAAGCGAGAGACACGAGGCGCGAGCGAGACGGACACCGCTGTACGCCTCGAGGAACGAGCGAGCTTTTGCTCCACGGAAGTTCAACGGCGCGAGTGAGACGAGGCGAGCCGAGGACTCGCGAGGAGGAAACGAGGGGGGTTGAGGGGGGTGGATGGTTTTCGGAGCATCCTACGGAGCAGGGCAGCTTTCCAAGCCACGATAACTGGTTACCGTGCGCGCACTCTCACCGGTGTAGAGGTGAGGAGACCTAGTTAATTACTAAAGCGTTTTAATCGTCGGCAAAGTTCCGTCGGCATTAGTCGCTTGGGAAACGAGGTTTGGGACGGGGAGAGAAAACGAGATACACGCATACGGTGAAAACGCGGACGAGTGTGCGAGGGGATGAAAACGTTGAGAAAGCAAAACGAGACTAGTCGCGAGAGTAAGGCGAAATGCGACTGTGTAAATTAGGTAACTTCTATGTTGACTTCGTTTGGTCCATTCCTGGCTCGACTCGCTGATACCGTCTTTCCTACTACCTCTTCTACGTTTCCGTCTTTGCCACTATTCTCGTATATCTCTGTCGTCTCGTTCTCCAGCCCCTCTTCTTGTTCTCGTCTCCCGAGGACTTACCGACGTTACGGAGTTTCTCTTTCTCAACGCCTTCCCCCACTCTCCTCACTCTGTCTCGCTCGAAAAGTCTGAGAAAATTAACTTCTACAAACTGTCGCCTCCGTCGCAAAGTGACTCACGTCCTAGAAAAATCACGAAATGTCAATTTATACGAAATTGTCGAATTGTACGAGAAAAGAAAAATGTTACACGTGATGAAATAACTGAAAACAAAATGAAGAATTTATCAATAAATAACAAATCGTTAATTTCATTTATTTATCTTGGTCGATTTTAATGAAATCGGGGAAACGATGTAAAATTCAACGTCCCTCGTGCACTCTCAAGAAATGTTGTAACGCAGACCACGTACAGAGCGAGAGAGGAGAGAGAGGAGAGAAAGAGAGAGAGAGAGAGCGATAGCGATGCATGCGAGCTCGGGAGCTACTAATTAAGTGCCGCGGGAATTAATCGCGACTGCGCTTGGCAAGAGGTGAGGAATGGGAAGGGGGGGAGGTTGTGGGTCGGATAGCAAGGCGTCGCGAAGACGACGTGCACCGAGCACACATTTTGCTGCTCGCTCACTGCTCGTTGTCGGGAGAAACGCTAAACTATGTAAACACCAGGCTAATTAGCCGGTTACTTTATCGTTTCTCGAGCTCCGAGTGCCAGAGTCTCGTGGAGAAAGAGGGTGAAAGATGCGCGCGAGTCTATTCATGAACGAGTCAGCTGAGCTTAGAATCGCGAAAACAAAAAAGAAAAACACAAAGCGCCGAGATAACGGAAAGTCCGCGTAGCAATTATTCATCGAGTCGAGCTCGAGACGCTCGTTTACGGCTGTCTTAATCACGAATGATTCCAAAAAAAGGAGGGAAACGTTTCAAGCCGATGAACAAAAAATCAATTCGTTCTATTCGAATTAATTACGCGCTGATGAAAATTTTATTCGATACGAATTATTTTTATCCGGCGATGATTCATAATTCGGATCACGAATTTTTCCGGATCGAACAATGCAATGTAGAGACGATAAAGTTTATTGTATCGAACCGTGTGTACGTAGTTTACTACGCGTCCCTCGGGTGCGTGCGATCTCAGTCGCTCTTTCACGCTCTGATCGATTATTATTTTTCCACGATGCTCTTGAGTATCGTGAAGTTGCGATAAGGGACATCCGGCCGGGAAGGAGACAGGCGCCAGCACGCGAGAGCTTTCTTCTTCTTCTGTTCTTTTTTTTTGCATATAAATACGCGTACCAGAAGACATACATTCGCATCATGCGCGCACGGAAACGTCGATCCTCTGCGTCGAGAGTAAAAAAAAAAAGAAGAAGGGCCGCGCATACGTCGGATTCCGTCGAGAGATTAAGAAAAAAAATTATAATGATGATAATAAAAATGGTCGAAGGAAACGCAAAGAAATGTTTCATCGAGACAGCTCCATCACGCTCTTTAATGCATGAGGAAAAAACCCCTCGGCGCCGCAATTAACTCCCTTTTTGCATTAATATCCACGCGCTTTTGTCTCGGAAATTGTCGTGAGTTTTAATTATTTTTCTCCGAGGGTGAACAAAACGGGGAGGGGAATATGGATTTCGCATTAGACGCGATTCGTCATGCCCGTGATAATGGAAACGTTACACATGTATCGCGTCCGATAAGAGCGAGCGGGAACATTTATCACAGCCCGGTACAGTCTCGAATGTAAATAAATTCACGAAGAAAAATTAATTACATACGAGCGCCTATTCCATTTTGTTCCCGTTACTTTTTTTCTTTCTTTCTTTCGTGCTCGAGAAAACACGAAACGATCGAGAAATAACCTGAGAATCTCTGGCACTGAATGATAATTCGTCTTGCACAAGCAGTCTTGGAACAAAAATACGTGCTCGGGTATATACGTGTACTCTCAATCTCTCCCTCTTCTACTTCACGTTTCTCTCTCCGCCACACGAAGGAGTACGTGTACATTTATACAGAAATACAGACACGGGTTCGCTTGTGCTCGCTGCCAGGCCGCGAAATTTCCAGTCACTCTTTCACGAATCCCGAGCACGCAGCGGCGGTTAGTTCTGATTAGCGGCGGGGCGAATGACGTACCACTGGCGGGGGATGACGTGCCTCGAATACGAAATAGCTTTTGAGCCAAGAAGACGAAGAGGAGGAGGAGGAAGAAGAAGACGAAGAAGAAGTAGCAGAAGCGACTGAAATCCTCTGGCATCTTTCTCGCACCCCTCGAACCACCCCTTGTTCTCTCACCCTCTGGTACTTGCCACACGTATGCATATATATTTTTTCTCGTTCCTTCACAAACCCCCCTTGACACCGATGCGAAAGCCTCTTAAAAAAAATACTTGCATATCACAATGCCGTGAGAGACTCGTACGAAACGCATTCGAGATTTTTTCATAGGTCAATGAAAATATTATTCTTCGAAAGGGTGGGATTGTTATTTCTCCATTGGCAGTGGTCGATCATTTCCTGATTCGGACGTAAACGTACCAAAGGGTTTTTGCGCTTTTGTATTCTGTCGTGTGTACGAAGGCATAACGCGCTTCGTGTTACTCTCGTCACTTTTCTGATTATACGGAATTGCAGAGTCTCACGAGCCTCCGATATAACATGTACCGCCGCCAATCTCCGTGTCTTTATGTATAACGAACGATATTATATATTTGCGTGTGTGTATGTATAGCGGGGTTGTACCAGATAGATAAATGACTGAGAGAGAAAGGAAGGGAGAGCCATGCCACGGAGCAATTTGGAATAATATCGAAGAGTGTGCATGTAATCGCGCTTGAATCATCGGCCGCGCTTTATCGACCCGGAAAATTACACCGATGATGATGAGAGATCCCGGAGCATACCTATAGTATACGCGTGCTCGAGGGGGCGCGAGGGAAGAGCTCGAAAGCGAGTCTCTCGCGCGATGCCTCCAGGGTGGCAAGACGAGAATACATTTTGCGATCGACAAAAAATGAATTTCCGACGTTTGATTTTTATACGCAGAAATCACGTCGTTCGGTTAGAGAAAAATCGATTTAGGAGTGATTTTTGTGCTGGAGGGTTGAGAATGGAAATTCGTAAAGAGAAAAAAGGAACGAGGGGAGTTGTTTGTGTACTGTTTTATCGAATTGCGAAAGGTATTTGAGAGATAATGAAACGTTAGATTTATGGGTTTATAGTTAACCGGTCGTAAATAATGCTAATCACACTCCCGGCAGTAACGTCCGGCATCGACATGGAGAATCTTGGAAAATCGCAATTTTTCGATCCAAGGGCAAGCAAGAGTCTTGTGGGAGGGGATTTTTTTTCCACGAAAATGATTGCAAGAACAGAGTGCGAAAATAATGATCATTCTTTCGATAGTTCGAATAAAATGGGCGAAAACTCGAAAAACCTGAGAAATTTCACGTTTTTTCGACTTTTTACCTAAAAAAAGTTGGTTAAAAAAATTTTGTTTCGTAAAAAATATTTTAATGTGTAGTGCAGTTGAGCTATGCACTTTTTTTATTCCTCACTTCCGGCATACTATTTTAAAGAATATACGACTTTGTTCGTATTAAACTTTTGCGAAACATGTCCATTTTGCAAAAGTTGGAAAGTCGAAACTTGTTTTAAAAAATTCCATGAATATACAAAAAATCGTCTCGATTTCCTTACTCTTGTTGAGAATGGAGAAATCCAGTAAGGGGCAGATCAAACGAAACGTTCGGTTAACCAATGGGGTTCGCGAAAAGTAAAATGCCCCTATACAGTTTATTTTACCGCCGGTGTTCATTCGAACCGCAAGCTCCTATCCAGCATAGCTTTTCTCTCGCCTCTCCTCCGTTCTCATCTCGCTCGAGCATTGCTCTTTCTCTCTCTCTGCTGACTCCGCACGCTTTTTCTCCTGGTGGCAACCCCTCGCCCACGCTCACCCCCAATCCCAACGAAAATGTCTCGTTCCTTTTCCAACTCTCCTTCCTTCTCGATCGCCGTACTCGGATATCACCACGATTCTCAAAACCTCTCGCCCTCTTCTCGCCTCTCAAAAATCACCCATTTGCGTTTCGTCGCAACACGTCGACGAGCTTTTCGATACACACACGCGGAGATAAAATAAAACGGGTTGGAGAGAAAATGAACGAAAGGGAGAAAAGAGGTGGCAAGGAACAAATGTACAAAATGTATGCTTCATCGAAATAATTGTGATATAAAATTCGTTCATTCGACAATATTACACTCGTAATTTTGAAGTCCCGTTTCATTTCATTCGATCTCAATGTTAGTGAGAAATTTGGCACAAAGTGAGATCGCAAATTGTGTTTGTGTGCGTGAACCAGTGAGATATTGATATAAACAGGGGGCTGGACCAGAACTGTAGCGTGCTTTGTAATCAGTCAGCCATTACCATCGACGGTGGTCAATCTTCGGTTGATGTTGAACCGCCACTCGTTCACTCGCTCTCCTTCCTCTTACGTCCCAAAAATACACACACACACACGCGCGCGCGCACTCGTAATATCAAGCCCACACGGTTCATTTATTTTTATTGCCTCCCAAAATGAAAATAAAATATCCGAAACTTTATCTACATATAAACTCCGAACGGATAAAAACGATAAGAACGATAAAATGTGAATACCATCGAAAAGTACGAGCGGAGCGTCGTGCTAAAAAAAATGAAAGAAGTGGCCCGAAAGTTCGATCTCGAATTTAAGAGTGTTAACGAGAAAGAAACCGTTTCTTATTATTCTCAATTATAAAATGCATACACACTTTACGAAAGAAAAAAGAAGAGACGAAAATATTAAGTCGATCGTTTCATCGTGGCAGCTTGTATCATCGATGTATAATGGAGAGAGAGAGGGAGAGAGAGAGAGAGAGAGAGAGAGAGAGCTCCATATATATCGATAACGAGACTCTTTCTCGATCTTTCGTCCACTATACAAAATCGAGTCACGTACATACACTTTCCTCTCCTCCTCTCATACATACAAATCCATACCTATATACGCGCGTGTGTATATATAAAAAGAAAAAAGAAAATAAATAAAAATAAAGTACGACGCCAATGGCCGATGATGAAGTTATCCAGCGATAATGGCTCCATTACCAGGGCACGCCGAGTCTCTGGGGCTCACTCTCTCTCTCTCTCTCTCACTCTTGCGTAGGATATTTCATCGCGTTCCGTACTACACGCTATATTACACGGAAAAGAGGAAGAAAGGATAAAGTAGAGGAGAACGAGGGAGGGGAGATATGAACGAAGATCGAAAAGGGTGAGACTATAATGAGGAGGTAAAGGTAAAGGAATCGAGGGAAAATGGCGAGTACAAGGGACGCGATGTATACGCTCGATGACGAAAGTAGGGGGTGAGAAGGGCGAGGGGAGTGGGGTGGGGGGTCGAGAGGATAAGGATAAGGATATATTTCCTCACCGTATACTTACTACGGCGATTGTTTATGTTGGCTGATGGCCACTTACGTGCTGCACACACATCGCATTACACGAGAGAGAAACGGAGGAGCGAGATGGACAAGCCACGAGAGAGTGTGAGGAGAGAGGGACGAGTGAGAGAGAGAGAGAGAGAGAAAGATGATCGAAACGTACCGCACCTCGCGCGCTTTCGCGACCCCTCGCGCGTTTCGCGAGCGAGCGAGCCGTTACTTAGCCTGTGGCCTCGGCGTTGTAGGGTAATGGCGAACACGTTACGGATAAAATGTATACTTAGTTGGGGCGTATTCGACTATATATGTATATATATATATACATTTATTTGAAAAAATATGGATATGCGTGGAGACGATGGCAACGCTAGATCGCTCGTTTTGTTCCGCGGACAAGAAAGATTATCCGGGCAAGCAGCCAGGAAAAAAATAGCCGAGCCACAGGGAAAACGCGCGTATCGATGATACGCGCAAATCGGGAAAGACCGATACGAGCTTCAGGCCCAGGGGGAAGAAAAGTAACTCGAAACGAAATGAAAAAAATAATTTTTACGATATGGGAGTAAATAAAAAAAAATTCTTATTTTCGCTGCATCCGGTCACGCTCGTGGATGTCTTAATTTCCCACTCTCGAATTGGTCGTCGTAAAGCCGCAAGACAGGACTCTGTCTCCCTCTCTCTCTCTCCATGGTACACGACTTGTTCGCACGAGACACCTCCACGTGTTACACCTGCTGCTTTTTTTTTACCTCTCCGCCACCCTAACCCGACACGCCCCTCGCATTAATATACACAAGGTTCATATGTCCGCTCGATAATTTTTTTTCGGAGGTACAACTTTTGCAACGAAAGTTCCCTCTTCCTGGCACTGCAATTTTACGTTTTCGTGTTAATTTTCGTAAGATTCGAGGCGAAAAACGTAATCGTTTCGGTATTCTTTTTTATTACGAGCGGCTCTCGATGCGTGTTATATCGGCAGACTTCTCGAATGAGATCGCTATATATATATGGATATGGATTTTTTTCGTTTTTATTGCATGATAGATAGAGGCGGGATTCAATAGTTATTCATTAAACTCGAATTCAGCCGGGCAGGATGCCGGGGTCAGTGGCGAGCTGATCCCGCGGCTCTTATTCAAAGGCCTTATCGCATTTGCGGACCCTTTTTTTTCTCACCCATCTCTCTCTCTCCCTCTCCTTCTTCTTCTTCTTCTCCTCTTCTTCCTTCTCTCCTTCTTCTTCTCGATTTTCTTCTTCTCATTGCCAGAGCTCTTCCCCAACGCCGATATCGAACGCCTACGTGTCCATGTTATATCTCTGGCTATATATATATATGTACACGTATGTAGTCGCTCGCGCGTCTGGCAACACACTCGAACAAGAGAATCTCGACCGCAGGAACGACGCAATCTTCACAGCTGTTTTCTCGCTCCCTCGACTCGTGCTTTGCCACTATGTTTTCTTTCCTAATTTCCGACACTTTCTTTAATTAAATGTAAAAAGAAAGTTAACGAACAATTCGACGACTTTCCCAAATCATTTAGCAATCATCCTGTCGCGTTTGAGACCGAGACGAATCAACGAGCACACTCGATTCGCCACGACGATTAATACTAAACATGTACGACGTCGAAGCCGTGGGAACACCCGCCGTGATGCGCATTAATAAAGACTGTGGGTGAACGAGAGGCCTCGCTCTGATTCAAATCGCCGTGAAAATTGTTTTTCCCACCCGTTATACAGGAGCAGCCCGTCGAGTATTACGTACGACGATTTCGTCACGGATAATCAAAGCCATATTTGGTCTTTGCCGCTGCTAACGATTTTTTTCTCTTCACTTCTTGGAACCAACGTTAACCCTCCCCTCCCCCTGGTCGAGAAAAAAAAACCCGAGCGATACGGTCGATTTTGTACGCTCGTGAGACAAGTTCTACGCGACGTAACGAGATTTTGGAACCGAGAACAAAAAAGAATGGGGAGATAACGATGTGAATTTTCATTTTCTTTTTTGTAGAAAAAAGAAAAGAAAAAAGGAAAATTTAATTCCAGGATGATCTTTTCGCAACCCCCTCGTTTTACCTCTCTCTCCTCGTGCGAGAAACGAGAGCCAAGAGATCGTGATTCTCGATATCGTATTGCTAGGAACGAGAGATGCAAAAAGGGAGAGAAAATCGCTTTGATGCACAACTCGTGTTGTACCAACCAACCCTCACTCTCCGCACCCCTCCTCTCGTGCTCTCGGTCTCTGGGAGGATCGCGAGATCTTCCACGGTCTCGTCTCTCTCCCGTGTGGGCGCGAGAAAAGAGCAAAACACAAAATCCACTGGCTTTATCGTTCGATCGGTCTCTCGTGGCAAACACGCTCGGGGGTTGGTAATCCTATAGGTGCTTAGCGTGAAATCCCATAATCGATAGTTTGCTTAACCCGATGCCACGTGTCGGCACGTGCTGGTGGCTCCATTAGCGACGAGACGACGACGACGTCGAGGAGCGTAACACACGGGCGTAAAATGTATTTTACACACCGCACCAGAAAAACGATCCAGAGACAGAACGTAGAGAGAGAGAGAGAGGGGGGAAATAAAGTGAGAAGAGATTCGGGAAGCTTCGTATCTCTATGTTAATACGAAAGGGACCTCTTCGCATATATATATTTATATAGCAACCCTTATAGCTTTCCAAAAGGGGATCTAGGCTCGCTCTCACCCAAGAATTCGACACGGACCCGACCGAGCACACACCAGTTCTCCCCCCTCTCCGCAGTGGTCCAGGGGTGCCTCGATGCCCATTCTCATTCACTCCGTGTGATTTTTTGAAATTTTCGCTTATAGACAAATACGCAAAAATCCATCCTGCGATTTTTCAAGAAAAGTAACATTTTAGTGACAAATTTTCTTTTCTGACATATATAGATGTATTTGAAGATTCCTCTTCTAGTTTCCAAAAAAGGTCGAATTTCAAAGCGGGACGTTTAAGGGTAGAGAGAGAAAGCGATAAACAGTGATTGGTATCGGGTAGTTTTTTTTCCTACCGGGGTGAAATACATGTTGATACTGTCAGTAATTAGTGTTCTTTTTTAGATTTGAGAAAGTAGATATTTCGATATCGTCACTAATTGGTGTTTTTCGATATCTCCGTTAGGGTCGGCCCGGACGTTTTTTTTTGCAACGGAGAAAGTGTTCGTTTAGACGAAAAAAAAAACAGGGAGAGAAATTATACGTGAAGAGAGATTTACGAATACGTGGCCAATTAGTTAATGAAGATTTCGAGTTTCTCGGTTGGCCTAGCGTCGTTTTCCTGACGTATTTATAGTATTTTCTATTCATGCGATAATATTAAAACTCGTCGGTATCGTAACGAGGGATGAGGGTACAAGGGAGAAAAATGGTTGGTTCTCCTCTCCCACGGTCCGATTGTGGACTCGGATGAGACGCGCGAGGTCGACCTCACTTCCTCTCCGATAGCGGCGTCTCAGTGTCTGTGATGATCATCATCGCGTACTCTCTCGATATTTCACGAGACGAAGTGTATTTTCTTCGCAATCGTTCGACGACACGTATCGTCGTGTTGAAACGAGGCAGCTGCCATTATTACTTTTTTGTTGTTTCGATTTTTGTTCACCGTGCTTTTCCCACTTTAATTCACGGTTTTTCTTCATCGAGAGCGATGCGCGACCATACATTGGAATATTAATTACTCGAGTTGATAAGAGAAGTCGCATGAGAGTTGGATCAAACCTCCGAGACGATAACGCCACGACTCGGCTCCGTTCCATGTTCGAGACATCAACGGGTGTCCGAACTACGATCGCTTCTCACTCCGTGAAGAGAAAAAGTTTTATCAGCTTCGAGAAATAAAGAAATGCCACGGATCACTGTTAATACGCGGAACAGCAATGCGTCCGCGACCGGAAGTCGACGCTTTCTTTAGCTCCGACATATCGCGCGAAGTGACTGACTGGAAAGCAAAGATAACGAGAGCTTGAATCGAGGGAGAGTCAATGACGCGCGTTTGAGAGAAACGAGAATTTACAATAGACTGACCTATATCGATTGTCTATTCACAAGAAACGTTTCCAGTGATGAGTTTATCGGAAATGTTAGCATCGAACGGCGCTAAGAATATTTTTGCGTAAAAAATATCAAGTTCGTTTGTATTTTGTTTTTAGACGAAGAAGTGGATTAATAATTTATAGAAATCGAGGTAAGACACCTGTGGCTCACCGTCCGCCATCTCGTGGCGCGTTTACGCCACCATTTTGTCGTTGGCTCGTACGCTCGCGTTATTAGTTCGATCGTTTTATGATCATCGAGCTCTCGTACTCGGATAAGCGAGTTCGGTTTAATGGTCACGTCGAATAATAACCGAGGGTTTAAATGGAAATCCGCCCCGGGACTCAGTGAGAACGTAGTTCGCAGTTATTGGACGATCGGGAATCTGTGTACTTGTATACCGGAAGTGGTCAGGCTGTACCAATTCGTAGCATTTGGTGCCTTAAATACTTCGGTACGTACCGCGCTTAACGTCACTCTGTATATGTGCCTCGAAATGTCTTCGAACTTTCGAGATGGCTGTGTAGTGTGTATCGCCATGGGAAACTAAAGTCCCGTATGGTGGAGAGTCCAACTTCGTCGAGTAAGCGGTACCCGAAGCTCGTTTCGGATTATCGCTACGTACTCGCCCGTTTTGTACAGACAAAAGCGGCAAAGCATGGAGGAAGTTCGAGATGGTATATAAGAGGTTCGTGGCTTCGTCTCGACGTTTCCACGGCTCTTCACACAAACCCACACACAGACACACAGGAATATCCCTAACGTAGCGAAAACTGTCGGAAATTCTCTGGGGTGTCGCGCATCTACATTTCTTCCTATTTCCGTACGAGAGTTAGATAAAATCGTTTTCTTTTATTTAAACGTATTTTTCAATGCGAATGCAATTTTTATTTACGCGAATTAAATAAATTCGTTGGTCTTGTAGTAGGTAATTAACAACAGCGAATAAACTTTTCAATCCTGCCAAGACGGGTTTGCATTAAATTTGAACGCTCCCGTCCATTAATCTTCGCCACTGCGATTTCTCCTTCATCACCGTCACAGTAGCAAGATCGTTCTCGAACGAACAATTCCGAGAGCGTATACAACGAACTCATTGCTATCTAGCGCATGACGTTGTTTCCAAGCTCGTAAATATCATTAGCGCAAACGCGCGAGCGGACAACGGGGCAAAACTGCCCCTCTACCAGGGTACATATATACAATGCGATGGGGGTTGTTTTACGCAACACAGCGTCAAACTAAAAGGGAATTTAATTCAGGTGAATTTCGCCGAGTGTGTTTGCGTTCTCCGTGTGGCGGATACCGTCCAGGGACTAAAGGGTTGGTAAGGGGTGCGAAGGGGATGAAGAATCTCTTCTCTCCCTCTCTCTCTCTCTTGCCGACTCTGGACCAGCGGGTTCACCGGGCAGTGATTTAAAATGACAAGCGCTCCCATTGCGCTCTACCAATGCCAGAAAGACCGGCGAACCAGCCGGCGATGTCCATGTCCTGTGTATATGCGTATATATATGTCTACTGTGTCCACACACACACACATATATATCTATAGAGTGAGAGAGAGAGAGCTGTAGGACGAGGGCAGTTCCCGTGGGTGCAGTGCCTCACGCTCCGCTGCTCTCTCTCTCCTGTTTCCAGCATGCTCACCCCGCGATTAAAAAACTTCCGCCCCGGGCACTGCGGAGCCTCGCGAATTTATTAGCTACGGCCCGTATAACCCCGGTGGCTTCTCGCCCGGTTACCATCAACGTGCGCAACCCCTTTCGAAAACCCCCCTGTCTCTGTCGCTCTCTCACTGTTTCTCCCCTCCATCACTCTCTCTCTCTCTCTCTCTCTAGCCAACGAGGATTCTATATATACGTGTAGATTTTTTTTCTAGCATTCTTTCGTTGTATCCACACTGTTGAGCAACGAGACAGAGCGCGCGAGATCGTTTTGTAGAATCGCTAATAAACCGGTGTCAGCCGTGATCAAAATAACTCGAGCGCGTTTTGCACACCCCGCGTATAAACAAATTTTTATCGCAGCGTTCTATTGCACCCAGGGAAAATAAAATCTTATATATTGTCGAGAGAGGAGGGAGCGAGGGATGGACGAAGGCACAATTTTTAAAATTTTACATCGTTGCTTTTTTTCCAGGTGATTGGGAAATATTGCAAAATGTCTGATATTTTCCGGGCCGGGCTTGATGACGATCCGATTCTTTTTGTTCGTGGTCGTTAAGTGCCTCGTCGATCAACGAACTTGTCGAAATATTTGAGGATGGAAAATCACCGGCCTGTGAGAACTTCGATAGAGCATGAAGCATAATATACATGTATATAGGTATACAAAAGTTAGATAGAGGAATCATCGTCTCCGCGGAGCTTTAGGAAACGGCCACGTGACCACGTCAAACACGTTGTGACAGCGTTTAGTGGGCCACTGTGTAATATACCTCGGCCGTGTTCTCTCGTTCCCGCCTTCTCTCACTCTCGTTCCATCACCAACGATGTATATATTTCACCCTTCTCGCGTCTCGTTTCTCTTCGACCGACGAAATATGCTCTCTTGCGAGGCTTCGAAAAGTCTCTCGCGCGACCGGGTCCCATCGCATACAACACACGCCGCTCTTTTCTCTTCGGCCACTTCGGGGCCACACCGCTCACGGCAGGAGTCGAAAGTAACCGTTTAAAGGGATGATGGATGCACGGCACGCGACCGACAAACGCTTGTGTATACGAGAGATGCCCCACGTCCTAAACTCTTCTCTACGAAAGCGCGAACCTCTTCTTCTGCCTCCTGGCACGAAGGGAATAACGAATAAATGAATTGCCAAATAACGGATGATACTTACTCGATCCAATTATCGAACGATTTATTGAATTTAATTCGGAAAAATTAATAAAATTATGTTTCATCCACGGATTGTTGACGAGCTGAGAGTATACAGAAGGCACGAGTCAAGGGAAGGGGGGTTGGGAGTTGAAGGTACACCCAGGGTGAGAGACAATCGCTTAATAATGCCCTCGGGGTTGAGAGCGAGAGAGAAGTGCCGGGCACGCTACACTAGCCGGCGATAACAAACGATTCATACGTCTCAGGGGCGACGTTGCGAAATAATAGGGAAATGAATTTTCCTCTCGCGGGAGATCGAAATCGAAAAAGCTGCCGAAGCTACGGTATATGTTGAAACAAGAGAAGCTGGCTGTGCGCGCGCGATCAACGCTCTCGCATCAGGGTCATCGGTCATTCTCGACTCACGGAAATTCGTCCGACGTTTTCTCTTTTCTCGCCCCCTGCCACACGATCGTTTGCTATTTTTTTATTCAACTTTTTTTTGTACTCTCCACTTCGCGACTTTCTTACTCGATCGAAGCTCAAGATTTACTCCGTGACAGCGAGAAAAGAGGGCGAGCAAAATCATTCCGCACGATCCATCATTGCGATTGAAAGACATTGAATGGACCCAGTGACGCACGAGCGCGTAAAGAAATAAGAAGCGAGTTTCGAAAATAAAATATCAAAAATTTATCACCGAGAAATATAACTACCGTTCCCAAGAATTATTCCTCAGTAGCAACGATTCGCTGAAATTTTAATACGAATTATCAATCAATTACTCGTTGACCGTAGGAAAAAAGTACTCTGAGAAACTCTCAAAAATACGTTCCTTCGATGTTTTATATCCGAATCAACCACGAGTTTGGAAAACTTTCGAGCTTTCCCAAAGCTTTCGTACCTATATAACTCACCTATATATATCGAAGCTTACGTCATGCCCCGTACCTAATCGTTATAGATATCTCCGGAGCTTATGGGAGAATCCCTCCCGTCCGTCTTTCGACCAGCAGAGAGTCTCGAGGATCTTTGTAGGGGAATCAAAACGCTCATCTTCCTTCTATACCCCATTTATACCTATACATATATATATAGAATATACTTATGTACTAACACGAGTAAATCCTGACGAGATTTGCGGCTAGTTTCGAGACTACTATGATTTTACCAATGTGTTCCGTTCGTGTAAAGAACGAGGGGTTCTCATTCCTATACAAACGCAGATGTATACATGTGTAGTGAACGAGTCATCCCCCCACTTGCTCGTGGTGAACACTAACTTGAACACCAACCCCCTAATCCCAATGTCCTTGCTGGCAAAAGGCTCTCGGCACCATCCCCACTCGTGCCGGATCGCACCCCTCATGGAAAAGTCGAGAATTATATTTGGATTACAAGCATTATCGCTACCGGAGTAAACTTGACTTTTATGGTCGGCGAATTGCGCCAAGGGGGTGTCTCGTCGATCTCTTTTCCTTCTTCTTTCTCTTTCCCCACTTTGCGATATTTTCTCTCTTCGACCCCATTACACTTTCGTCTTACCGATTCTTCCCCTCTCTTCCAAAGCCTAAGATATAAAAGTATAAAGTGTTGATTTCTACCGGTAATATCTTTCGCTATTTTCTAACCCCAATTTTGTCTTTTTTTTTCACAGATTCTCGTTCCATGAAACGTTCTTCTTTTTCCCTCCGGTTCTCGTCCGTACTGTTTATCTCCCTCGTTGGAAATCATCGATGAACGACGCGTGAGTATCTTCGCATTATTTACGACTCGTCGTTATTTCGTCGGTACAAAAAAAAAGAATATCGTTACGGTCTTCCTCGTATAAGGTCTCGAGATAATTATCGCGGGTCGTAAGTAGATACGAGACGAAGCGTTCGTTCAAAACCTTCTTCTTTAGATCGATATCGTTATTTTTCTTTATCACTGTGCATAAAGCACGGAAGATCGAGATAGAAAAAAGAAGAATTAAAATATGAATAAAAATTGCATCAAGAATCTATCGAAATCACGATTAAATTATCGATCTTGTTGCTGCCATGCAACGAAATAGGAATGTAGAGCAGATTATTTAAAGCAATATATCTCCGTTGATCAAGACACGTTCAACCGCCTTTCACCATCGTGATGTGCAATCGCCATTGTCGACTGCTAACAGTGGGAGGAGGCACACTTCGAGAATGACCAGAGTACGTATTAAACATATACGAGCAGGCATACACACACAAACGCACAATGTATATAAATATATATAATTTTTTTTTCGTGCGTAAGCATTCTCCGACCGCTACGAACTTTCCTCTCGTCGGCCTTATAATGTATATGGCCGAGGAGGGTCGGAGAGGGAGAGAAAGAGGAGGAGGATCCGAAGAATTAAGATTTTCAGGAGTGACGCGCCGCTCCCTTCCACCGCGACCGACCGAGTGCGGCTGGGATGCTGCGGGGCGCGTCTTCTCTTCCTCTGTCGGCTCTCCGCAGGCACCGGAGAGCTCACTGACAGCCAAATAAAGGACAAATAAATTAAGTTAATATGCCTATCCTGACGCCGGCCAAACGTCCATAGCAACATCTTGTATATCCTTCAATCTCTATATAGATATAAGTATATACTCGCGTCTGTGTCGTTTGGCCGAGCACACTCCTCGCGTTATATTAACGGTTTCGTCTCTCTCTCTCTCTCGCTCTCTCCTTTCTTCAATCTCCTATCTTTTTCCCTCGTTATAACGAGGCAGATAGAGATACAATATTTCGTTCCTTTTACTCTTTCTCTCTCTCTCTCTCTCTCTCTTTCCCTCTCGCAGCCTCCGTTATTCATCCTTCAATTCGTTTGTTCCCCGCCCGCTCGTTTTCATCCCTCTGTCCTCTCGTCAGCGCCCGAGAGATCGCGCAGCACACGCCTGGCCATTGTCCGATGGAATTTGTAATTTAGATTGATACGTCGGAGCGAAGCGAGAGCCCTCCTTTCGGCGTGGCCCGAGATAAAGCGACGTACGAGAGAGACGGAAAATCTCTCTTCTCGGAGTTATTCCTCACACTCGTTTTATTATCGAGATAAATATAGTTATATGGATTTTAATGAAAATTTAATTTTTAGATAATCTCAATCGTTTTATTTAGGACTTGTTGGGTTTTTCTTTGGTAAATATTACCGATAGTTTTCCAGATTTTACAGTTACTTTGCATTGCGAGAGTAATGAAACGACGCGAATAAGGAGTAGCGGTTAAATTTTCGTACAGTCGCGGGAATTGTTCTGCGAATTGTATTACGGGATACATATTATAACGGGTAATTGCCTATAAGAGAAATAGTATGGAGAGGGAGGGAGTAAAGATGGCGGATGGAATGGACAGTGCAAATATTTTCTGCGGTTACGCGAGAACGATTTATGATGATTAAACGCGTTAGTTCGAACTCGAAGACGGCGACGACTACGCGTGCGCGCGCGCACTATATTTTACGAGAAATAGTACAATAGGAGACTCGCAATAACCAAAGATTTATTAAGCTCCGAATGGAACGAGGTTGGCCTCTCGGGAATAATCAGGAAATCATTTAACCGTTTGGAAAATAAAAAAGTATCGAATAAACCGCGGTAATAACGTCAACGTTTCCGTCACTTAGCGACACCAAAAACCAGCTCGTTAAATTTTGTTTTTTGATTAACGGGTAAAAGTTCGTTGATTGAAAAAAAAACAATAACGATTAAAAAATAATTTTCGCCCTTTGGCCATTTCGGGAGGAACTACGTGCTGGACGAGACAATCTTCAAAAAAAAAAAAAAATTAATATCGCTACCCAAAGGAAAAATCGTTAAGGGAAAAAAACAATTTCCTACCCTTGCGTCGATCTCGATTCAACGATCTCGTCCGAGTTCTCTCATCAGCTCGTACAGCTTGTGGCCTATCTCGAGCTGGTAGCGGCGGATGGTGATGATGGCTCGGGGAAACCGAAAATTAGCCCCAGCAGAGAGACGTACGTGCCCGGGAAAGATAGAGATAGAGAATTAGATGGAAAAGCCAAGAGGGTGTACATTATATACAGCTATATAGCTATTCTCTCCGTGGCGATGTACCAGGGGAGGGGTAGGAGGGTTGAAAGTACCTATACCTATAGATACGCGTCCCTATACCTACCCTGTAGTTTACCTTACGTATATAAGGTCCGACACACTGGCCGGTCCAGCGACAGAGAAACAGAAGACCAGAGACTCATCCAGTTAGCCACTACTATCAGTTACACTATTATCTCTCTTGTGCAGTGGCTACTCCGGTCCCGGGAAAAGCCCGCACACCGATTGTATCACGCATCCCTCTTTGTCCCCCTCGCCATTCCCTTCGTTTCTCTCGTTGTACAACGGGTGTCCCGATATGTACAAAATTACCAACGTTGAGAATACGTTCGAGTGATAATACGAAGGAAAAATTTTGAAATAATATTTAATTCGATCTGTAATGAAATCGATCGAATCGATTATCTCGTGATGTCGATTATTGAATTAATCTGAGACAGAATTTTCTATTCTGGCACCCGTTATAGGGAGCGAAAGAGGATTCAGCAGGACGAGACGAGGAAGAGGAAACCGGACGAAGGGAAGTTGCAAGTGGAGAGGTGGTCGACGAGAGGGGGAGGGCGAGAGAGAGAGAGGGTTGGGGCTCGAGGGTAGATCGGTGTACGCGTCCTAGGGCTGGGAAGGGATGAAGGTAATTAATTGCCATGGCAACGGAGGGAAGGGGTGGGAGGCGAAGCCAGGCATCGAACGTATAGCGGCATCGAGGAGGTCGGTGGTGAGGGAGGTTACCCCCCGCGTTTCGCTTTAACTGAAATATGGCGCCCCGTACCAAATTCCTCGCGTCTCTCTCTCTCGCTCTCTCCCTCTCTCTCTCTCTCTCTCTCGCACTCACGGGCTCTCGCGCCAGCGCGCAAAGGTAAATCGAGAGCGATAGAGTAAAGCGATCTAAAGAGACGCGAGAGGGAGAGAGAGAACACGTCGGGGAGATAGACTGCGAGGTCCCTCCCACATCGAGGATATCGCAGCCCAAGAGTGGAGCTCCGAGTATCGATTCGCGAGAGAGACGAGATATGGCACCCCCTGGACGATTCAACGTTGAAAATTAAATCCCCGCCAATATACGCTACCTGCGCATACATATATATCGATATACATTACAACCTGGTATAATATCAAATACATATACACATATATATATATATATATATAGCTACTTCTATTTACGATAGGAATGAACTTCTCACTATTTTTTCCAATTCAATCGTAATGGTAATTTTTTAGAGCAGACGCTTTGAGTTCGCCGATATTTGACGATCATTTTGAAAAAATTGATTATTTCAATCGAACTACCGGTGAATTAAAAAATTTTAACGAATTGCGAATTTCAGCTGGACGACGCGAGAAGAAATGATTGCTATAAAATATCGTTGCTGCAAAATATAAAAATCCTCTCGTATCTTTATCAACCTTTTCCTCTCGCGCTACGAACTTACTGCTCGCTTCTTTTTCTTTCTTTTTTTTTTTTTTGTTGTTTTCTTACATTCGCGGCTCAGCGAGAACTTGGTTCCCTTCTGCACGTCCGTCTCCTTTCGTCTTTTGTTTTACGATCCCGCTCGCACGGTGTGAGCCGAAACGTTTTTATTCTCGCTGCGGAGCGAAGAGGAGTTGCGGAGCTCTCGCGAAGTACCCGAAGGAAACTCTCGCGATCTCTTCCTCTTCTCCTAGGCCCCTTTCTGCTACCCCTCTCGTCTATATATCTATCTCCCTTCCTACGTTCCTCTCGCTCGCTCACTGATCTTATGGCACGGTGGTACGTCCCTTCGAAGGATACAAGGAAGACAGCAGCAGGGCACACGCGGCGTACAGAGAAATAACAAGGATGTTTCGTGGAGTGGAGCGTAATGAAGACCTCAAGGCGCCGCGCCTGGCGATAATTACAGGGAGGCCAATCCTTACAACCTTCTAAAGGCTTAAATGTTAAACGTTATATGGCCACGGCGTTCGAGGTTCGCGGCTCAGGAGCGAACCAGAGAGAGAGAGAGAGAGAGAGAGAGAGAGAGGAGAGTCTCGCGCACGACCGACGCACCATCACCGGTAGCTTTTATGGGCCCCGGCAGAGTTTCGAGTGAACGCAAACGCGAGAGGGTTGAGCGAGCGAGAGAGAGGAACAGCTTTTTTAATGGCCGCTCGAAGCGCGTGTAACAGAGTTTGCAACATTTTCGCGTCTCGATATTGAGAAATGTCTTCATTTGGTAGAGCTAAACGCGCGAAATAAATTTCGTGCCGCAGCGAAATTGCCCTATGCTTATTTTTATTTATTCGACCCTTGAAAAAATGCGCGAGATCGTAATTTAATTATGGGACGAACGAGGGGAGGGGGACTCGATTTTATATTTATTTATCGATATTTGTCGATTAAAAATCAACTTTTAAATATACTCACGAGGTTGATTAATCCTCCCCCTACCCTCACTTTCTCGCTCAGATAAAAAATATTGTTCCCTAGTTTTATTTGATATCTTGATTTTTTTTTCTGTCGTTCGCAATTAGAGCGCCATTTCTCTGAAATTCGTGGATTATCCTTTTTCCTTCTGTCGGATATTAAAATAAATTGGAGCAAGAGAGAAATATAAAAAGGAGCGGTAAGAGCTACTAGGTAGTAATATATAATAGTCGTTCTGCTCGTTCGCTCCGTGGCTCATCGTCGTGTCCCTACCAAAGTCCGCGCGCGGCTCTTTTCTCTTCGCCCCTTATGGATGAATTTTATCGTTCAGTTTGAGCTCTCGGCTCGAGTATATATTTTTCTACGCTCCGTAGATGGTCCGAGAGAGGCCAGACACCACGAGGAAGACTTCTCCTCTCGAAGGCCTCGAGAGCCAAGAGACGCTCGCGCGCGCCTCTCGGCCTCGCGGTGGTTTACGGTCGCAAAACCAAAACCTTGCCGAAGGAGTCGTAGAGAGAGAGAGAGAGAGAGAGAGAGAGAGAGAGAGAGAGAGAGAGAGAGCCTCGAGTCATTTCTTGCAGCATCCCACGTTGAATTGCTCGTAATTCGCTACTGATGGAATACTACTTTGCTCGCGCGTAACTCGCGCGCGAGTTGAGTCAGGAAAAGCGGCGGAAAGTCACTAAAACATCGCAGCTCTTTGTCTCGCGCACGAGCGTTTACTATTGATATCAAATTCCTACGAAATCAATAATTTTCTTATCATTAATCAATACAATTTTTCTTTTGAATGTCCATATCGTGGAAAATATGACAAGAAAAATGTTCCTACATCTTGTTAGTCATCCGCATGGCGGAAGGCAGGTGCATAGTAACAAACAGTTTTATTCCATAGTGTTCAGGCCTCTCGCCGACGGACCCCTCGAGGAGACAACCATTTGTTACCACGCGACTATACAGAGACGAGAGCTCTTCATTCTCTTTCTTTGACGCAGGCACTGTAGCTTTCTCCCGCTCGGCTCGCCACAAATGCAATCAGAAACTTGTAACCATACCGCGGGCAACAATATAAGTTAGTTTGGTTTGAATTGACTTAAGGAGGGGGAAGGGGGCGTGACGACTTTTTTTTTCAGAGAGCAAAATAGAGACTCTGAAATTATTAAAAATTTCTTTCCAAGTATTGCCACCTATGTATTATTAATTCCCACCGCACAATTGCCATTTCATTTTTTTTTTCGCTACCGGACACGTATAAATTTTCTCATCTGGCTCGTAAAATTTTCACGATGCTCTCCCGTCGCTCATAAAATAATAATTACGCCCTAAAAATTCCGTGACGTTCTATCCGCGAAACACGCGTATAACGTGTAACATTCGACGCGGGTGTCGAATGAACATGTGGTCTGTTTTGTGTCGCGAGGGTGGGGGATGGTCGGAAGGGCTGGAGGGATGAAGAGTCAAAGCTCGCTCCTTGATCTCGTTCTCCGTACTGCCCCACAGTGGCGGCAATGCTCGGCGCGACGGTAACGTGAATCAGTGCCCAAGGTGCTCGTAAATCTGTCCACCCTGGGACATCCCTAGCGACCCTCTACCCATATCGCGGGCCTGATGTACACACACGAGCGCGCGTACGCTACGAACGCTCTCCTACAAAAAAACAACCCCCTGAGCGAGCACGAGAGTCTCATAACGCCGGTGGACAAGTGTTATGGTATGGCTTATAAGTGAATGCCCGCGCCCTCTAATCGGAAAATACGAGCACGATTGTCGCTCGAATATACGAGAGAAGGGTGACTTCTCTTATCCTTTGTCGAGGGATAATTTTCTTTTCCTGTTTTATTTTTTCGCTCCGAAGGTTACTGAGCAATTTTTACGCGAATGTTTCGGTTTATTAACTCCGAATGAATTCTCGAGGATATTTTTCAGTGGTTGGTTCCCTTTTTTCTAGTTTTATCGAGGGGCTGATCTTTTTTAGGGGTCCGTTTATTTTTTTTTCAATAATCGATACGATTAAAAAATCACAATCGTATCAAAAACTCCAATCACATCGGTTAATATTTCATTGCTACATTCTCGTCTAATTTATACGGGATAATATGGAAATTGTATAATATATTATTCATTAATTCATCGAACGTGACCGAACAGATTGGAATTTTCCGTCTATAATTCACCCCCTCTCTCCACATATAGATGATAAACCTAACGTAAATTCCATCGGACAGCAATCGTATCGTTCGAATTACGAAGGGATGCAACGAGAAGAAAATTAGCGGAGATATCGCGAGGCAAAATTGAGGCGAGTGGTGTACGTGTGCGTTTTCACCCCTCGCTGGGGGTCCTTGTCACAGGGAGCAAAAGCTCTCTGTCTGTCTCTCACTCGTCGGCGGCCACAGGGCTTAGCACCCTCGTATCCAAGTATCACGTAAGCTCGTTGGGGTGATTTGCTAAGCCCGCTAACAAATAGAACGATAGATGGCGACGTTTCAACCCCCTCCCTCTGCTCGATATATATATATATATGGCAGTGGTTGCGCGCCGGATCACCGAAGCTCTTCTCGCTCGAGACCCACCCCCGACACCATTCATCCCCTTTCCTGTGTTACGGGACTATTTATACACATACATGGTCAAAACCACCCCTCTTTCTCCTTCCCTCTCTCTCTCTCTCTTTCTCTCTCTCTGTATATCACAATGCCGGACGAATTACACGCGGATCAGCCGGAAAACGAGAAGCTCTTTTTGACTCCCTCTTTCTCTCTTTCTCTCGATTCGACATACTCGACGAGGGCCATTACCCGACGAATCTGTCCGGCTCTTTGGCTCTAACGCTATTAACCTCTCTCCCTACTCCATTACTTTTCTATTCCTATTATATAAAAATTCACGTGTGAAATTTCAGCTTTGTTTTCTTTTTATTGCTCTTATCCGGAGAATAATTTTTCAAGTGAAAAATATTTAACGATGAAAAGAAGCTACGCGGTAAGACTCGTTCGGTGAGAAGAAAAATGAGCGGTCTCGAACATAATTGTCCGTAAAGCAGGTCTTATATCAGCTTTCGTCGTGGTTCGTTCGTGAACCGAGAAGCAATAATAAAGCGAGGAGAGGAGAATCGTAAGTCCGTGCACGGATACGCTTACGCGTGTATGAGAGATCGAGCATCTCCCGTGTTGTCCGCCGCGCGAACCTCTCTCACTCTCTCTCTCTCTCTCTCTCGAAGTCGCGTCGGACAATAATTCAAACCGATTAGCCGTGACACGCTCGCGGTCGCTGGGCAATTAGCGATCGAATTAATTAGTCCATTATCTCTTGCGGTGCGCGCATCTATATACATTGGTTAATACGTATACGTTGTTGTATCGCGAACGAACGAGAAACGCAGCGAGGCACGAGTGACCGACGGTCCTTGATTACGCATATACGTGACGATATTTTCCTCCGCGCGTTATGAGAAAATCCCGACACGTCACGTAGGGAACGAACTCGATGATGCCGCAGATAAGTTCTTCGAAAAACAAAACGATAAGAAATTCACGCGAGATAAGACAGAAAAAAGAAGAGATCTTGACGAAACGAGTAATAAAGATACGAAAAACATTTTTCATTATTTTATCGATAACCCTCGTTTTGTTTTTTCTTTTTTGTTATCAATGCTTTCAATTCGATTCTCGTCGAATCGTAATTCGTTGCGCAGTATTATGTGAAATAATCGTCTACCGAAGCGAGGGGGAATCCACAATAAAAAAAAAGATGAAAAAAATAAAAGAAACTTATCGTTGGAAGAAATACGAGATTCCCGCACGTATCTGTACTCCTGGGTAATAAATCATTATCATCAGACTCCCATGACACATGTAGAAATCGTAAAAAAGTATCGTAACGCGTTTAACATAATTAAAAAAGAAAATACAACATACAAAATACGAGTGTCGCGACCTTGTTATAAAAGAGACGAGACGCGATAACGTAAATTGACTCTCCGTGCTTTTTTCGCGTTAATTACGAACATTTCTGTAGACCTGGGGGCCGAGAATTACTCTCTCTCTCTCTGTCTGTCTGTCTCTCTCTCTCTCTCTCTCTCTTTCTCTCTCTCTCTTTCTCTCGCAGACATTTTATTTCTCCCGCGCGTATATATACAGAAATATCCAGCGAAGAGCGCGTCTCGTGTAGAGGGTAATAAAATCTCGAGCCGCGGCGTTTTTTTTATTGCTCTAGCTTTCCTTCCCTCTCTTGCTCGCACTCCTTCTCTCTATAAAACGAATCCTAGCATCCCGGTGTGCCATGCGGTCCAGCACCACAACACCGTACGTTGGAGCTTAGGAAAAGGCAATTACCCCGTAGCGAGACTGTGTGTACACGTTCGTGTCGTGTGTGTCGGTGAAAGTCGCCGGGATCGAGAAAATTCGTACGCGGAGGAGGGCCGTGGCGCGAGAGAATTCAACTTGTGAAAATCCGGACATATTGCTACGGGGGTGGGATACTTTTTGCGGTGGCCACCCCCGTGACACGGGGTGCGCTTGTAGCACGGTGGCTGAGCTCTCTCGTGCAACCCCCCTTTAGGTCTCTTTTCATGGTGGTTTCCTCATAAATAAAAATAACCATCGTACACCGAAGCGCGACGGGACGCTCACCCTCGCCCCCGCCTCTCCACCTCCCGGGGATACATACGCAATATCGCGCTACCACTATCTACACGTGGCTAGCTTTTTTTCATACACGATTTTTATTTTACTTTTTTTTTATTGTCATTTCGCGACGATACAAAGTGGAAAAATTTCGAATGAATCGAGCGAGGAAGGTGTCCATTTTTGTTTGTATTTTGTTTTCGTTCTCGGGTAAATCTAGTCGAGGGGGATGGTTATCAATGATTGTGTTTTATCACTCGAGGAAAACAACAATAACAACGAAAACGATTTATTCGTAATTCGTCTCGTAGGGCAGAGCCAAATCGCGACTTGGATTTGTATAATTTTTATTAAATCGTTTCGATAAGATAAAGAACACTTGATCGCTATGGTCGGATCTCTACATCGGGAATGGAATGAGAAAAATAAGGGGTGTCGGTGTGGGTGCGTGCATATGGTGCGCGGCCGGACCGATAACGCGAGCAAGCTTTACGAATATCGTGCCGCGTTGCGTATATAAGAGAAAGAGGGGGATGGTTCGAGGCAAAAGCCACCCTGCGTGGCCCGTTCGCTCTCCTCTTCGTTATGGGACCCATGGGACTCTCGCCTCGGGCTACGCAACGAATCGACTAATACACGCGCGCGTTTATCCATATTCGGTACACACAGTCGCTACTACCGTTACACAGAGAACTCGTATAAAATTGGGGGTTGGTCTCCGACGTTTCTGTTCATTGCTTCCTCCCCGAGGAAGTCTTTGTTTTCGCAAATAAAAGAAATATATATCGTGATCGCCGATGGTCGTATCGAAAATTTGCGTGCAACGCGAATATAAAATTCGAATTTCCGTTCTGTTCAAGGACTTCCGGGTCAAGGGTAGAAAAAAAAAAATAAAATTATTCCGATCCCTGGTAAAAGTGTAAATTGAACCCGACGCGGTCAGGAAAGAAAAGCTAGCCGTTTTTTCGTTTTTTTTACACTTCCTGCGAGTTTCTCGGCGAGGTCAACGGGGATAACGCGCAGCCCCCTCGAGACCGTGTCGGTCACCAGCCGGAAAGTGGCAACTCGACGGAAAAAAACCGGAGACTATCGGCCTCGCGTTCGAGGATACCCAAAGTGTTCGGGAATTTGCTAACTCGGCGAAAATATGTTTGGGATTTGGTGGTTTGCGATTCGCGTGTATCTATGTGTCCGGCGGGGATAACCGGTGAGGGGCTGCGAGATTCAACCCCTCTATACAAGCCCGCCGATCAGGAGTCGATCTTTTCGCGTTGCCCGTTCGGGGATTTCGGATTTTACGAGCTTTATATACATCTAGTTCAGGGGACTGAGGAAAATACGTTGGGTTACGGACAAACTACCCTTATTCGCGAGGGTAGAGGAACGAGCATCGTTTTCTCTGATTTCGCTCCATTTTTTTTCTATCTCGCTCTTTATTACGCGCGATACGCTGCCACGATGCGGTGATCGACGCAGATTTTCCGCGCCTCCGCGCCCGTAACACAGCCAAATGGGAAAACCACGATGGTTCTCAACCAAGAACTTATCCAAAAATATGTTTTCCAAGTTTTTTTTTTTAGAAAATGTTTCTCTATTAATAAATCGCGTCTATCGACTATCGTGACGTGGAACGATTCTACCTTTTTTTCTGTTCATTTTTTTATATCCGTTTCTCGATCCTCTCGCGTGTAAAATAAAAACGCTCGTGTGCGATACGAGATTTTTACTTTAACGCAAAAAACAGCCGGGTAAAGCAGGAATGGAAAATAAAAATAAAATCGCGACGTTGGACGTTATGCACCACCAGTGGGAGGCGGTATAGCGCTCTCGGGTATAGGTGAGAGCCAATTTAAAAGGCTAATTCCCCGACGGAAAGCCAGCACGGGAAAGGGAGAAGCGCACCGTAGAGAAAAGCCCGAGAGTGAAGAGCGAGAGGGAGAGAGAGAGAGAGAGAGAGGGAGCGTGGGCGGTATTTCGGGGCGAACGAAATTAGGCTCGATGCTTTTTTCCTTCTTTCTTTCGTTTCGTTTTTTCTCTTTTTCCTTGTTTTTTTTACCTCGCGTCGCGCCCGGGTGACGGTAATTCAGGACGTTCGCCCTCGCGGGAGAGCTTGCGCGAGAGGGAAAAAGCGCGAGATAGCGGCGCCTCTCGCGGATGAAACGAGAGACATTCGGGGGTTGGAGGGTGAAAAAAAAGAAAAAAAAAGAATTTTACTCGGTGGGTGTCGCGCGCCACCGAGCGAACCATCCCCCCTGTCTCTCTTTCACCCTCCGCGCTATATACGTTACACTCTCTTGTCGCGGGAGTTGGGCTCAAAAGTAAACCAATTTCGTGGCTTGGTTAAAGCCCGAAGGCCTCTCTCGCGAAACGAGACTCGAATATATATATATATACATACATACACGTATAACTATGCAATGACAGAACACACAGAGACCCACACCCTCGCGTACCTCGCGAGAAATCCCCCAAGTTATTTCGCATAGGTAACGCGCCGTGAAATTACGATGATACGCGAATCAATGGCTCTAGCCTCGTCCTCCGTACTCACTCGCTAAAGAGAAAGGGGGGTTGGTTGAACTTTTGACGAGGCGTGGGATATATTTACGAATCTCTCCTCGACGAGCGTATATTCACGAGAGCGATACGATTTCTTAATCTCCCTTTTACCCCGCTTATTATTTATCGTCGTACGCTTTATTCGCTATTGTCATTTTATTCGAAAATTTTAGCGACAAATCTCACGAAGGGTTGTCGAATCGGTCTTATATTTGATGTTTTTTAATTTATACAAATTTAGACGAAATATGGAGATTGCAATGTGTTTTTTTGCCAATTTGTATCCCGCGATGCAATTTCTCACGCGAATATTTGCTTAGAAAGTTTAAATGAACGACAGGAATATTGTAACAGCGAAGCTCTCGTCTCCATTTCTCGTTACATTCTGCATCAGCAGCCGGAGTAGCTAGATCGAAAATTGCCCTGGGCAAAACTGGTGTACTCGCTCTGTGAGAGCCACTCTCCAATTTTCCTTGGATGCCTCGCATAGTCGAGAGAATGAGTGAGAGAGTGAAAGAGAGAGAGAGAGAGAGAGAGAGAGAGAGGTGGAATCGAGATGAGCACAATGGTCGTTCTCGCCACTTGGCAACACAATGGCGGTCCACTTAGGGGCTCCGACGTCCGCCGGAAGTCGAGCCTTAATGTGTTTGATCGGGGTGGCAACCTCGCCCCCGCGACCAGAACGCGACGATCATCCGTAATATATAGATATATGTATATAGATATAAGTCAGAATCGAGAAGAGCTATCGATCTCTTCGAACGAAATTCGATATCCGGTGGCAATGAGATTCTTTTCATTCTCTCTCCTATTCTCGTTCCGCCGGGAGAAGAAATGACATATTCGTCTGGGACGAATGACGAGAGAATGACTAATCAAAATACGACGTCGATGAGAACGGAAGTCGTGAGGAAATTATTAACCGCCTTTTTCGCCCACGTTTTATTCTCTGTCCTTTTTCTTTAAGAATAATTCGCAGTAATTTAACTTTTTTATTTAATAATTTGTGTGCGTTTTTTTTTTCAATCGAAATAAATTAAGCAAAAGGAGGGTGAGAGTTTTGAGGTTAATTCTCGACGCGATATTTTCCTTCGGAAAAATATTGCCAGGTTCGCATTCAATGTCTCGACCGTATGTCACAGGCGGTAGACACTTTAATGAAAAATCATACCAGGAATCCTCGCTTCGTTCTCGTACGTCTCTCTCTTTGTCTCTCCCTGTTTTTGCTCCTTCGTGTTCGTTTTTTTTCTTCGCGAAGAGAACCATCCCCCGCGCACCGATATCTCACGCGAATGAGATTTTAGACGGGAATAAATAAGAAAATTCAAGAGACACGATGGAGGGAGAACGCCGGTGGGTTATGTATAACGCTATGTGCCGCCGTGAGAGGATCTTTATTTCGCGGTGAAATTGAACGCCCTTCTCCCTCTCCTCTTCATTCTTTTTTTTTGTATTCCGCCTCTCGTTCCCTACCACCATTTTCGCAAGCGAGAGCGCTTTCTCGGAGATTCTTGCACGAGTGCCAAAGAAACGTGCTCAGCGAGGGGTTGAGAGGGGGATGAAAGGGGTTCAAGTTGTTCGGGGTTAAAGTATTCTACGTATATACGAAAATATGAAAGAAACGAGATATAAATGTGAAAGGTTCTTCGTCATATTCGACTATCGGATAAATCCGTCCAATTCGTGCAATAACACCCCGATATATATAAAATGAACGAGTGCCGCCATTTAAATTGTAGTTCGAATCTCGCGTCGTGCGAGATACGATCCGCTCTTTTTTTCTCTCTTTCGAGACAAATATCGTTGCGACGGGGGAGGGGAAGAAAAAAGAAAAAAAAATTAGCTTATCTCGCGTATGATAATCCGCGCATCCCCCGAGGCACGCGGAAACGACCCTCATCTCGTGATGGGCGTGCGCTCGCGGATCATGGGACGCGTATTCGCGTAATCCTCGAAGAGACCACACATAATATATATATATAAGTTTATTGTTGCAACCCCATCCGTTTCGGGGGTGAATTTTCGGTGGAGAATTATTATACGAGACCGCCTCTCTTTCTCTCTCGCTTACTCGCCATCCCCCAATATTTTGTATGTATCTCAGTGGCGCATCTCTCTTCGCACGGGACTTAGTGTTTTAATGGACTCTCGGTCGATCGAATCGCGTCAAAGTCCGCACATACATATGTCTCGTGTTATGAGCGATTCTTCGAGCTTAGTGCATGAAATTTATCGTTGCGTAATCCTGGCTGGACCAACCTCCTAGAACCCTCACGATCCTATGATTCGCACGAGTCTCTCGATCTCACGAAATTCTCGCTCTTTCGACTCCGGAAAAACGCCAGAAGATACGATTGAAAATTTTCCTTTTTTAATATTAATATCGATTTGGGTGAAAAAAACTACCCTCTCTCGATACTTTTCTCTCAACAGCCTTGAACTAGAGATTTTACAACGATGGAAATGAAGAAAAAAATCGTGCAGCAATTTCAATCCAACTGGGTTAGAGTTCGCTATTCGTATATAGAGTAGAGAGGGAAGAGGGTAATTCTATTAGGGTAGCATAGAGGAGGCGCACACCGCGCTGAGCGTCGTAAAGGGTTGAGAGAACGAGAGTGGAGCGGTCGAGGATAGGAGAGAAAGAGAGAAGACACACGCGGTAACGGCGTTGTCGAGGCTGGAATATGGAAGGGGTGTACAGCCCCCTGGAGCACCCTCACGCTAACTGGCTGCGACTCTGTCCTACCCCCTTTACGATTTCTACTTAATTTATGTATCATCCGAGAGTTAAGTAATTTCCACCGTCGAGCTTAAACCTCTCTACTCGTTATAACTGTATAACCCTAGGTACATCCTTTCCTTGAAAAGCCTCCATGTTGCATTTATAATACATATCTATATCACCGTAGAGAGGAACTCTTCTTCATTCCCATCGTTTAAACTTTCCCCGTTATCTCGCGACATCGAAAATCTCGTCCTCACATTTTCAGACTTTTGTCAACTATCACAAAATTTCGTCAACGTTAAATTCACCCCATGTGTCCAGGCCCAATGAAAAATAAATTCCAGTTCACGAATTAAGTAGATATAAATCGATAAAATCTCGTGGCTAATTATCGTGCAAAAATCTTAATTATATACGAACGATACGGATATAACGTCACCGGTATCGACAAAGTATTTTACCAAGTTTGTCGGATCGCGATACCGAGGGAAGAGTCAACATGGAAAAGACGGTTATATCTATAGGACCTTTAACTTCTGCCCTTCCACGCTTCTTTCGTTCTTTCCTACCTCTGGCTAACTAATTAAAAGGCGGTACGAACTTTCCCGTGGAAGAGTCGGAGAAAACGAGTTTAAATCTGTTTCAGGACGAGGGCTTTCCAGTACTCGACGTTACGTATATAGTGTTATACGAGAGGAGTCTCGTAGTGTCTTAGTGACTCCCTTGTGGATCGTTTCCATCGTGTGCCCCTAAGCTCGAGACCGTATACACACCAACCCTCTCACTCTCTGTATAGCGAAGAGCTCCGCGGAGCGCGGCGAACAGCACTTTATTACGAGTCTAATCTGTCTCTTGCCCGGTGCGACCGGGGCACTCGCGTATTTAACCCGATCCTCCTTCTAGCTTCGCCTCTCCACCGAGCCGCGATATAATTACGAAAGTTTATTTTCTTCAAAAATTTGCGTTTATCAGAATCGTTTCAATAACGCACGTCGATAAATACAAGTCCGGAATATTGTTCACGGTTCCTGCGAAAATGTCGAACAGCTGGGCGATCGATCAAAAAAGTGTTCCGGGCCGGTGAACTCTCGCTTAAAAAAGAAAAGGTTAAACTTATCGCAAAAATGTTCGAAGGAAGAAGGCACGAGTGAGAAAGAAGGAAGAACGGTGCTAAAGACCCGGAGAGGATATCCTCGTAGAGTAGGAGGACATGTGGCCAACGTTCCGCCACGAGGATGAAAAAGAATTCGTGAATCGACCTCGCGGTCGGAGGGTTCGAAAAAAGCGATTTCATAATTGAGCGTCTTGCGTCAATACGCGAAGCGAATTATCGTCGTAATATATTACCCTAAATTATAGAGGTGATGGTCGATCGGGGGACATTACGCTCGCCACTTTCACCAGATGGAGGTCCACCTTCGCTTCTTCTCTTCTCTCCCTCCAACCCCTCTTTCTCTCTCTCTTTCTCTCTCACTTTCTCGTTCTATTCCACCTCGTCAGGGTTCTGGTCGGTTGGTTGATTTTATACGGTGGCATCGGATACAGTATCTCTATATATATATATATATTCCTATCTCTTTATGTATATAGGGAACAGAAGAGACGAAAGCGTCGAACCAGCGGAACCCATAAAATATATATGTTACACCGCTAACCTTACCTATAGTCTCGAATAGACGCATTCGGGAATAGGGGAGAGCAGACCGCACTAATATATCCATCGCCTCTCGTCTATTATACATTTTACTACTTCTCTAACTATGCACACGAAGCAACGGACGCGTGCTACGTCCAAGAACTTCGGAACTCCCGTTGACCGATTTTCCCATTGACTCTCGGGTATGCTGCGTAATAATAGATGATTTATCCAACTTAAATGTCTCTTGATAAAAAATCTTATTAAATAAACATCGCGATGATTGGTAGAAAAATTTCGATCACTTTTAGAAGATTTGTAATTTTTATTTTTTGTTTTCATTGTTTTTGATCAATGAGATGTTAACTAGGATCGAGAATCGAGAATCGAGATAGGAAGAGAAACGTATTCGACGCTTCCATGACGCAGAAAATACGTAAATTATATGCGGAGAATTTGGACGGTACGAAAGCTTCGTAACGGAGCTTTCGTACCATCGCAATCTACATAGATATTACCTCCACGTGCACGTATACGCGTTTATAAATATACAGGTATAGAGCTGCGGGTACGTTGGCTCGAGCCGGTGGGGAAGGGGGAGGCGGCAGCTCGCTAACTTCGTTAATGTATAATCCCGCTGTGGCTCCCCGGGGCTCCGTTCCCGCTGTGATATAAAATCAGTAAGCTTTAGTAAATTTCGTTTAAACAATCCAGTAAACAATTTTCCGGGCCTGTGCACCGGCAAAGTAACGGCACCCCAGGTAGACCTACGCCACGACCACAAGAGCATTATCTGTATATATAGTCATCGTAGTGAAAGAGCGAGAGAGAGAGAGAGAAAGCTTCTATCTCTTTTCCCTATTCCTGCTTTCGCAGCTTCCACTGTTCGGTAGGTTTACTTACCCCCGTAACATTTCCGTGCTACCTACACACCCAACGCGCAAACGCCCACGCAATCTTCGCCTGGAAACACCTAGATATAGAAAATCGTAAAATTTATATATCGTATAAATCCCAGGAGAAAAGTAACGCGAGCATTTTTTTAAACGTTTCGTTGTCAACGATGCGTTCGAGTATTCCGTTAAGATGGTGCTCTAACGCGCCGTTAGCTTCGTAATAATAATATAATAACGGAGCGTATGCGTTCATAAAATATATAAGATATATAATATTTATATAATATATACAAAATAAATATAATATATAATATATATTAATATATTAATATTATAAAATAAATATAATATATTAATATAATATAATATATTGATATATTATATTTATTTTTGTAATATAAATATATTAATATATCAATATAATTAAATATATTATACATGACATTTATTATATTTATTTTATAATATAAATATATTAATATATCAATATAATAAAATATATTCTATATTATATTTATTATATTTATTTTGATTGATATATAATATATAAAAATGTATAAAATATATATTATTATTTAAATAAATGCTTGGCTATATATATAGGTTTATGTGTACGTATACATCGAAGCAGGAAGGGGCTATCATTGGCAAATGACGATTTGCGAGCGGAGCACCGTATGCACGAGGTCCGTAAATCTCGATCGAAAGCGTGTCAAACAAAAGCCGCGAACATGCACGGCGTCTCTCTCGAATTAAAAGTGACGTTACGCAGAGAGACCCGTCGTGTACCGAAAGCTTATGCATTCCCGACTGCACTCTCCGCTCGAGCCAGCGTTGCATATTAATATAACTATACATGGGTATGGCACAAATTGACAGCGCGTACGCCTCGATAATCGTGATTTACAACGATCGGTTTGTTCGTTATTTATTCCTGGTTTATTTATGGGACGAGACGCATCACCCTGTGCCGGCTTCCGAATTTCGAAACTTTCGATGTTTTCGAATCAACGTGCGAAACGGGATATTTATCGAGGCGCACGGAAATATCGAGAGGAGAATTAATCAAGACGGCTGACGTTTCGACTCGACGATTTTCGGGAGGTTAGGTCGTGAATGAAGTAGACAGAATGCAGTTTCGTTCTAGCGTTTTTAGAACGAGATAAGAACATTCAAATCGATCGACCGGAAGTCGAGTTACAATAATTTAAAATTTCGTAAAATTTCGGAATCCGCATAATTCATTGCAACAAATTTGATAAAATTGCGAGTTTGATAGAAAAAGAATTTTGATTGTTACGAAAAATCCAACGATGAAAATTTTTTTTTTGTTTCATCTCTCGTTGAGAAAAACTAAAGAACACTTTTCTACTTTGAACGTTACCTTCGAACCTCATCGACCCGGTGACTCGAGTATTTCTTCCCCAACCCTTTCTTCCATGCTCAATACGTGCCACGCGTTTCCGTGTGCTACACTCCGTGAGAGGCGGACGAGCGAGCTTCCTCGACTAACGAGCTAACTTTCCACGAGCGAAACGAGAGGCAGTTTGAAATTTTCCGGTTCTTGCTATATTCACATACACACGCACACACACACACACGCTCGTGGCTTCTACAATGTACACCTTCGAATATTTCCTAAATGTTGAACGAACGTAGCAAAAGTCAAGGTTCCTCTCGTTTAACGCTGACTGAACGACACCGAACGAAGAAACGAGGGTAAGTTGGACATCGATTTATTAAATCGTCCCATTAACAACCCTTGGATGGACACTGTCTGCTTCAATTTAAAATTCGACAAGAATCATCGAAAATGTGAAATGATTGAGACAGAAATCGGGTGAATCGAAGCAAGATGAATAATCGTAGATTTACATTAACAAGGCCTCGATATAATAACAGCAGGTCCAGTTGGGGTTGGAGCACGTACGGCTAGCATACTCTGTAATACGGGTACAATGAAAATTTTCAAATTTCACGCTCGATTATGCCGTGTCTGTCTCTCTTCCTCTAGTTCAACGCGATGCATATCGCTAGGTGTGACATTTGGCGCATTAAAATCATAATGCCCGTTATCTCGTCGATCCTCGTTTCTACTTGTTCTACCGTGAAATAAATGGCAGAGGCCTCGAGAATCCAACGTCATCGAATTCGTCACGATCTTCATCGAGTTGTGGACATAAATGATCAAGGGCGCAAAACAACACCCTTTCTCTATTCACGAATCTGCGCCGAGGTAAATGTTTTTTTCTATCCTATCTACGTACGAATCTCCGATGTGCTATGCTCGAACCAAAGGCCTGCAGGACATCGCAGGGCGTATATATATAGTAAAAGAAAGACTGGACAGATGGTCCTCCCGGTTCGAGGCCAGCGACAGGTTGGTCCACAGGACACACCAGCAGCATTTCGTGGTTCATTTGCGGTACCCAGGGGTCCCATCTATTATCGGAAGAGAGCTCGAGAATTTGGTGCGGGGGTTGCGTTGCGAGAGAGCTCGAGGGCCCCTGGTCCCCCTTCCTCTTGCACCCTCGTCCAAGCATCTCGATGTGCCGAGAGAGAGAGAGAGAGAGAGAGAGAGACAGAGAGGCTGGATGGGAGGAAGAGAGAGACAACTAAAGAGGGTGAAACACGACATCTACCAGGGTTCCCCTGTATATCACAGGGAACTCTACTATATTCCGGTGTACAGACACTTTGGGGTTGTTTACAAGGCATCCCACAGTCTCTCGATTTAATTCGATGATTATTTTTTAACGACGCACATATCTCAACTCCATGCCTGCAAAATAAAAAAAAAATAAGTATATAAATTTATCACCAAGTTTAGAGCTACTAAAAAGAAACTAGAAAATCGATCTTGTCGTATTACCGGAAGCGACGTGTAATTAAATTTAAAAATCGAACGAAATAATTAAAAGCGTCGAAACGATCGAAAAAAAAACATCTTCGTTCACGCGAGCGTAGATCGAGTTCGTATCCGAGCTTCGCCGTTCCTCGTTCCTTACGTTGTAAATTCGCGCGTGATTCTCGCGATTTCTCGGGCCTTAACAAGACGGAAAAATAAATGCTGTCTCGACGGAATTATAAGCAACGCGCGGATGATGAGGGAGAGAGATAGATGTATAAAGAAATGCCGAGCTGCGAGATTAATGAAAGTGCCGGGAGGCGCGTCGGCAATCGCGAAAGAAGACTCAAGATGCCACGTGTGTTATATATATAGGAAGAATAAGAATAAGAAGAAGAAGAAGAAGAAAGAAGAAGAAGAGGAAAAAAGCGGCAGGAGAAGAAGAAGATGAAGAAGAAGGTGCGAATGATTCGGTGGAGCTCTTCGAGTCCTCCTCCCCCCTTGAAATAAAAGAAACGGCGCACACACTAAGAGACGATCACAATCATCATCATTATCATCATCATCATCATCATCATCATCATCGAGATCGGGCGGGACATCACCCCGGGACGTCCGAGAGCGGGAGACAGCTGATAGACCTAATTTACTTATATTTAATTACTACCCTGTAATCGGGACTCACGCATACACCTCGACACATTCGTACGAATTATACACACGTATAAGCGCATATTCGTGTATATCGCAAATCGAGTACGAGAGAATTGGATCGAGCTTCTTTTTTTCAACGACCTCTCCCTCAAGCGCCCTCGGGCCGACAATGAAAAAAAAACATACGAGCCAACTCGTTTCGTTACTGCCTACTTCCATATAAAACTGCCAACTTCTGCACTCGCTGGCCCGCCATTCGCCGCTGCAAACGTCTTCATTTATTTCTTAATTACTATATACCGATCTGGAGAGATTCGTGGATCTCCTCCTCTCCCACCCTTTTATTTCGCTTCCATTTCTTTTTCCTCTTCGTCCAGGCCTCCGTCAGCTGCTCAACCTCGCTTCTCGATAGGACGGACGAGGGTGAAGATTTGTTCTAACGTTTTCAACCACCCTCCTCACCCTTACGATGTTATAATCAACGAAGACGAGTCGGTGACCGATCAAAAATAACCCTAGGAGCGTTCTTATCTGTAATCATCGATCTTTCCATCTTTGTGGTTTACGCCCGAGCGAACCTTCGACTCAGTCGCGAATATCTTCGAATCTCGGGGGAGTAGAGAGATGAGAACAGGCGGTGACAGTCCCAGAAGAAAGAGGAAGACCTAGGTGGCTTTGAACATATATATGTATATATAACTGAGACTGCTGACGCGTCTCGAAGCGAGGAGTGACGAACTCGTATAAACGATGCCGGCGGGGCGCGTCAATAGTCGACGAGAAACCCCTTGACGATATATACCACCCCTCCCCCGGATGGACCAGCGGGAGCTACCCGTACGTACAACACAAAACCACCCTCACCACGTCCTTTTGGGGTACGGTAACGCGACGCTTAACGATCGAACGATACGTACATGATGTACGCACTCGATCGACGACATTACGACACGATGACGATCACGACACACCGTGTGTTGTTCGCTCCTCGATGCAACATTGACGCGGTCCACCCCCTTATGTACCGCAGATGGAATATCTAAGGGGTAGTTATTATTCAATATGATCGATCGATCCTCGCCGATATTCCACCTTTCGGATATTTTATTGTTCGAAACGATGTGAACGGTATATCGCGGATATGTGTGTTAATTTTTTTTTGCCTCGGCCGTTGTTCTGTTTTTTTTAAAGCAAATCACCCCTCAGGGATAGTTCTGTTTTTTTGGATTTTTTTTTCCTGATTTCCAGAACTTCTCGGCATTAATCCCTCGACACCTTTGGAAAATGACGACGATCCTTCTCTCGGCTGTGGCTCGTCCACGGGCGATTTCATTTCTGCTTGCGTCGTCGTCGTCGTCGTCGACGTCGCGCGTACGCGATAAAAATGGTAATTCGATGGAGAATTTCAGGATGTACCTCCCCCCTGCCGTACGGGACGATCGAAAATACACCGAAGTAATTTCGGACTCGTGCCAATCCTCGATTTTTCCCGTATATCCTCGAGTGCGCCCACTTTGACCAAACGTGATAATTTTTATTTCTCGTTTCTTTTCCGTTCCCATTTTCTGTAAATTTGTTGTGACAATAAAGAATATTTAATGTTCAAAATGTTTATGTTATTAGGACACGAAAAAAACAAGGTTTTTTCTCTCCGGGGAAAGAAGTTACAAAATTACGTTTAACTAGGAAAAACTTTTTTCTTATTTTTTTTTTGAGGATTATAAGATAGGATGAGATTTTTTCCACGGACTGTTTTACGTTTTTTCTTTCATTCAACACCGTGCTTAATTAAGTGCGTCCACGTAACGCTTACACATGCTCGTATGTTTCATCGTTTCTTTTTTTCTCATTCATTTTCTTTTTTCCCCTTTTTCTTTTTTTTTTTTATTTTCACCGAGTATAAGCGAACCGCTTTCCGACACGTTATAAATACTCTCCGGTAGCAACTATCGCGTGAGAGTTTCTCCGCGCGCACAACGAAAACACCGAGAGCGGGTTGCATGCGCCGAACTCGTTACCGGTTTTGTCCCCGTAAATTAATTACCCCCCGGGTGAACGCGAGAAACAGAGACAACGTTCTCGCTTTATTTTCGCGGCGCGGCAGGTTTTCAGACCCTATTCCCCTCCCCCGAAGCCCCCCCCCCCCCCCCCATTCCCCACACGTCCCCCGCGACTACTCAACTCCGCAGTTAAATACGCGATGCCGTTTCTCTACGTACGTGTGCATGGAAAAGGCGCGAAAAAGACTCTCGAGTCGCTAATCGAGTTATTCGCATGTTTTATCACATGGGAGTACGTCGTATCGCGATTATAATTGTATTTCTCTCAACGATCGTGAAACTCGTCGAATATTTTTTTTTTTTAATTTACAAAACTAGCTCGATCCGCGAGGTATCGAACAATGCAGAATAAATTTAAAAATGATTGAATCTCTCGAAATCAATTAATCGCGATCGATCGATTTTACCGAATTCCGCAAGAAACTTCTGTCGGGAAACGTTCGACCATGAGACTTTTCGATTTTTCTTTCATCGCTCTGATAATTACCGAATGAAATCGTAGTAACGAGAAATTAGGAGTTAATGGGAAATCGATCGTCGCGATTTATCGGTCTCGTTTCAAGAGGAACGATAAAAAAAACACACAAACAAAAAAAAAGTCGAAAAGAAGATTTCACGAGTGTACGAGAAGCGGTGCGAAAAACTCTTAGTCAGGACATCAGTGTGGAGGAGGGAGAGGGGGGAGGGGGCTACCTCTCCGCGGATGAGTCTGCGTTCGCGCACCGTACCAAGAGAAAAGAGGGTCAGGGGTGAAATTTGCGGTCTTTCTCGATGCGAAGGAAGGAGCGTCGAGCGTAGGCGGGTTCGAGCCGAATCCCCCTTCGAGCAACTTCTTCGGTCCCGTTCAACGATAGACTCCGCCCTCGTACGTCCCCCACCAAACAAATTTGTTCCTATCCGTGAGTCGTTGGCCCCCACCACTAATTTTGCGGCTTCGCGAGAGTCGCGCGCGATCTCGCGCTCGTTCGATTTCACGCGCTTCGTGCCGCGAGGGAACACCACCAGTATGGCAAGGAAGAGGTCGCGCGAGTCCTTCTCTCGCACCGCCAGGGTAGTCATGGCAACCCTTTCCCAGATCTCGCGAATCGCGTCGCTAAATAAAAATATATATATGTATAGAAAATCTATAAGTATGTTCTATATGTATATATATGTATATAAAAGGTGGGTCGGGATTGTTCCAAAACAATTATCCCGTACCCAGAGCGCTCTCAATTCCATTTCGGACGCGCTTACTATAACGTCTCGCTTCTACAGTTATACCACGAATGCCCAGCAAAAATCGTTATATACAGCAATGACGCGCTTTCCGACACCACCGTGGCAAATGGTTTTCGCGAATAAAAATCGTTGGACTACGCCCCTGTACGCCTTCTACCTCAACGACTTCCAGGGTAGATTCTCACTCGTGTAATATCGCGCGAGAGAGAATTTTTCCCTCTATCTCTCGAACCTCTCCCTCTCTCCTTTATACCAGCCATCCTCCGGATAAAATTATTTTTAAATCACCCCGCAACTTTGAGTTTTCTTCGGGCAACTCGAATGGTCTTTACTTATTTTACTCTTCTCATTGCGAATGGAGAACTTTTCGTCGCTTTTAGGAAAAAATCAGGGTAATGTCATTTACGATATGTTTTTTTGTTCCATCTCTCCTTTTTTGATCTTTCATGAAACGTTTTTTTTTATAGAATTACAGTGATTTCTTTTTTTCTTCCTCGCGCGATATTCGAGACAGCTGTTAGATGTTGCACGTGCAAACGAGTACTAGTATACGTATTATATCAGTATCGAGATTGAATTAACCAGCCTCTCGTTTATCAATCAGATTTATACGCTCGGCGTGTGAGACTTGTCGGAATTAAATTGTGATTTATGAATAATGATAAAGCTTCGAGTTTATTAACCGAGCAACGTGGTTTCTAGGATTTAATTAACGAGCCTATAGTGTTGGTTGGGTCCGTAAGAAATGAAACGAGCCACGTCGAATTATGGTTTATTATCATAGCGACTGCATCGAGAGAATTCAAGTGCAGCAACGTAGCTCGAGTTGCACGATTACTTTTCGTTTCCCACGTAAATATATTTATCCGTCTAGAGAGAGAAAGAAAGAGAGAGATTGCGATTGATCGCGTATTACAACGTTAGTTATACGTAGATATATCGTCAAAATCGAATTTAACTCCCTCCTCCTCCTCCTCCTCCTCCTCCTCCTCCTCCTCCTCCTCCTCTACGTCTCCCCACATCCGCGGTTCCGGGCTTCGATTCGGGTAAACGGGTTTCACGCTTGGCTAAGCGACGGCTCCATTCGCGAAAATCGACAAGATATACAGCTCGCTACGGGAGTCGGACGCGCGTGCTCTACGCCGCGGAGCTTGCCAGAATATAAAGCGACTCTATCCTCGTTTTCTCGGTGCTTTTTCGCGTACAGCCACTACGAAAAATTTCATCCACCCCACGACCTACATACGTTCAATTTTCACCAACGTACGAATAATTTTAATTATTATTTTCTACTTTAGAGATTTTTGTAAATGTCGAAGAATAGATATTTGCGCAAGCCGAGCTTTTTTACGTCATTGCGATCGTTGGAATTTTCCTCGGGAGGATTGTATGAGAATTTTGCACGGAAAATTCTCACGGACGTCGCGAATATACGCACCAGGAACATATCGTTTTCGTCTCACGTATTCGCGATTCGATACGGTTCACCACGATATAAATATGAGTTCGAAAGATATCCGCTTGTGCCCGGAGCTTGCCACATAGCTTCTGTGTCTATTCGTCTTTATATCGCGATTCTTTCCCGCAGTTACGAACCGCAAATTTATCGACTCTCGTCGTTGAACGCGAATGGCGCGATAATTTTTTTCACAAACGATACTAATACGTTGATTAACGCCCCGTAAATAATGACAAAAATGAATAAATATTTCTTTTTGTCTAAGGTATTTCAAGTACTTATCTTTATATAATTAGAATTGCGATCGATGATTTACGACAGTCGTGTGTGTATCGTAGGAAAATTCAACGTGCATTCGCGTCGCGTACAATAGTCTCGCCGATATGTGTAGTTCTCGTCGGCAGATTCCACCACGTATAGAAACGGACGGACGCAATAATTCTCGCTTAACCGCCTCGCTCTCGCTGCGGGAAATAACGGCGGAATAACGATGAAATAACGACGAAGCTTCCGCGAACCGGCGACTCTCTTTCCCTCCCGAATATCTTCTTTTTTTTTCGTGTCCCGCCTTCGCTCGCGAGGGGCGCGCGCGATAAAATATCTGCTATTTTACACAAAAGCGACCGGATAGTCGGGAGGTTGAGTACGTCCTCGCTAAGCTATTCCAGAACTAGTTCGCGCTCCACGCGAGAATCGATAAATTTTCCACGATCTTGATGGTCCGAAAATTACTTTGAAAATTTCTCAAAATTTTTGATCGTTTCTAAAAAGAAAGAACAAAAAGCCGTTCCTTCTATCGCGCCCATGTATCTATCGTTATTTGTGATAAAGCGCATCGGTTTTTCGATGCCCCTTTAAAACTGCACGGAGAAAGAAGAAAAAAGAATGTAAAAGTTTGCCGACAATCCGGCGAGTTATGCAAGAGGCTGAAAAAAAATCAGAAAAAAAAATGAGTGAGAGGAGGGGGAAGATCGAGGCGAGAAAACATAACTCGGGAAAAGAGTAGAATCACCGGCGCCCGCTATATTACCACGAAAATTCGCAAACACATCTACGTACATTCGTACACACTCTGTCTCGAGGGTAAAACTTTCGTTTCTCGGTTCTCGTCCCAAGCCCCGAGACTACGGCCCGGGCTCTTCTTTATTCAAAGTTGTAATAACGTTTGGCAGATGTTTCTCTGATAATATATAGCGTGCGTGGCGGAAACTCGCGCCCCGCGATCTAGCGAAGCTTCGCTCTCTTTCGCTCGCTTCCAACGACGAGAGGAGTAACCCAAAGTGAGGTTGAGGCAAAAGTAAAGCGAGCGAGCGACCGAGATATACGTATATCGAGCACAAGCGCTTTTGTTCCGGGAACTTTTATCGAGTCAATTTAAGTTGCCGCGCTCGAGAAATACCACGGTTGTCTCTCATACTCTCGCTTCTAACGATATAGATATATAAACGCGTATGCATATTTCTCTCACCTTAAACCATCCTCCTGTGTCTTTTTCAGTCTATGATCCCCACGTCTTTACTTATTCCTCGTTCTTTTCCCTCCTTGGACGGTCACAGGTTTTTCGGTCTGTTCGACTAGTTTCGCTATTTTTGAAAATTATTTTATCCTTTTTTGTCTTCCTAGGTTAAATCGTTAATCGATCGTATGGTGAGGAATTAGTAATTGTAATTGAAAAAGAAAATGAGACGAGTTACGATGGGGATTAATGCAACGACCGTGAAAGATTTTACGATTCAATTTCAGACAATATGAAATGTCTAGGGCATTTATTAGTATCGCAATGTTAAATACGTTGTGCAATTATGATGATTAATTATCTTGAGCGGTGGTCGTAACTTTAATGAGACGGGTGGGAAGTCGTACCGCATCTCACAGTCTCGTGCGAGCTGATGATGCTTGCCACTGCAGACATTTAGCCATGCAACGCACTATCTCGGCATGATAATGTTTTACGTAATTGCTCGATGAATTTTTTAATGTGTTTAATATACTACGCCGATGTGAATAATTCACGCAAATCTGTTATCCGCAGTGAGTTTATGGGGTGATTTTTCACATAGATTCGAGTGGGCTCGAACGAGTGGCGACATCTCTGGGTAAGTTGGTCTTGAACGAGAGTTCGAGCAGTTGGATGGATTAGTTGCGAGGAGAATGTACCGTCGGTAGGTACGAACGAAGAGAGTGGCAGTGGTATAGGGGGTAGCGTTCCCGACTCACACCCAGCGGGCCAGGGTTCGATTCCCGCCGGCATCAATGGAATTTTTCTATGTGCTTTTTTTGTGCTCTCCGTTGGTTTGGAACCCACCTAAGAAAAACTGTGGGTCCATTGGAGCGATTGATGGTAGAATTGTGGCTGGAGTAGTAGCAGTACGCCGTACATTGCAATTTGTGCATACAACCATCCCGGTCCGAAAACTATGCACCAAGTTACAATCTATCTATTTAGGATGAAGATATGGAAAATAAATCGAATGGAAGGAAACATCGACTACAGCCATCTAGCGGCGTATTTGGGCATAACGGAAGGTCGAGAAACTGAGTGGAATACCACAAGAGGAAGGGACACGTATGTATCGACAGATATATAAAAGATTTATGGCATCGAATCAAAAAATAAATATATCACTATTTTTATATCAATTTTCATGAAAATTGTAAAATCGGATTAAAGTCAGTTCAACACTATTTAAATTTAATGTTTATTTGCATGTTAGTCCGGGGTAATGAAATTTGTGGTCGATAAATTACCATCGCGTGAATAGTAGCTTGTGGTAATGAGTTGTTGTCGTTTCGGTTCCGGTAGATGGCAGCAGGCTTCGGTTTTCGAATAACTAGCGCGGGGAAATAGCACTAGCGGTTCAAATTGCCCGACCAAGATGCTCAATGGCCTATATTACCCCGCTAAAATATTGTCACCCAGAAAAAACTAATTTATTATTTAAAAAATTTATACTTCAATTATAATTCCTCGCGTAAAAATTTCTCGGCAAAACTACGTACGATACCCAAACCCAAATTTCTCCTACAGCTTTTCAAAAGGGTCTTCACCCTTGAAATATACGGCAGGTATATATTTGTATGAATAGTACACCTGACAAAGGAAGGTTCCCATTGTGTGTATTTAGTTGGCAGATCGAAACGACAAGTGGCCCCCATAGTGTAGTGGGGACAATGGCCTCGCTACAAAGATGGCCCCAGTACAAAGATTAGGTGACCCCCATTCTGTAAGAGTCACATTCCTACCCTTCATTTTTTAAGCAAAACTTCGCCAACAGAACGAACTTGTCTTCGCAAATTTAAATAACAAAAAACTAACGAGAATAAATGTCAATTAACTAAAGTTATAATCAATTCAAATCAAATACTTTTGAGGGTTGAATGGTGATTAATTATCGATGCAAATATTCAATTTATATACATCTTTCGTTAGTCACGAACTACTCTTTAACCCTGCGGCGATTCGTTCGAGTCAACCTAGCTCGTTGAGATCGTTCTGCCCCTTCCGTGAGGTAAAGAGGTGCGGATTTGTTCGAATGTCCCTTCTCGTCCCCGAATCTATAATACACTGTTTGTATGCCCGAGGTACGAGGCAAAAGGCTACGAAAAATGAGCCGCGACGACTCATCGTGAGGCAAGAGGTAAAATTTTCCCCTCTGGCAGCCCGAACGAAGGACAGAGAGGGAAATACCCAAAGGTATACACACTGCGGTAAAATCGACCACCTGTAATCCGTTGTAACGGTACAAGAACGGATGGTGGCGCCGCGTTGTGGCAGGCAATAGAAGCGAGCCTCTTAAAGGCGAGGTCGACCGCATACCTCGAGCCGATCCGCGTCCGAGAGGCAGTCTCGTCTCGCGAGCCTTTCGGATATTAAAATCGTTTATACTCGTCGTACCGAGTGCACGCTGTTACGAACACGTTCGTCGTTCTGTGACAAAACGTTCTTGCAACGAATAACATTCAAACACAACAAAAGAACATTCCACCGTGAATACGAACAAAAGATATAAACGGTTTTAATTCGATTCGTTTAATGTACGATCTTCGATCGATAGGGTTGCCCTTTAATCGTCGAGAATTCTAGGAGTGTCAAGTGTGTTGATATTCTTCCACATTGCAACGCGGTGAGAGATGATTTTTGGGTGTTCGTCGAAACGATCGACGTTTACCGATATCGCCAACAACTTTATCGCAAAATTGTGATTTCGATCGATCCATCGATACCTCGATCGGTTCTTTTTCTCAATTTCGCTTCGAGCTCGTTGAATTCGTGCTCGATCTCGTGTCAGTGCAAAATTGGTTTATCGTGTGTGAGAGTTTTTCCCATTTGGACTTGGAGACACTTATTGTTCGTTTTGTTCGATCTACGTGGCTGGAATTGACGAAGGTGAGTACAGTAAGGGAGAGAGAGAGAGAGAGAGAGAGAAAGAGAGAGGGTGAGCTCATGCGGGAGACGAGTTGGATGATGGGGATCGCGAAAGAATCTCGCGTCTCCTCGTCCTTCTTCCACTCTCGCGTTTTCTCTCTCGATCTCCTTCAGCTTCGTGTGGCCGCGAAGAACTTTGCTCGAACCGTGCGGATCGCGAAGCCGCGGAACCTCGAAGAGGGGCCCCCCTTTTTCAACGTAAGACGACGCTTCCCTCGCCGAGAGGAGACTTCGATGCTCGGTTGCGAAGCTCCCACGAACCTCCTCGCATATTGCGTTTTATACACGACATATATACATACATTTATACAATGTATATATTATTCGTATCCATTTTTCCTCTATTTTTAATCACTCCACGAAGCTCCAATTATCCACGAAGCGTCGGAACAATCCAGTTCGCTAAAGAAAAACAAAACAAAAAATTATCACTTTCATCCAGAGTTCTTTGGATCGTTTTCTCAATCGCACGTACCTACGTCACTTGGCTATCAATTTTTTTTATTCACGAAATGTCCGTGGGGTACGAGTCGAGATAGACGTCTTGGCTTCGCTGAACTTTTTATCGGGCAATGCCGAGAATGCGTTTACCTTTCTCTCGGAGTTGTGTCAACTCATCGGCGAGATGATGCACTTCGCGGGAGCCTCCGGGAAAATTCTCTACTTCCAACTCATAATAATATTAGTGTACGTGTTTTTATACGTATACATATATATACGAGCTCTTCGTATATTTATATACAGAGACGTTGCCACACATTACCGGCTCGTCGTATCTCACGAGCGAGGAACGAAGAGATGACGAAACGTCTCACGAGTAAAACCTGGTGTGCCTGTATAACTCTATAACATATTTTATACACGTATCACGTATATAGATCCTACGTACAAGACCAAAACGTATACTTTGTCTCGCGTGTTATTTTCCCGGCATGCCGGACACGGTTCGTATAAATTTCGTGCTGAAACTAAAAAAAAAACATAAATACAAAACAAAAAATCCAAAGAATCAAACATACATAAGTCTTATACGATCCAAAACAAGAACGTATTATCCTTCAAGATCCATTAAGAATTCATTTCCTGGGTATAATCAACGAGGGGCGAGGGAGAGTGCGAGAATACCAGGTTAAACGCTTGGACAGACCGAGAGGCGAATTGCAGAACCGTTGGAGTTTAACTGAAAGCAGTGCAAGTAGAAAGTTTCGTGGTTGATTTTGAGCACAGTTAGGACTCCCAAGGAAAAATCGTTAAGATCGATAAGGAACAAGGAGAAAATATTGTTCCGAAGGCAATTAGGCCTGATGACTCGTGGTAGATGAATGGAGAGGAGGATGATAATTGCATTTCATTAAATTCTCAAGGCCAATTAAAACCTAAAGTGGCCACGACCTCGGGTGGGATCGTGGGATAACGATATGGACACCGTTATCGATACTTTCTTACACATACACACGCGATGTTTATATATATATAAATCGGTGATAGAAAACACCGGACACTTGCACGGTCCATAGAACTTCCCGACTAGAATCTCGCTTACCTATAGACGTGATATGCGTGAAATAAATGAAGTGTGCGTAAGATATTACGAGCTATTAGCGTACCTCGTGAATGTGTTAGTTCCTCGCGAGAAGTCCGAGTGAACGTACAGGGGCAGTTTCTCACTCGTTCTGTAAATATAGACATATATATCGCACGTTTCTTTTCGCAACTGGTATCTCGCAGCGTCGAAGGTCTGCAGCCTCGAGAAATCAAGCGCGATATATAGAAATATCCGGGCGTATTTGCAAAATGCGATTCTTGCGGCGTGAATAAGCCTGAGCGTTGTGCAGCGTGAATATCGAAACAATTATACTATAGCCGTGACACACAAAAGCGTTCATAGACAAATTCCTTATCGCGATACATATTCGCGATAAGAATCGATACTTGGTTAACAACCGAGTATAATTGAGGAGAGAGTTCGGGTTATTCGTTGAACTTTCGCTCGAGCTAAAATGATAATCATCGATCGACATTCTTCAACCTCCAATTGTAACGTTTAGTCACGACGTGTTTGTCACATCCGAGGGTTTCGTTTATATAATTTATTACGTACGAGCGTAACCGAAGAAGGGAGAGCAATCGTATCCAAGTTTCTCTGGCGTTGATAAAAGTATTAAAAAAAAAAAAAAAGAAAATTATAAAAATAATTCAGAAAGTGGGAGGGGCGGGTAAAATAAAATTAAGAACTAACGATCGTACAGCATGCACTTCCGGTACGGGTTCGATTGCCGCACTTTTCTTTCGATAACATAACTCGAGTTTTACTGCAGCTTTCGTGAGAACGAGAGAGAGGTACCGTGATAGCGAGAGGGGGGAGGGATTGGAAGGCGTGATTATGAATTACGTAAACTCTCGTCTTGTATCACACATCGAAAACTCGCGAGCGAGCGAGCGAGCTCTCCGAGTTGGTGCTTTCTCTGTCTGACCTCGATATCTGCTCGACGAAACCCCGATTCTTTCTCTACGTATGTTTGTGTGTGTGTGTGTGTCTTAGCTCTCGCTACTCGTTTCCAAGCTGCAACGAGACTGACGTGTGTCGAGCCACTGTGACTTTGCTTACTATATAACAGTACGTATAGAGGTGTACGTTACATCTTAGACACGTGGAGGCGCAGCATCGCTCCTCTAACACTCCTGCCGCTCTGCCCGAATCATTCATGAAGACGATGACCGACTGACAGTTATATATACTCGATCCTAAATAGCTCGTTCCCTCCTACTCGCTCCGAGACGATTTTATAATGCACTTTATTTTTTTCTCGTCCTACGCGCGTCCAACGTCATTCCTCATTGAATATGTAAATCAATGAATTATTGAAAATTAATCAAATGATTAAAAGAAATCTGAATTTTTCATTGATTTTTATTTGATAATAGATTTGAAAGAAATTTAACTTCCTGTCGTTCCTGTCGTCCAACGTAATTTCTCATTCGCTATTTAATCCGACGAATTATTGAAAATTAATCAAATGATTAAAAAAATGTAAATTTTTTAATTTTCAACCCAATCAAATAAATTTTTTATTTGATTTTTATTTGACAATAGATTTGACGAAAAAAAGATTGAAAAGAATTTCATTTCCTGTCATTGAGTGAAAAAAAGGGTTCGTCGCTAAAGACGAGACGGTTTTTAAGGCGATATTCGTATATCGTGACCGCGAGAGTGTTACAATGGACAATCGTCACTGTCGTCGTTGTGCCTAGAGGTAGTGACGAAACTTTCGTTTCAATCTCTCGTCGAGACTCCATTGTTCGAACGAGACAGTCGTTTCAGGCATCCATTTGTCCCGTTTCAATACTTATACATATATTCTCGTGTATCAACGAACGGTGTTCTCCTACGCGTTTTCTACACGCAGGACGGAGCTGTGCGTTCGATCAAGAGTGACTAACGCGCGAGAATCGCCGTTAAACAAATTGCGAAATTTTTCTCCTGCATAACTTCGTCCAGAGAAAAATTAAGGACAGCTACGATATTGCCGACAATTTTAACGCGTAGCTCCTGTAATATTGGTCACCCTCGCTCCTACTTCTCTTTTTCCAGCTAGAAAGAAAAATAATAACGTATTATTTAACACGCGACGCTTTTGTACAACTACGAATGATAATTGTGTACAAGACGTGTTAAACCGTTGCACTTTCGATATTTCTCGGGCGTGAAATGCAACCGGAAGTACTACAGTTGTCTCGTAAAAAAAAATACAATCTTCATAAACTTTCCACTTCCGGATTTTTCGCAGCGCGTAAAAGAAAATAAAACTGAATTTGATTAGAAACATGGACGAAATTTCTGTTTACAGACGAAGGACTTTGGTGAAATCGCGAGACGTCTCGAGGACAGAATGAAGGGAAGAATTTGCCTGAGATCCGTCTAACAACCCCTAGCAAAATGTATTCCGACTGGCAAAAGGTGAGTCGTCTATCTTTAAACGATAATATTCTCAACGCTCGATGATAAATTATCGTAACAGCCGCGAGTTACGTTACGTATAACCGAGCATTATAAACAAAGTCGAGCTCAAATGATAAATAATTTTCCACGATCTTACCCTCGTTTCGTATAATGTATAGCATAACACACATTTTGCATTTGATTCTCGCGATCCGATAAATATGGAGCGTTTATAATGGACTCGTACGTGCGTCGGTAGAACTCGCCGTGGCTCCCTCGCAACCTCGCGGAGTCAATGATCCGTGGATCTACCGAGTGTGCGCGCGCGACTCTTGACTCCTGCTATGCGCAGGCACGCCGAAGGAATTGCGTTGCGTCGCACGTGCCCGCCACTTTCCAATACCGACTGCGCTCTCGAGCTCTCCCCGTTCGATTCGACGAGCCTCGATCCGAGGCAGAAATAAATCGAAACCGACGATCGATTATTCATTGATCAAATTAATATTAAAAAAATAGGATTATTACGAATTCACTTCGCGATTATCGTAATTAGCGATAAATATCGTTTCTCGTTATTTAAGGAATTAAATTAGACGCGATTGTGGCATTTTTAAATAAGAAAATAAAAATTAAACATGCTTTTACGACTCTTGTAATTCTATTAATGAAACAAATTTGCGAGAATTGGAAGAGTTATTGCTGCGTTCTCGATTCAACGTTACACCGCGATACGAAATTATTGCGAACACGCCTGGACTCTCTTTGATTGCTCCTCCTCCTCTTGACCGGTAGTATTAGCCTCCTCCTACGTAAAGGAGAGACACATCGTTATACACATCGGTAATACACGATGGTATATGGGCAATGCCTTGTACAGGTAAACGCCGCGCGGCTCTCGTTAGAACATTTCCCGTTCTAATGCATCGGAGCAGGCCACCGGACTCGAAGGAGTTTACGCGATATGAACGAGAGGCCCGTGTGCGTATTTAGCGCGTAATTTATATAAGAAAGAGAGGCACGCTTGGTTCCACCCCAAAGCATTTCGATACATTGGCGTCGGTAAAATATTCCCTCGTTACAGTTTTCCTCAAACCAGGATTTTTTTCACGATTCCAAGTCTCGAAAGAGAACAAAGTTTCCATCAACCCTCAGGGACGCGAGGGTGTCGGTAAAATCGTGTTAGGTTCACGAATTGTTTCTCGAGTCTTCGTGTTCTTTCTGTTCGTGCAAACGCGACGATGAGCGTGCAATTAATGTCCGAGATTAATTAGAAGCGGACAATCTACGCCACTGGATGAAAGAGTATGTGTGTGTTCTGCTACCTGGTAGCAATCGTTACGAGGAGAGAAGAAGAGAGTAGGTGTGTAGCAGCTCACTTGGCCGTAGGTCTTCCCAGTTGCGCATCGAACATCCGCGAGACCGGATCTCGGTTTCCACGATTATTACTTTACATCGCAGTTCTTTTTTTCTCTTCTTTTACTATTTTGTATCGATAAATTCTGTCGGTACCGTTCGATCGCGGACATTGTCTTGTTGACAAAGGCGAGGAGAAAACAAAACACGGAATTTCGCGGTTCATCGATCGAAAAGAATGGACCCAGAAGTGTGAGCACATACGGAATTTTCTGGTCGCGCCCACGGAGGAGAAGGAGAGAAAGAGAGACCGTTATCGAAATCGGCTAGGTCGAGGTGAACGGTCCTCCTTTCGTAGGCCAAACTACGTGGATATCCGTACAGATTTTTATTTTCTCGATGAGCCAGTGACCCAATGAGCCCGATAGTTTCACGGTCGAGGTGGAGAACAGCCACTCGTCGTGGCCCGATGTACTACTAATATTTCGTATACGAGGACAGTCACGTCGTGTGTACTTTGGCGAACGGTGAACCAAAACGCGAACGTTTCGTAAAGTGCAATCGTCGTCTCGCATATATATTAACGATTTAGCATGCGGGACGCGTCTAGCAAAGGAGTAGTATGTACCTAGTGGTCGAGGCGGCGCGTAGCAGAAACCTACACGGTAGAGCGAAGAGTCAACGAGGAATCGGTTCGTTCGTGTCACGATTGTTAAACTCTTTGGGGACGAGAGTGTGGCCTCGTGGCTGATTCTAACCGTGGCTACACACGCGACAGAGAAACACGGAGACAACGTAGCTATAGATATATAGAGGAGAGACTAGAGGTCGTCCACACGAGGGATATGCCATGTACGTATGAAGCCGAGGCGATGTGCACTCCGGTGCGATGACCCTCGAGAACCGTGAAGAAACGAAATGACTCGAGAGGAGATCGATTTTTCTCGTTACGATCGAGGACGATAATTGATCGAAGAAGGATTTGGCGCGATTTATCGAACGACTTTGATGGTTTTTGGGTATTTCGTGGTAAACGCGTCGTCTTACAAATATGGATTTATGCAACGAGAGCGAGAGAGAAATGTTGTACCGGTATATAAGTGGTGCAATGACCTCGAAGTGAACGGAAGCGAGACGCGACGAGAGTACTTCGAGAAGATAATGATAATGTGTTGTGTGTGTGTGTGTCTGTGTGTGTGTGATGTATCGTTGTTCGTATCTTAGTTAAGACGCCGAATTAAATATCGCGTTGTATCGTAGGAGTTGGAAGAAAGAATTACGAAAATTAGAGACCGCGACCTTATTTGTCACTGCTCGATTCACTCGAGAATCTTTGGACATAAGACGAGTTATATGTGCGATAAGAGAAAAGTCGTTGGAAGAAAATTCAGCGATGGTCCCAGTCTCGTTGTTGTTTGTATATCTTCGCAATGGACGCCCCGAAAAATTCGTCAAAAGCCGAACGGGGGACCAGCAACCGTACGTCCTCGGTGCGACGAGAAACGTCGGCGCCGTCGTCGAGTCGTCAACCAGCCGCTCATCAGCAGCAACCACGTCGCGGACATCAGCAGAGCGGCAGGTCTACGAAACCGGAAGCTTCGTACGTGAACGTGGAACCGTTATCCTCGAGACGAGGATTGCATAATTCCAGGGTTGAACGTGGCCCAGACCCAGATAGCGTCCCGAATTCGCGCAGGGGCAATGGCGAAATCGCGAACGCGTCCGGAGGTCGACGGGTGCAACAACAATTCTTAAGTTTGCCGAGGCAGCAACGTGATCACGGCACAACTTCCGGTCGTCGAGCTAGTAACAACGGAATCGACAAGATCGCCGTCGACGATCGTGACGAATACGCCAAGACTGGCTGCGACAAATATTACGCCTATCACTCTGGGATATCGAGACGCGATATAATCGACAGGCGTCGCGTGGGAGCTCAGAGTAACAAGAATGATAATAATTACCATCAGGACGATAATGCAATCGAGAGATTTGCTCAGACACTTCGCAATCGTTGGAAACAACGAGCGCCATCTGGCGAGGGTTGCGCTCGCGAAAACGTTGAGAGAGTCAACGATAGTTTGATGCCGGAGCCGTATCTGGAGGAGAGGCCGAGAACTTTGCCCTCGATGGTGAGAAGATCTCGAGGTCGATACGTTGAGGCTTACTGCAACGACGGGCCACCGGAAGTTCAGTGGCCCGAGGGTAAGAGAATATCGAGACAGGATATTCTCAACAGAAGGAGAAGCAGTTTTGGTGGGAACAACACGACTTCCGGTTTGATAAGACGGAAGAGTAACGGAGCTATCGAATCCGCTGGGTTGTCGTTACCAGCCAATATTTATGCCAACGACGAGCGAACGAAATGCGACGATTTCGTAAAGAGAAATTCTAGCTACGTGAAAAATGCATCTGGGATGCAACAACGCTCGGCTCAGCAGCAGCTGAGTAACGCCGAGAGAAAAAGGAGGGATGCCTCGTTAGAAAGGAACAGAGCCGGTGGCTCGCGTTCCGTTGCCGATTTTCTAACAGTTTCAACCCATCTGCGAGACATGACACGAGGTCTCGTACCGCGACCGTCGACCTTACCGAAAATCGTTCACACCTCGAAATCCTCGAGAACCGAGGCGGATTGGACGGGAATCGGTAGATCGTCGAGAGATCTTCTCGTCTCGAGAGAAGCTCCGATTTATGGTAGAATAAGACGAAGAAAATTATCGCTTCCCGTTGTCTCGCGAGATTCGCAGATCCGGAAATCGACCGGAAGTCTCGCGAGATCGGTGAGAAGATCGAACGATCCCGAGCTGGAAGTTGTGATCGTCGATAAAAATCAAAGAACGAGAGACGCCGATTTTTCTTATCAAAGAAAGATCGATACCGACGTGCGAGTCGATGGTAAAAAAAATCCGATCTACGGCCGAGTATTGAGAACGAACACGTCGTCTTCGAAATCGTCCTCGCAGACGACAGGAGGCGCTCGAAGTTACGAGGCCAAAGATCACGATCGAAAATCGCCCGGTCAAAATACGATCGCGAGAGACGCGCGACAAATCTCGAGAAGACGAATAATCGACAATGTTGAAGTCGTCGATGCGTCGATGAGTCAAACGCGTTCGATGAGAGAGATCGATTATGTCACGATCGATTTTGGTACCGCAAGATCGGCAAGACGAGAATTATCCGGTGTAACGAAAAAACATCGCGACCCCGCAGAAATCGAGGATAAACCTCGAGCTTCGGAAGATCGAGGAAAACGCGACGATGCAAAATCGAAGCAGGACATTCCTTCGCGTTCCGGACGCTCCAATCACGCATCGACGACGCTTCCGCTGTACGCGAAGAGCGTACGAAAGACTTCGAGCTGCACGAGCTCGGGCATACCACTGAAGATCGCGACTAGAATCGGCCCGGAAAATCGACAAGCGAGCGCTATCGACTCGAAAAATGCTCGAGGCACCACAAAATCGCTGAAAGATCGTACGAATTACGTTAAAAAAACCGTCGCCGCTCACGTTAAATCGTTCAGCGCGGCGAATAGCCCAAGATCTACATCACCCGCGCCTTCGTCCTCGATCTTTGGATTTTGCACCGGAAGGAGAAGAGTGAGAAGGGAGGAGGGAAAGAAAAACGTTAGGGACGAAAGATCGTCGTCGAGAACGGTGCGATTTTTTCCAAGGACGATTACGCGCGATTTTCACTATTTGACTAACAAGATCGACTAATAAATGTTTGTGTTAAATTATGATAAAGTTTACCGTGTCTTAAGAAAACGAAATAAATTTTATTTACAGGGCGAACTCGTGTGGTTCGACCCAGGGGTCGGTCATGTTTTACCAGGGGAGGTCCTGGAGTACCACAGAGCCGCCAACGTCCTTTCGGTCCAAGCGGTCATCGCTGGCAAGGTAAGAAAAATCATTATTTCTCCAAGAAAATTTTCTCAAACTTTTCATCAACGGAAAAATGGCGAATAGTCGAGAGCTTTAGCTGCACAACCTCTTGACTATTCCAAGTCCGAACTCGCTAGATTCTCGCGTGGGTCTCTCGGTAAACCAACAATGCGCGAAGTGTCCGCCTCGAGGGCTACGGAGCTCGCGTACCAAGAGCCAACCGGTTAGTCTGCATTTCCTGAAAACGACGCCATCCTCGACAGTCAACCAAGAGAGAAAGAGAGAGAGATAGTCTCGAGTTGATCGGTCGATACACCACTCGACGACCGGATTTATACTACACACTTAACTCACTACCTACATATATACATATTATTCTAGGTACTGAGATAGAATGAAATACAGGCAGTCCATAAGAGACAAGTTCAATTGGTATCATCATTACGACTCGAGAGCATACAAAGTACCAAAGACGAGATTCGCAAAACGACAAGACATTTGTAACCTCGAATAGAAATTGAACAAAAAAAACAATTATCGCCAGTTAAAAAATTTGATTTTCCATTTAATAAAGTAGAAAGGCGATAATTCGATGGAAACGTACGAAATTATATAAAAAGGATGTTTTTTTTTCTTTTTTTTTTTAGTTAACACGCAACGAAATAGAAATCCCGCGTATGTAAGGACGTATTATACGATCGCGTTACGCCGTAGGAGGAGGAGGAGGAGGAGGACGAGTCTCGTTGGGATATGAGTCTTCCTCGAAGCTCCTCTCGTCGTCTAACGGTACATGAAGCATTAAAACGTCGGGAGAGAGAAAGAGACTCGATCGTGCCAGCGTGGTTGGTTTTCATGGAAAGTCGAATCCACCGGCACGTATAACGCGGGATATATCGGATTATCGGAATAGCTATTGCATACTCTGAGAAATTGCATCGACTGCCAGGGCCTCGACTTCCGCGAAAGTTCTGTCTAGTGTGTGTATCGTTTCGCGTGCTCGTCTCACTCTCTCACACTACTCGCGGCTCCTTCGATACGCTCCCTCTTAATTAACGGACGTGGTCTCGCGTCTGGACGTCAGGCGCGATGATGAAGCGAGAGTGAAATATCGATTTATCGCGCGTGCGCGCACGATACCTCGATAGCAATTAAATTATTTTTATTGCATTATCGCACGTGTCGTAATAACGAGAAATAGAGAAAAACATACGATTCTATAATTCATCTCGATTAATAAATTATCGATATTTCACAATAACAAAATTTCATTTTTAATCAATTTCTTTTTGTTCGATAATTTTTCGTGAAGAAGCGAAGTTTGCCGCGGTAGTCGAGAGCCACTGATGAGTTGACCGGTGTCCCATTATAGATGACGATGCACACGAGCGTAGGGTTCGTTTACTTTTATCGCGAGAGATTTACGAAGGAATTTTTTTTATCGCGATGCAATTTAAATTTATAATTTCGTCGAAATAAAGTGTTAATTAAACGGGACCGTGTTCGAGGAGCTTTGTTTAGTGAATTGTACCAAGATCGTCTGGCTAGAAATAATTGTCGATGAGAAAAATATTTCTCTTTAATACGAAGAGACTCGCGATGCGTCTGGCGCCTATGCGAACTGCACAACCTCAGGTAGGCCGTTGCATCCGGTTGAAGTCTCACGTGAGCGGTCTCCTCTTCCCGGGAGAGTCTTGCGGGAGACCCGTGAATTCGCACGAAACGTTTATACACACGCGCATATACACGCGAATATTTATATTATTATTATTTTTTTTAAACGATCGTGAGTGAAATAATAAACAAGCGACAAGTTTGTGGAATAAAAAAGACGTACACATCGACGACAAAACGTGGAAAGAGTTGGAACGGTTGTATATCCGGGGAAACGAGGGACGATTTGCGAAAGAATTATTGAAATTTCGTAGTAAGAAATGTTAACGAGCGCAGAACGTTTCGCGAAAGGGAGTGTAGAAAGTATTTTTGCGTGAATCGAGGAATAATAAAGAGTGAGAAGCAAAGAAACGTTCGAGAGAGAGAGACGTAAAAGAAAATTGCCGTTCTTGAGAGTTACGGTGGAACTATGAACGAGCAGAAAGTTTCTGTGTCTCGCGATTCAACGCTAAAGAAATCAGACGTGAAAACAAAATTCTTTGCATTTCGCGACATCGACGATTCGCCTCAGGATTTCGTCGATTGGGACTATGGGAATGTAAATTTAAACTACGAGACGTTGCAATCGTTCTCGTGCTCGAGCCAGAGCTGCGATGATTTTACGTACGAATATTCGCGACGAGATTTATACGAGAGCGAGACGGATAATTTCTCGCGAAGACAGGGAACGATCGACAGAACTTTGAAGAGATCTTGCAACACGGACTCGAGATCGAGACCGAGGAGGAAGCTCGAAAAATTAACGAGTCTCTGTATACGAGTCATGCTGGAAAATGTAATAAGCGGTGCGATTTAATTCAATTTTCCTACGATTTTATTTTCAGATTCGAATCGATCTACCTTGTCAGGAATAATTTAATTAAGAATATTTCCTATCGTTTGCAGCCGCAGACTTTTACACTCACGAATCTCAATGGAGTCAGACCGAGACAGGATCTTGGACAGAATGGAGTGGAAGACATGATCCAATTAAAGTACGTCGATCGATTATATCGTACTCGATTCAATCAATCAAATCGAGCATTAATTTTTCTATCGTTAATTAAATTTCAGTGATTTGAACGAAGCTTCGCTATTGTGGAATTTGAAAATTCGTTACGACAAGGAACTCATCTACGTAAGTGTTCTTTTTTCGAATTAAAAAATCAAACGGTTAATTAAAAAACAATTAATCGACCTATTTCCTTAAAAAAAAATCTAGACCTACACCGGAAGTATTCTCGTTGCCGTGAATCCGTACAAGATGTTCGACATATACGGCCTCGACCAGGTAAAGCTGTACGAAGGACGTATACTGGGCACTCTGCCACCGTAAGTTGTTCACCGATCGTTTCAACAGGATGTCGTTAAATTATCGTAACCCATAATTATTATTATAGCGATATGTAAAAAAACATGGTATTTGTCGTTTTTAGACACCTATTCGCTGTTGGCTCGTCGGCGTATAGCCAAGTCTCAGCAGCCAACAATTCTAGTGCCAATCAAGTGGTGGTCATATCTGGTGAATCGGGATCGGGAAAGACGGAATCGACGAAACTAGTTATGCAATATCTCGCTGCTGTTAATCGCGCACCGAGCAATCTCGTCACGGAGCAAATATTGGAAGCAGCTCCATTGCTCGAGAGCTTTGGAAACGCCAAGACACCGAGAAACGACAACAGCAGTAGATTTGGAAAATATCTCGAAGTTCATTTCAGAGAGTAAGAATTTTTTTTTAATTCTATCGTTATCGATCGAAAGATTCGCAAAGTATTTTTGTCTTGACGATTTGGAAATTGTTGTTTTCTATCAGTGGAGTTATCGTTGGTGGACGCGTGACGCAGTATCTTCTCGAGAAGAGTCGAATAGTGACACAAGCAGCCGAGGAGAGAAACTATCACGTATTTTATGAACTTCTCGCTGGACTCGATCAACAACTGAGAGACAAGTACGGTCTTCTCACTCCGGACAAGTATTTCTATCTCAACCAGGGTGGAAATTGCGAGATTGATGGAAAAAACGACACGCAAGACTTCAAGGCTTTGCTCTCTGCCATGCAAGTATTGGGTTTTACGTCCGAGGAACAGGACACGATTTTTAAGATCTTGAGCAGTGTTTTGCATCTTGGAAACGTTTACTTTCATCGTAAACAAATGAGACACGGTCAAGAGGGTGTCGAAGTTGGATCCGACGCTGAGATACGTTGGGCCGCTCATCTTCTTCAAGTCAATGCCGATGGAATTATCAGAGCACTTACTACCAAGACTACCGTGAGTTTTTCGAAAAATCGATAAGAAAATGAGATTCTGTCGTTGATTACGAAATGGAGGAGTTAAATAAATTTGTGTTTTTTTTTTATCAGGAAGCGAGAAACGAACGAGTTCTTACAGCTCTAAATATCGACCAGGCACTCGACGCCAGAGACGCATTCGCGAAAGCTCTTTACAGTTCTCTATTTTCCTGGCTCGTGGCACGCGTTAATCACATCGTTTACAAGGGAACGAAACAAACTGCAGCGATCTCGATTCTCGATATATTCGGTTTCGAAAATTTCGCTGAGAATAGCTTCGAGCAACTTTGCATCAATTATGCGAATGAGAATTTACATTTTTACTTCAACAAGCACATATTCAAGCTCGAGCAGCAGGAATATGCCAAGGAGAAGATCGACTGGACGACGATAAATTACACCGTGAGTTATCGATAGAAGTTAATCAAATTTTATTTTAATTAATCAATTCTTTTTAATCGATGTTTTAAAAATATTTATAAACAGGACAATCTTCCGGTTATTCACCTGATAGCGAAAAAACCGGTGGGCATTCTACATCTACTCGACGACGAGAGCAATTTTCCAAAAGCGAGTGATCTCTCGTTTCTAGAAAAATGTCATTACAATCACGCGCTCAGTGAATTGTATTCGAGACCGAGAATGAATTCCGCCGAATTTGCCATAAAACATTACGCTGGACAAGTTTGGTACAACGTCGAGGGTTTCCTCGACAAGAATCGCGACACTCTGAGACCCGACGTTGTCGAATTACTGATAAGCAGTAAAATTCAAATGGTTAGTAAAATGTTCCAACATGTTCGCACGACTCACGAAGCGAATAAGACAATCAACAAACCCAATGGAAGATTCGTCACCATGAAGCCTAGAACACCAACTGTGTCGGCAAGATTTCACGACAGTCTGCAACAACTTCTCGACTCAATGTCTCAGTGAGTAGCTAAAAAAAAATCTCAGAAAATAATCAAATTTTTTTAATTGGAGAATTTGTAAAAAAATTGATTCAATCTTTTTTAACAGATGCAACCCTTGGTTCGTACGTTGCATAAAACCAAATACGGAAAAGGCGCCGATGAAGTTCGACATGCCATGCGTTCTCGAACAGCTTCGCTATACCGGAATGCTCGAAACAATATGTATTCGCAAAACTGGATATCCGGTTCGTTTGCAATTCGGTCATTTCGTCGATCGTTATCGTTATCTCATCCCTAATCATTTGCCACGAGGAGCACCGAACAAAGAGCTGTGTCGCATAATTCTCGACAAGTCCGCGCCCCAGGACGCTCACGAACAATATCAACTCGGTCTAACTCGAGTATTTCTTCGGGAATCGTTGGAGAGAAATTTGGAATACAACAGGGCGCTCATACTCGAGAGAGCCGCTATAACTGTTCAGAGGTAGAAAATTATGATCCTGTGCAAAAAGTAATTTTTTGTAGCGAGACAAGATACGATTAACGACCGTGGACTTTTATTTCAGATACACGAGAGGTTTTCTAGAACGACGAAGATTCCTCAACATAGCACGAAGCACGATATTCATCCAGGCGGTTTATCGTGGCTACCGCGATCGCAAAAAGTATCGAGCGCTCAGAAAGGGAGCCCTGATGGCTCAGAAGATGTATCGGGGTAAAAAAGAGAGAGAACGATTTGCAGTGCTGAAAGAGGAAATGGCTAAAAGGGCGGAGATCGAGAGAGCCAGCAGGGAGAGAGCAAAAGCGAAACAGCAGAGGGAAGAGCAAGAAAGAGCCTCGAGGGCTGTTGCTGGTGTCAATCACCTGGAAATTCCAGCAGAATTGGCTTTCATCTATAGCAAACTTGACGGTGAGAGTCGAAATTTGATTTCAATATTGAGAAATATTTGCAAACTTTTGAATGCAACTTTATTTTAGATTGGCAACCGACTCATACGGAGAGAAATCTTCTCAAGGTCGTGGGTACCGTAATCCCTATGTCACACTCCTACAATCTTCCAGCGGACATCGATCAGCACCAATTCTCAAAATTCACCAATATTTATTTCAAAAGTCACATTTTCGGTATGAAGAGAGAACCGATAAAGACACCATTTTTGGCGAAAGCCCGTGATCAAGATTACACGGATTCTTTGATGATATTCAAGATGATCCTGCGTTTTATGAATGAGAATAATCTCAGTGGGAAGAGAGAACAGGCATTGGGTGATTACATAGTGAACAAAGGAATAGTAAATGAAAAGTTACGAGACGAGATTCTCTGCCAATTGGCGAATCAAACATGGAAAAACGAGAATGATGGGAACAAAGAGAGAGGCTGGCTTCTGTTAGCGAATTGTCTATCCGCTTTTCAACCAAGTTCGACGCTTTTTAAATATTTTCTGAAATACGTCTCGGATCACGCTTACGACGGTTACAAGGCTTACTGCCAGAGAAAATTGTTACAGGGTGAACGCACCCTTCACAAGATCATCAGCAATAATCAACCGACGAATCATCACGTACCGCGTACTTATCCACCCTGCGTCTTGGAATGGAGAGCCAACAGAAATCGTGTAAACATGGCACTTACCGTTGGCTTTTACGATGGGGAGACCACAACCTGCGCCGTTGATTCATGGACCACCTGTGAGGAACTCGCCAATCTAGCTGTTCAAAATCATGGGGTAGAGAATTCAGGCTGGACAATTACCTTGTGGAATCAGTTGGACGCTCCCGATGCCATAGTCACCGAGACAAATGGCTTTGATTACTGCCTCGATCTTGTTTCCGAGATGGAACTTGCGCCAGCTTTCCCGGCCGCTAAACACATGTTCCTCGAGCAAAGAAAAAACAGCTTTCCTCCAATCAAGAAGAGAGAGGTAAGATAACACGAACAATTGTAGGATCATTTTTTCCACCTAAAGACATCAAAATTTCGTAAAAGATTTACAAAAATCAAAATCGTAATTTGCCTATATTATTTTGAACTAGATTTGAATATTTTTCTTACTTTTATATAACGGATAGATAAATCTGTATAATCTGGAGATCTAGAAACAGTACGAATAACTGACAATGTCGTTCAAGACCGGTGAGAGTCGAGAACGACACGTAAAAGCAATGGGGCAAACGAATTGTCAGTAGGGGGGAACTATTGTTACCGAGCGAAAATGAGAATACGCGAGCGTGAGAATGGTCGGAGGTTTCCAGCGAGTGTGGGACAATGGTTGTAGCAATTGGCGCGTTGTAAAAATGATCCTGAAAAAGACGGGGGTGGTGGAAAGTGGTGGGCCAACGACTAGTCGCTAACCTTCATTTTTCGACCAATGTGCATTCACACACACACATATATATCTATACTTATGTACGTGTATATCAGACTGGTAAAATGTCGTTCATGTTTGTTTCCATTCAGCACGCCCAAGCCATTCGAGAACTGGAGCACGACCTGGAGTTACCGGTGCTCAAGACCTTCCAGCCTCTCGAGAGAAAACCGGTGGCCAAGGTTGTCGTCGACAAGCCGGTGGAACCGGAAATTCATTCGCCGCGGAGACCCGCTGTGCCGCCACCGCAACCACCGATATCTAAACCATCGCCGGTTAGTAGCGATTTGTCAACCGTCTCCTCTTTTTTTCTTATCTTTTCACTACGAAAAGGAAAAGAAAGAAACAAATCACTATCTCCATTTTTTTGTTCGACAGCCGAGAAAGCAGTCGCACGAGCCGGTGCTCGAGTCAACCGGTGAAATGGGATTGTCCAGACAATCGGCGCTGAACGATCGTTACTTCGAGAAGGAGAAGCAACGTAGTCGCAGTTTGGACAATTTACTGCAAGCCGAGGTCGTACAATCACCGAGTAAATTAGCGACCCTCGGTCTCTCATCCTCCAAATTAAACGAGAGATATCACAGTCTGGAGAGAATCGGCGAGGTGAACGCGGTGAGCAACGCGGAATACATGAGCAGCGCGGAAGTTACGCAGGAGAGAAAATATAGCAGAATAACGAGAACAACCGAGCCGAATATCGTCGAGGAGGAAGATTTGACGATCGACTTTGAATATCCGGATATACAGTCGGTCAGTCAGACCGGAAGGTCGGAGGACGACAAGAATAGTTACGTCAGGTCGCAGACGCGATTTATCAAGTCGCAATATCCAGGTAAAAAATTTTAATCTCCATGACACGAACAAAATCGTAATGACAAATTTCAATATTTCGAGCTCTTCGACATACCGATTAATTGAAGAATTGAACATTGTACCGACAGGCAAGCGAGCGTTACCGGGAAGTCAATCGAGTCGGGCTTACATCGAGAAGAGCGAATACGGAGGTGTCAAATCTTCGGCAATGTCGGACACGAGCGAAGCTCCGTCTTTGGCTTCTCACGTAAGACGCGTAAGAGTGCCCAGTCAGGCCTCTGACGTGGATCAATTTTTGGACGAATTGTTCATGCCTGTATTGGACGGAAATCTGGATGAACTATCGGACGCGAGGAGTTTAGCCGCGAGTATAAAAGGAACCGGAAGAAGGTCGACGAACGATAAGAACAGCCTGCAGGACTTCCTGACTTCTGTCACTGGAAAAGTCGAGACGACTTTGACAGCGGGTGAAATATCTCTGAAAATAAAAGGGGGTGGGAACATGGATATTCCTAATCAGAACACGGCCTTCAACTTCAGCCCCCTGTCGCCTGGAATAATGTCACCACCGATGATGATGCCGATGTTCAGTCCTCAGCAACAATTGCCAGCCGGTCCGAATCCGAGTCTCAACATGGGTTCTGGTTTCATGCCGATACCTATCTACAATATGCAGGGGATGAATCTTCCCCAGTATCCAAACTCGTCTCCTAATCAGAACAACGATATGGCAGCTTATCAGCAAAATCTTCAGCGCGCGTTTCTGCAAAGTGCGATGGCCCAGAATATGCAAATTCAGCAGCAACTGTTGGCCCAGAATCAAGCCCTCCAGCAGCTGTTGGTCCAGAATCCACAGAACGGTGGACAGCAGTCTGGCACCTTCAACGAGACTGAGCCAGGACCTGCGAAAAAAACGAGTCAAACTTCTACCCCTACGAGCTCCAGGCAGGAAATAGTGACGGTCAAGGCTCAGGTGCACAGGTCGCAGAGTCCACCGAGGAAAGCTATGGAAATAGGAAGAAAAATTAGTGTCGAGTACAGCAGGAAGATAAGCATAGACAGAAAACCGATCGAAAGGAAATCTTCGTCAACTACAGCGGAACTAAAAAGGACTAGTTCTGGAAGAGGAAATGTGGCTAGTAACTTTACGAATGTTCTGAGCGAATTGAAAAATCGTAAGAGCAGTATTGATAATAATAGCACGAGTGGTGTAATGAGTGGAAAGGGTGTTCCTCCACCACCACCGATGCCACCACCACTCGAGTCCCACGACCCGTCGGAGTCCAGACCCTTCCTCGACCCTTATGGAAGAGCCAAGACGGTCAGAATTGGAAAGTGGAGGTGGCCTCCACCTAGTGACTCGAACGAGGCTGTAACTCAGGACAGTTTTATGGAATTCAAGTTGAGACAGCATCAGCAACAGAGGAAAATAACCCCACAGTATCAGGAATACAATCAGGGAGATGGTCAGCAAAACGATGGCAGTGTCGACTGGGAGGAATTTGAGATCGAAAATAGCAGTGAAGAAAGGCGAGAAGAGGTTCATGTACCTGCTGGACATGGATCGAAACATGAAAATGGATTGGCGAAAGAAGACAGCGACAAGAAAAAGAAGAAATCCAAGTGCGTATAATTTTTTCAGGCCAACTATTTTCATGAAAACTTATAAATTTTTATCCAATACACATTCCACGACTAATTTGTTTTCTAGATCGGGCTTCGAAGTAGGCGCCCACCGACCTTCACCCGGCAGCATTGGAAAATTAAAGCTCAGCTCGGAAATGAGACAAAGATTGGAAAAAGTAACGGCTAATCACAGCGTCCGCTCGACTAAGACAACGGAAAAACCAGCCCTACCGCGCGAAGATGGCAAAGTGAAAAGACTCGAGGATAACAGAAAGCTTTTACTGGAGCAACAATTAGCAGGAAGATGGGATGATTATGCGTCTACCGCTGATGACACGCAGAGCGTCACCTCGAAGGGAACGACGGATATGATGACGCAGGCACAGGTGGTGAGGACGCAGATCGAGAGAATGGAACGACCTGTACCACCACCCCCGCCCATCTCACCCCCGCAGCCACCGAGTCCTAGGGGTGGCAGCATGTACAGCACTAGGTAAATTCATTCAATCTTTTTCTAACCTATGCGATAGGAACTTGATGATGAAATAATATCGAAAGGAAAGTTAATGCATGAAGAAAACATAGCGATGTTGACATAGAGTTGGTTATTTGCATTTGGGGTCAATCACATTGATAAATCATGCAATTGTAAAAATCTGCTACCATGTTACATTGTCAGTCAATCCGGAGTGCCGCAGCCTCGAAGTCCTCCAGCACCGGTCGAGCCTATTCACCGAGAAACAAACAACGTCCGTGCGTCACCTGACTCGGATAATCAAGATCATTTCCCGAAGAACCAACACGACATGTTCAGTCAAAGTCGCGATATATTCGCCTCTCAGCAACATCTTCGCGAGAATCACGAGCATCGCGTCGAATACACCGAAACGAACAAAGTGACGAGATCTCACGAGCAAAAAGCTAAAGATTTTTATGGAAAGGACAGTACCGATGTTGGCAGTACGACTCGCGGTGATCGTAGTTCGGATTTCGATTCGCGTCGCGATCACAGTGACATAATATTCGATCCAAAATTCGCACGCGACATGTTCGACAATTCTACTTCAAAACGCGATTCCTTCGGGATGTCGCGCGACTTGTCGCCAAAGTCTCGCGACAGTTTTGGCATGCCATCGTCTCGAGAATTCGGAGTTGTGGCGAATACGAGAGAGTCCTTCGTGGTTGCTCGTCAGAGCTTCAAAAAAATTGACAATGACATTGATCGACGCTCGAGCGTCGCCTCGACTCATCGCACTGACAAAATGGAAAGAATCGAGATCGAGGAATGGCCAGAATTTTTGAGGCCAGTTTTGCCACCGGCCGAAAAACCGGAAATTGAAAAAGTACAAGAGATCATCGACACGAAGCTTTATCAGCCCACGTCTAGCGCCCATTTCACTTACAACAGAGTAACGTGGGCACTCAGAGTAAAGAAAGAAGTTTTCACACCCAACGAGACACTCGCTAGTCCTCTGGCTCTTCATCTCGTGTTCTGTCAAGTCGCTTACGACGTTCTCGCGACTTCCAGCATCCGTATCAACAAGGAAGATCGACAGAACATGCTCAAGCTACTCGACAATTACGGTGTTACCCTCGATAATCTACAGAGCACTCAGCACAAAATTACGATCAAGAAAAACGTCGTTGACGTCGCGAAACAGTGGCCGCTTTATTTTGCAAGGATATTTCCCATATCGGTGAGTTAGCGATCAATTATTATACGATCATCGATATTTCATAACTTCCTTTCACCCTCGAATTGAAAATAATTGCAGATCGGACCTCAACATCCCGAGGCCCAACACGTGGCTGTCTCTCACCACGGACTTCGTCTCATAAAGAGAAATCCTTCCGGCGATCTTTCGATCCTGGAGACTCTTCCACTCGAGGAAATCGTCTCGGTCGGTTCAACAAGGGCTGGAGTTTGCACCCTGCAGATTGCTTCGGGTGTCAGGCTGCCTCTTCACACGACTCGAGCACCCCAACTCGCTGAAATGATAGGCAATTTTATCAGAGTGGTGAGTTATCGATTCATCCGATTGGTTTGCAATTCAAAAATAAAATTACCGATAAATATAAAAGAAGAAGATTGCATGATTATGATAATTATAATTGTTGATACGTCCGATGGAGCGTGGGACAGGCTAATGAGCTTACGTAAGACAAGTTGAAGAAATCGGTGGAGACATCACCAATTGTTTTTTTTTCTGGTATTTTTTTTACTACGAGTGTCAGGCGAGTTATGCGAAGAGGCAATTGACGAGATGATCGTATAATGCCTGACACACAGGTGGAAATGAAACGAGCGCGTGGTTGGTGTATGCCGTGCGCGATAGGTGCGGCAAGCGTGACCTCAAGATGCCACGCATCTCATGTCGAGAGACATGAGAATCGTCCAATGTGATTTTCTAATCGTCGATCTTTTACAGTCTTACCGTAGTTTCACTCGTAGATTGTTGACGCAATTAAAAAGAACATCTCGAATTTAGAGATTTTTCTACGCACGTACGTGATTAATTGCTAGTTTGCCGCAATAACGTTAGTACCAATTCCTCTTTACGCGACGTCTCGATATTGTTTTCGTTTTTGTGAAGAACGCGATAATTTGCCGGTTTAAAAAAGTCGTACGGTAAATTTTGTCGTAATTCAGACATTCCGATATACAAACGAAAATAATTATATGGATCGATTTTGATAGACATCTGTGGTAACGCCCGGACGATTCGACGGCTCTCGCGTGTATGAAATAACTCCGGTGAAGAGTTTCCGGTTGCAGGAGCGAGTCACGCTCCCGGTCGTTTATCGGTTCGCTACACCTATCATTCGTCTCCGAATAATCTACAGTATTAAATCTCCCACACACGCGTACAAGCTCGAAGGGTACTTTGTTCGATTATGTAGCAAGTATTCTCTCCTATTCTTAATAGTACACGTGCACTTTCAGCTTTGCCCATAGCAAACTACAGTCAATAACGTCGAGAGTTTCATATAGCAAAAAAGTAGATACAAGAGCGTAGTAACTCGTGCGTCTCACGAATCGAACGAAATTACCGTGATTCGAATGACGAGTGTCAACCCCGTTGTACCGCAAGTCCTAAGACTGGAAGGAAACTCGTCACGGTCTCTTGTTTCCGTCGAATAAATTCCTAAATACAGTCACTAGCCACTTGGAATCTCTTTGTTCTTTTAATAATTAAAAAATCGCTTTTATCAATTAAAATCCCAATTTAATCGGAAATGAGTAATCACAAAAAGCAAAGATCGAGAGAATGGGATGAAAGTGATAATTTAGGGTGTAAAAACAGGAAAGATTGACAAGGTTGGCCAAGGACTGTGCCATTTGCCTCAAGGACTAAATACAGGTGCGCCACCTGCGCCTTCGGCAACAGGTACGAGAGACCGTTGAGTATAACGCGAGTGTGTATATATACAGTACGGTGCGTAAATCCGTGAAAGAAGTAGGAAGAGGAGAGAAAAAAAAGAAGGTGACCAGGGAGCGAGGAAAGGAAGGAGGGAGGAGCGAGGAAAAGAACATCGGCAAAACGCGCACCTATCTCGCCAACGGCCCGTGACCGATAGCCAGCTTCGGTTATATATATATATATATATTGGTGAACATACATATACACACATATATATATATAGATGGCATATATCCCTTCGGACTCGTTTAACCGTTAACTCTCTCTCCGTTTGAGCGGGCAAACCGAGGCGCGTATAAGAGATTCCTCGACCTCCCGACCTCGATATATGTTAACGTATATTGGGACACGAGACAGCAAAAATGAGGAAGTACGGAGGGAGAAGAACGAGCGCGACGCCGGCCGATCCGAGAAGACCGAAAATCATGCTAATCCGACGACCTCGATCGCATTCACTTTTTTTATCATCTCTCGCCCGAAAACGCTAATACGATCGAACCAAGAGGAACTCACACGTAGCCAGAGAGAGAAAGAGAGAGAGAGAGAGAGAGATGTTTCGTCGTGAAACACGATGAAAGAAAAGTCAGGCCGATGACTCGTGCCCATCTGTGGAGAAATCGCGAGAGAGTTTCGTTTTATTTTATTTTTTTTTGTGCAAGATGGAATAATCGGGCCGAAATCGTGTGAGATGGAAGACGGATGTATCGATTCGATCGCAATTTTTCGTATTAAAAATATCGGTACGATTCACGGTGTAACCTGCCGAGGGAAATATGTTTACGGGTTTTAAAACGTTACCGAGACGAGAGTAAAAAATGAAATGAATGAAGGAGAAAAAAATTGAATAGATACAGTTGAAGGAGAAAAAATTTTAATCGTTGCCAGTCTGTGAGTTAGAAGAGGCGGAGGGAGAGAGAGAGAGAGAGAGGAAAAAAAGATAGAGGAAGAGGCATTGGCCAGCACATATGACCACTCACTGGAAAGCCAATTTACACCGGGCGTTACCTGGCTCAGGCAGCTCTCTTACACGTCACGCCGTTATGAATCTCTCAGCTAGACTCGCGCATAGATATATATCTTCATATATTCCCTCAAAGTTTACAAGTTGCGGTATAATACCACGTATGATGCGGTCTCGTCTAATTATATTGCAAAACCGTGGAATCCCGAACATTTTCTTCCACCGGGCTTTAATCGATCGCATTTTTATTGTTTATTATCGTTAGCGGTTTTTCATATCTTCATTCCTGAAATTTAATATCGAAACAAAATAATTGCACGTAGGGATAGCCGATACTTGAATATCCTTCGAAAAAGTCGGTCGATCGTTACCGAGAGAGAGAGGCGTAACGCGTATAGACAGCTCTCCGTACACGTATTGCTCGGTTCGAGAGGAAGATACGAGGATCGGCGCGATTAACTTCCGGCCGCGTGGGCTTACGTACCGCGAGAAAACAATTAAATTCATTAGGGCTCGAGACATCGGGACGTTAATATAAGCGCGCGTTACGAACATTTAATTGACGTTGCGTAGTTCCTACGTAAATAAGAATATTAATATCACGATTATCCGTAGATAGCGAAATATTTTAAAGACTTCGGCGAATATCGATTAGAAATTATCAAGATTTTTGAAGCGATTAATTCAAAAGCTGAAAAAGATATTACACAAAATTCGTAAGAATGTGTAATAACTTCCTTCTACGAAGTTAACAGCAAATTAGCTTCGCAGACGATAAAACGCCCCTGGTGTCACGAAACACGTTGTCCCAGACGTTAATTTAATTAGCGCGTAGCTAATGAACGTTATTCTCGCTCCTTTGGCTCGTATACACCCCTGTATGCGCGATGTTGGTATAAACAGGATTTCAAAGAAACCGGCGTTCTTGCACATCCTCGTGCGATCTCGAGACTAGAAACTTGGCCCGGGTCAGGGGTCTCTAATAAAACGTGGGGAGAGAACCTGATTAACTTTTGCTCGGGTTCTCGCTGCTGTGTATTTTACATCCGGAAGAATAAGCTATTCCTCGTTGGCAAATTGCAATAATAGCTCTTGTCTCGTTACCTCTATTTATCGATATAAACATAATTATCCGCACGGGCACACGCGTGTTTACAAAAATCCGCGAGCTGAATGTAAACAACATTTCTTAGAAATCCGGTCTCTAAACGATTGCACGGTGAACGCACGCATTCTCGCTGTACGTTCACTGTCCACATGGGAAGTTTACAGATAAAAGTTGGGGAAAGAATTCGAGGGGGGAAAAAGGTGGCAAATCCCGTCTCTATCGCAATTATCTGTACGAGTAGGTAGTAGGAACGCGGAGAGCAAGGTGTGACCATCGAGCAAGGCCGTCGAGGTCAAGCATAGACGATAATCGAGAAGCTGAGAGATAGGTACACGCGTGTTTTACTGATGAGAAATACTGCCCATGGCGGAAGTCCGAGATAAAAGATATGCTCGATCGCACCACGACCCTTTTATTTCTATTGATAAATATATTGTACATGCCTTGGGCTTCGAGATATCGCGATAAGGATAAAATGCTTGAGTTGGAACGGACTTTAAAAAAACAGATGAATAAATTTATTTTAAATACGAGACAAATTTATGATCGGGTAAAACGAAAATGACCAACTCTCTTCGTGATTTACGAGGTCGTAAAATTCCCGAGGTGGACGTCATCGGACGATTTATAAATTGAAAAGGTTTCAGAAAGCTTCGATGAATTTTTGGAGGTTTTTTTAATGAGAAAGAAGTTTGAATGGAAAGAAGCGAGCGCACGCGGGTTCACTCAACTCCCGTGTGTTTACCGGAGGCAAAACACCTTTCTGCTCTCAGGCAAATATCCCCGGCACCTAGACGAGAGAGAGAGAGAAGCTTCTTGTTCAACCTTTCTCGCTCATTCACGTATTTTTCCTGTTCTCTCTGGCAAGCGGGTGGCAAGTGGCCGGAGGCAGGAAGCTACTTTGAATTTCTAATGATGTGATCAGGAATTTCCCGGAGATGAGGAATACCGGCTTGTCTTTTTCCGAAATATTGGAAGCAAAAGGTCCCTATTTGTTTTTAAACGAAATTTTAAAGGCGAAGAAACAACCACTTGGGGGGAAAAAATTGGAATCAAATTTCTGACGACATCCTAGGAATAAGGAATTTTGTAATGTGTTAAATATTTTACGCCCAGGATATCCGTTTAATAACTAATAGCTTTAAATCGGTCAAAAACGAGTCTAGCCTTCAACTGTGAGTGAACGTGTGAATGAACAAGTTACGACAATAGAACGATGATAACAATAGAGCGCGAGTGACTACCCCCACCATGCTATTAGACTCGACATTACCGCTGGCTTGTTTATCTTTTCCTTCCACTGCACCATCTACCTGCACATTGTGATAGTGTGACATCAACGGTTTATATAGATTTATAAATATGTGTTCCAGTAGGATAACGTTGTTTATATATCTATTTATAATCGCATTGGTAGATAAACATACTTACATAAGAAAATTTACATAAAATTTTCAAAAATCTGTTGAAAAGCAACCAATTTTTGCTTTCGGCGAATCAAACAGTATATTACAGCTAAAATTATCAACTTTCATTTAAGTACAATAACAATTTTAGAACGTCAGCAAATTTTCTTCCTCCAAAAATCACTTTATACATATTTATATGTTTTGAAGAAAAAAAATTGTCTTTCTCAAAAATGATTTTAAAAGATTTCAAAATACTTCATGACATATGATTAAGAATAATACTATTTCTGAAAAATATATTTAACCTTTCTCCCGGATGTTAAAAGCCTTTTTTTTATACGCGTCACTAATCAATGTGAATTAATTGGGATAAATGGAATGGGACTTTGTTCGCGCCTAGTAAGAATAATTACGACAGAAGGATACATATTTATCGATTGCTTTTAAAAACCGATCGAGATTGGGAGTGAAACTTTTAATTAACATATTACATTTCGAGGCTTTCTGCGCTCTGTTACCGGAAGTTAAACATAATGATACATCGACATCGAAGAAAACGAAACTCGTCCGAGTCAGTTCGTTTCGTTGGTAATTGGACATTTGAGGAGAAGCCCGAAAAAAAAGAGATGTCCCGGTGAAGCCTTGTCGTCGTTTTGTTCGTTGGGCCCTCGCCGAGCCAGACGCGTGGTCACTCGTGGAACGAACGAGCCCCTCTCGTGTCACGCGCCTTTTTCCCACACGGAGACCCCGCGAGAGAGTAAATTACATAGGTGGGCGTGCACCTGCTCCCCGAAACCGGAAACGAGTCCTTAAACTTCCAACCAAGGGAAGGGACCGAAAAACGAAAGATATTTTTTAACAAGACAAACCACGTAATCCTCTCTGTTTTTTACCACGAGAGATTCTCAAAGTAAAAAAACAAATTCCCATTTCGTAACATCGTGTTTGACTCTTCCGGACTTAAAAAGTACCTAATTTCGTACGTTTTATCAACGATAACTCCTGCGGTGAGAACTGGTCTCTTAGTGGCATACAGAAAATATAAATCTGCGGAATGTCGAAGAGTAGGTCTCCCTTTCGAGTTCAAGGACGTTTTTCTCGATGACAAAGCTGGAGCCTCAACCAGTCTTTGCTTCGTGAAGATGTATATGTATATATATCCATAGAGCAAACATAAATATATATATACAGTATAGAACTATAGAGACAAGTTTCACTATAGTACAGTCAATAGTGGAGAATCTCTCGAGAGTTCCCACGTATCTGTTGGCGACGCATATACACGACCTCTCGACTTCTCTTCGAGGTCTATTACACTCCGGCCTTTCTCGTCCTCGACTCCCCTCCCCATTTTTCTCATCCTCTCTGGTCCACCTCCCCTACATTTCGAAAACTCTCTCGTGATACATACTTTTATACGCATTGTACCTTCTCATCCTCCTTCCACCATTTTTTTTTATCCACCATAGCAAATATACCAGGCATTATATATTCGCCAACAAATCGATAAATTTAGTACCTCTCTCCTCTCTCCGGTGATTTAGAAATTACACTGCGCAACCGTGTACCTAAACCGCCTCGGGACAATCGTTACGTGCGTATACGTATGGGACTTTGTATGGAAACTCTCGCGGTTGTCTATGATCAATTCTATAATGGAGCCTCGACTGGTGGCTCATGCGTATATATATTTCTTTGTCCGGAAGTTTAATATTGACGTTGGGAAAAGAAACGACGAGAAATCCCTCACTTTCCATACCTACGTCGCACAAATTACAATCATAATCGCAGAGCGACGATAGGAAAAAAATACCAATTTATTTAATTCCCTTCGAAACATTGATTTCTTTTTCCATGTTTATTTTGACTCGTGAACGTAAGCTCGTGAGTATAGTGAAAAATGGATTTTCTTTTGAGAGAATCCGCTTTTTTTTTGGAAGCGTGGTAAAAACTCGTTAAAAGGAAATCGGCGGGTGAGAGAGAGAAAAGTTAAATGAGATTACTTCCGGCTAAACCTCGTTGCATCGCTGATGTATACATATACGCATGTGTATGTGTATCAAACCCTCGCCCACTTCCGCCGCAACGATTTCTATTTCATCGTAGTTCCGTGCGATGAGCCTCCTAACGCGCGAGAGATTCTCGAAGCATTGTGTACCTAATGAACGTCGATGGGAAATCGGTCGCGTACGATATAACGAAGGTACCGCACCCGCGTATTTCCTACGTCTTTTCCAAGTTATTTTCCTCGACCCGCCCAATGTCTCCGCAGGGATTCTCCATCGTTCCTTCGACACAATCAACCACGAGACCGTGAAACACCGGTCACCATACTTCTGAAATTAGAAAAAGAATTTTTCAATTCAACCCGACTTTCCCCCATTTCCCGGATATTTTCTCCAATCAATTAAACGCTATACATTCGCCACGCTCGCTAAATCATTGAAAAATAAAGAATAGTAAATCCTGGTCGCGCGAGTGAGCGGTTCGTTGAATAAGCAAATGTGTATAATTCACGTCGAGACTTGGCGAAGACGCCTCGGACAAGTTGAGTTTCTCTGGATAAAATCCTGCAAGATCGCGGTGATGTACGATTAAGAATAAAAAGAATATTAAAAAAGCGACGGCTCCTTCGTCAACGACGAGGTAGGGAGACCAAGATGCTGTTCGCTGGCTTCTGGTGAACGCGTGGAGCACACGCGAGCAACCTCTTCTTACGAGATAAACCGAGATATTTCGCGTTGCCTGGTGCTTTTCCGTGCATAAGACGTACAGTACGAGCGGCAAAGAGCAGAAGCATATGTTCTCTTCCGAATGGTGGGGACGCGACCCAGATAAGAGTCTCTCGCGCGAAGGCCCTCCACCAAGGCACTGTACAGCATTCAGTACTGTACAGTTTGGACAGCAACGTACAACACCGGGGTAGAGAGAGAGTACGGGCTCTTCGTTAACTCTATAATATCGGAAGCGCCCCGGTGCTAGTTTATCGGCAACCTTGCTCGCGTCGCGACGTGCGTATCCTTCGTCCGTTCCCACGAGTTCCGAAACGCATTCACCGAAATAACTCAGATTAAAAGAAAAACAAACATTGTCCAATTTTTTAACGGACTTAATCTCTCAGTGAGTGTGTGAATAAAATTAATAACGTAGATAAAACAATCATCCTTTTTCCGCCTTGAAAATTGTAACGTGTCGTTCGTCGATTTATTTGTGATAATAGAAATTATCGTCCGGCGTAAAATCTTCTTATTTCGGGAAATTGTGAAAGTTTCGGGAGAATCATCCACGAAGAATTTGTCGATAATTTATATCTCTCTCCTTTTTTTCTTACATTCCAATACATTGCGAGTGTGTCGAAGTTGGGAGAGAGACTAAAAAGGAAATAAAACAATCTCGCAACGCGGGTCTGCACGCGGCATTGCGATACTTGGTCTTGCACCCGTCGGGACGGATAACGATCTTTCTCTATATCCATCTTTCTCTCTCTTGATCGGTGAGCGATCGTGGCGCAAGAAATTCACCATAGATCGTATACCTATGTATATATCCATATATACATATATAAAGATATAAAGATACGTGCACGCATCAGTTTCCCCTCGTATGAATTCTCCGGCACTCGCGTGACACACATATCAAGAGCGAAAACTGCACGAAAAAAAAAAAAAAACACAGAAATAAACATAAATGAATCTTTGGCACGTGATGAAAATACGAGAGCGTTAAGGCGGTTGTATCCCGAGGATTTATCCCACGAAAATCTCCTCGAGTCCCATTTGGCAGGTCAATGACACAGAAAACAAAATCATTTACAAACAAAAAACGTACAAAAAGCAAGATCGATACCACAGAATTGATTTTTTCTCCACGATAAGATTATCCTGTTTTTTTTTCAAATCCGCCGATTAAAACTTTCCCCTAGTCAATTTTCCTCGAGTTATCGATAAATGGGCCACATCCACGAGTCGATTGAGACGAGAGCGACGTGATAAAAAAAAGAAGAATAAGAAAAAATAAATAAATAAATATGTTTTCAAGTTCCGCCGCGGGTATTTCTCTCGCGGCAGTGAAACCGTTCGCGATCCTTTGAATGATTCATCGCGGCACCTCATTAGTAATTAGATTCCTCCAGTGAGAGGAGCAGAGAAAGAAGGCAGCATTTTTACCAGGTCGAGATTTACATATAGTTATATTATATACACATATATATATATATATATAATTTCACTGAGCGAAATAGAGGGAAAAAGTTTTCATTCGTAAAAACAGACACGAGGCGAAAAGCGCAAGCAATCAAGCCGTGAAAGAGAGGGGGGAGAGGAGAGAGATCCTCGTCGCACGCAGTTTTCTATCCAGTCTTTATATCGTGTATATATAGATATGATAATAATAAGAACGACGATAAAAATACGCGAGCTCTACCACAATAATTATAAAGGGGCGTGTGACAAGAGCACAACGAGATTTTCAAGAAAGTTTATGCCTTTCTCATTCGCGACGTTGGGGACGAAAAAGATTCGCGGATCGCACGCGGTATATAGATATAGCTTGTGTCTGTACGTGTGCAATAACACACGTATACACACACGTGATAGGATAATGCACGGGTGTTAGCGTGCGATACGAGCAACGAGAATTCTCGTCTTAGGGAAAAAGATGCTACAGTTTCGTCTAAAGAGAGTTTGTTAGGCGCTAGATAATTATAATTAAAGACGAACTCATTGTTCCCTAGGTGGTGGAGTGGGGGGATCCCACGACTAGACGAGGAGAAGAAAAAAAAGAAGGAGTAGCTTCACCTCGAATATACGCACGAGGCAAAATGAAACAGTTAGGAAAAAATTGAATCGTCATGATTACAAATTTTCTTTTCTCTTTGTTGGGCCCCAGGAAATGAATTTCTCGCGGGGGAAATAAATAAAGTCGTTAGACAAACAAATTGTAAACTCGTGAAAACGACTGAATATTCATAAATTTTTAATTGTTTCGAATGTTTTGCTAATCGGGGAATCTTTTTTATAGAAATTATAGAAGGTTATTAATATTTGGAGTTAATGTTAGTCTTGAATTTTTATGAAATTTAAGGGGTGACTCGTTTTACCTCGAAGTTTCATTTTGCCCCTGGATTGTTTCACGCGCGTATTTTCGTAGCTATCTCTTTCGTATTTTCGCCATACGAACGATGCATAGACCTCGTCGTCGTAGCTTCTTCCTCGCTGTAGCTTCTCACGCTCATAAAGGTAAAGGAAAAAAAAAGTAGCTGGGACGTGCGCCCCGGGAGAGAATCTTGACGAGATAGAGGCAAGAAGGAAAGCGCGCCGGGCGAAAGAGGAAGAGGAAGTCGAGGAAGTGGTTCTGGCTCGTCCCATAGCCAGCCGAAAGCTCTATTATCTTTTATTTCTCTCGGTCGCGGAATGCAAATGAGACCCTCGATACGTAATGTGAAATTTTTATTCTCGTGGCATGAAAAAATTGAAAAAAAAGAAAAGAACGAACGAAATTAATGTTCTCTTAACGGGAATTTTATCCCGAGCGAGCATAATTAATGCATGCGTTAATGAGCAATTTTTTTACAAGACCAAGCGGTTGGACTTGATCGAAAGAAGAGAGAAGAAAAATTCACTTTTTTTTGTCGTCTTATCGTTCCATTTTTCTAATCACGCGACTTAGCACAGATTCGCGACCGCCTATTCCCGTTTCGTTGAGTTATTTGAAGTGCGCGACTCTACATATACATACATATATATATATATATAGATGTATATGTATATAAAACTATCTAATAGTCACGTAAGAAAAGTACCCAGTCATTCCAAACGAATTAATATCAATCTTTGCTTTCTAACGATCCGTTCGGTGAGCCCGAGCTGCATACACCGTGCATGTGTGCATGCCTGTGGCTGTCTGTGTGTTATACATAAATTACCCATCGCCTCGATTTTCCCCTCTTGAATGGACGAGCGCAAATTTCTCGAGTAACTGAGAAAGAGAATGGCCATTATGCGCTCTCACACATTTCCAACACGAAACTCCAGCCAACGGAGAATGTATATAATCGTATTTTCGCTGCTGGACGCGATCCCTCATGAGGAAATTCTTCTATTACATTCTCGATAGACCGAAATTACGAAGATTTACAACGATGCGAACACAATTTTCAAGGCGAAAAAAAGAATCCATTTTTCCATCTAATGGAAAATTGAATTTTCTTTTAATTATTTGAATTATTTTTTAATTAGTTTTTTAGGACGATATGTGTCGGTAGAAAAAGAAGAAGTATGCGGAAATATTATCAAACGGTGCGATGAAAATTCATCAGAGTGAAGTGTGTGAATAATTGGAATAAATAAATAAAAAGATCGTTAAGGGTTGTGGAAGAGAAATCGATCGCGATGATGATGGAACGCGAAGTCTCGGACACGGAAGGTGTCTTCTCGAGGCGATTGTCTAGCAATTGGGCCGAATTGCCGAACACATTGCGGCGTCGTCAGAAACATCGTCCCGAGATTCTCAGTCAATTTACCGATTTCTCCGAGTCCTCGGAGTGTGAATTTCGTCGTCAGGAAACACCGACGCGTCCGACATCGTCGCAGCAACAATTTCGTCGGATCGTCAAGCGATCTGAATTGTTGAGACAATTTGAGAATCATGAAGATCGTGGCGACTGTTGGGATCGTCCCATGATCGATAAAAAATCGTCGATCATCGAGGATTATAGAAAAAATTACGAGACGAACAATAATAACAACAACAACAATGCGAACAACAATAATAAAAACAGAAACGATAAATCGAGAGGTCGATCGAATCGCAACGGGGACGATCGGTACGATCGCGATTATCCAAATTTCTCCGACGACGAGAGAAAGACGAATTCCCCGGATAGTCTTTTGGTAAAATCGTCGGAATCGGAATCGAGCAGCGACGAGTACGGTCACACGGATGACTCGGGAGCGTTTCTCGAGAAAGCGATTAACGATCGAGTGCCACGTACGAAGTACGAGATGTTCAACGGAGCGAAGATAAACGATCAAAATCGCGTTTCTCAAAAGAGCCGATTTGCCAAATTTTTCTCATCCTCCGGTACGAAGGACGAGACCGAGGCGAAGAGAACACGAGCGACCGCCGAAAACCGGAAGTCCTCGAGAGATACGAAATTAGACGTGAATAAAAACATAACTAGAAAAATCGGCAACGAGACGAGAAAAACCGGCGAACATTTTACCGAAGAAAATATGCTCAAGGAAAAATTTATCGAATCGGGACCACCGAGATACGAGTACGAGAATATTCCTAGAATCGACGTCTCGAAGATCGATCACCGATCTTTTCAGAATAATTCTTCGTCATCGACCTCGAAAAGTCCCTGCGAACAGCCTACGATCGAACAACTAAGAATGGAGGCGGGTTGTCAGCTTCGAAATTCTCGAAATTGTGTCAATCCCGTGAAAAGTTTATCCGAAACGAGAAATCGAGAAGAGACGACGAAAAACATAGCGACCTGTTCGTCACCGATATCGGCAATGTCCTTCTCGTCGTCCTCTTCGCCCTCGTCCTTCTCCTCGACAACCGGCAATCGTACGACGCGACAACCGTCGATGGAGGAACTGAGACTCGAGGGTTTGATACAAGATTTTTACAACAACGATCAAATAACGGCGTCTAATCGCGCGAATGACGAGCGCAAAATGTCCAAAATGGAGACGATCACCGAGGAAAAGCAAGACGGGAGTAAATTGAGCGTGCGCGAGATACTCAAGAGATTCGAGGAGCTCAGGATGCAGAATGAGATGCAAAACGACGAGAGGCACAACGACAAGACTCTCAATACCATACAGGAAACACTGAAGAAACTCGACGAGAAGGTCAAGAGCTACCAGGTCGAGATTGTCATAAAATTACTCGCACATATAATTTGCATGAATATAAAACTCGAACGAGCATTAATAACGTAATTAAATACAATGAAATTTACATTTCCAATATTTACAACGGAAAATGAAACATATTTTCATTACAACTTTCGTTCTATTTTTATTTTGGTTTCGAATTTTGATGAATACCCGCACAAATTACACATGTTAATTCACGTATTATCGGATACACTCGGTTAAAGATGTAGGACTCTCGCACGAAAAAAGCGATATAAAAATTGAAATAAAACTCGATCCTAGAATTCTTCTCGACGGGATAATTTCTATTCCGGTTTCTGGATGATTCTCGTGTATATATATACAGATATAAATATATACACGAGGAAGCCAAGCGTTTATTATTTATTATCCATGCATTGAAACTCGTCGAGAATTATATGGGAGTTGAGTTCCAGATAACGTTTTTATACATCTCGAGGAAACTTCTTGGACACAGTTCAGAAGTGGGCAAACTTTGAGAGATTCGTAACATATATATATAAAGAAGTAAAAAAAATAGCACGATGTGTCTATAATAGTCAAGAAAAGGATATAATAAACGACGAAAGAGAGGTAAACTTCTCGGTACTTTTGCAGAGTTCGCGCTAGTTGCCAGAGATGGAATCTATATATATGTGTAACGTTATCGTTAATCCCACGGTTTGTAACTGTATATCCACGTCTCCACTGTGAGGGACTGAACATATACATATATACAGTTCTATCGCTCGATGCATTAACGATTATGTAGGTCAGGGTCGACGTCTGTGCATCCCGCTCACTCAGGTGTTACTCTACTCTATAGAAATTATACATAGCGAACCAATCCCCACCGCTGAGAATCGCGAAAAACGTCATCTTTTTACTTTACTCGTATAAAAACTTAATCAATTTTTCTTTAGAAATAACAATATTTGTTTCTTAACGACGTTCTTTGAAAATTTCAGATCGATCAGAAACCGATTCATAAATCGAATCATCATGAGAACCATGTGACCCACATGACAAAATCGATTCAATCGCATGGAAATCACTCGAGCGGCGTACAGCAACACTCTTCCCACAATCAAACCTCGCACAATCAGACAAATCACGTAATTACCAATCACGACATTCACACCGGGGTTAATCGTGTCTCGGGTCAACACGGGATAAGCGGCATTGGTCAGACGACTTCTTCGAGTCATCAGCAGAAGAATCAACGAAATTTGAGTCCCAGTCAGCAACATCACAGCAGCCAATTGCAGGCTAATCAACAGGAATGGCGACAACCAGAGGAGACGATCAAGTCGCAGGACGAAAGCTTTTACGAGACCGGTCCTGTCGTCAACGACGGAAAGCACTCGTTGCTTCAATACGCGATGCTAAATTTCCGCCAGTCAACGGAAAAGTGAGTACTAAAAAAGAAAACGTAATTATATTTTTCAAACCCTGCATGGAAAAGATAGAGATTGAAGTTTCGACACACAAAATTACCAAATACATTTCAAACATTCCACGTCCCTGGTTGTCGTGTAATCGCTACTTTCGATCTTCGGATTTCCCGTAAATAAAATTCCTAGACTCGTAATGTATAATTTCCGGCAGTCGATGAGTCCTGAAAGAAAGAAAAAAAACGAAAAAGGAGATGAAAAGCATTTTTCACTCGCCTCGAGAACACGATCTCTTTCCTCGTTTTACGGATTTGGGTAAAATATGCCGAGGGGGGGAGTGGAAAATTTACTTGGCGAGTGAAATTGGTACCTGGAACGATATACGATGTGTCGCAATCGCAACGACCACTCTCGATCTTCGACTTTCACGGTAAAAATGTCGTCCGAACGCAGGCAGGTTGTTTCGATAAACAGAAGGTGTTGACCATTAGAAATAAGATGTTGGAGAAGGAGCGCGGTCGGCAAATATCCCGAAGGGGCGGCAGCGACGTTGAACGGAGCGCGATAAAAAGAAAAGCAAATAAAAAAATGGAACGCGGAAGCAACTCGAGTCACTGTCATATATTTATTTCTTAAGGCCTTATTCACCACGACTCTCATTTCAATACCTTGGCTCTCCGCCTGCGATAGATTATTTCGTGTTTACCTCGCTATAATCGTGCCAGAAATATTGCGCAATTCCTCGCCGGTCGAAAGAACGTCGAGGAAAATTAGTCCATTCAGTTTTACCTCGATTAACCTCGGAGTTGTTGTTCTTTTTTTCTTAAATGAAAAATTGCAAGATTATTTCTACGAACGGGAAAAAGAAATATTTTTCTTTGGACTGGACGAAAATGTCACGGACCGAGGGAGAAAAAAATTGACCGAGGGAATCGATCCTCGACGAACTGTCCCAAATACGTCGCTGGTGCAAAAGCCATTCCGGCGTGCGCATGCACACACGTTCGGAAACATCGGCAGCCGATCCTCGTTCGACTTTCACGCGAAAAATGTCGTCGATCAAGAAGCACAGGAGGGATCGGGAGTCACGAATCAATTTTTTTTCTACCTTCTCGACGTTCTCGTCTCGGTTACCTCCGAGCGTTTAATTTCGTTTTTTTTCTTTAATCCTGTATAATCATTTTTGGCAATCCTTTCGAGCCGACCGGGTAGCAATTAACAATTAACCGGCGAGGGAGAGAGAACAGAGACGGGGTCGAAACGAACGAGGGAGAGAAAAGAAAGAATTGCCAAAAATATTAAAAAAAAAATAAATAAGTTGGTGTCGAGAAAAAATATTAAATTTTACGATAATGGTGATTAATTATTTAATGCAATTTTTATACTTTTCTAATTATCGTCGAGTTATAAATTGTTGCGTTTAAAAAAAAAACATACTACCGTTATTAAGCGGAATCGCCAAAATTGGTGAACGAGTAGCGGGGAGAGCGATAGAAAGGAAGGTAAAAAAATAGCGTAACTCGCGAATGTCCGAGAACATCCTTGATGAGAGTGCCAATTATCGAGGGAAATTTTTTCGTGCTCGGCATAAATATGGGGAAAAGTGGTTGGACTTATTTATGTGCGTATGTTACGCAAGTGCCGGTCGGAGATTGGCTCTTCTCTTCGAGCAATACCACACTCGTGTTGAGAAAGCATAACACCGCGAGTCTCTTTTCTCGTCTTCTACTATACGTTCGAGATATCATCGAATACCTGACCGGTGTAATGCATACGCGAGCTATGTAGCTCGGACATTCGCGCCGTTTTCTCAAGCTCGACATTTATGGGACGCGGTTATTTCCACTAACTGCTCATTTCCTTTCATTTTTCGCTCGAAAGCAAAGGATTAAGACTTATTTTAATCGAACTAATTTATTCAATTATTTATTTGTTCGCCAATTAAAAAAAAAACTTAATTTTTTTTAAGGTTCGAGATGATGAAGACAGCGGATGGTTCTATCAGCGGTTCTCTCAAAGTCATCGAGTCCTTAAAAAGCAAGAAGAAAAACAAGAAGAACAAAGGACAGCAAGATGGAGCAGAGTGGACGTGGAAGGAACAAGTCGATCTCGTCAAGTATTCTCAAGTACCGATCGAACAAAGTCTTCTAAGATTGGACGGTGATCTGAGTCTACTCGCTGTCGAGTGTTTCATGTGTCTCATGAGATACATGGGTGATCAACCATTGCCACCTGACATGAGCGAAGTCAAATGCGTCTACACGATTTTAATGGTGAATTTTTATGAATTTTGTAAATTGTATTTTCTCAACAAAAAAATATGAGAAGTTAAAATCGTTTGTGTCTCCAGCATTGTCACAAGTTCGAGCCTCTACGTGATGAAGTCTACTGCCAATTAATGAAACAAACAACTAACAACAAGAGTCCCAATCCCGAGAGTTGTCAACGCGGCTGGCGTTTGTTCAGCATTGTCGCAGCTTATTTCACGTGCAGCGAGGGATTAAGAGCCTGTCTCATCAAATATCTCGAGACCGCTGCGTACGACAAGAGACGAGCGTATCACGGTACGGCGACCGTGTGTCTACAAAATTTGCGAAAAACCGTGAAGTACGGCGGACGTAAGAATGTTCCGAGCGTCGAGGAGATAATGGCGATAAGCGCCGGAAGAAATGCCAAAAGACAGATCTACAGACTACCGGGTGGAACCGAGAGAGTTATCAACACCAAGTGCACCACGGTCGTACAAGTGAGTTAATAAAAATAACAAAAATACTCGTCACGATTCATTTATCTGTCGAAAACAAAAAACTAATCAAAGTCAAGAATTCTTTATCGATGGGAAAAACATTCCGTGTCACGTTTTTTCAAAACAAGAAGTAAACGTGGTCGAAGATTGGAATTTTTCGTGCGATCGAAAACGAATTATCGATCATGTTTAAAAATAGATAAATGATCGTGTTGATGTTGTTTGCGTCAAATCTATTCTTAATACACGCTGGAACGAGGAAACTTTTTTTTCGATCGACCGTTTCTTCATCCTCTCGTTGCTTCTTTTTTTGTTCCTAACTCGCATATCTTGCTCGTTCGAAGGATGTCATCGAGGAGATGTGCAGCGTCATATCCGTGAGAAATCCTCACGAGATGGACGAGTTCTCGCTCTATTGCATCGTCGACGGTGACGCTTTCACGATGCCACTGGCAAGGGACGAATATGTTCTCGACGTCACCACCGAGTTGCACAAGAATCATCAAGTTTTCTATCTGATATTCTGCAGGTATAAAAAATTAGATTAATTTTTTCATTAACCCTTTGAGACCTGAGTACTTTCAAGCTTATGTGGTCCGCAGACGCATAGCCTGACGCATGTATGCGTCCTTAGAGCTCGAAGGGTTAAATGCCAATAATTTTATTAAGTTCAATGAGTTTCTACTTATTCCGATATTATCGCAACTATTTTCAGATCCGTTTGGTACTATCCACTTCGTCTCGACGCAGCGCTGTATATAGAAGTCGTTTTCAATCAAATTGCACCGGATTATCTCGAGGGACTTCTTCTAGTCTTACCTGCCGAGCATCTTCCACAGGAAGTAATCGTGAGTATAAATTAAAAAATGTATAAAAATATTTCAGACTCACCTTTTGACTGTTTTTTTAATTACACGTGTCTGTGGTATTTTTTTAGTACGATATGGCACAGATAGCAGCGTTGCTGCATAGAGCTGCTGATATGGCACACGAGCCAACGACGAAAGAGATCAAGTATTTGTTGCCAAAGCCAGCTCTTAGTTTGAGAGAACCGAGACCACAACAATGGGGAAATATGGTTCAGCAGGCATGGAATAATATTCAGCACAACACAGCTGCTATTTGCAAAGCTCAAGTACTCGGTGAGTTTATAATTTTGTTTAGAAACCGATTATATAATGTTGGCAAATAATTGAGAGACTTTTTTAAAAATGATTAATCTTTCTGTTTTAGAAATTTTATCCAAGTGGCCTCTATTCGGCTCAAGCTTTTTCGCTGTCAAACGAGTCCCTGAGAATGGCAAGGAAAAAGGTGGCGATCACATACTTGCTCTCAATCGTCATGGAGTTCATTTTATCGACCTGATTACTCATGTAAGTATTTTCTTTTTCAAAATCGATCAAAATCTAAATTTTAATTCTTCTAAATATTTTATAAAAATGGATTATTCGTTTGCAGGAAACTCTCTATCATTATCCCTACTCCGAGGTAATATCAACGAGAAAGGTCAAGTCTGAGGAGGGAACGCTCTACCTAGACATGAAGTGTGGCAATTTGATGCAACAAAGAATAACGAGATTGCAAACCGAGCAGGCCCACGAGATATCGCGACTGATCAGACAGTACATAACGATGGAGCAACGCACGACCAACAATCAACCGCCCCCTATTGGTTTTGCGATGAGATAAAAAAAAGAAAAATTACTAATTACCGACCCGTTTTCTTTTTTGTCACTAGTTCTCAAAACCATAATTGCAAACAAGAAGAAGTGGGCAATATTCCGTCCTTCCACTCCCTGAAATTTCATCTATTTTTTTATATAATAAAAACCAAGTCGTCAGTCCACCATAAAAACTGAAAAAAGAAAATTAACCGATAAAATGCTCAAGGTACGACCAAACGAAATGATCGGATTTTGTAAATACGCGTAGGCGAAATGGTTAGAAAATGAGCGAGAGACGAGTAAATGGGGAAAACAAGAAACAAGACGTCAGCCAAGTTATTAAAAGTGTCTCGAAACTGAGATGGCGTCGAGTAGCTCAAGATCCTAGACTAGAAAACGTTTATTATTATTATTATTATAACTATTATTATTATTATCATATTATTGTTATCGTCGTCGAAATAAATAACAATCTAGTTATCCGTTCTCATTAACCGTCCCGAGTTGGCAAAAATCTCAGATCCAACTTTGAATGAACGATTGCAAGTCGCGAGTCATAGAGTTTATTTAAGGCGCTTTTATCTTTCCATTATAAATCCTGCAACGAAAACAGAGAGAAAGAGAGTGAATTGGAACGATCATGAAAGTCCCAAAGTAACGAACGACTAACAAAATTATTATTTTCTTTTTCTTGTTTGTTACGCGAAGAGGAAAAACAAAACATTTATAAAAGTGTGTATACGATTTATTTATCCGTATACGAGAGAAGACTCAAGTTTATATATAGTAAATATTAAAAGTTACATGTATAAATATTGTAAAACGATGTTAATGATTTATTTCGCTCTCGTTGCTTTTGTGAATTTTATTGTTTTCTCTTTTCCGGGCTCGAACCCGGTGTCTTCGATTTCAGATCTCTCGGCCAATTGCTCACCGTGTGTCTCACGTAGCCCGGATCTGTCGGCGAGGATGGCGAAGATGCGGTTTGAGTTCCTGTACTAGAAGTTTTCAAAACGTTTATCCATTGTTCGAGCATCTCGATGTCGTCGGGCTTGGGTCCACCCTGGGCCACGTAAGTTCGTAACGAGGATGGAACACTGAACGTCACGTCGCGAGGCTTCTTTAATATTCCCTCAGGATTTACGGTCATTCTCGTTGGCACGTTGTCGTACTGACTCGAGTCGGAATATCTGGCGAAATTTTGTATTTTTTATTTATCTTTAAGTCGAAGGGGCAAGAACTTTGTTTAGGCTTTGAATGACTTGTTTCTCTTTACCGTGTTTCATAAGGTTCCTCAAGGTCACGCTCGACCCTCATGATTTTAATACTTGGATTAACGAGTTTTGCAAACATTGGCTCCGGCATGCTGTCCCTCGAAGCAGGAAAGAGCGGAGTATCCACCTCGTCAACCGGTCGAGCACGTAAATCTTGTCCTTGAAAGAATTCCTTTCTCGCGGAACGTCCGAACTTCTCAGTTTCTCTGAGATCTCTCTCCGAGTCTCTTCGCGAATTTCTTATGTTTTCAAAATTTTGCGCCGTGTATTCTCTCGATTGTCTCTCATCCTGCTCGTAACGTTCTCGATCATCCCTTCGCACTTGCGTCGTTCTTGGTCTCTGAACTTTAGCAAAATGTTCTTCCTGCTCGTCCTCGATCGTTGTCGAGTGTCTCGTTTCGTCCGAATCGTCGTAAACGTCGTTCGTCTTCCCGTTCGTTTTTGTCGTTCTCGTCGTAGAACTCTGAGCTGCAGGCGCTGGTCTCTCGGTCTCTTCCTCCTCGCGTTTCGCCTTCGTCTCGTTCTCCACACTCAGAGTCGTCACAGTTGACGGTTTTGCCGCTGCGTTTTTTTGTTTTTCATTCGTGAAATAAATTAAAATATTTTCTCGTGTCTCAATGGACAAATAGCTCGAGCATAAATGCAACAAGATGGAGAAAAATGTGCCAGGTTTCGTATCTTGCCTGTAATTTTATCGTGCAGAGTGTCGGTATTTTGAAAACGTGAAGAAATCGTGCGAACGAGTTATTATTGCAAGCAACACATATTTATTAATACAAAAAAAAAGAGACAAGAGATGAGTATACAAATGTATTTTCTTGAAAGAAATATATATGAGAGGATTATAACAATGAGTGTCGCAGATCTTTGTGCACGAGGGAAGACAAAAATGATGTGACAAAAAAGAAATCATCTCGAGGTGCTGATGACGCGCACACGTGGCAGTGTCACGACCGTTTCCTCGGACTTGCCTGTTTCCTTGTCAAGGAAGGTTTGAGTCCCGTCGTTCTTCTTCGTGCGTTTCGGCACGGTCATCAACATGTCCGCGATGAAAACGAGACCCGTGACGAGGCACAGAGTACCCAAAACCGCGGCATTGTCGATCAGATCGTCCGGCACGCTCTCGATGGATGCGAGCGAGAGACCCCCGACTATGCCGAACAGTATAACGCCCAAACCCAGCATAAAACATTCCTAAAAAAACAAAGAAAACAAAGACAATAAAAAAAATGCCAAATTCCCACAGTCGAATTAAAATCAAGATGCATGGCGTTCGTTTAAAGGACGCAACTTTCGCACGAGTCTCAATGTCGCTGAAGATTGTACCGTGGCGAAAATCTAAAGAGGAAGTCGAGCCTCGTTGCGAAATGAACAAAAAAAGTTGTCCTAATGACTTATTGACTCGCTAAAGCGTCGTAACAGTGATAATCTATTCGTCTTAACGATAGTCCTTGAATCTTCCGGGACTTTGAAGAATCGTGGGTGCGCAGGTCGAAGGGCGACCCAACCCATTCGTTATTATTTCTCTCCGCGCAACGATTACATCAGAAAAAAAGCGATCAGCTAGAATTGAATATCCGCGAATAAAAACGAACGATAAAAAAGAAGTGTCGACCAGTTCCGAATATATTTCTCAGCTTCAAGGGAACCGATTGAAAGCCTCGAATTTTTCTATCGAACAGTAAGTATCTTGCACCGCGATTTCCCTAAGTTCTCAGGGATTCTAGGCGTAGGCGATTGGAAAAAAAAAGGTGAAAAAAATTATACATCGAGCAAGAGTTGTCTCGCGCTCCACTTTTGTGACTCATTACGGGCGTTGACGAGCAGAAGTATTACGCGGCGCCGATCGTGCGCCGATGTTATTACGATTGGGCCTGACGTCGTCATAAACATAAATATGATCGTTATTGTTATTTTCTTTTTTTTTTAAATAAATAGCAAGAGTAAATTGCTACAATCGTTACTCTTAATATGCGTATATCGAGTTATATCTTCGTCGCTACCGATATAGTTCGCGATCGAGAATAAATCTTCGTCCTTGTGACTCAATGTCAGCATCTCGAGCACCATACGAGGACGGTTCTCACGCTACTCGTACCCACCGGTCTGTCGAACCGATCGTCTTATACGTAATCCAGAAGTAATATCTATCGATCGGACAACGGTAAAGTTGAATATGAAGAAGGAACGAGGACGATCGGACAAAGGTAAAGTTGAATATGAAGAAGGAACGAGGACGATCAGACAAACGTAAAGTTGAATTTGAAGAAGGAACGAGGACGATTGGACAAAGGTAAAGTTGAATATGAAGAAGGAACGAGGACGATCGGACGAAAGTAAAGTTGAATATGAAGAGGGAACGAGGACGATCGGACAAACGTAAAATTGAATATGAAGAGGGAACGAGGACGATCGGACAAAGGTAAAGTTGAATATGAAGAAGGAACGAGGACGATCGAACGAAATTGCGAACTTACAGTGATACGTCCAGTGAGTTCACCCGTTGCTGCAGCTATCAGGAGGCCGGCGGTAACTATAACATATCCACCGCAGGTCGCAGTTGCAAGGGCCGCACCTGATACCAGAAAATAATGTATGACAATAAAAAAGAAAGAACAGATAAGAAAAATCTATCGCCTAAGCACGTAGGTCGTTGCACCTTGCTGTTGCATCATTAACGACTTTACCTACGTGTTTAACTATATGTAAACCTGTATAGCTATATACATACCTATCGAGCCCCAAGTTACGTTGTTCAAAAGCGACCATTCTCTGCTACGATTACGCAGATAGTGAAATAGTCTTCGGCTCTCGTCGTCGGTAATGCGAAGTGCGACGACGCACGCGATGCACAAAAGCTGCAAGCATTTTCAATTGAATCTTGATTCATAAATCAAAAGAGGAAAATATATGTATATTGATACATTGAAAAAAAACGAAAAGTCTGTGTCGTTTCGCGATGAATCACGAATCGCGTACGTGGTAAATTCTAAGTGCTCTATCATTATCATCGATCTTCGTGTATGCAGTTGATCGTTGAATCATCACAGGAAGAAACTTATCAATGAGTTATCTGATTGGCAATATATCTTGACATTCGATGATTATGTGACTATATAAGATTAATGAAAATATTAATATTTACCACTTCGATTATCCTCACAAACACTTTACGGTTCCACATTGCCACTGATGATTTCCTTCTTCCAAATTAAACAAAAAATCGTTCTTTGGTAGACTTTGTTTAAAAGAAAAAGGTTGAAAAATGTAAAAAATAATCTTTCCTCAGTGAGGATTTACGTCCGGAGATGTCTCGCGGAATGTACGAGTACAAAATAATAAAAAAAAAAGGTAAAACGTGTCTCACATCGAAATAAAACTCATTTCGTTGCTCAATAGTCCATTCACTTGTCTCACGATGTACTCGAGGCTCTTTATTTTCATTATATTTCTCAAGAGTCTTTCTATTCTCTCTAACTCTCTCTCTCTCTCTTGTCTCTAGTCTCTTTGTATTTTTTCGACACGAATTTTTTTATACAACTTGATTTTTTAGTGAATATTATTTCAGTTTTTTTGTTTTTAAATAAAGAAACGAGGACGCTGCCGTTGTTCTTTCGTTTAGCGACGGACACAAAGAGGCGCGTCCGGACGAACGTGCGAGAGGGCAGTGGCGAATGAGAACGGACGTTTTACGAGGGAATATTATGGACACATCGCGTTGCCGCCAACGAAGAAGTAAACAACGCGACGGTTGCGCTTATGACCAAGTCTTAACGAGGACTGAAGGAGATAGCGACGAACCTCTCGTGTTCACCAACTCTCTGTGACTTCTCTCTCTTGTCACGTAATAAGGCCCCTCTCGAACCTCAACAACGCCTTGTCCTATGTATATCGCGATTCTCGCCTCCATGCGCATGTATATTCCTGCGAGATGTATGCACGTAGGAGCCCAAGGAACAATGCTTATCGCACTACGCACTTTTGCGTCGCTTGGGACGCCAACTTCTTCACTATAAACCATAGAACAAAATTTGCTTGAAGTCCACTACGAGTTTCGACGAGAATTGACACTGAAAATATTGAACTCGAATAAGACCAAAGAGTTTGTTTAGATTGAAAAATGAAAGAATTTTTTCTCTGGATATGAAACAAAAAATATATATTGAAAATTGAAGGAGATAGCGACGAACCTCTCGTGTTCACCAACTCTCTGTGACTTCTATCTCTTGTCATGTGGTAAGGCCCTTCTCGAACCTCAACAACGCCTTGTCCTATGTATATCGCGATTCTCGCCTCTAAGCCCATGTATATTCCTGGGAGATGTATGCAGGGAACAATGCTTATCATACTACGCACTTTTGCGTCGCTTGGGACGCCAACTTCTTCACTATAAACCATAGAACAAAATTTGCTTGAAATCCACTACGAGTTTCGACAAGAATGGACGCTGAAAATAGAAAGAAACGATAACATTGTAGATTACTGAACTCGAATGAGACCAAAGAGACTTTGTTTAGATTGAAAAATGAAAGAACAATTTTTTCTCTGAGTATAAAACAAAAAATATGTATTAAAGATTTTTATTATTTATTAATGTCGATGGGATTTGAAGAATAATGTATAGAACTACGCGTGAATTTATAGTTTACGCAGGGAGTTCTAGAGCCTGGGCAACATTATTCTTGGAAAACAAACGGCGGTTGGTAGAAACAGCGATTTCGCGAGGTGGGGATTTTCTAAGAAGCTTTTATCTCAGGGGTGGTTCTCTGTTAGGCTTAAAGTTCCCCTACCACTTTCGGTTGGGGACTTCCCCTCGAATTTGTCGCGGCACGCTGATTTTTATTGGTCGTTTGGATACTACGAATATACCAGTAGACAAAAAAAGTCGCGAGGAAGATTGAAAATCCGTTAGAGGATCAGTGCGTTAGGGGCATTCGACACGTAAGAGACTCTTGTTTTAATTAGCGAGATCGTTCATGATAAAATCTTCATTTGTTATGGCGTAATTATTTCTCAACTGTATCAACTCTTTCTTTTGTTTTATAAACAGATCGATCGGATTGTGAATTTACAATCGTGTAGTAACAATACCGAGCAGTATAAAAGAATTGATTATTAAACAAGAAGAATCGTCTCGACTAACCACGCGACCATGCCGACTTCCGACGACAAAGGGGTATCTACGAAAAGTACGTCCAAATCTCCTAATGTGAGATCGAACTGCAGGAACAGATCGTCGGATTTTCAACATTGGAATCCACCTCGACCTTTGAGAATATTTAAAAATTCGCAACACCGGTCAACGAAAAGTTTGTCAAGTGAGTGAAAAGAGACGAGATGTTTTTTGTTTGTTTGTGACGTGAGAATAGTAACTAAATAATCGTGAAAATAAAGGGTTGATCAATTGAATTTGGTTGAACGTTTAATTTTAATAATTAGTCGTTTTCTATTTTTCATCAAATTTGTTTGTTTTAGCATCGAGCGGATCTGACAGTTCTCGAGGTCGATCGGAATGTTCTCGAGTGAAAAAAGTACCTCGTGCCGAGTCAGAGAGCCAGATTCTCGATCTGTTGAAGGAACTGGATTATCCTATGACACAGATCAATGGTCAAAGAAAATTAGGACCACCGCCGACATGGGTAATGCCTCCGCCTGATCCGAAGTGTGAGGTTTTCGTGGGTAACATACCACGGGATCTCTACGAGAATGCCATATATCCGATTTTCAACAGAGTGGGACAAATCTATGAGATTCGTCTCATGATGGATTTCGCAGGGACCAATCGTGGCTATTGCTTTGTAATGTACACCACGTACGAGGATGCTCAACGTGCCATCAAAGAATTGGACAATTATGAGATTCGCAATGGTCGAAGGATTGGTGTTGTTGCGAGTGTCAATAATTGTCGCTTGCGCGTTGACAAACTTCCGTATTTCATTGATTCAAAGATGGTAATCACGGTACGTCTAAAAGAAAGAAAAATTATCAGATGATCATTATCAATTGCTTTCAATATTCTCCTTTAGTTACAACTTCCAATAAATCTTGTTGCATATGCTAGAAGTAATATCTTTGTTATGTGCTTTATGTAGTTTCACTTTCTCTCTAAATAGAAATTGTTTACTACAATTGCTCGACCTTGGATTTTTTAACATGTCATTTGTTAGCTGTTAACTAGATGAAAATTCTCACGATTATTTAATTGTTTTCCAGAAATTTTTCAAAGTGACTGACAATGTGAAAAGCGTCGCAGTCTACAAGAATAACATCAAGGAATTTTGCTATGTTATTATTTCGTACAACACACATCGCAGTGCTGCGATAGGAAGGCGAAGACTGATGCCAGAATGCGCTAATTTATTCGACAATATCGATATCAGCATTGATTGGGCTCATCCCAATACAGTGCCATACAAAGTGGTAAGTTACAAAAAAAAAATTGACTACTTTCCAAAAAACGTTCATGAATCGTTCGATATTGTAGCAAAAAGTAAATTACAACCGGTTGTTTACATGTCAATTTCAAATAAACGAATCTGTCTATTTTGTGCACGCGAGAGAGATTAACAAAGCATCTTTGAAACTTAGAGATTTTTATTTAAACAAATCCAATGACGAACGATAAATGAACAAAATTTTATGAAGCTTCACTCGCTTTTCCTTCCACCAATATTATTGGTGGACTGACCCTTGCATTACAGAAAAATGTTACGCATTGCATTCCTAACTCGAGGTTTCGTACCACGTTTTATTATTTTTTCCTCCTACAACAATCAAGGGACAAACAGTAGCCTATTGACTCCTACGTTTTACAAATATGTGTATATCTGTATATATATGATATATGCACGACCGTGCCTGGTCATGGACGATCAAGAACAATGACTCTTGGTCACCGAGTATCTCACGACAAAATATGGAACGTGGGTACTTTTTCCCCCGTCCCAATCAGGAGTGCTTCTATTTTCTATATCTTACCGACATCATATACTTTTTAATCTCTGATAGTTATTACATTTCGACACGTTTGCGATTAATTCTTTTCTGTTTTTGTTTTTTCTTAATTTTGCAACATTCTTTTTCACATGATTTTCGTCTGTGAACAGCAAATTTGTTGACGAATTCTAGATCTCATACAAGTAACCTATATGTATGTTATCAATAATCGAATTTAAAAACATGTCATAAAAAATAGTGTAAATTCTTTGTGCCCCAATATTGAGACAGTTAGGCGTCATATTTTAACAAACAGATAACTTACCTTCAATCATTTTCACGGAGTCTTTCGTACATTCGTATCGATCCAAAACTTCGAATCAATTTGTCGAAATTACACTCTTATCGATAGCACGAATAGTTAGTAATATTGCGAAAAAATCATGTATATGACAAATGCAAATAGCGAGCATCGCGACGGTTGGCCCCGAGACACGGGGCCTGCGTTGTATTACTTAATGTTATTCATGCATATGAACAGATATTTCCATTTTCAAAAAGCATTTTTATCGTGAGAACGCTCACCATTTAGCCGACAGCAAACTGCAGATCCCTTTAATCGAACGACGACAGTCCACGCTTTCCATTTTCTCTCGTATCAGTGCTCGTATAACACAAACCCACGCTTCGGTGTTGCACGCTCAGACCTGCAAACGGTAGAGGCGTACAAACAGCCCGCGCACTATCCGCGTTTCCCTTGCTAAAATGCAAATGGCGGGAAGGTAGAAAAATCGCCAATATGCGAACATTTTTACATTGGGTTAATTACGCATTTCCACAAATTTCTTCGTGTCACTAACGGGCTTGTACTCTAACCACACTTTCCATCTTATCGACGGTCATTTGCGGATACTTTGAGTCATACGATATCAGTTATACTTTCATTGTGTCTCGTACAAACACGACACATTCACAACGAACATTCTTGATAACTGTTCGACTGCACTCGCTCTATGCGTCTCGCGACTAGACCGACAGACGGTGAGAGCGTACAACGCTAGTCAAAGTGTTCCTCACTCCACTCTACTCTTGGACCATCCCAAAATACAAATGGCCGACAATTCAGCGCCTGCGCATAGCGCAAAAATGTCAAAATAGTCTTTTAATCGTTGATTGTACATATCAGTGGATTTCTCTTTTATCAGAGACAAGTTATACTCCGAGCACGCTTACCATTTAACCGATAGCGAGTTGCAGATATCTTGAATCGAGAAACGCCGGTTCGTACTTTTCATATTCTCTTGCTCAAGCAAAACGCACTCTAACCTCGAACGTTTCGGAATCGTTCAACCACTCTCGAGCTGTGTGTCTTGATTCGCAGTCGTATTTCGTCGTCTCAGCTACTTGTACAACCAGCTTAAAAATAATGGGAGGTGGGTACAACATCACGTGAGCTTGTTAGACTGCATTTTGTTTTACAAGTTGTTACTCGTTGAAAAATCTTCTGTGCTCTATATTTCAAATATTTCATAAAAACTATTGCAAAATAGGTGACTCCGCAATGCAAGACAGTGAACATCGTGATTATAGAAGCCCCTTGGCTACTCGCTATGCCTCGAAAGAGATGCGTTTCATCTTCAGCGAACAGAACAAGTTCAGTACATGGCGTCGGCTCTGGATTTATCTCGCTAAGGCTGAAATGGTTCGTAGTTAAATTGTTGCAAGCATGAACGCTTAGTAAATTTTCTATTCTCTCGTTTCATCGAGCGAATTACATGAAAGTGATCAATGCTCATCGAGGATTCCCATGATGATAAGAATGATAATTAGAGCGAAGCGAGCAAACAAATATTACGTGTCGAAAGACGAAATTACAAAACGTAGAAAGTTGCGAAAGAAAATGTTAGGAAAGATTCCAAATTGACCTGTCTTATCAGGAGCAACATAATCTCGTTACTTGCGTCATCCCAGTCTCCCTGAATTATTACGAGTCGAGATTCTTCATTCACTGCTTCAACATTTATGCAAAATACATATAGAAAAGTTTACGCTTCATATTGAATAATGTGAACAAGTTGAAATTAATTGACTTGAGGATAGTGTAACTATTCTTATGGTTATTATTTGTTTCAAATTTAAATAATTCAATATAACTGCTTCGTTTATACCAGAAACAATTATCAGTATCGATGGTCGACAGTACATTCAAGACATTTGTAGCTTGGTAGCCGGTAAATGTCGCATACGCTTTAGTCACAAGCTGGTATGGATATCAGTACAAAGTAAAGCAGTTTTTACATGGTAGACAGAACTGAGAGCGGTGCTTGACTAAAGACATACGCTGTCGCTGTCTGTCGAGAAAATAGGAAATGTGAGAATGGTTGGAGTAGTTCTCAATGTTTGTAGCAATGCGATTTGTGAAAATGAAAAGAATAGTCTGTCATCGATCCACGGCATCTCTGTAGTTTGCTGCCGGCAAAATAGTGAGCATGCTCAGGGTTCAAATTCGTTTTTTATAACCGAACTATCTGTTCATATGCATAATTAATTATTAAGGAAATGCAAAACAGCTCTCGCCTTTTGGTGTTCTTTTTTGCTGTGTTCGCCATTCGCATTTCTCGCGTCCATGATTTTTTCGCAAATTTGTCTATAAAAACGTTATTTCGACTTGAAAGAAGAGACATAATTATTTCTTCGTCTCGCTTCAACAACATATCGAATTATGGTGCAAATAAAGGGTTCGGTGTTGTACGAACATACAAAGGGCTCTGGGAAAAGAAGAATCGAGGAAGGTATGTTATTTAAAGGTTTGTTTTTTTTTTTTTTTTTGAGGAAATTTAAGAAGGTATGTTATTAGCTTCTGTTTTCTTTTCCATCGAAATAACGAATCGTTTGAGATTTGACCCATGATTATTGTCATTATATGTCAGGGTAATTGTCTGTTTTTCCCTCGATTTTCCATTGTCCCAAACGCAGATGAAATTTCTGCAATTCCTCCCTTGTCCAAGTATTCCGCTAAGTTCCAAAAACTATCGAATTTGAAATAATCATTATTCGACTTTTTCTAAGGTTGAGGAATTGGCCACCATGAACGAGAATGGAATTTTGGAAATCCGAACTTCTGTAATAGGCTTGTATGAGAAACCAACACGCAGTGGACGATCTACTGCAAAGAAATCTAACCATAGTTCAGTCAATAATAACACATTGGTCGCAGCATCGGGGAATTTGCAAAACTCAGGTGCCGCATGCAACTGCAACTTTGTCGTCAAAGCACCTGGTGCAAATCGTCCACTACCATCTTGGGGATTCCCCAGCAGAGACGATGCTGCTTCGGAAAAAGAAGATATTGCTGAAGACTCAGAAAATCGTGAACATTATGAAAACATAAAAACAAATGCACTGAATGTTCAGTTCAACAATTTACTATCGTACAATTTGCTTCGCGAATACGCCTTTCGAGTAGAAATGGAAGTACGCAAAATCTTGCTCGCCAATTCAAACAATCCGGAGTTCCTTGTATGGGACATGGGGGCTCCACATAATAACGATCGGGGTTACAAAAAAGAATTGAATTACAATTACACTTCGAGTTTCAATGATCATGAAGGAAGATTGCAAAACGTTTATTCGACGAGAAATACTCTAAAACCGATTCTCAGTCGAATGTGTGTTAGGTCCGATGCGGATACGTATTAACTTTAACAAAACAAAACGAAAACAGCACGTTGATTTTATTTCACCACGATCAAAACGTGTGGCCATATAGTTTTTAGCGTCGCTTTGGCGAAATTATCCCTAAAGTGCTTTACTGCACTTAGTTTTTTTTTCTTTTTTTTTTTTCATTAATCACACCGTCTTAGTTAAATTACTTTAAAAGGTTATGAATCAATGATTACCAACTACTTTTTCTCCATATTATGTTTCTATCTACATCACCTTTTGAAACAACATTAATGATATCATGAACACATTGATATACACAAATAATCATACATTTTGATTTTTATAATAAGATTGCAAGTATGCGTCGATACAATCTAACTCATGTGCCAATCAACATACATGTTAATTAAACGTTTAATAGATTTTATACTATAATTTTAATGATAATGCATTGAAAGTATTTTCAGCCAAGGAAAAAAACAATGATTTTTATTACTTTATCTACATACTTTACTGTTCATTATATTATTACGTATTATCAGTACTATGTTCAAGTACATATGTTTGTCCCAGTAGAGTTCAGTATGGAGGACTCTCAATGTGGGCTGTGTCGAAATAAACGAATGATATCTCTTGCATTCTCTCGCCGGGTTATTAATTATTGTACTTAATCAAAATAATTCACTTTTTATGTTATCCATGATTAATGCACTATTTACAGGCTAATTGGGTCTCGTTACGATACGTAACAAAGATTGAGAGTTCTTTTAGGTCGCGTGGGATTTCCATAGCTAGCTCTAGATCTAGTGTCACAATATTCAGTTTGTGGCTGATGTCCTGTGCAACTCCAAGCTAATGTTCCGTGAGGACACGTTCGACGTCCTGGACACTCCCCACGTGGCATTTCGATCTCACACGTCAAGTGTCTTGGTTCGATCGAGGGTTGCACCGGGTGATAATGATGAACGCACTGAGGATTCCGAGATCTCTGTTGCAACTGTGAGGATGTGTGGACAAAATTTAAGTAAACTTATCGTAGCTCCAAGAAATAGCAGATGTTCCTATCTTTTTCAACAACGTAAGCTCGATTTTCATAGATTTTATGTTTCTACATACTAGGACGGATTTTACTCTGCAGGAACAGGGCTCGACACAAACAGTCTCTTCTGGACAAACTCGAGTAACACCATCGAATTCCATTCCGAATCTGGGAGGCTGCAGGCAGGTAGAACTTTCCATGTACCTGTGTAAAGATCAACTTGGGAATCTCGCAACACCTACGTTTTGTTGACAAAGTCAAAGGACTCACTGGCCATGTGGACGATCCGGTCGTCCAACCATTTCGATATAGGGATCTTCAGAAATTCGGGATCGACCTTGCTGCTCGACAGAGTCGCCTCTGCTCGTTCCCTGAAAAACTGTAGGTGACCACGAAGCTTGAACGTCCGCGACGTTTCCAGCGGCAGATTCGTCCTTTCTCGTTTCTCTCCTAGGCGTAGCAAGGATGCTCGTCTCCCTACTAAGTCTTGGCGCTGGGACGAAACTCGATTTTCTTTTCTCAAGCTCTCGAGAATCTTTTTGCAATGATTGTCTTATTAACGAATCTCTTCCATGAATTCTAACGTCGCTACCACTTTTGAACCCATCGTTTTTTCGATCAATGCTTGGTTTTGTCCTCGAAGTTTTGCTGGAAACGGCGAATGCTCTTCGTTCACTCGACCACGAATTTTCAACGCTCTTTTCAGGACGTTCTCCACTTTCGTATTCACTTCCCTCGGTCTCCAATCTCGTTGATGCTTCTTCGATTGATTCTTTATGTTCCCTGGGCCAATCGGAATAACTTTCTGATTTCTCCCTCTCGATCTTTTGTAATATTTCTTGAGACACAAAATTCACTTCCGACTCCGGCGAGCGAATAACTGTACTCACATCAGTCTTTGGCCTTCTCGTCGCCACGTCGCTTCCTTCGTCACCTCGAACTAACGATTTGTTTCTCGATATTCTACTGGAAGTTGAAAATTGCTTTGGAACCCTGGAACTCGATGTTTCGACCTTTCCTTCGATCTCGCTCTCTGAAATTTCGCTAAGATCTTTCTCTTCCTTCAATCTTGTTGGCGTCATTTCATCTTCGGATATTCTTGGTCCTTTAATAGGAATTTCGCTCGGGTCATTTGTAATTTGTGGTGGAATTTCCGAATCAGTTTTGCTCAATCGTCCTGTGTTAGACCTTGATCTTGACTCGAAGGTCGTTGATCTTGGGATTACTTCGTCCGACTTTTCAGACTCTGATAATCTCAATTCCTCAGCCGTGTTGTCCAGCCTCAATTTCAAAATCGGCCCGCTGCTCCCTCTAGATTCTCTACTACCGGCCATACAGCTATTTCGCTCAATTTCTATCTCTCTACTCTCTTTTCGGTTGTCAGGTTCCTCTTCAATTATCGATTCTTGAAACGTCAATTCTGGTTTTGATTTTTCAGTCTCGCTGTCATCTTCTGGTTCTTCCTTGATCTGCAATGTTTCACCCAGCCAACTATTGCTTTTCCAAGTTGCATCGGATTCTCGAACTTCTGACTCGTCGGATCTCCAGAGCATTTGACCTTTCGATTGTTGTTTCGTCGATGGAACTCGAGCTGTCTCAATTTCTCGACGATCAATCTCAATCGAGCCAAGTGGTGAAATAGGATCTGGCGATTTTGGCAGAATCTCACTGTCTCGATACAATTTTCTTGGAGGTCTATAATAACTTTTACGTTCCTCGCTCGATCTTCTTCCCATTGCAAGTTCCTTCGTGCTTTTTGCACTATCTTCGGACAGTCTTTGACTTCCCTCATCAGTCTTTGATTCATTTCCAATTTTGTCAAAGCTCGCACCTTGAATAGCTTCCTCCGATTCGCCTCTGAGCTTCTCCGGCTCATTTACAATATTTTTTTCACTCGCTGTTTGTTCTTTTTTACGAATAGCTGTACTACTATGGACAACTCTGTCACCACTTCAAAGACCAATGGAAATTTGAGAAAATATTTAGAAAGACAATTTTCTGGTAACTTACGGTCTAGAAAACGCTCACCCCTTGTTATTTTCAACCTCTGTCGAGAAGGAAGAGTCATTTTTCTTGGGTGTCTGTGTCCTCTTGTCTCGTTTTATGTAAATCGACGACAGAGTAACTCTCGTCACTATTTCCGGCAATCCAGCTTTTCTAGCAGCTAGCCCGGCTCCATGAGTGGGACAGGGATCTTTCGTTGCAGGAAAAAATAGAAGCAAAGTTTTCAACATAAAACTTTTTTAATCGTATGCTTATAAAAAAAACAATTTGTTCCCGCGACATTGTGAGATAACGTTAAAAATAGATCTTACAAAATAATCATAATACTAATTGTCAATGTACAATTTAGTCGTTCTTACGAGTTTCATAGACCCGCGATAATTTTCTGCTAGGCCTGTACCTATTACCCTCTTCTATCGCTAAATCTGCAAAACGCGAAGAGTTAGAAACGTTGGCGTGAATATTTTCTCGTTTTGTTCGCTGATGTTATCGAACCACCGCGTTCAGCATCGGATTTTTCGTTGGTCGTGGTCGGTGATTCGCTTCCTGTTGGCTTGACCGTGCTCGTTGATCTCGGTGTCTGTTGAACCTCGCACTGGGTCCAGTTGGGTGAATGAATTTCCGGTTCCTGGGCTGTTTGATCCAGGAGATAAGGAACTGGTGGACGATACTGCTGAGTGGCTCCACAATTGCAGCTTTAAAAACATTAATACGAGATATTAGGAAATCATTGTTAAACCATTTTTTCAAGTTTGAAAACTGCTTGATTAGGTACGAATGGCAGCAGGGACTGGCAATTCCTCCTCGCATCATGTGCAGGAAGGCTGGACAGACGGCGCAATGACCCCGTTGAGGTACAGGCTCTGGCATAGCTTCTGGAGTTAACAGAGGAAGTTCGGATCCTCGAGGAGAGGAAGCATATCGAATCGGTGACTCTGGTGGTGGTGGAGGCGAATGGGAAGGAACCGTTTCCATCTGTCGATGGCAGAGTTCGCATCGACTAGTAGTCTGGATCAAAATTTCTCTGGTCTCGGTTCTCTGAGTCTGCGAGGGAACATAATTACGATTTAATGAACGAGCGTCATCATTGGAAGATTCACGGTTCACAAAATGATGAGAAATTTGAAGAACTTGCCTGACATTCGGTGATAGCAGTTGGCTCTTTCTCGGTTTGTATTTGAGCAATTTGCACAATCGAAAACCTAGGGACACTCGACTGACAATCAACGTACTGCCTTCTGTGACCGACGCACATTTTACGACAACCATGTTGCAGTACCGCGGTGTCTACTTCCGTATCCTGAAGAATTCCAAACTGACTTATGCTTGTTGTGAGATCTCGACGACCTACTTCAACATCCCTCTGATAGGCATCATCGTGAGGAAAAAGTTTTTTTATCTCGGGCTGACCACAAATTGGTGTGTAGGGGTAACATTTTTGCCATGCTATACACTTTTGTCGCCAATACCTAGGAAACACGTTCAAGTGCGACAAATTATTGTAAAATTTAGGTCATCGTTCAATCAATTAGTTGGGAGTTGAATAATTTTACTCACACGAGTAACATCGTCACTTCGATGAGATAAAGTGCACTGATAACAAAGCAGAGAATTCTCGCGAGCACGAGTGCCCAAAAATTGTTGTCGGAGGATTTGTAGTGTACCATGAGACCTCCGGCTATGGCGAAAAACAACACTCCCAGAAGACTGAATAGAAACATCTAGCCAAAGAAAGAACGAACGTGAAACTTGGAGAAACTCGGGTTTTTTAATTGAGTTTCTTACCGGCGAATCGGGAAATGCGTGAGGGCCAAATTGGCTTATTATGTCGACAGCCATGAAAAACAGGTAGGAGGATGTCAGAATTATTAGGAGAATCGATGCCAAATGTGTCAGGTGGCGAAATGACATCGCCGTCATGTACACGATTATGGCGAACAACACGAGAGTCGTTAACTGCGACAAGAACAATTTAACATTCATGAAGTCAAATAAAAAAAATTAAATTAGAAATTAATGAAGGCGACTCACAAACTGAAATATCCTTAATGGTCTGCATAATCGACTCGTGAATCTGTCCATGCATTTCAATCTCGTCTCGCTCTTATTCTTATCACTCAGGGTATCATTATTGACATTTGAATGAGAATTGCTTGGCAAGAAATGCAATCTTTTTCCTGAAATAAAATTGAGCGACATTTTGCTTAAAACAATTTTGAACCAGCGTTAAAAAATTGTATATAGGTGTGGAACCCACCTTTGTTTTCCATAGAACTTTCCAAGATTAACACAGGACTTTTTTTTATAGAAATATAATTCTCGGTTACTAACGAACTTCTTCGTTAATCAGTAAAAAAATAATCTTTAGCTCATAACGTTACAACTCTTTGACACATTGCCGACTGGTTTTGTTTTTTATTTCCTCTTCGACATTTCATTATCAAAATGCAAACAAAGCATGCCTAGGTTTTTTTTTAAACCAACTTCATTATTTACAGTAAGAAATACAAAAATGAACTTAAATAAATCAAAACGAAATCCATAATTGGACGCAGAGTGAAAATGAACAAAATGAAATTCTTGTTTCAATATCCGTAAAGAAAAATGAGCAAAACGTCCAGAAGATATAGAAGTGAACAAGCTGCGGAAAGAGCCATCGAAACTGTGAGTCTCCAAATTTCTTCAATCCCATCGCGACGAGTCACAAAAAATATTCCACCGGCTGATACGAGAAAGAGCAGAGTGCCAGTCACACCGAATAAGAACATCTGTTAAAAAATGTGATTGCAATTCACTGAACCATTGTTAATTATCATAAGATTTAAATAATTATTTCGAGATTGATAAAAGTTGATTAAAATCACAGGAGTGTCGGGGATAGGGTCGCCTCCAAACTGGCTGATAATGTCTACGAGTCCGATGAATAGGAAACTGCCTAGGAGAACAGTTAACATTATAGCTTCCACTAGTTGGTAGGGCGAGTTCTTCGATATTGTGAAAACCGTCAGGGAGAACAGAACTGTCACGACTAGCTAAAAATAACGTTTTACAAAATGATAAGAAACTTCCTACAATTTAGACAAATGTTTAAACTCACAAATTGAAATATACGAATGGGTTTAGCCATGGGCAAAGTGCAAGGATCCTCGCAGGTTACATTCGATGGCATAGCACATCCGTGTGCAATTCCAGATGGAGGAACGAGCATTGGTGTTCCTTGGGAACATTCCCAATTACCCCTCATTTTTCTTTGTTTATTCACAATAAATTTGTGTTACAACCTAAAAATCAATTCGTCTCGAGGAGGAAATAGGAAACGACATTTTCGTGACACTTGACATGATCTGATATTCGCCACGTTTGTAGACAGTTTCTAGCAGGTGAGGTGTGTTCGATCAAGGAACTAAACTAGTCATCGTTCGATTATTCGTTTATTTATAAATTGTATGATAAATATAGATTATTCCTATCAAAGGGCACAGTGAACAAAAATATATATCTTCGGGTTACGAGAACGATATACATTTTTCGTATTAAATCTAACACGTTTGGACGGATACAGGGTCTGTGAAATTATTATTTTTGTTTACTATTGACTTCCAACGATAATCGATACAGCGAAGAATATTACAAAAATCGAATAATTAATAATCGATAGTACGTTTCTTATTACTTAAATGTCATAACGATTCCATTATTTACCTACTTTTCAACTTTATTACTGTAGTCGGTAGAAAATTTTCTGTGATCGATGGACGGAATTATTCCTGGGCATTGTTACGTCTACATAAGTATACATAAATCTATACGCGTGTACGAGAATAAATAAAACAGTTATTAGACTTGGGAGATTTAGTCTCCCGGAGAACAAAAGAAATTATAATAATTAAAAATGGACGGACTAAATTTGCGTGAAAAGATAAACTTTGAACTTTGGGTTACAGCGTTGTACATTGAAGCTCCTTTGGACGATCGTGTACGATTCACGATCGAAGAATGCCTCTGATTTAAACGTAAATGAAGAAGTATCAGCGAAACTACGAGTATTTCATCGTGACGAAAATATCCAAGGCGAATACCAGCGAGTTGAGAAACGTGAATACCGACGCCGAGATGAGCATATCGTTGTACTGTTTGCTCGTGTGGATCGCATTGTTTTGGAAATCGATGAAAGCGTTCATTCGTTTTCTCCAGTTGTGAACGATAACGCTACCAGCTACGATGTGCAACAGCGAGCCCATTGCCGAGAACATGATAGACTGCAATTAGAAATTAATCGTACAATATTATTCACCGATTTTTTTTCTTCGATAAAACGACATTTGTATTTTTTCTCGTAGAATTCTCGGGTAAGATCTCAGAATTGCAAATGCGTTTGTCGAAGGATCATGGGTCGATTCTTTTTTGTCCATCTCGAAGAAATCTCAACGATCGTAAAGCGTGACGGACTCCAGCGTAATGTTTTTTTTTTCATAGAAATGTATGGGCGTATGTAAGAAGGTAACGGTGGTAAATTGACCGAACATCGAGAGTTTATATTTTTAAATGTTCTCAAAGTAGCGAGACGGCTCGTATAACACGGTGCAACGTTTTGTCGAAGTATTACTCGTTCTTTTAGTCCGTTATGTTTCTATTATGACGGCGCGTACATACAATTTTAACGCAAGAGTTTCTTTCAGAACATAAACGCCGAGATATTTTTACGGGACGCCGAGTGACGAAGGAGGCCTTGATGCGATGGCCAATTAACTAACATGTAATATATCCAAGTAAAAGTGACTCTAGTCAAGCGAGCCGACTACGAGAAGATTTGCTTCCCCGTCTCGAAGTTGTAATGACTCAGCTGTGTAAATGAGCCTGATGGGCGTAGGCCAGAAGCATTTTACACTAAAAATAACATGCCACCTCGTCTCGTTATCAAAAAATCTCTCGTGTAAGTCAAAATGCGCCATCGACACTTGTCACTTCAATATTTCTATAAATTCTCGACCAACCGATTTTTTTTCTTGAGAATTAATTTTTTCATTAAAATTGCATACGTGTATTATGTTGCAGTTGCATTCCGCTGGTAGAGAACATAGACGTACGAGTCGTGTGTACGAAGCAGATCGTGATTTCACTCGCGTGAACGCTAATTGCGTTTGACCTCGTTGGTCGAGCGGATCGTGTTCACGCACCGGCTAATCGATATATGCATGGATTTTCGGTTTGTTTAAACGATGTGCCCGTAATTCAACGCACGGATGAATCTAGAACTCCGGAAATGAGCGTTTCAGTTACGAAACCTTGTAAACGAGTAAATAGCGCGGTTACACGTGTTACCAGAACTGTAGAACGATGTACCATGTAAATTATAGTTAACGTATCTGTAAATTCCATCCATCAATGCGCTACGCGCGTACCCGGTTTACCTAAGAACTCGTTCCAGTGTTTTATGGAACACGAATTGCGCAATTCTTTCTCATGCGTAGTAAATAAAACGCGTCTCGCGAGAACATAAATAACGCGCAACCATTGTGTACTCAGCCTCAAAAAGTAGCGTCGAGGAAAATGGCGCGAAGAAGAAGAACGTAAACACAGAACGAAATATATTTTTATGACACTTCTCTGGCGTTGAAGTTTTAGAGTGAAATATGAGAACGTGTATTTGACAATATCGATAAATATCGTTCTAGAAACGATCGATCTCTGAAATTGTAACCACAGTCCGAGTTGCTAGAAGCGAGGGAAATCGTTCTCTGGCGGATGTTAGATCGATCTTACCGTTCTCTTTGGCATCCTGTCACCCATCGCGTATCCGATGATGAATATCATGTTGATGAGCATGTAGCCCGCGACTGCGATATAAATAATCGCAACATCCTCCAGTTTTAAATTCGGACGATTCAAAATCCGATGAAAGGAATTGAGAGGATCGACCACCAGGCCGATTATAAATATCGACAGAATCTGCAAATACGAAGTAGATTTAATAAAAATGTAAAAATGTGAAGATAGAGCGTAAAAATTCGTTTCGATATTGAGAAATTCTCGGTGAAAACTATTTAAAGAAAATTCGTTGACTCACGACTTCGACAACTTTGGCGAGTAACGGCATTGGATTAGACGTTGAAGTTTCCTTCACTGCGCCAGGTGGTGGTAAACTCTCGTCGGCCATTCTGACCCTTTTAGGTTTTCCGCGCCTGTCGCCCAGCTTGACAAATTTTCCTGGTACACCGTCACGCAAGAGGGAAACTCACCGAGACTCGATGCGAGCTCGGTAAATTCTAACTTCTTCCTCTTCCTTCTGTCGTCTCGCTCCTCCTCTTTACCGTGTAATGCTAGGATTCGCGAGGAAAAAAATTCCTAATTCACTTTGCGATAGATTGAACTTCTTTAACACTCGACTTCACCTTGAACAGAATATTGTCTTTCTTGTCGTAATAATTGCACTGAAAGAACTCGAATAACAACTCTAGTAACAATGATGATAATTCAAACGATCATGTTTTCTAGACTCGTGGAAAAAAGGAGAGTGGTCTTTGACAATTCGAGGTTTGCAGAGAAATCGGTTTTCCCCGGAGAACTTTGTTGAAGGTGCACGTAACCGCGTCGCGTCGCAGCTTGAACTGGAACGTCGAGCGTGACAACACCAGCACGACGAAGTCTTCGACGTCGCAGCGACGGCTAGGTGGGCCGACGAGAGCTGCTCCCCACAATATACGTACACGGGCGCGGTGTTAACTCGCGTCCCCTGGAAATAAGGCGAGCCTGCTCGCTGCAGTTGCAGCGACAATACGATATTATTATAACGCAAGCGACTGAAACTGTCCTAGGTAAAAAAAATGAAATTAGAAACACCGTCGTAGCGCGTCACGCTACGTAGTAAAAAAAATCCACGATTCTTTCAACAACTGGAAGACCGGAATTCCATCAAATTGTCAAATCGCTCCAAAGATTCTCAAAGTAAATTCTCCATAAATTCTACTTTTTTGTCAAGTTCTTAGAAATTGACAATGCACAACACAAAGTTTAAAAACCTAAATTTACAAAGTAAAGATCGTTCATTAATTTCTGTTCAAACGAAGTTCTACTGTAGCGACTTCCCCCTCTAGACTCTCGCACGCGTCGAGTACGCACCAATTATTATATACACATGCACAGTTAAACGCAGGAGGGGAGCATCGACGTAAACAATCGCAAAAGTGCGACGGAAGAGTGGGTTCTCTCGTGCGACTCGTAACACGTGTGTATTTGAATTCATGGACGAGAGGCCTCCTACGATTGTTGCACGTAAACTCGGATCGTGGCTGGCTTGGAGTAACTCGTAGTATTCGGTCTGTGGGGCGCGGCAGCTCGCTCATTCACCGTCGGTGAATCGACACCGCGACGCTCTTTCCACCTTCTGCACTCTATGACTCTCGTACCCAGGTAACACATCACCTGATCGATATGACATTCCGAGTTCCGAGAACTATACTAGCGTTTTACTATAGACCTCCCCCCTGTTCACTTCCCTCCCTCGAGGTTTCACTTTCACTCAGGTGTTTCATTACTAATTTGTATTCCACGCGAGGTCTATTCGTCATTGAGTCCAAATGGAAAATAATCGAAGCGGTATTTTCCTTTTTTTTTGGAAAGAATGTCAAGAAGAGAAATGAATTGTTGAGAAGATGAAGTAGAGTAGTCTCGTTGGTTCTTCGTTGAACAAAGCCCTTGGGACTTTTAAAATGGAATTACTTTGATTTCAGGCGTCCCTTCTCGTCCCCTTTGCCACGAGTGACATTCCTCGACGCAGAGCTCCACAAGGGCTTGGTCACCGGAGCGTGGAAAATACAGACTAGCTCACTGCCCATGCCTGACCCCGTACACGCTGTTGCTATTATTACTGAAATATTACTACGGACCCAAGACAGTATTTCTCGCGCTTTAAACTGTTTCATTCCTGGAAAGACGAGACAAGTTTTTTTTTCTTTTTAATACAACGTGTCTTTGCGACCGCATTGCGCTGGCTCGAGTTGCAGAAAAATTTACATATACACCAGACATTGAGCGCTCATTGTAACAGTGACTCTTATTTCACTTCCGGAAATGACGAGAGTTCTCAAGGTTCGTTGAGCTACCGAAGCCGATGATCGATCTTCGTCGTGAATCTTTAAACACTCGTACGCGAGTTTGTGCTGCTTTACTCTTTTTTCTCTCTATTATGAGAACAACTCGCATTTTTCGTAGCGACGCAAAACACAGCTCTGAGTCGAGGCCTTCGCTTGTTCGAGTAAAGAATGCAAGGTTGTCGTCGCAATGTGATTAGAAATTATTGCTAATTTATCTCTCAAAAATAACTCAAAACTTGGAAATTGCTCGAAAGATTGTCAAAGTAAAAAACCGCAACTATTTTCTTTTTTACAGAAATAGCTGTTTGATCGGTTAGTTGAAAAAAAAGCTGTGGCAGGATGAAAATTAGTCCCTTGAAGAGAACGTGGAGGAGTCTGCTGGCCCACGTTCGAAACGATGGCCTTTGATCTCGCTCCGTTGTCCCGGTGTCTCCCTCGATCCTCGGGCATCCTCGCGGTCTCTCCCGGGCGTCTTCCGGATCCACTTTCCGCTCTTCGTGCACGTTCCAATCCTCTCTTATTCACTCGTCGTTCTCTTCGTCTTTGCTGTTTACGACACGCGAGCCTTGGAATTGAACCAACGATGCAGCGAGCATTCGCGCCGCGTGGGTGTCTCTCGGTCTCGTTTCACGTCTGTCAAGAGCCCCTCGGGGTCGTACGGGTCAATTGCTCAACGTCAGTCATTTTTTCTCGCTCTTGACTAATTTTTTTAAATGCGTTAATTTTATTTTTTTAACTTTTCAACGTTTACCGCACACGGACTGATTCGTCGTTTATTCGGGAGGGTTGACACTTTCGTCTCGTACAAGGGAAATTAATCACTATGCACCAAGATAGTGAGATAATATTCGGAGGAAAGGGGAGATAATCAATAGCAATTTAAATGACTAATAATCATCGGTCGTCGTCCTCGGCGACTCGTCGTCTCATCTCGAGAATGCTATACATCAGCTGCGCTCCCATTGCAATCGCGTTCAGAAAACACGTCACCGACAGCACTAGAAACGAAGATCTGTAATTGGAAAAGTTTTCGATAAATCGAATAATCGATAATTAGCTTTGATTAATTTAATTAATTAAATCAAACGATTAATCACCCCTCGATACCGTTGTCGGACTCGAACGTACCGATCACCCAATCGATCCAATAATACAGCAAATATAAAGCACAGCATGCGTTGATCCCAGTGCCACAGGACGAAAGGCAAATGTCCTTGAAAAAATATTAATTTTTCCTATTATGTGTAATTCGTTAATTACCAATGGGAAATAAAGGAAAATTTTACTCACAGCTAGCAAGTCCAGGTGACCGCGACACGCGGTCAAAATTCCAGCGAGATTTACAAATATATATCCGGTCGTGAAACTCGGTAATATTATCGACAGGACAGTGGACTCTAGAAAATCCAAGGGTAGTAACATCAATATCACCGTTCCTGTAATGCAAAGTACCTATGAAAAAAAATTGCACTCTCATGATCGATTTTTTATTTTGCGCTGGCGAGAATTTACCAGAGCGATGCACTTGCACTTTAGCGTTTTGTTGAGAATCGCGCCGAAAATCCTGAAATCTTCGACCGTCGGACTCAAAAAAGGCAAAGGATCGCGTCCTTCCATTATCCTAGAAATTTTATCCCACGTGGAAATATTCAATCTCTCGAATTCTTTTATTATTTTACTCGCGTCAAAAACGAAAAATCATTCGTCACGTCCGAAGTTTGTCTACGATCGATCTCTATCGATTTCACATCAAGCGGTTTCAAGGATATTGAATTTTTTATTCAATCGACATGAAGAATTTTAGCGAAGTGCTGAAGAATAAAAATTTTCTTCTGCGACTTGCCGAATTCGTGAGTTTTGATTTATGAACAAATCATTCGATAAGTTCACCGATAAAAAATCATAGAAAGCAAAAAGCCACGTGGCGAATTATTAACAACAATTTTATTTCGTAGATCGTTTGCCTAGTTGGTATAATTATCCATCATCGTTATGGAAATGTTTTCATGGTGTGGGGAATGTTCGGATGGTTCTTTGTCTCGATGGCTTTCATCATAGCTTATCTCTTCGAGGAACCCAACATATGGACGGTAAAATTCCCAAAATTTCTATGTCCCACTCCAAAAATTACATTTGAATTTTTCTCCAATTTTCAAACTCAGGAAGTCATGTTACTGGTTGTTTGCATCATCGTAATGCTCCTAGCAGCGTGTTATCACTTGGGGATTGAAAGCGCGATAGCGTTCGTCGCAGCAGTTTTTATGATTATCGACATTCTCTTCCTCTTCTTGGACAGAAAATGATCAATCTTCTACCCAGCCGAAGAAAAACTCAGAAAACATTTTTATCTCAATAATCATTTTAATCCAACCAACAATTGACAATTGACACGATTTTTTTAGTCCCTAATTCTGTTCATATTTTCCCCCCACTGTTATTCGTGTTCCTCGACTCTTCGATTATTTGCGTACATCGTCCAAGAGACTTGACTCACCATCAGACTTCCGCTTACTAAAACGAGAAGCGATAAGAAGAAAAATAATAAATTTTCGTTCGAGACATTTTTTTCGGACGAAAACGTACCGATAAAAAGAATTCCGAAGGCGAGTTCGCAAGAATCGTTTTCAGCGTCATCGGGAATGTACATCGTCGATCTTACAATAGCTGTTAGTCCAGCGACGATGTACAGAGGTATGCCAATAGTGCTCATGATCGAATCGAGAAGTTCACAATTTTCTCCGAACACGTAACATACCGAAATTGTGATAAGTATGATGATGTAGGTGACTGAATTCGTGCAGTAAAGCAGCCAGACCCATCGAGGCACCAGATAACTGTCGTCGTGTGTCAATAACCCCAGGCAAATTATTGCGAACACCTAAAAATATTTCTCGTAAACTAAAACTCGATGAAATTCACAAGGAAGAAACTTACGAGTTCGATTAGCTTGAATATAAAGCGATAGTTCGTCGCCAATTGACGAAAACTCGTCACCATGTGCCAAAATTTCAGTCACGACAGTTGTCAATCTCACTAGCTAAATTAATCGATTAAACAAATGAACGATAATTTTTAAAAATTGTAGATTTCGATATGATTTCTCTCCGTTTGTCTACTTGTCGATCGTGTGCAAAACTATGTCGACAGCCTCCAAGATTATGCTAGCTGAAAATAAAATATCATCAATTTTTTATCTAACTATTATTTATTATCAATGACTCACGTATAGTGAGACCCAGGTAAACGTTGTATCGATTGCTTTCTTTCACTGGAATAAGAAAAATAAATGTAGAAATTAGATTATTATTTTCTGCAACAAGATTTGTTAAAATTTGAGGAATAATTTGTAATTACCGAAACCGATGTACTCTCCCTGATGATGTGTAACTATGTAAGTCGTGCGTCTCTCTGTAGTCCAGAGGCAGCAGGAAATTATCAGCATGACGAGAACAGCGAGAATGAGACACACTTCCTTCAAGAAATTCTTTTAAGTGATCACTAATTTACATCGGTTAATGTAGAATGTTTTTTTTTTCAATTTTTTGTACTCACTGTGCTTTTGGGAGATTCAAAAAATATGATGGTAATTATGAGAACGAGAATAACGACCATACTCGTGTTCGTCAGTGCCTCGATGATGAAGCTGTGACTCCAGGACCCCGAAGGTTGTAGGGCCGCGACAATTGTCAAGATCAAAAGTATCTAACACGATTTTATGGGTTAGGACTTGTAAAATGATTTACATTAATTGTTTACAATGCCCCTGACTTGGCTCACCAATGTTATGACCTTCAGTAAAAAATGAGGGTCCTTCCAGGAAACAGCCATCTTTGAAGTTAACTATTTTTTAATTATTACGTTCGTCTATGAAAAAAATTAAATCGACTAAATATTCGTAGGACGTCAGCAGTCTGACGTTCTCCCCAATTTCTGACGTGTTTTGTCTCAGATTTTTTATTCAGCGTTCTTACAGTGAGAAATTGGAGAAATTAGACAGGACCACGAGATGGCTCGAAAGATTCCGTCCTGGAGACCGTCTGCGAAGGACCGCTCGATCTGAGACTCAAAGGACGAGTATCGCGTGTGACGAATGCGTGAAGAAGTTCAAGGAGATGAAGAGCCAGAGCTGCGAAACATACGATTCCTTTGCCAAGTAAAAATCCCCAGGTTGTGGAATCCTCTTCGTGTTTCACCGCGTCCATGATCAAGGACATGCTCCAGCCATAGCAAAGTGAAGCAACGATAGAAAAAGTTGCATTCTGCAATTTACACATTGGACAAAAATTAATAGAGATTTTTATATAAATATTTTTTGGACGTCGCACCAATTTTCCTGGTGCTGTGGAATTTAAGAAATGTCCAACGAGAAGAACCACAGAAACGATACTAAAAGCAGCGAATACTCCTGGCACGAGATTGCTGTCTGCCAGAGTTCTGTAGAAAGGTTGACACACGTGCAAACTCATTCCACCACTTGCCAGTATCTTAGGGAAAAGATAAATCATGTTTTTATTTGTTTTCCATACAATTAACCTAAATATGTTAAAAAACACTTATCTTTACTATTTAAAAACAAATCTACCGAAGAAGTAGCAAGGTAACGAAACTTACTAGCTGAGCAAATTTGAACGCAGTGATTCGTGAAAATATTCTCTTGCCCAGATTTTTCAACCCCTCGCGACACTCGTTTCTCGTCAACTTACGTCTACGACGTATCTTACAACACGCCATGTACAAAACATAGAATTCATTCTCGAAGAAAGAAAAAAAATCTTCCGTCAGAGATTTTCATTTATTTTTTTAATCGACGATACATTCTCGTTACGATTAATCTCGTTCGACACAATTATAATATAAATCGTATAAATTAAAATGATTGCGGGAGATATCGTATCGAGGTAAAAAAAAGATGGATAATTATGAGCCCTAGTTGTTCGGATTTCTCGTAAATATTTCTACGATTCTTAAAATGCGATGCGTCAGTCCATTCACAATGTACCCATAGGTGATAAATTTAATCGACAATCTTGTTTGTACTATAGCGTATCAGTATGTGTGTGTGTGTTCAGTATCGTGATAGAAAAATGATGACGTGATACATTGTGTATTTTCTTTTTGGGTGAGTGAAGTCGTGACTGTCATTAATTAAATTCATCTTTGGCGAATGCAAAGACACTTAGCAAAGTATCCAGGAGATAGGCAGCACCTTCCAGAACGCAAAGAGAGCCAAGAGCGAGACCAACCTATAAAAATAGAATAATATTATCGTATCAGTAATTGTAATTTAGATGAAAAAATTTCAATCAAGAAATCTCACTTGTCTCTCGGTGGCCACGTGCAAATATTTGTGTTCGAGGGGATAACCGTGCCAGTAATGCAGAGCTGTTCCACCGACTGCGATGAACATGAACATGCCCACAAAATTCATTATAATGTCCTAAAAAAATAGAATTATAAAAATATTTAATTATAAGTACAATTAGATAGAATTAATTATTCGAGCGTTATAATTCAATGAACTGTAACTCACAACGAGGCTCTTTTTGTGGTCGGTAGTTCCAAAACAATATGTTAGTAGAACGACACTCGTGTAGATGAAGAAACCGACGAATACTCCAGACGCGACGATTTCGGCGTCAGGATTTTTTTCTTCGTTCAAATTCCATGTTCCACCCACACCGAGAAATTCGCCACCGTATCCCGTTCGATAGAGAATCAGGAGAATTAAATTGATCACCTTGAAAGAAAACACAAATAACGTTAAAACTCTTTTTTCTTTTGTTCATTATAAAAAAATTAATATCATTATTTGAAAATAGTAATCTTCTTTATCGTAAGGTCGGTTACGAATGAAAAACCGCGTGGATTTGTAAAGCACAGGTGTCGAATAAAAGTCTCTATACACGAGCAAGTGTGTCATCACTGCCGAGCTGAATTATCGCTCTACAAACAATCGTTCTCTAGCAAAACCCCTTATCACTGATACGAAATAGCACGAATGAATCAGGGAACCGTCGATGTAAACGCTTTTCATTCAAAGGCGATGTGTGTTCTATTTTAGGAGAAACAAAGAAACACTTTTTTATAAACATAAATCATTTAGCTTCCTGCGGTATCAAACCCAAACCCAAAGTATTGCGCGAATAGAGTGAAAATGTTTTTTACTTTCACATTGATCGACGTTCACGATTTAGAAAAAAATACTTTTTTTCCAAAAAATGAAATTCTGGTTTTTTGGTCAACGATGAATTCTTTTCCTCACCAATTTAAACACTTTGAGCACGACACCGCCGATCGTTTGTACGGACACCATGATGCACTTTTTATTCTAAGTCCCTGTTGCCTTAACGAAGAATAAACGGGAACAATATCCCCGCGAGCGATGAAAATCAGCTCCGGTGTTCTCGAGACGTACCAAGCCCTTTTTATCTTATCAGATAAGAGGGACGAGGATCGTTGTAATCTTTCCGTGGGTAGCGGGGAGATTTCACCGAGTGTGCGAGTGAGGTGTGACAGCATTAAATGGGAACGCGATGCGTCACCTACCTACCGAGATCATTGTGAAATTATTCGAAAATGATTAAAAATTTCGAAAATGCGACGTAACTATGTCTGGGGTAGTTTCAATTTTTTAATTACGCTTTGTAATTATGTTACAGACTCTCGGCCTGGACATAAAACAGGAGCAGATCGATGAGATGGAAGCTCAGGTTGATAACATCGATTTCCAGGCTGCAGCTAAAGAGGAAAAAGCAACTAGGCACGATGTTATGGCCCACGTTCATGTCTTTGGGGAACAATGTAAAAAGGCTGCACCGATCATTCATCTTGGGGCAACTAGCTGCTATGTGGGGGACAATACTGTAAGTTTTTGATATAAATATGATAGAAATTAATCTCACTTAACTTTAAATCGTGTGATCATAATTAATTAAATTTGCAATAATCTAACGCGAATGAATTGAATAATAATGTATCTTAATTTCAAGTGTTTGATTTCAAATTATTCGGGGTAAGTTTGTATTATTAATTTGTTTTTGATTTTCACAGTAAGTAAATGTAATCGATATATTCAATGTTGTTAGGTACACGTGAATTTATTGTAATTTTTTGTCTGGAAGGATCTCATTGTACTTCGAGCAGGCTTCGACCTTCTTCTTCCCAAACTCGCCGGGGTTCTCTCCAGATTGGCTAAATTTGCGAACGAGTATCGTTCGCTTCCGACCCTCGGTTTTACTCATCTGCAACCCGCACAGTTGACTACTGTGGGAAAAAGGGCGACTCTCTGGCTTCACGATCTTCTCATGGACGAGCGTGCCATTCGCAGAGCTCGAGACGATCTCAAGTTTCGAGGTGTGAAAGGCACGACTGGAACGCAGGCTTCGTTTCTACAACTTTTCGATGGTAAAGCATGTTTCGTTAATGTGGTCGACCTTACTTTTAGACCAGAAATTCAAAAATGTTATTTTTAAGGCGATGGCGAAAAAGTTAAACAGTTGGACGCTCTTGTCACGAAAATGGCTGGTTTTGAAAATTACTACGGCGTCACGGGGCAAACTTATAGCAGGAAAGTCGACGTTGAGTGCATGAATGCTTTGAGCTCACTCGGGGCGACGGTTCACAAGGTAAGAAAAAGTTTCCCACGAATAATTCTCAAATTCTGCTTTTTGTTAGGAAAGGTACTGAAATTGTTGATTTTTTTTAGATGTGTTCGGACATTCGGCTTCTCGCGAATATGAAAGAGATTGAGGAGCCCTTCGAGTCGACTCAGATAGGCTCGAGTGCCATGGCTTACAAAAGGAATCCGATGCGTTCCGAGCGTTGTTGCAGCATAGCTCGCCATCTCATGACACTCGCTAGCAACTCGTTACAAACTGCTGCGACTCAATGGATGGAAAGAACTCTGGACGATTCGGCTAATCGTCGTATAACACTCGCCGAGGCTTTCTTATCGGCTGACGTCGTTCTCATGACGCTCCAAAATATAACGGAAGGTTTGGTCGTTTATCCAAAAGTCATAGCTAAACACGTAGCGCAAGAATTGCCGTTCATGTCGACGGAGAACATCATAATGGCGATGGTTAAGGCAGGAGGCGATCGACAGGTAAATAAACAATCGACTTTTACCATTTTTTGACACTTGTAACAAATTTTGTGAGAGTGCAACTTTTGACTCCAGGTCTGTCACGAAAAAATTCGAGTCCTGTCTCACGAGGCTGGAGCTCAGGTGAAGCAACACGGTTTGGAGAACGACCTGGTTGAACGGGTTAAAAAAGATCCTTATTTCGCACCAATTCTCCACAAACTTGACGAAATTCTCGATCCATCGACCTTCATTGGCAGATCAGCTCAGCAGGTTGTCGAGTTTTTAGAGGCTGAAGTCAATCCTGTACTATCGGGATACAAAAATCTCGATGAAAAGCCTGTAAGCCTCAACATCTAACGATGCATTCCAAAGAAATGAATTTTTTTTCAACACCAATGCTTTGATAAGCGGTTTTTTATCGATACATCGAGACTTTTTTTTATATATGTTTGTGTATATAATTAAAAAAAATATTTTTGTCGTCTCGTTGAATAAAATATATAAATTGCAATAACGTGTGTAGTATATATGTGCGCAGTCGACGGTAAGTGCCTTCTCATATATAATTTGGCTACTGTGATAGAACCGATGAGTGCAAATAGTGAAAAAAAGAATAGGTAAGTGAATAATAAAAATAATAAAATAGATAGAAAGAAATAGAAAAGTGAAAACGGAAAAGAAATGAGAACAAAGATGAGAAAGTTGAAAGTATATCGTAGAAGAGAAAAAGTAGATAGTTCAGTAAGAAAGTAAGAGATTAAGAGACAGGAAGAGTATAGATTTTCAAGAAGAAAGAGTAAAGTGGCAGAATAGTCGAAAGAAAAGATTCTTTATTGTAAGAAAAATTCATAAGAGTATAAGAGGAACAGGCAGAGTTTGGTAGAGGAAAAAAAGACGAGACAGATTATAGTGCTGATACGCTTAATAAATTATAAACAAAGTAATAACGATCACAGCATTTTACAGAAACATTTTGTTGAAGAGAGGAAACAAAAAATAATGAAAAGAGAAAAACAAACGATAAAGTTGTCACTGATATTTCACATTGAGATATTAACAAAGTTTTAAAGGTAATAGAGTAAACAGTTGGAAAGAAAGAGACTAGAGGAAGACGGTGGTAGAGAAAATAAAAAATGAGGGTTGAAAATTATAGAGAGCGTCGAGAGCCTTGTAACGTTTAAACGAACGTACGAGTCGACCCTTGTCGTGTGTGAGTTTTTAGGCGGCACCCTGAGAAAGTCTAGAGACAGTGTAAGTCAGAGTAAGAAAGAGCGAGAGTGTGAGAAATGTGGAAGAAGCGAAGAAACAGTACAAGTGAATGAAGAAAGTAGTAATTTCGTCGAATCGAAGAACAGTAGGTAGATAAGTGTTGAAAGATCGTACACAAGTTTTGTTTTTTTTTTGAAATATACAATAATCACAGCATTGAGCTTCGCAGTTACCAGGGAAGAATAACAGTCGTGTAGTTGAAAAGAGAGTTTAGAGACGATAGCCGAAGAAGATTGGAAGACACAGGTACAGAGATAGCTTTAGAAATATTTCAGAGTCGAAATTAGGAATATGCGAGCTTAAAGTCGAAGGGAAGGAACAGATTGTCGCAAAAGAGATAAAACGAGTAAAGTGGCACAGTGAGAAAAACGGACAGAGAGAAAGAAGAGAGAGTCTGAGAGTAAGAACAGATAGTTTCAAAGTATTTTACAATTCAGAAAAACGAAGAGAAAAAAATATGAAAATCCAGGTGAAACTCGAAGATGAAAAAAAAAGAATGAAAGAGTAGGAGAAATCGACAAAGTGTAAAGAATAAATGTTAGAACGTAGAATATAGAGAAGAGACAGTGAGTAAGTAGGAAGAAAGTAGAATAAGAATCGTAGACCGAGACAAGGAACAAAGATAACGAGTGAAAGTCGGACGAGACAGACATAAAAGAGTGTACAATGAAACTTGCGAAGGTGAAGCGTAGGATCATAGGTAAGAACGAGAAATTATAGCACAGAAACGAGAATAGAAAGCGTGTGAGGTTCACTAAAGCTTTTAAGGAGTACACGGTGGCAAGACTTGGCGTACAATTTTGAGATCATAATACTGGTGGGTAGTGAAAAGATGGTAGAGAGTAAGAGCGAAACACAGAGAGATAAAGAGAAGAGAGAGAGAGAGAGAGAGAAGCGAGATACAAGACAGAAACACAGAAAACGACAGAGAAACGAGGAAAGCAAGAAGCTAGTCACAGTCAAAGAAAAGTACGAATAGTTTGGAGAAAGAAGAGAAGAGACGAGAAACAAAAGACAAGAGTTTGGAAGAAAAAGTGAAAATAGGAGAGTAGAGAGAAAGATAATAGAGAGACGAGTGGAGAAAGAAAGAACGAAACGAGAATGGAGAATTTATAGAAAGAGAAAGAAGGAAAGAAGGAGAGTAGTTGTAAACGATAAACTGGTCCGTGAATTCTAATTATCAATATTAATGTCATGTTGTGGCGTGAGATTTCGTCTTCGAATAATTTGTTCATTCAGTAGTTTGATATCCGATGTTCCACCGCCGTGCAGAGAAGTAGATAATCGAGAAGTCCGATTGATCGAGAAGGCAAATATTGTTCTTGTCAATATTTAGTTGAAGGTCGGGAATGTTGCGGATGGTCACACGTCGTGTCGATGTCCAGAGTCGCGAATATCGGCGGATCGTCGTCAACGTTATAGTCTCACGAATTTTTGTTATTTCTTGGCAACCCGATAGCCCGAGAACGTCGTGCCTTCGATAGCTTTTCCAGCGTCGACGTAAACGACGAATTGATCACCGGCCTCGGCATAAGTCAGAATCAAATTAGATCCACCGGCCGGTCCGGCGGTGGCGAGAGTCGTCCAAGTTTCAGATTTGTTGAGTTTGCGCTTGAGACTTATGCGCAAAGTTTCGCTGCCGTAACCGGCGAAACTAAATTGATAGAGTCCTGGACAGTGAGTCGTGAAAATTCCTGTCTCTGCGATATATCCGACTCCTTTGTTCACGATTGTTTCAGTGAAAATCAGCCTAGCGTCCTGGAAAAAAAACAATTTTTTTTTTCATTATTCTTCCTCATCCTGTTTTTTCTAATTCTCAAGGATTTGCTTATTTGTTTCCTTGCAGGAGAGCTGGAAAATGTGTGTTCTAAATTGCTTACGGTGTTCGATGCTTTGTTTGCTGAGAACGCAACGACTCCGGCACAATCCTCGGCGATCGCGAGTTTGAGCGAGCCGACGGTCGTTATACCGGAAGTCGGTGGATCCGGCGATGCAGAATCGACGAACAGGCCCGCCGTCAATCCCAGCAACGTCAATACCGCCCACACCGACCTACGGAGAATATCCAAACGATAAGTAAATTAATTCATTGTATTATCAATTATTAATTATGTTTTCAATTTATTTACAATTCTTAAAAGGAATTTCCAATTTCATAAAGTTATTTTCTTCGGTTAATTCGTTAAAGCAAATGCCGTTCGTCAATCCACGCGAACGCCAAAGTTCATGTCTGTATTCCAGACTTTCACTGCTCAAGGCGGCAACCGAGCACGTTTCAGCGCTTTGACTTTTACTTGTTCCTATCTTTTCTTGTATAAGGCAATATTACAGGCTCGTAAATAAATCGTTACAGATTCTCGTGACACCCGGGAACGAGAGATAAAAAAATCCGATAACCAATGTCCAACGATCTCTCGGACAGGAGTTAGAAAATCTGCAGCTGCGTCTCATTTGCATTTGTCTATGTTCCTCGTGGAAAGTCCATTACGACGAGAGATGAATTTGAATCATAAATGTTAACGCCAAGGAGTTATGTGCCTACTGACCTATTATGATCACGGTCGTCGTAAAAGTATTGGAATTCTCAACGTGATTAAAATCGAAAAGATCAAACCTGATTGACTTACCGATTGGATAAAATAAAAAAAAATAAAAATAAATGTTTAATTAAAAAATGATTAATTGCAGCTTCGATACGTCTTATCGGTCCAGTCGATCGAAATACAGTCCGTTAGACGATTCGAGAAACCGTGTCGGAGGTCGGTGGCTCGAGGCTCTAAAAACTTTGGCACGAATGTTCAATTTCGAAACGTAACGAGACTCGTTGTTTCGTTTTGGTCCAGCCGCCTGGTCAAACCTCCTTTCACATACCGCCACGCGCGTGTACCGATATATTCGCTCGAACACGCTGGACCACTGAGGTTTCGTTGCGAATCGCCTGGAGCTCTTTGGAGACCCGGAGAAAGCAAAGATCACCCAAGGGGGCCCACTGTCTTGCGCAACGACTCACACGCGCTTGTGTGTTTGTGTAAGTCAATTTAAAGTTTCCGGTAAATATGTCAGACTTTACGTTGGAATAAACAAATTGACCCTTGCATGGCCTTTCTACAAGTCGACGCAATTATTTCGAATAACAAGCTTAGGTAACCCACCTATCGACTATTTGGACAAAAACAACGTCTGATCATTGCCTGACTGTTTCCACTCAAGATTACTTTTTTTAAATTTTATTCGAAAAAATTAGCAGTAACGACGCGAACAAAAAAACAACTGTGTTCAGCTGTTTTTATCTATAAACTGGTTGATTATAAATGGTTCAAGTACGATCTAAGAAAAAATCTATAAAAATATTTAATTGGATTGACTTTCTTGCACGATTTCACTCCGTGGTTCATGTAAAACGTGCTATTTACGAAACGGGACGACTTTTCTCGTTCCACTCGTCTCGGTACGGTGATAATTAGGCGAGAGACTCGTTCCTCCCCGTGTATGTCTCTGGTTGAACCCGAGGAGGCCTACGAAAAAGGCAAAGGCGCGCACCGTTGGCGTGGCTCGCGTTCACGCACGATCGACCGCATCCCGATCGATCTTACCCCACTTTCTATTCGGGCCACCGCCTCGAGAAGGGAAAGTGATAATAACGGTTCTCCTTCACTATATTTAATTTCTTTAAGTATATACAACCCTGCATACATATCTTGACCTTGCTGTCCTAAATCTTTAATTTTTGTTTTCAGAGTGGGAGCCAGAGCGAAGGGCTGTTGCAAGTGGGTTAGTCGTACACCTTGAGATTAGAAATTTTCTCGATTTCATCCAAACTCGTATTATTTACACTTGCGTAAAATAATACGCTTAACGAGATAAATTCGAGCAAATGCAACATTTGTTATTCCTACGGTCGAGACAATTTTATTTACGACAGTTGGACGCGAGATAATTTATCTGACCGGTGGAAGTCCACACGGGTCATTGTTGCAACTTTGTGCACGTGCACACGACCCACGTGAAACTGTCTAACGCAATAACCAACCTCGTATGCACCACAGTCCTATCGCCATACGGTCGTTTTCGAGACGATTAAAAAAAACAGCGAACCTGCCGGGCCCTTTCACTTTGCGCGATAGTACTCTAGACACGTTTCAAGGCGACACCGAGTGAAATGTATGCGTACGTTGGCGTCAAATGCATAAGATCAACGTATATCTGGTTTGTTCGATCAACGGGAACGCGTATAATTATTGCTTGGTGCGCAGCGATTAAAAAAAATGAGAGTGGAATGTAGGCGAGGTGCAAAATTCAGAAGTAAAAATACAAAGTCTCTTATTACATTTAGAAAATAAATAAATAAGTAACTTTGTGAAGGAAATGATCGTTAAAGTTTCGCAATGTTTTCATAATAATCGGCTTAGCGCACGAGCGTTGAAAACATTTTACATATTTTTTTCTTTACTATCATACGCGTAATATTCAAATGACTTGACATCGCGTGCATTCTCTGAAATATTATTCGAGCTAGCGTCGAATAAATTTGAATCTCCTTAGAATCGATGAAATCCTGTCTAGATCGCACGATCGATATCGCTCAACGATTTCTATTTGTAGAAACGGAATTGTCGTCGAGTTGGGGAAAAATTGTTATCGTGTAAATTTTTCGTGGAAAAACCGACGATTAAACAACGTTGCGCAACGCGATAATTGCGGAATCGGCGATGCAACAAAGGCGCGAGAAATACGACACGTTCAAAACACAAATATACGTGCATAGTGTTAACGACGTAAAATTGTGGCGACGGACAAGCAGATGGTTAGCTCGTTAACGAGTCAAGAACAGACGTGACGTTCTCGGTGGCCAGTTCATCACTTCGACCATACGGCGTTACATTCTTGGCACGGTTTTACTTACGATCAACGTTGTATTTTGATAAATGATCGATCAATCGATATTATCGATAAGAGACTATTCGTTTTTTATCATCAATGTATCGATACAAATGTTAACACTGTTTTCTTTCTTTCAATTATTTCAAGTTCTCTTACGACTCAATTATTTTTCTTAATTAATTATCAATTCTGACTTTTGTTAAATTTCTAACCAATTGCTCGTTCGACGAGATAATTTGATGAAAAACTCACATGATGTTCGTTAATGGTGTGGCACAGCAACGACGAAGTGTTCAACTCTGGCCGGGATTGCCGACGGTCTCGCTGTAGTCTTTCTGTCTGCGGTTCCAGGTGCGTTAAACTCAGACGGGACCACGTTCCCCTTTATATCACTTCCGAGCGCGAACTACCTGACTCTCGTGCCGGGACCTCCACTTTTCTCTTTCTCCACCGCTCGCGCTTCCGAACAGATCTCCCACTTCTTCTCTGTGTCTCTTTCTCTCACTCACTTCGTTGTACAGTGGTGGGACAAAATACGATTATCGTTTCGCTTACATCCTACTCGATGTTATTATTCCAGAACCCCCACTCTTTCTTTCTTTTCCATTCGAATCGTACAATCATAGTGAATATCTCTCTCACGTGGAGCCTCAAGCTACAGTGACAGTTGAGTGACCATCGGTCATTCTCCCATCCAACGTTCCAGCCTGGATTCGTGTACTCCTCATCCTTCGTCGAGAGTAGGAAAGAAGAAGGAGAAGAAGAAAAAAACAAAACGAGCACCTTTCGTTTCGTGACGAGAAAAATATGTATAGAGCGGAAAGATTTTCTAGGTGAAGACCTGATTCTTTGTTTCTAGAACCCTCGGGCCTATTTTTATAACAGGAGTCGCGAAAATACTTGATAACGTTCTCCGAGAGGGATAAATCTGATGTATTTATGGGGATGAGAGTGAAAATTTTGGGAACGCTTTATTTCAAGTAACTCGACATACATACGGCGATATGTAAATAGCATGGGGATTATATATCATATAGAGTGTCAGGAGATATACCGGTTGATCCAGATGATAATTACAGCGAGAGCCCGGCGGTTCTAGCAATAATAATTCCGAAGAGACTTCTCCGTCTCGTTCCTTCGTATCTCCCACTGTGTAGAGCAAAAGGCGCGCAAGCGGTAACCCGACAATTTTCAAAGCAGGAACTGTCGACCACTTATTAATAGAGCACCGTATGTCAAATTAATAAATCTTCGGGTAACTCTGCGAGTCCAACACTTCGGACCCGTTGTGTCCCCTCTGGACTCGAGGCGACGTTATATCTCGCGTTGCGCAACTGGTAACTTACTACCGAATACACGTCGCGCTGATACAGATCGTGCGTGAATCGAGTAGATCGCATAGCAACGTCGAGAACGGTGTCTGTCCAGATACGGTCCTTATCTACTTCGGAACAATTATTTCTACGGGCGACGGGGCTTGACCGCTACAACGTAGGTGTAAAATTTCAAACGACTGGCACGAATCGTTGTCCATTCAACGACGATCGAGACGTATTTCCGAATAGAATGCGCGCGAAGTGGATGTGC